>CM038143.1:40510311-41122811 GCA_021437245.1 Aegilops speltoides | reverse complement strand
AATTTTGTTCATAGAATTTTAATGATTTTTTGTTCATTGTATTTAGAAAAAGGAAAAAAAGAAGAAGTAGTTTATATATAGTTGAACTAGCTAGTTGATTTAATAAACTAATTTATTTTACTATATATAGAAGTAGTTTGTTTTTAGTAAGTACTACTTATTTATTTATAGTAAGTGCTTAGTAGTTGAACTAGATAGTTGACTAATAAAACTAAATTATGAACGTAGGCCGGAAATGTCGTACTCATCGGACGACGATAACCGCCTCGGGAGTGCGATGGTGCCACGACGACCGAGGTATGTGCGACATGATTCATTGAGCTGGAGGAAGATCGACGCTCAGCATTAAGCTCGAGGAGACTTGCGATGTTCATACTGATTTAATAGCAGCGACAATAGTTTTTTTCGTAATTAAGCACGACTTCAACTATTTTAACATGTATTTTTCATCTTTTCAATTTGACTAGCTTATCCCATGCTTTGCAAGATGCTATGTCTTGGAGAGGATGGGTATTGAAGACCATGAAAATTTTGAAACCAAAAAAATTATCCTAAGTACCGAACATGATGTGGATTTTCAAGTAAAGCTGTACAATGCTCAGAGTGTAACCCATTTTGGTTGCAAAAATTGAGATGCATTTTGCAAGATGTATGGTCTTGATGAGGGTATGGTTGTCACCATGGATCTTGATGATCCTACAATCCAGCAAGAGACACCTACGATTTGGGTCTTTGTGGATACACCTCCAGTTCTTCCCTCATGTGAGCTAAACATAGGTATTAAGTAATTTATATTATTTATTTCAAAATATAATGTTGACAACTTATCTCCATTGACAGCTTAGTTTCATGCTTCAAAGAATGTGCGGAAGATGGTAGATGTAACATACTACAATCAAGGCTGCGAATTAACTTATCAGAGAACGACATCCGGTCGGATTTTGTAGAGATCTTGAGAATTACAATATCTACAATCAAACTCCTCAACATTATGGTCAATACGTGCCACTAGTGCACGTGTTGAACTACGGTAACTACCATGGAGATACCTTGGTAAGATTATTTTTTACTATTACAACATCCGTGCATATTTTTGCACACTTCTAAAACTAGTACATCATTGCTAACTACGAAGTTATTACTATGTTTTTCAACAGATAATCCCGAATGATTGTGTGCCTCATCTGATGTATACGCGTGGTAGCCTTCATGTTTTGAACATACTACCAGGTCGTCCTACAAATCTCAACTGTCCATACCCGGTTTCTAATAGAAGTGGAGACATAACAATCAAAGAATGGAGAAAATGTATGGACAGTCGTAAGGAGCTTCTTGGAAGCAATAAGCAGCAAAAGGCAAGAATTGGAGACAGGATGATCGCCATTCTTCATAACGGAGAGTCAGGGTCTATATTGTTTTATGCTATTTTACCTTAAGGGTGTTTAGGTCCTACCGACATCGATGATCATGTGCTAAGAACAATTATGTAGGGTTGGGTTCGATGACTATATATGAGGATGATGATCGTATGACTTATTATTAATAATGAGTAGAAGTTGTATGATGATGCATGATTAGTAGGACTTGTTATTATATATATATGATGATGTAATGATGCAAAAGCATGCATGAGATATGTTATATGAACATAGCAGTAGCGTTGATAAACAAAGCATGCATGACGATGTATATATGATGCATAACGTGTACAATGTGTAGTATCGAAAATACCAGCAAACGAAAAAGAATTAAAATGGAAACACAAAATTAAATGAAAAAGAAATCATAAAACTAAAAACCCACCAAACCTTATAGTACCGGTTGGTGTTACCAACCGGTACTAAAGGGCTCCAGGCCCCTGGAGCTGGCTAGTGCCACGTGGTTGCCCTTTAGCACCGGTTCGTGCTGAACCGGTACTAAAGGTGGGGGGCTTTAGTGACCACAAATTAGTGCCGGTTATGTAACCGGCACTATAGGTCCTTACGAACCGGTGCTAATGCCCGGTTCTGCACTAGTGTATACTAATAGCGTCGATGACCCACTCCGACACACCAAAATCCAGCTCTCCGATGACGAAGTCACAGATGCTGTGAAGAAAATGTTGAACGAACCGGAACACCTCTGCGCTCAAACCGGCCTGCTCCCCTTCTGCACTACCAACAAACCGCCAGCTGTAAGATTTTGCTTGTATATTTTACTGAACCTGTTACTGTTATTTCTATCTAACATCAACTGCTGCTTAACCAGGGGATAATCCGTTTTGGAGCAAGAAGCTTCCGCAAGACAAATTGGAGAAAACAGAATGGTCAACCCGGCCAAAGACCAAGGTTATCAAGAAGCCGGCTCACAAAAGGAAAACCACCGCCTCATCTGATCCGGCTGTTGATGATGATGTGGGTAACTCGGACCTTGAGGTAGAACTCAATTCACTAGGCTTACTTTTTACACGCCTTATTGATGATGATACTTGTCAGGACGACGCCAAAGCCAGTAATGCTGATGTCGCTGAGGTAACTATTCTTTCTTCCGATTCAGATCCTTTGCCTTTGCCAAAACTTCGCCAGGCAAACCGGAAAGTTAAATTTTCTCATCCTCTTGCTTACTTGGATCCCAAATTTCTTATGAAGACTCAGCAACATGAAGCTTGCTGCACAACCCGGCACAGCGGCCAGGTAGTTACCTCCGCCGGTTTACCAAACAGTACGGTTCGAAAATGCCGCTCCGAGGACTCCGACCTTTTTATTAATTTATATCCTAAAGCGGGTTTCATCCATCAACCTCTTAATCCGTCCGACTCCGATTATCAGGTTACTTCTCATTCATCCTCTGGTGAATCGTCGGCCACTCAGCTGCCACCACTGAAAACGGTTCTTGGGTAAACTAGACTGAACATATGCTTCTGGTATACTATGTTATAACTTATACTGTTCCTTGACTCCTTGTTTCTCTTTCAGGGCTAAACCCAAACCGAGCAAGAAAGCCCGTCTGGACAAAGCGGTCGAGGAAGATGTTGCCCCTGAACAGGACAAAGCACCAGATCTTGAAGTGTTTGTTTATGAAGATGTTCCAAGTGACCCTCCTTTGCATGATGAGGCTGTTATTGAGAAAAGGTCTATCAATACTTCAGTCCCTGTTGACCAACCTACCAGCCCCGTCTGGATTGAAAAATCTCGCAGTCCTTCAAGACCTGCTGATAAACCGGTAGCACCAATGCAAACTGGTGAGTCCAAGGATGATGACGTTGTAATTATTGGCGTAGGCCACTTTGAACCAGGGAATCCTTTCGCTTTAGCTAAGCATACTGTGAAAAAAGATTCTTCTGCCATGAACAAGGGCAAATGGGATGTTGATCTGGAAACATATGCTGCTCTGAGTGCCCAAGATCTTCATTCTGGTTACTTGAACCGGCTATATACCAGTCGTGACTGTGAAGCTGGCCTGGTAAAGATGATGAGAGATAAATTTGAGGTAACTTCCTTGTGCTTCTTTTAATTACTGCCACTGTGTTAATCCTCCTAGCCCCCAAGGGCCGGTTTGTAACCTTCTTCAAACCGGGACTTGAATATAGTCCTCAATAGTTTGAAATCCATCAATATAGCCCCCAAGGGCCGGTTTAACATCAGAACATAATTGAGCAAATAGCCATTAGCCCCCAAGTGCCAAGTTGAATACCTGTATTGAGCTTGGGACTTTGCGATTTAGTAATAGATGAAAACTGAAGGTGCATTAGCCCCCAAGTATCAAGCGTATAACTTGTTATGTGGTTGGTACTTCAAATTCTTGTACCGTTTGTTTAAAGCCAAGCACTGTCTTTATGCAGGCTGAAGTGAGGATCAAAGAGGACCGGATTACTGATCTGCAGGAAACTTTGAGGACCCAACAAGCTGAAACCGACAAGGCAAGGGAAGAATTAACCAGTGCTTTGTGCATCACAGAACAGCTGAAGGAGGGCTTCAAGAAGGAGTGGGCTGATTGGGCCACTGAGAAGGCCGCGTTAATAAAAAGAGCTGAAAACGTTGAAGCTGCCCTGAAACCGGTGGTAGATGAGCTGACGATCGTAAAGCGGCAAGTGCATGCCATGACCGCTGCTATCTTTGGTAAGCTCCTTTTGGTTTGTTTAACAACTTTTTCCTTCTTATAATAGATCCGGTTTGTGATCGTTCCTGTATTGTTGCAGGCACACGCATTGGTCACTTAGGGTCAGATGTTGGAAGAAGTCAAGGCTGCCTACACCTTAATTGAACAATTTGATACCGGAGCGCAGCGGATCATCACCACGGCATCTCATAACAATCCGCACCCACTTTAATCCAAGATACTCAAGAGGTTGTCAATGCTTCTGCTGGATTGAAGAATCAAGAAATCTGCTGTCGAACCGAGCAATTAATGCCTTGATCCGGCAAAAGCATGGGTGCGATTTCGATCCTATTGAAGCAGCTCAAGGCTATCCCGGTTTAAAGGAAGATGGCTCGAGTTCAATGAGGATGACCCGAGGCGATAAACCATGCGGTCGCGCCTCCGCTTGTCAATTGGTCAAGAGGCGACTTGTCACATTATCAAGCTCGAGATAATGATCAGAATAAACGTGTGGCTGCACCAACTCTTGAAGCGGAGAATCTGATTCCTCCAAACCGTAAGCATACTTACGCTCTTGATATTGAACCGTCTTCTCTGATCCATGAAGAGGCTGTCTTTCAAGCTTTAATGGGAATCGACTAGACCACTGTTGATTTCCAGCCAATGGATAGAGATGAGGAAGCTGAAGCGGCGCGGGATGAGCAGGCTTGAATCGGAAGCCGGTTTAAATAGCTACTTTATTATGATCTGCCAGAAGAACAATGATCTTATTTGGGCACCGCGTTGCCTTGTAATAGAATAGCCAATACTTCCACTTTAAATATGCCTTCGTGCATAAGTACTGATGCTTTTGCTTGAAATCCTCAATTTATATTTCCTGCAATCAGAAAATCTTGAACTGCGGTGGCGGTTATACCGCCAGCCGGTTTATGACCTTGATATATATATATATATATATATATATATACATATATATATATATATCATCAATGCATTTAAGACATATAACCAAATATGCGATACAAAATACCTGCCATCGCTGGTCATGAAGGTGGCTTAGCCAAGCTTGAAACGGAGGTTTGATAAACCATTACCGTCAAAGGGGAGAAAACAACTCCCATGTAAACCGTGTTGGGTTATTATGAGCCCCCCTGTTACTCCATGATGTTAACAGGAAAGGTAAACCGGGCATATTTCTCCGGATTAAAAATGAACCGAATCCGTCAGCTGAACCGGTAAAAAGTGTTGTTGGTTTAAAGGAAACACAACAAAAATTAAGGAATAGTCATAAAAGAAATATGAAAGCAAAGGCAATGACAAAATCGTTTGCAAAAAACATGCTTTACTGAGCTGATCAGATGGTGTTACCATGGTCGGACAGGACCAAGCCCCCAATAGGAGTGACAATGGTTCAAGTCAGCCAGGTCCCCAAATGAAACCGTGGCATATATGCCAATCAAAAGGTGTGGCAATGGTTTGGGTTCGACCAAGCCCCCAAGTGATTTTGTGGCCTTAGGCCGATTAAGAGGCATGACTGGTTCAGACTTGACCATGTCCCCAAGTGATCTGGTGGCTTTCGCCTATCAAAAGGCGTCGCGTTGGTTCGGATACGACCAAGTCCCCAAGTGATATGAAAAGCAAATTTCAAGGGGTAAACCGGAGGCCGCTTCAAAATAGAACTACTCCATGTAACCACACATGATATGAAAGGACAGAGACCCCGCTTTAGCTGAGGCTCCGGTTTTATTATATCAAAGATAATATATACATTGTCATAATATGTACATAGATAGAGCCAATGGCTCAGGTGTAGTAAGGCCGAAGATGAGCTATGTTCCATGGCCTGTTGGTCTCCTCCTCTGATGTGCGTGAGTCTTTATGCTCTCGAATATCAATCAGATAGTATGACCCGTTGTGCAGATTCTTGCTGACCATGAAAGGTCCCTCCCGAGGTGGGGATAACTTGTGCATATCCATCTGGTCTTGGATGAGCCGAAGCACCAAATCTCCTTCCTGAAAAGTTCTGGTTCTGACCCGGCGACTGTGATAGCGACGAAGATCTTGTTGATAAATCACCGAGCGGGCAGCCACTATGTCGCGCTCCTCATCCAATAGGTCCAAAGCGTCTTGCCGTGCTGTCTCATTGTCCGCTTCAACATAAGCCGCCACAAGAGGCGAATCGTGCCGGATATCACTAGGGAGAACCGCCTCCGCTCCATAGACCATGAAAAACGGCGTGTATCCTGTAGATCGGTTGGGTGTAGTATTGATACTCCATAGCACAGATGGTAGTTCTTCAACCCAACATCCCGGTGTTCTTTGCAATGGAACCATAAGCCGGGTTTGATGCCTCGCAAGATCTCTTGATTAGCCCGCTCGCCGCCCATTGACCGGGGTGAGCCACCGATGATACGTCAAGTCGGATGTGCTCACGCTCACGTAATTCCTTCATAGCACCCTTGGATAAATTGGTACCGTTGTCGAATGATACTTGTGTGGAAAGCCAAACCGAAAATCACCTTTTAATGAAGCGCACCGCTGTAGCTGCATCACACTTGCCGATGTGCTCCACTTCAACCCACTTGGTAAACTTGTCAACCGCCACCAAAAGGTGGGTTTTCTTATCCTTGGATCTTTTAAAGGGTCCGACCATATCCAGCCCCCATGTTGCAAACGGCCAAGTAATTGGAATCATCCTCAATTCTTGAGCCGGCACATGAGCACGTCTTGAAAATTTCGACAGCCATCACACCGCTTAACCAAGTCCTCCGTGATCAAGATGAGCTGTCAACCAATAGAACCCGTGATTTAAACGCTTTGCCACCGGTGACTTTGAACCGGCGTGGTGACCACAATCCCTTCATGGATTTCACGTAAGATTTCACAGCCTTCCTCAGGAGAAACGCAGCGTTGAAACGCCCCTGATACACTGCAATGATGCAATTCGCCATTGACAGTAGTCATGGACTTGGAGCGCCGGACTATCTGCCTGGCTAGAATCTCATCCTCTGGCAACTCTCCCCGGTTCATGTACGCAAGATAAGGAACTGTCCAATCCGGTATGACATGCAGGGCTGCCACCAACTGAGCTCCCGGATCAGGAATAGCCAAATCCGCTTCACCCGGGAGCTTGACTGACGGGTTGTGCAACACATCAAGAAAGACATTAGGCGGGACCAGTTTATGTTGAGAGCCCAACCGGCTTAAAGCGTCCGCCGCTTCATTCTTTCGACGGTCCACGTGATCCACCTGATAACCCTTGAAGTGACCCGCAATATTATCCACCTCACGACGATATGCAGCCATAAGTGGGTCTTTAGAATCCCACGTGCCGGATACTTGTTGAGCCACGAGGTCCGAGTCACCGAAGCACTTAACCCGACTTAGGTTCATCTCCTTAGCCATCCGGAGACCATGGAGCAAGGCTTCATACTCAGCTGCATTATTAGTACAAGGGAACATTAAGCGGAGAACATAACAAAACTTATCACCTCGTGGGGAAGTTAATACGACTCCAGCCCCCGAGCCCTCCAATTGCTTGGATCCATCAAAATGGATAGTCCAATATGTGTGATCCCGCTTCTCCTCTGGTGCTTGCAACTCAGTCCAATCATTGATGAAGTCCACAAGTGCTTGAGACTTCACCGCCGTCCGAGGTACGTACTTCAATCCGTGCAGCCCAAGTTCTACACTACAAGAAATATGTCAACTTATGACCACCACTATTGGTCACTGAAAGGTCAAAAATTTCCATTTATGACCTTTTTGTGACCAAAAACAGAAGGTCAAAAGCTGGCCGTCGTAAACTGACTATAGCGACCTTTCTTCTGGAATGGTCAAAGATGTTTACAACCAAAATATTCCTACTGTGGCGTTTTGGTCACTAGCAACCTCCCCCAGGCCACGTAGGCATCCAGCGTGGCAAGCTGATGTGGCACAAGATTCAGCCCGGTCCAATTTGATTTTCTACATGGGCCGAGCCCAATTCAGCCTATTTGTGTTTTTTTTGTCTGTCAATTTTTGGTTGGGTACATGGGCCAAGCCCAATATTGCAGCCTTTTTATTGTTGGGTTGTGGCCTTTTTTGTCTAAACGAATTTAGTTTTTCTTTTTTTTCCCAAAAGAAGGGTCCACTAGTCGATGGGTCCCAGCTTGTCATCATCGATTAGCTGTAGCCTTTTCAAAGCGCAGACACGAGAATACAATTTTACATGATATATTGTTGAGAAATTTTCATAATTTTCTTGTCAAAGCAGCATGTACATAGGAATACAATTTTGCTATCAAAGCAACATTTCAAACGTACATCTTCATGACATCGTACATAAAAACCAGCAATAAAAAGATTACAATATGCCATTTGGCTCAGATCTTGCATGCGCAGCATCTCACATTCATGTACAGGAAAGGAGGAGGGGCTTGAGTTGTCCTGAAGGATACACATTCCTGAAGGACACAAAGTAGAGGTATTATTTTGGACAATAAGCTCCAAGACAACATTGTAGGCTATTAACATAAAATAAGTTATTATCAGGTTAAGCCTCCTTAGTTTAGTGATCACCATGAGATAGATAGCAGTACATTTGTTATACAGAGCAGCAACAATGAAAATAACAGAAAATTAAAATATAAGTGTGGAAGCGCCTAGAACATTTGCTAGAAAGAACATGCTTCCACCTTGTTTCAACAGAACTTTTAAACTTAATAGTAATGTGCATCCATGGTATCATCAGTCTTAACCAAACCAGAGCAAGTAAAGGAGCCAATAGTTCTAGTTCAGGTCATGTTATCATATCAGGTATTGCATAGAGACATGATTCACACTTTCACATATGTGGTAGACAGAGATGCGGAAGCCTTTCTAAATTGGCACAGCTCCAATTAAATTAAGCTTAGAGGAAGGCAATAAGCGAACAGTCTTAAGATGTAGTACCAAACAACAGTGAACACTAATGGGAAACATCAACCTCTCTTTTGTTTGCGAATGGGAGATATCAACCTCAGTTTGCAGCAAGACATAGTACACAGTTATCACTTTTCTATGAAGACATGCACATTTTGATAGCCAAATGAGATAGATAGCAGTACATACGCCACCCAAAGTGTGCACATCGGTCTCATCAATTCAAGTAAAAAATGCATTCCGGACTTGAAAAGAAGAAGGGATTGCTAAGGATTGCTAGGTGTCGATGGAACTGATTAAAATTAAGTGCATTCTCACTCGATAATGTGTGGTCGGTTATGAAAACTCGCACATACCCTGCTCCATCCTTCGTGTTGTAGTCATCCCATAAACCATCACCACTAGGCCTACCAATCACTTGAACCCAAACTAAAAATAGAAGAACTACATGGGAAGTTATTTATGCTGTAATTTTACTAACATGGGAAGTTATTTAGTGAATAGAACCCGGAGCAGAGGAGACAACGATGCACATGATGAACATCAACCAATTTAACAGCAGTGTGGCTCAAAGGTAGTATGAGAGTAGTGGACCATTACCTTCTCTTCTTGGCCAGATTTGATGAACATCCTGCAAATAGGGAAGGAAGCAAACAGAACACAAGACTTAGGAACACATTCGTAGCAACAAACAGGGTTGGCAACGGCAATTCAGAATAATTTGGTTTGTGATATACCTTAGGAAGGTCTTAGCGGTAGGATTGCCCATCTCAAACTTGAGATTGTTTAGTACATCCCTCTCCATCTTAATAGCTGCACATGCCCACAAGAACCCAGATCAGCATTCTAGCTAGGGTCGTCCAATTGCAAGATCTCACAAATGAACCAAGCAAGCAAGAGAAGAACACACACCTCCTGCTTCATGTAGGTGTTGTCGGTGATGTAGCAGATGTCCTCCACATTTGGGGGGCTGATCTCCTCGTACTTACTGGATCCACACAACGGATCTGAAGTCAGGCTCATATCTTGATTTAACTGAACACTCGGCACAGAAATGAGGATAAAACGGGGGCTTACGAGGCAATGAGCATGGCGAGACGCCGAGGAGCTGCAACCGGCGGTTGAGGAGTTGGACGAGAGGAAGCGGTCGATGTAGGAGACAGTGAGGTAGAGCGTGTCGGAGACGAGCTTGTACTCCTCGGCGACCTCGACGAGCTAGTCGACGAGGATGTCGTGCATATTGGGGGTGACGTCCACCTGCACCCTCTCGATGTAATCCGCCGGCGGCCGCCGCCTCGCTCGACTCAGAACGCATCACGCAGCTCATCGTAACCTTGCATTTAACGAGGAAATTGATTAAACCGATGTGACCGAGGAAGAACGGCATGTACCTCCATGGATCGGAGGTAGGAGTAGATGTCGGACGCGTACGGAGCGCAGAGCTGTGGGTCACCGGTCTCGTCGACCACGTCCGTCACCGGCTTGGACGCAGGGAGGGATAGGGTGGCGGATCTGGCCGCAGAAACCTAGTGGATGGATGGATCCCGGAGTAGAGGAGAGCAGGTGGGGTGGCTACACTAGCTTCTACGGGATTAGAGGATGGGATCCGCGCCGTGATACGGACGGGAGCAGGATGGGATCTACACGAGGCCGTCGTCGGGGTTTGTGGCGTGGTGGAGGCGGCCGTGAGGAGGGGAGGAGGAGATGGCGAGGGAGGGAGGGCGCCGCCGCTGGCGAGGGGATGGTAGGGTTAGAGAGGGGTGGCGGCGTCGATCTGGATCGGGGAGAGAGAGGGAAGCGGCGGGCGGGCGGAAGGAAGGGAGGAGAAGTTAGTGGATCTGGGTAGGGGAAGAAGGGCTCGCGGTGAGGGAAGGGAATGGGAGAGAGGAGGAGGGCGTGGGGGAGGCCATGGCCGTCGAGGAGCTCGGACAGAGGGAGGTGGAGGCGGCGATCTGGAAAGGAGGAGGTGGCGGCGGCGATCTGGAAGGGAGGAGGAGATGGGGACGAGGGAGGAAGGGGGCGACGGGGGAGGGGATCTGAGCTAGGGTTTGGGCTGCGGGTGGGGGGTATCTCCTTTTCTTTCTTTTTTTCTTCTTTTCTGTAGATAGATGGATGGATGGATGTGGGATGGAGAGATGGATGGATGGATGGATGGACGCCATGTCATCGATCCGTGGACAGAGTTACGATTGGTTCAGAAAATCAGTGATGGAAAATAGTTTTAAAATACTAAAAATAGAGGGATTTTATGAAGTAGCTATCAAAAATATTATGCAAAAGGGCACCACACAAGCTTTCACTAGAGTAAGACCACATTTTATGGATTAGGACCAATTTGTATGCATTTTTCACATTTCTAGCTATTTTTAATCATTTTTTGAGTGCACGAAATGAGGTTTTTTTGTGAAGGACCTACCATATATTTGTTGCGAAATTGTACCAAATCATTTTTACAAAATACTAGGACATATTTAATGCAAAATTGACAAAATGGTTAGGTGTCAAAAGTTTTGATCCACCTCTGTTGAAAAAGACAAATTCCCACCGATTCAGCTGGAAGCCGGTCAAATTTGAACTGCAGCTGCCTCGTAGTTTGCTATTTATTTTGCCGCACGAATATTCTACAATAGCAGGTATTGAAGAATCCGTACAAGAAATTTTACTTCCAAAAATCATTTCTAGGTACATAAGTATCTATTTAATCAGAGAAACACCAAAAAAATCCAATATTCAACCACTAGCTAGGAACGGTCAAGCCCGCCGTTTTGACCGCATTTTGAAACGGGCATAAAAAATTCCAAAAAAATCAAAAAATTGGAAAACCTTCGCATTGTGTCATTATATGTGAACAAGTTTCCAGGAAAAATAATAAACTTGTAATACGGTAATTATTTTAAAAAAGTGTTCTCAGAAACGAGCTATCATGTGTGGAGATCAATGGCTTTCAAGCCAAATGATCAATCTTATGGCCACATTCATGGCATAGTTAGTTCAAATGATCTCATATTGTGCACAAGGGTGCATATTAGAATGGCAAACAATGTTGCCTAAGGAAGTTTTCATTTTCGTTGGACGAAAAAACCATTTTCCATTTTTCGAGTGCCCGAAAGGAGGTTTTTTTGTGAAGGACCTACAAAATAATTGTTGCAAAATTGGACCAAATCATTTTTATAAAATACTAGGCCATATTTAATGCACAATTGACCAAATGGTTGGGCGTAAAAATTTTTGATCCACCTCTGGTGAAAAAGACAAATTTCCGCCGATTCAGCTGGAAGAGGGTCAAATTTGAACTGCAGCTGCCTCATAGTTTGCTATTGTTTTTTTTAAATCATTTCTTGGTACATAAGTATCTATTTAATCGGAGAAACACCAAAAAATTCCAAGATTCAACCACTAGCTAGGAACGGTAATTCCCGCCGTTTTGACCGCATTTTGAAATGGGTATAAAAAATTCAAAAAAATCAAAAAATTGGAAAACCTTCGCATTGTGTTATCATATGTGGCCAAGTTCCTAGGAAAAATAACAAACTTGTAATACGGCAATTATTTTAAAAAAGTGTTCTCAGAAACGAGCTATCATGTGTGGACATCAATGGCTTTCAAGCCAAATGATCAATCTTATGGGCACATTCATGGCATAGTTTGTTCAAATGATCTCATATTGTGCACAAGGGTGCATATTGGAATGGCAAACAATGTTGCCTAAGGAAGTTTTCATTTTCGGTGGACAAAAAAACCATTTTCCATTTTTCGAGTGCCCGAAAGGAGGTTTTTTTGTGAAGGAACTACCAAATAATTGTTGCAAAATTGGACCGAATCATTTTTATAAAATACTAGGCTATATTTAATGCACAATTGACAAAATGGTTGGGTGTCAAAAATTTTGATCCACCTCTGGTGAAAAGACAAATTCCCGCCGATTTAGTTGGAAGCGGGTCAAAATTGAACTGCAGCTGCCTCATAGTTTGCTATTTATTTTTTCCAAAAATCATTTCTAGGTACATAAGTATCTATTATCAGAGAAACACCAAAAAATTCCAATATTCAACCACTAGCTAGGAACGGTCAAGCCCGCCATTTTGACCGCATTTTGAAACGGGCATAAAAAATTCAAAAAAAAAATCAAAAAATTGGAAAACCTTCGCATTGTGTCATTATATGTGAACAAGTTTCCAGGAAAAATAATAAAATTGTAATACGGTAATTATTTTAAAAAAGTGTTCTCAGAAATGAGCTATCAAGTGTGAAGATTCATGGCTTTCAAGCCAAATGATCAATCTTATGGCCACATTCATGGAATAGTTTGTTCAAATGATCTCATATTGTGCACAATGGTGCATATTGGAATGGCAAACAATGTTGCCTAAAGAAGTTTTCATTTTCGTTGGACGAAAAAACCATTTTCCATTTTTCGAGTGCCCGAAAGGAGGTTTTTTTTTTTGAAGGAACTACCAAATAATTGTTGAAAAATTGGACCAAATCATTTTTATAAAATACTAGGCCATATTTAATGCACAATTGACAAAATGGTCTGGTGTAAAAAAATTTGATCCACTTTCGTGAAAAAGAAAAATTCCCGCCGATTCAGCTGGAAGCGGGTCAAATTTGAACTGCAGCTGCCTCATAGTTTGCTATTTATTTTTTCCAAAAATCATTTCTAGTTACATAAGGACCTATTTAATCATATATACATGGTTTGGTGGCGATACGTCGAGGTTTGGGCGGTGGCCGAGGGCCCCAACTCTAGAGCGCGTAAACTCGCATGCCCGCCGCGTGGTCACCGCGTGGCCGTGGCGTTGCCATGTGTTCTGGGCGGCCTAGGCATGTCTAGTGGGTTGGACACTCCCCAGGTTGGTGCTAGGAAGAAAATTACAACATAAGATTCTCACGAGGAGACCAATCGATGCTCAAACATGAATTAGCAGCCAAATGTTTGATTAGCGGTACGGGAAATGTACATGGCTAATGGGCGTGAGTTTTGGCTGAGTATGATCAGTTACTAAGAAGACAGTTTTCACAAATTTTCAGCTCAAAAGGAGGAGCCTAGGTGGTACTTGCTTTGCAAACCACCACTTTGGACATAAATCTGAATGTTGAAGCTCGGCTCAAAATAATGAATGGATTGAGCTGGCATTTGGTGGAGGATGGTTATTTGGGCATAGGAAAGCACTCAGAGAAAATGGATACTATTTGGACATGCCAAAGTGGTACTTCCTTCACAAACTGTTACTCTGAGCAGAATAGGAAAATGAATATTTTTGAATTATTTTTGAACTAGGCAAGGAAGGTTTTACATATTTGACGAAGATATGACCCAAAGAATTTATGAGATTTTTTTGGGAATTTTGGGAATGACAGAAATATAGGTTGCTTCACAACCTAGGGCAAAAACTGCCACATGGACATGACACATAGGCAAAACTGATGAGGTGGCGCCTAGTCATAGAAAACCACCACAATTTACAAGGCTATGACCATCTATATTGGTCGTTAACAACTAGAAATAAGGCAGCGGACTAGCGCTATTAACTTTATGACCATTTCATGTAAGGAAATTATGACCTTTCTGACCAAAATGGTCGCAATGGTTTAGGGTTTGGAGCCCCTCGAACAGCTTTTGAACAATTGGTCTCAAATGGTCATAAATCTATGACCAATTCTTCCAGGGTCACTGACAGAAAGTCATAAGTTGACATATTTCTTGTAGTGCTATAGCCCACTTGGCAATCCGGCGATCGCCTCCGGTTTCAGATGATATCCCCAAGGAGCCGAATCGACCCATCGTGATGGGGTGCCCTTGGAAATACTGCTTCAAATTCTGGCTTGCCATAAAGACTCCATATACCAGCTTCTGCCAATGCGGATACCTCTGCTTAGATTCAATAAGCACCTCGCTGATAGAGTAAACCGGTCGCTGAACCGGATATTCCTTGCCCGCCTCCTTGCGTTCTACCACAATAGCCACGCTAACTGCGCGAGCATTGGCCGCTACATATAGTAATAACGGCTCCTTGTCGACCGGAGCTGCAAGAACGGGCGGATTAGCTAATTGCCGCTTCAAGTCTTCCAACGCCTCATCAGCAGCCGGGCTCCAGATGAATTGATCTGTCTTTCTCAGCATCTGGTATAAAGGGATGGCCTTCTCTCCAAGACGGCTGATAAAACGGCTCAGTGCGGCGATCCGACCCGCCAAACGCTGAACATCGTTGATACACTTCGGTTTAGCCAGGGAGGTGATAGTCGTAATCTTCTCCGGATTAGCCTCAATTGCTCTGTTGGACACAAGAAAACCCAGTAACTTGCCTACCGGAACACCAAAGACACACTTGGCCGGGTTAAGCATCATCTTGTAAACTCGCAAGTTGTCGAAGGTTTCCTTCAAATCATCCACCAATGTCTCCTTCTGCCTTGACTTGACTACAATATCATCCACATAAGCGTGCACATTACGGCCGATCTGTTTATGCAAGCAGTTCTGTACACACCGTTGATAAGTGGCTTGGGCACTCTTGAGCCCAAAAGGCATAGATACATAGCAGAAGGCTCCAAAGAGAGTAAGAAACGCCGTCTTCTCCTGGTCCTTAACCGCCATTTTGATCTGATGATACCCAGAGTATGCATCCAAAAAACTCATACGCTCACAACCCGCCGTGGCATCAATAATCTGGTCAATGCGGGGGAGGGCAAAAGGATACGCTGGACAAGCCTTGTTAAGATCCGTGTAATCCACACACATATGCCAAGTGCCGTTTTTCTTAAGAACCAGCACCGGATTAGCAAGCCACTCTGGATGAAAGACTTCAATGATAAAGCTAGCCGCTAAGAGCCTGGCCACTTCCTCTCCAATAGCCTTGCGCCTTTCTTCGTTAAACCGGCGGAGAAACTGCTTGACCGGTTTATACTTGGGATCAACATTAAGAGTGTGCTCAGCGAGTTCCCTCGGTACACCTGGCATGTCAGAAGGCTTCCATGCAAAAATGTCCCGATTCTCACGGATGAACTTGATGAGCGCACTTTCCTATTTAGGATCCAAGTTGGCACTGACAGTGAACTGCTTGGACGAATCACCGGGTGCAAAGTCAACAAGCTTGGTCTCAGCCGCCGATTTGAACTTCAGATCTGAATCATGCTCCGTGGTTGGCTTCTTCAAAGGGGTCATGTCCGCCGGATCAACATTGTCCCTATAATATTTCAACTCCTCCGCGGCACAAACCGACTCTGCATAGGCCACATCACCTTCCTCACATTCCAAAGCAATCTTGCGGCTCCCATGAACCGTTATTATCCCCTTGTGGCCCGGCATCTTGAGCTGCAAATAGATATAACAAGGTCGTGCCATGAATTTAGCATAAGCCGGCCGCCCAAACAAGGCTTGATACGGGCTCCGGATTTTTACCACCTCAACGGTTAGTGTCTCGGATCGGGAATCGTGCTTGTCCCCAAAAGCCACCTCCAGGGCTATCTTACCAACATGATATGCTGATTTGCCAGGCACCACACCATGGAACACCGTATTAGACGGTCTGAGATCTTTGTCTGTTAGCCCCATGCGGCGGAATGTCTCATAGTACAGGATGTTAATACTGCTCCCTCCATCCATGAGCACCTTGGTAAATTTATAACCTCCCACCTGAGGGTCTACCACTAATGCCAACTGGCCCGGATTGTCAACCCGGGGTGGGTGGTCCTCCCTGCTCCACACGATAGGCTGCTCCGACCAGCGTAAGTAACGTGGTACGGCCGGTTCAACTGAGTTCACCGCTCGCTTGTGGAGTTTCCGGTCGTGCTTATCCAAGGTAGTTGTGAAAACGTGATACTGCCCATTGTTCAACTATTTTGGCTGGCTCTGATAACCTGACTGCTGCTGCTGCTGTTGTTGGTTGTAACCGCCTTGACCGCTCTGATTATTCTGGTTATTATTACCGCCTTGATTGAAACCTGAACCGGAAGCTCCCTCGTGACCCGGCCCATGGAAACCGGATCCTGAGCCACCACCTGACCCACGGTCATACCGGAAGGCATTAGAATTTTTAAATTCCTACATAATGTAACAATCCTTCCAAAGGTGGTTAGCCGACGCCTCCTTCGTCCCGTGCTTTGGGCAAGGCTGATTCAACAAATAGTTTAAGCGATCCGGGTTAGGATTTGGAGCCCCATTACGACTCGCCGCTTTACCTCTGCGCCGTTGACCCTTGTTTTGCGCATTAGTGTTAGCCACAAAGTCCATGCTACCGTCCGCCTTACGCTTGCCTCCGTTTCCATGGCCCGCCGGTTTGTACTGATGCCCCTTGGAGTTGCTATTCTTTTTTCCCTTCCCTGCTTCATCATCGTCAGTCTCGGGATCCTTGGTACTATCAGAATCAGCATACTTCACCAAAGCGGCCATGAGAGTTCCCATGTCATTACAGAACCGCTTCATACGCCCTAATTTCAACTTTAAAGGCATAAACCGGCAGTTGCCATCCAAGGTTAAGATCGCAGAGTCAGCACTGATCCTGTCAAACAAGTGCAAGACTTCCGAAACGCGGCGTACCCAATGGGTTGTTGATTCTCCGTCCTCCTGAACACAAGCCGCCAGGTCTACTATGGACTTGGGCTGCTTACATGTATCTTTGAAATTCTGGATAAACCGGGCCCGCAACTGGGCCCATGAACTGATAGAATTAGGCGGCAGGCTTTTCAACCAAGTACGGGTCGTGCCCTCAAGCATCATGGTGAAGTACTTTGCACATGCGGTCTCATCCACATCCAGCATCTCCATGGCCATCTCATAACTCTCTACCCACGCTCGAGATAAATCAGCGGTGTAATTCGCACCTTGCGTGGACCCTTGAAATCTTTGGGCAGGCGTACATTGTAAAGCGAGGACTAAACAGGTACTCCCTAAAGCGGATGCGACCCCGCCCGGCAGAGGTCGAGGATCTAACGGTGTAAGCTGACCCGCCTCGTTCGTGCTGCTAACTCGGCCTTCGCCGTGCGGGCCGGTCCACTACATCCTGAGCATCGCGAACACCACCTGCCGGGTTATTGCCACGGGCCGCTTCACGGCCTCGCGCATTGCTCGATATGGCCGGTTCATCCAGGCACCTGCTATAGCTCCGGCTTGGACGAGGTGTGTGAAGGAAATATGCCCTAGAGGCAATAATAAAGTTATTATTTATTTCCTTATATCATGATAAATGTTTATTATTCATGCTAGAATTGTATTAATCGGAAACATAATACATGTGTGAATACATAGACAAACAGAGTGTCACTAGTATGCCTCTACTTGACTAGCTTGTTAATCAAAGATGGTTATGTTTCCTAACCATGAACAAGGAGTTGTTATTTGATTAACAAGGTCACATCATTAGTTGAATGATCGATTGACATGACCCATTCCATTAGCTTAGCACACGATCGCTTAGTATGTTGCTATTGCTTTCTTCATGACTTATACATGTTCCTATGACTATGAGATTATGCAACTCCGTTTGCGGAGGAACACTTTGGTACTACCAAACGTCACAACGTAATCGGGTGATTATAAAGGAGTACTACAGGTGTCTCCAAAGGCAAATGTTGGGTTGGCGATTTCGAGATTAGGTTTTGTCACTCCGATTGTCGGAGAGGTATCTCTGGGCCCTCTCGGTAATGCACATCACATAAGCCTTGCAAGCATTGCAACTAATGTGTTAGTTGTGAGATGATGTATTACGGAACGAGTAAAGAGACTTGCGGTAACGAGATTGAACTAGGTATTGGATACCGACGATCGAATCTCGGGCAAGTAAACATACCGATGACAAAGGAACAACGTATGTTGTTATGCGGTCGACCGATAAAAATCTTCGTAGAATATGTAGGAGCCAATATGGGCATCCAGGTCCGCTATTGGTTATTGACCGGAGACGTGTCTCGGTCATGTCTACATTGTTCTCGAACCGTAGGGTCCATGCACGCTTAAGGTTTCGATGATGGTTATATTATGAGTTTATGAGTTTTGATGTACCAAGGAGTTCGAGTCCCGGATGAGGTCGGGGACATGACGAGGAGTCTCGAAATGGTCGAGACATAAAGATTGATATATTGGAAGCCTATATTTGGAGTTCGAATGGTTAGGGTGAAAACAGAATTTATCGGAGTCCGGAGGTTACTGGAACCCCCGGTACTACATGGGCCTTAGTGGGCCTCGAGGGAGAAGAGGAGGGGCGGCCAGGTGGTGGCCGCCTCTCCCCCAGTCCGAATAGGACAAGGAGGGGGCGCCCCCTTTCCTCTTCCCCTCCCCAATCCTACTCCAACTAGGGGGGGAGTCCTACTCGGTGGGAGTAGGACTCCTCGGCGTCCCCCTCTGGGCCGGCCGGCCTCCCCTCCCTCCTTTATATACGGGGCAGGGGGCACCCTAGAACACACAAGTTTGATCTACGGATCGTTCCTTAGCCGTGTGCGGTGCCCCCTCCACCATATTCCACCTCGGTCATATTGTCATGAAGCTTAGGCGAAGCCTGCGCGATAGAACATCAAGATCGTCCACCACGCCGTCGTCTTGACGGAACTCTCCTCGACACTCGGCTGGATCGAGTACGAGGGACGTCATCGAGCTGTACGTGTGTCAAGAACTCGGGGCGCCAGAGTAACGGCGCCGGATCGGTCGGATCGCGAGGAGAACGTCGACTACTTCCTCTACGTTGTGATCGCTTCGCCGGGTCACGAGGGCGTAGACAACACTCTCCCCTCTCGCTGCTATGCATCACCATGATCTTGCGTGTGCGAGGAAATTTTTGAAATTACTACGTTCCCCAACGGTGGTATCGAGCCAGGTTTTATGGTTTGATGTTTTGCACGAGTAGAACACAAGTGAGTTGTGGGCGATACAAGTCATACTACCTACCAAGCATGTCATACTTTGGTTCAGCGGTATTGTGAGATGAAGCGGCCGGACCGACATTACGCCAGACGCTTACGCGAGACTGGTTTCACCGCCACGAGCACTCGTTGCTTAAAGGTGACTGGTGGGTGTCTGTCTCTCTCACTTTAGTTGAACCGAGTGTGACTACGCCCGGTCCTTGAGAAGGTTAAACGGAGTCTATTTGACGAAATATCGTTGTGGTTTTGATGCGAGGTGAGATTGGTTCTTGCTTAAGCCCGTAGCAGCCACATAAAATTTGCAACAACAAAGTAGAGGACGTCTAACTTGTTTTTGCAGGGCATGTTGTGATGTGATATGGTCAAGACGTGATGCTATATTTTATTGTATGAGATGATCATGTTTTGTAACCGAAGTTATCGGCAATCGGCAGAGCCATATGGTTGTCGCTTTATTGTATGCAATGCAATCGCATCAGTAAAGCTTTACTTTATCACTAAGCGGTAGCGATAGTCGTAGAAGCATAAGTTTGGCGAGACGACAACGATGCTACGATGGAGATCAAGGTGTCGCGCCGGTGACGGTGGTGATCATGACGGTGCTTCAGAGATGGAGATCACGAAGCACAAGATGATGATGACCATATCATATCACTTATATTGATTGCATGTGATGTTTATCCTTTATGCATCTTATCTTGCTTTGATTGACGGTAGCATTATAAGATGATCTCTCACTAAATTATCAAGAAGTGTTCTCCCTGAGTATGCACCGTTGCCAAAGTTCGTCGTGCCGAGACACCACGTGATGATCGGGTGTGATAAGCTCTACGTCCATCTACAACGGGTGCAAGCCAGTTTTGCACACGTGAGAATACTCGAGTTATACTTGACGAGCCTAGCATATGCAGATATGGCCTCGAATACGGAGACCGAAAGGTCGGCGTGAATCATATAGTAGATATGATCAACATAAGATGTTCACCATTGAAAACTACTCCATTTCACATGATGATCGGTTATGGTTTAGTTGATTTGGATCACGTGATCACTTAGAGGATTAGAGATGTCTATCTAAGTGGGAGTTCTTAAGTAATATGATTAGTTGAACTTAAATTTATCATGAACTTAGTCCTGGTAGTATTTTGCAAATTATGTTATAGATCAATAGCTCGCGTTGTTGCTTCCCTATGTTTTATTTTGATATGTTCCTAGAAAATTGTATTGAAAGATGTTAGTAGCAATGATGCGGATTGGATCCGTGATCGAGGTTTATCCTCATTCTTTGCCTGTAAGAATTATGTCCTTGATGCACCGCTAGGTGAGCGGACCTATTGCAGGAAGCGGATCATGCACGTTATGAACGTTTGGCTAGCTCAATATGATGACTACTTGATAGTTTAGTGCACCATGCTTAACGGCTTAGAATCGGGACTTCAAAGACGTTTTGAACGTCATGGACCATATGAGATGTTCCAGGAGTTGAAGTTAATATTTCAAGCAAATACCCGAGTTGAGAGATATGAAGTCTCCAACAAGTTCTATAGCTAAAAGATGGAGGAGAATCGCTCAACTAGTGAGCATGTGCTCGATTATGCAGGTACTACAATCGCTTGAATCAAGTGGGAGTTAATCTTCCAGATAAGATAGTGATTGACAGAATTCTCTAGTCACCATCACCAAGTTAGTAGAACTTCGTGATGAACTATAATATGTAAGGGATAACAGAAACGATTCCCAAGCTCTTCGTGATGCTAAAATCGACGAAGGTAGAAATCAAGAAAAACATCAAGTGTTGATGGTTAACAAGACCACTAGTTTCAAGAAAAGGGCAAAGGGATAGAAGGAACTTCAAGAAGAACGGCAAGCAAGTTGTTGCTCAAGTGAAGAAGCCCAAGTCTGGACCTAAGCTTGAGACTAAGTGCTTCTACCGCAAGGGACTGGTTATTGAAGCGAGAACTACCCCAAGTATTTGGCGGATAAGAAGGATGGCAAAGTAAACAAAGGTATATTTGATATACATGTGTACTTTACTAGTGTTTATAGCAACCCCTCGGTATTTGGTACTGGTTTAGTTGCTAAGAGTAGTAACTCAAGCGGAGTTGCGAATAAATGAAACTAGTTAAGGGTGAAGTGACGATGTGTGTTGAAAGTAGTTTCAAGATTGATATGATCATCATCGCACACTCCCTATACTTTCGGGATTAGTGTTGAACCTAAATAAATGTTATTTGGTGTTTGCGTTGAGCATGAATATGATTTGATCGTGTTTATTGCAATACGGTTATTCATTTAAGTAAGAGAATAAACTGTTATTCATTTACATGAATAAAACCTTATATGGTTTCACACCCAATGAAAATGGTTCATTGGATCTCGATCGTAGTGATACACATATTCATAATATTGAAACCAAAAGATGCAAAGTTAATAATGATAGTGCAACTTATTTGTGGCACTTGCCGTTTAGGTCATATTGGTGTAAAGCGCATGAAGAAACTCCATGCTGATGGGATTTTGGAATCACTTGATTATGAATCACTTGATGCTTGCGAACCGTGCCTTTTGGGCAAGATGACTAAAACTCCGTTCTCGGAACAATGGAGCGAGCAACATATTTGTTGGAAATCATACATCTTGATGTATGTAGTCCGATGAATATTAAGGCTCGCGACAAGTATCATTATTTTCGACCTTCACAGTTGATTGGAAGAAGATATGAGTATATCTACTTGATGAAACATAAGTCTGAAATAGTTGAAAGGTTCAAAGAATTTCAGAGTGAAGTGGAAAAATCATCGTAACAAGAAAATATAGTTTCATGATTTGATCGCGAGATCACGAATATTTGAGTTACGAGTTTGGTCTTCAATTTAAACAATGTGGAATAGTTTCACAGCTCACGCCACCTGGAACACCACAACGTTATGGTGTGTCCGAACATCATAACCGTACTTTATTGGATATAGTACAATCTATGATGTTTCTTACCGATTTACCAATATCGTTTTGGGATCATGCATTAGAGACAGCTGCATTCACATTAAAAGGGCACCATCTAAATCCGTTGAGGCGACACTATATGAACTATGGTTTAGCAAGAAACCCAAGTTGTCGTTTCTTAAAGTTTGGAGTTGCGATGCTTATGTGAAAAAGTTTCATCCTGATAAGCTCGAACCCAAATCGGAGAAGTGCGTCTTCATAGAATATCCAAAGGAAATTGTTGGGTACACCTTCTATCACAGATCCGAAGGCAAGATATTCGTTGCTTAAGATGGATCCTTTCTAGAGAAGGAGTTTCTCTCGAAAGAAGTGAGTGGGAGGAAAGTAGAACTTGATGAGGTAATTGTACCTTCTCCTTATTGGAAAGTAGTTCATCACGAAATCTGTTCTGTGACTACTACACCAATTAGTGAGGAAGCTAATGATGATGATCATGTAACTTCAGATCAAGTTACTACCGAATCTCGTAGGTAAACCAGAGTGAGATCCGCACCAGAGTGGTACGGTAATCCTGTTCTGGAAGTCATGTAACTAGACCATGATGAACCTACGAACTATGAGGAAGCGATGATGAGCCCAGATTCCGCGAAATGGCTTGAAGCCATGAAATCTGAGATGAGATCCATGTGTGAGAACAAAGTGTGGACTTTTGTGGAGTTGCCCAATGATCGGCAAGCCATAGAAAATAAATGGATCTTCAAGAGGAAGACGGACGCTGATAGTAGTGTTACTATCTACAAAGCTAGACTTGTCGAAAAAGGTTTTTGACAAAGTTCAAGATGTTGAATACAATGAGATTTTCTCACTCGTATCAATGCTTAAAAGTCTGTCCGAATCATGTTAGCAATTGCCGCATTTTTGAAATCTGGCAAATGGATAAACAAAACTGTATTCCTTAATGGAGTTATCAAAGAAGAGTTGTATGTGATGCAACCATGAGGTTTTGTCGATCCTAAAGGTGTTAACAAAATGTGCATATATGGATTTGGTGCAAGCATCTCGGAGTTGGAATATACGCTTTGATAAGTTGATCAAAGCATATAGTTTTATCTGAGACTTACGGTGAAGCTGTATTTACAAGAAAGTGAGTGGGAGCACTACAACATTTCGATAAGTATATGTGAATGACATATTGTAGATCGAAAATAATGTAGAATTATTCGCAAAGCATAAAGGAGTGTTTGAAAGGAGTTTTTCAAAGAAAGACCTCGGTGAAGCTGCTTACATATTGAGCATCAAGATCTATAGAGATAGATCAAGGCGCTTGATAAGTTTTTCAATGACTACATACCTTGACAAGATTTTGAAGTAGTTCAAAATGGAGCAGATCAAAGAAAGAGTTCTTGCCTGTGTTACAAAGGTATGAAATTGAGTAAGACTCAAAACCCGACCACGGCAGAAGATAGAAAGAGAATGAAAGTCATTCCCTATGCCTTGACCATAGGTTCTATAAAGTATGCCATCTTGTGTACCAGATCTATTGTATACCCTACACTCGAAGTTTGGCAAGGAGTACAATAGTGATCTAGGAGTAGATCACTTGACAGCGGTCAAAATTATCCTTAGTGGAATAAGGATATGTTTCTCGATTATGGAAGTGACAAAAGGTTCGTCGTAAAGGGTTACGTCGATGCAAGTTTTGACACCGATCTGGATGACTCTAAGTCTCGTTCTAGATACATATTGAAAGTGGGAGCAATTAGCTAGAATAGCTCCGTGCAGAGCATTGTAGACATAGAATATTTGCAAAATACATACGGCTCTGAATATGATAGACCCGTTGACTAAGATTCTCTCACAAGCAAAACATGATCACACCTTAGTACTCTTTGGGTGTTAATCACATAGCGATGTGAACTAGATTATTGACTCTAGTAAATCCTTTGTGTGTTGGTCACATGGCGATGTGAACTATAGGTGTTAATCACATGATGATGTGAACTATCAATGTTGATCACATGGTGATGTGATCTAGATTATTGACTCTAGTGCAAGTGGGAGCTGAAGGAAATATGCCCTAGAGGCAATAATAAAGTTATTATTTATTTCCTTATATCATGATAAATGTTTATTATTCATGCTAGAATTGTATTAATCGGAAACATAATACATGTGTGAATACATAGACAAGCAGAGTGTCACTAGTATGCCTCTACTTGACTAGCTTGTTAATCAAAGATGGTTATGTTTCCTAACCATGAACAAGGAGTTGTTATTTGATTAACAAGGTCACATCATTAGTTGAATGATCGATTGACATGACCCATTCCATTAGCTTAGCACACGATCGTTTAGTATGTTGCTATTGCTTTCTTCATGACTTATACATGTTCCTATGACTATGAGATCATGCAACTCCGTTTGCGGAGGAACACTTTGGTACTACCAAGCGTCACAGCGAATCGGGTGATTATAAAGGAGTACTGCAGGTGTCTCCAAAGGCAAATGTTGGGTTGGCGTATTTGAGATTAGGATTTGTCACTCCGATTGTCGGAGAGGTATCTCTGGGCCCTCTCGGTAATGCACATCACATAAGCCTTGCAAGCATTGCAACTAATGTGTTAGTTGTGAGATGATGTATTACGGAACGAGTAAAGAGACTTGCCGGTAACGAGATTGAACTAGGTATTGGATACCGACGATCGAATCTCGGGCAAGTAAACATACCGATGACAAAGGGAACAACGTATGTTGTTATGCGGTCTGACCGATAAAAATCTTCGTAGAATATGTAGGAGCCAATATGGGCATCCAGGTCCCGCTATTGGTTATTGACCGGAGACGTGTCTCGGTCATGTCTACATTGTTCTCGAACCGTAGGGTCCATGCACGCTTAAGGTTTCGATGACAGTTATATTATGAGTTTATGAGTTTTGATGTACCGAAGGAGTTCGGAGTCCCGGATGAGGTCGGGGACATGACGAGGAGTCTCGAAATGGTCGAGACATAAAGATTGATATATTGGAAGCCTATATTTGGAGTTCGGAATGGTTCCGGGTGAAAACAGGAATTCTGGGAGTACCGGAGGTTACTGGAACCCCCGGTACTACATGGGCCTTAGTGGGCCTCGAGGGAGAAGAGGAGGGCGGCCAGGGGTGGCGTCGCCTCTCCCCCAGTCCGAATAGGACAAGGAGGCGGCGCCTTTTCCCTCTTCCCCTCCCCCAATCCTACTCCAACTAGGAAGGGGGAGTCCTACTCCGGTGGGAGTAGGACTCCTCCCAGCGCGCCCCTCTAGGCCGGCCGCCCCCTCCCTCCTTTATATCTGGGGCAGGGGGCACCCTAGAACACACAAGTTTGATCTACGGATCGTTCCTTAGCCGTGTGCGGTGCCCCCTCCACCATATTCCACCTCGGTCATATTGTCGCGAAGCTTAGCGAAGCCTGCGCCGATAGAACATCAAGATCGTCACCACGCCATCGTCTTGTGGAACTCTCCCTCGACACTCGGCTGGATCGGATCTGAGGGCGTCATCGAGCTGTACGTGTGTCAAGAACTCGGGCGCCGGAATGCTTGGCGCCGGATCGGTCGGATCGCGAGGAGAAGCGTCGACTACTTCCTCTACGTTGTGATCGCTTCCGCTTCGGGTCTACGAGGGTACGTAGACAACACTCTCCCCTCTCGCTGCTATGCATCACCATGATCTTGCGTGTACGTAGGAAATTTTTGAAATTACTACGTTCCCCAACAGTGTGGAGTGAATCCGGTCGTGGCTGTATGAATATGCCTCCTGTTGAATCAAAGCGGTCCGGAGAAGTTCCTTAACCCGGCGCATCTCTATCGCTTGCGGAGAGTCTCCTTCCACCGGGATAGCTTCTAATCGCGCAGCAGCTGCCACAAGATTGTCCATAGGATTAGAATAATGACCCGGAGGTGTCTGAACCGGCGGAGGAATCACAATGTTTTGTCGAGGAGGTTCCATCAGGCGAGGTTGGACCGTCGCTCCTGGCCCTGGTGCCTCGACCCGGTTTGCCTCCACGTGCCCCGGCGGATTACTGGTTCCAGCTCCTGGAGTGTGAAAGAGATTTCGAGGGTCAAACCCTAACGGCAGGCGTGATCTGTGCTTCCGCTTCAAGACCTCCTGTGATGCGTTACAGTCGAGCATGAGCTTATAGTCTGGGCGCCCAAAGAGGCCGCTCTCCGCCATCTGTCCTTCTCTGCTGCCGCCAGTCCGCTTTGGCAGACGATCTGCTCTCTCACCTTTGCAATCTCTGCATCATGGGCCTCTGATCCGCCGGATTGGCCTCGCCATAAGTGCAGCTAGTGCATCAAGCAGTCGAGACAGAACTTGAACGGTGGGCGCACAAGGCCTCCTGCCCCTCGCCGCCGCTGTCGCTGCTGATCCGGAGAGCATTGCTGCCGCGATCGAAGAGTGATTCGCCGCTGCGTGCGGCCATGAATATTCCAACCCGGTTGATCTGATCTGGGGGGTCCGGAATACTGTCGCCATCGGAACAGCCCCTAATCTGGTCGTCTTGCAACTGGTACAATGATTCGGTCTCTCCGGTTGGAGACTCGTCACCGGAATAGACGACGGTCTCGCTACCGTATTCTGACTCGTCCTCATGCTCTCCTCCGTGGATGACTCCCACGAAGGCACGCTTCACGGCCGGTTTAACATGGGTAGATCTCGCACACTGAGCCGTCTCAACGAGGTCGGTGCAGATGTCCGGCTCAGGCCCAGGCTCACCAATCTGGCCGATAAAGACGTGTATGCCACCAAAGGGGACCCGGTACCCGTACTTGATCGAATCGGCTTTGGGACCCCATCCTGCATCGTCGATGTAGATCTTGCCACGACGACTCTTGGTCATCCGGCCCACAAAGATAGCCTTGAGTCCTTTGAGCTTGCCCTCCAAGATCATCAAACCGTCGTGTGATAGCCCCACGGTGGGCGCCAAGCGTAAATGGATTTGTCATGGCGGATGTCCTAGTGAAAGGACTTAGTCGTGGAGCCATCGCCACGGGTTAACTTGAAGGGGTTAAAGCGGACACAAAGACACAAGGGTTTATACTAGTTCGCCCTTCGATGAAGGTAAAAGCCTCACGTCTAGTTGTGATGGAATTGATGTGGTCTCGATGGCTAGGGAGCAAACAAGCTTCGCCTAGGCTCGAGTTGTTGTTTATCGTCCTTGAATCGCCGCCGGTCGCCCCTTATATACATGGGTGACGCCCGTCGGTCCATAGAGTCCCATACCGGTTCATATTCGTATCCCGGTTGGTCTCTCTCTATTCCTAACTTACAATACAAGTTTACATATCAGGCCGGTTTACGGCTACAGGTTCTAAAGTGACTACAGGCCTTGGGCCTTCATCTGCTTATACTACTAATGAAGTTAACCCGGCCCAGGTAGGCCAGTTCACGCCCAGTGGTAATATCATGAGCATCATTATTGGGAGCTCCATCACTATCCTGTTGAAGGAAATATGCCCTAGTGGCAATAATAAAGTTATTATTTATTTCCTTATATCATGATAAATGTTTATTATTCATGCTAGAATTGTATTAACCGGAAACATAATACATATGTGAATACATAGACAAACATAGTGTCACTAGTATGCCTCTACTTGACTAGCTCATTAATCAAAGATGGTTATGTTTCCTAACCATAGACATGTGTTGTTATTTGATTAACGAGATCACATCATTAGGAGAATGATGTGATTGACTTGACCCATTCCGTTAGCTTAGCACTTGATCGTTTAGTATGTTGCTATTCCTTTCTTCATGACTTATACATGTTCCTATGACTATGAGATTATGCAACTCCCGTTTACCGGAGGAACACTTTGTGTGCTACCAAACGTCACAACGTAACTAGGTGATTATAAAGGAGTACTACAGGTGTCTCCGAAGGTACATGTTGGGTTGGCGTATTTTGAGATTAGGATTTGTCACTCCGATTGTCGGAGAGGTATCTCTGGGCCCTCTCGGTAATGCACATCACTATAAGCCTTGCAAGCAATGTGACTAATGAGTTAGTTGCGTAATGATGCATTACGTAACGAGTAAAGAGACTTGCAGGTAACGAGATTGAACTAGGTATTGGATACCGACGTCGAATCTCGGGCAAGTAACATACCGATGACAAAGGGAACAACGTATGTTGTTATGCGGTTTGACCGATAAAGATCTTCGTAGAATATGTAGGAGCCAATATGAGCATCCAGGTTCCACTATTGGTTATTGACCGAGAATAGTTCTAGGTCATGTCTACATAGTTCTCGAACCCGTAGGGTCCGCACGCTTAACGTTACGATGACAGTTTTATTATGAGTTTATAAGTTTTGATGTACCGAAGATTGTTCGGAGTCCCGGATGTGATCACGGACATGAAGAGGAGTCTCGAAGTGGTCGAGACATAAAGATTGATATATTGGAAGCCTATATTTGGATATCGGAAAGGTTCCGGGTAAAATCGGGAATTTGCCGGAGCACCGGGGGGTTACCGGAACCCTCCCGGGGGTTAATGGGCCTTAGTGGGCCATGAGGAAGAAGAGGGGGGCGGCAACCCCTAGTCCGAATAGGACAAGGAAGGGAGGGGTGGCACCCCCCTTTCCTCTTTCCCCTCCCCCTTTCCTTCTCCACCAAGGCAAGAGGGGGGAGTCCTACTCCCGGTGGGAGTAGGACTCCTCTAGGCGCAACCCTAGGGGGCCGGCCGCACCTTCCCCTCCTCCTTTATATCACGGGGCGGGGGCACCCATGACACACAAGTTGATCTTCGTGATTGTTCCTTAGCCGTGTGCGGTGCCCCCCTCCACCATATTCCCCCTCGGTCATATCGTTGCGGTGCTTAGGCAAAGCCCTGCGTCGGTAGAACATCATCATCGTCACCACGCCGTCGTGCTGATGGAACTCATCCCCGACACCCTGCTAGATCGCAATCCGTGGATCGTCATCGAGCTGAACATGTGCTGAACTCGAAGGTGTCGTACGTTCGGTACTCGGATCGGTCGGATCGTGAAGATGTACGACTACATCAACCGCGTTGTCATAATGCTTCCGCTTTCGGTCTACGAGGGTACGTGGACAATACTCTCCCCTCTCGTTGCTATGCATCACCATGATCCTTGCGTGTGCGTAGGAATTTTTTTGCAATTACTACGTTCCCCAACAGTGGCATCAGAGCCAGGTTTTTTGCGTGGATGTTATATGCACGAGTAGAACACAAGTGAGTTGTGGGCGATACAAGTCATACTGCTTACCAGCATGTCATACTTTGGTTCGGCGGTATTGTTGGATGAAGCGGCCGGACCGACATTACGCGACGCTTCGCGAGACTGGTTCTACCGATGTGCTTTGCACGGTGGCTGGCGGTGTCGGTTTCTCCAACTTTAGTTGAACGAGTGTGGCTACGCCGGTCCTTGAGAAGGTTAAACAACACTAACTTGGCGAACTATTGTTGTGGTTTGGATGCGAGGTAAGAACGGTTCTTGCTCAGCCCGTAGCAGCCACGTAAAATTTGCAACAACAAAGTAGAGGGCGTCTAACTTGTTTTGCGGGGCATGTTGTGATGTGATATGGTCAAGGCGTGATGCTATATTTTATTGTATGAGATGATCATGTTTTGTAACCAAAGTTATCGGCAATGGCAGGAGCCATATGGTTGTCGCTTTATTGTATGAAATGCAAGCATACTGTAATTGCTTTACTTTATCACTAAGCGGTAGCAATAGTCATAGAAGCAATAGATGGCGAAGCGACAACGATGCTACGATGGAGATCAAGGTGTCGCGCCGGTGGCGATGGTGATCACAGCGGTGCCGGAGATGGAGATCACAAGCACAAGATGGCGATGGCCATATCATATCACTTATATTGATTGCATGTGATGTTTATCCTTTATGCATCTTATCTTGCTTTAATTGCGGTAGCATTTTAAGATGATCTCTCACTAAAATTATCAAGAAGTGTTCTCCCTGAGTATGCACCGTTGCGAAAGTTCTTCGTGCTGAGACACCACGTGATGATCGGGTATGATAGGCTCTACGTTCAAATACAACGGGTGCAAAATAGTTGCACACGCGGAATACTCAGGTTAAACTTGACGAGCCTAACATATAACAAATATGGCCTCGGAACACGAAGACCGAAAGGTCGAGCGTGAATCATATAGTAGATATGATCAACATATTGATGTTCACCGTTGAAACTACTCCATCTCACGTGATGATCGGACATGGTGTAGTTGATATGGATCACGTAATCACTTAGAGGATTAGAGGGATGTCTATCTAAGTGGGAGTTCTTTAGTAATATGATTAATTGAACTTAAATTTATCATGAACTTAGTCCTGGTAGTATTTTGCAAATTATGTTGTAGATCAATAGCTTGCGTTGTTGCTTTCATATGTTTATTTTGATATGTTCCTAGAAAATTGTGTTGAAAGATGTTAGTAGCAATGATGCAGATTGGATCCATGATCGAGGTTTATCCTCATTGTTGCCTGAAGAATTATGTCCTTAATGCACCGCTAGGTGCGGACCTATTGCGAGGAGCGGATCACGGGCGTTATGAGCGTTTGGCTAGCTCAATATGATGACTACTTGATAGTTTAGTGCACCATGTAGCGGTTTAGAATCGGGACTTCAAAGGCGTTTTGAGCGTCATGGACCATATGAGATGTTCAGGAGTTGAAGTTAATATTTCAAGCAAATACCGAGTTGAGAGATATGAAGTCTCCAACAAGTTCTATGGCTAAAAGATGGAGGAGAATCGCTCAACTAGTGAGCATGTGCTCAGATTATGCAGGTACTTCAATCGCTTGAATGAAGTGGGAGTTAGTCTTCGGATAAGATAGTGATTGACAGAATTCTCTAGTCACCATCACTAAGTTACTAGAACTTCGTGATGAACTATAGTATGCAAGGGATGACGAAAACGATTCCCGAGCTCTTCGTGATGTTGAATTCGACGAAGGTAGAAATCAAGAAAGAGCATCAAGTGTTGATGATTGACAAGACCACTAGTTTCAAGAAAAGGACAAAGGGAAAGAAAGGGAACTTCAAGTAGAATGACAAGCAAGTTGTCACCCCCGTGAAGAAACCCAAGTCTGGACCAAAGCTTGAAACTGAGTGCTTACATTGCAAAGGAAATGGTCACTGGAAGCGGAAATGCCCTGAATATTTGGTGGATAAGAAGGGTATATTTGATATACAGGTTATTAATGTGTGCCTTACTTGTGTTTATAGTAGCCCCTGAGTATTTGATACTTGTTCGGTTGCTAAGATTAGTAACTCGAAACAGGAGTTACAGAATAAACAGAGACTAGTTGAAGGGGATGTGACGATGTGTGTTGGAAATGGTTCCAAGATTGATATGGTCATCATCACACACTCCCTATATTTTCGAGATTAGTGTTAAACCTAAATAAATGTTATTTGGCGTTTGTGTTGAGCATGAATATGATTTGATCATGTTTATTGCAATACAGTTATTCATCTAAAGTCAGAGAATAATTGTTGTTCTGTTTACATGAATAAAACCTTCGATGGTCATACACCCAATGAAAATAGTTTGTTGGATCTCGATCGTAGTGATACACATATACATAATATTGATGCCAAAAGATGCAAAGTTGATAATGATAGTGCAACTTATTTGTGCACTGCCGTTTGGGTCATATCGGTGTAAAGCGCATGAAGAAACTCCATAAAGATGGACTTTTGGAATCACTTGGTTATGAATCATTTGATGCTTGCGAACCGTGCCTTTTGGGCAAGATGACTAAAACTCCGTTCTCGGAACAATGGAACAAGCTCTTGACTTATTGGAAATAATACATACCGATGTATGCGATCCAATGAGTGTTGATGCTCGTGGCAAATATCGTTATTTTCTGACCTTCACAAGATGATTTGAGCAGATATGGGTATATCTACTTGATGAAACATAAGTATGAAATAGTTGAAAGGTTCAAAGAATTTCAGAGTGAAGTGAAAAGAATCATCGTAACAAGAAAATAAAGTTTCTGTTATCTGATCGCGGAGACGAATATTTGAGTTACGAGTTTGGTATTCAATTAAAACAATGTGGAGTAGTTTCACAAACTCACGCCACCTAGAACACCAAAATGTAATGGTGTGTTCGAACGTCGTAATCGTACTTTACTAGATATGGTGCGATCTATGATATCTCTTATTAGTTTACCACTATCGTTTTAGGGTTATGCATTAGAGACAGATGCATTCATGTTTAATAGGGCACCATCTAAATCCGTTGAGACGACACCGTATGAACTATGGTTTAACAGTAAACCTAAGCTGTCATTTCTTAAAGTTTGGGGCTACGATGCTTATGTGAAAAAGTTTCATCCTGATAAGCTCAAACCCAAATCGGAGAAATGTATCTTCATAGGATACCCAAAAGAGACTGTTGGGTACACCTTCTATCACAGATCTGAGGGCAAGATTTTTTTATTGCTAAATTCGTATCCTTTTTAGAGAAGGAGTTTCTCTCGAAAGAAGTGAGTGGGAGGAAAGTAGAACTTGATGAGGTAATTGTACCTGCTCCCTTATTGGAAAGTAGTCCATCACAAGAACCGGTTCCTGTGACAACTACACCAATTAGTGAGGAAGCTAATGATATTGATCATGAAACTTGATTAAGTTTCTCTTGAACCTCGTGGGTCTACGAGTAAGATCCGCACGCAGTGATGCGGTAATCCTATTCTGGAAGTCATGTTACTTGACCATGGCGAACCTACGAACTATGAGGAAGCGATGATGAGCCCAGATTCCGCAAAATGGCTAGAAGCCATGAAATCTGAGATGGGATCCATGTATGAGAATAAAGTATGGACTTGGTTGACTTGCCTGATGATTGGGAAGCCATTGAGAATAAATGGATCTTTAAGAAGAAGACTGACGCTGATGGTAATGTAACTGTCTATAAAGCTCGACTTGTTGCGAAAGGTTTTCGACAAGTTCAAGGGGTTGACTACGATGAGACTTTCTCACCCGTAGCGATGCTTAAGTCTGTCTGAATCATGTTAGCAATTGCTGCATTTTATGATTATGAAATTTGGCAAATGGATATCAAAACTGCATTCTTGATTGGATTTCTGGAAGAAGAGTTGTATATGATGCAACCAGAAGGTTTTGTTGATCCAAAAGGTGCTAACAAAGTGTGCAAGCTCCAGCGATCCATTTATGGACTGGTGCAAGCATCTCGGAGTTGGAATAAACGCTTTGATAGTGTGATCAAGGCATATGGTTTTATCTGAGACTTTTGGAGAAGCTTTGTATTTACAAGAAAGTGAGTGGGAGCTCTGTAGAATTTCTGATATTATATGTAGATGACATATTATTAATTGGAAATGATATAGAATTTCTGGATAGCATAAAGGGATACTTGAATAAAAGTTTTTCAAAGAAAGACCTCAGTGAAGCTGCTTACATTGAGCATCAAGATCTATATAGATAGATCAAGGCGGCTTGATAAGATTTTTCAATGAATACATACCTTGATAAATTTTGAAATAGTTCAAAATGGAGCAGTCAAAGAAAGGAGTTCTTGCACGTGTTGCGAGGTGTGAAGTTGAGTAAGGCTCAAGATCCGACCATGGCGAGAAAATAGAAAGAGAATGAAAAGTCATTCCCTATGCCTCGATCATAGGTTCTATAAAGTATGCTATGTTGTGAACGGACATATTGTATACCTTGCTCGAGTTTGGCAAAGGAATACAATTTTGATCTAATAGTAGATCCTTTGGACAATGATCAAGAATATCCTTAGTGAGGACTAAGGAGATGTTTCTCGATTATGGAGGTGATAAAAGAGTCCGTTGTAAAAGTTACATCGGTGCAAACTTTTACACTGATCCGGATAACTCTAAGTCTCAATCTGGATACATATTGAAAGTGGGAGCAATTAAGCTAGAGTAGCTCCATGCAGAGCATTGAAGACATAGAATATTTGCAGAATACATACGGCTTTGTATGTGACAGACCCGTTGACTAAATTCCTCTCACGAACGAAACATGATCATAACTTTGTACTCTTTGGGTGGTAATCACATAGCGATCTGAGCTAGATTATTAACTCTAGTAAACCCTTTGGGTGTTGGTCACATGACGATGTGAACTATGGGTGTTAATCACATACAGATGTGAATATTGGTGTTTAATCACATGGTGATGTGAACTAGATTATTGACTCTAGTGCAAGTGGGAGACTGAAGGAAATATGCCCTAGAGGCAATAATAAAGTTAGTATTTATTTCCTTATATCATGATAAATGTTTAATATTCATGCTAGAATTGTATTAACCGGAAACATAATACATGTGTGAATACATAGACAAACATAGTGTCACTAGTATGCCTCTACTTGACTAGGTCATTAATCAAAGATAGTTATGTTTCCTAACCATAGACATGTGTTGTCATTTGACTAATGAGATCACATCATTAGGAGAATGATGTGATTGACTTGACCCATTCCGTTAGCTTAGCACTTGATCGTTTAGTATGTTGCTATTGCTTTCTTCATGACTTATACATGTTCCTATGACTATGAGATTATGCAACTCCCGTTTACGGAGGAACACTTTGTGTGCTACCAAGCGTCTAGCGTAAGCTGGGTGATTATAAAGGAGCTCTATAGGTGTCTCCGAAGGTACATGTTGGGTTGGCGTATTTCGAGATTAGGATTTGTCACTCCGATTGTCGGAGAGGTATCTCTGGGCCCTCTCGGTAATGCACATCACTATAAGCCTTGCAAGCAATGTGACTAATGAGTTAGTTGCGTAATGATGCATTACGTAACGAGTAAAGAGACTTGCCGGTAACGAGATTGAACTAGGTATTGGATACCGATGATCGAATCTCGGGCAAGTAACATACCGATGACAAAGGGAACAACGTATGTTGTTATGCGGTTTGACCGATAAAGATCTTCGTAGAATATGTAGGAGCCAATATGAGCATCTAGGTTCCGTTATTGGTTATTGACCGAGAATAGTTCTAGGTCATGTCTACACAGTTCTCGAACCCATAGGGTCCGCACGCTTAACGTTACGATGACAGTTTTATTATGAGTTTATAAGTTTTGATGTACCGAAGATTGTTCGGAGTCCCGGATGTGATCACGGACATGAAGAGGAGTCTCAAAATGGTCGAGACATAAAGATTGATATATTGGAAGCCTATATTTGGATATCGGAATGGTTCCGGGTAAAATCGGGATTTTACCGGAGCACCGGGGGGTTACCGGAACCCTCCCAGGGGTTAATGGGCCTTAGTGGGCCATGAGGGAGAGGAGGAGGGCCGGCCAGGGCAGGCCGCGCGCCCCTTCCCCCCTAGTCTGAATAGGACAAGGAAGGGAAGGGCGGCGCCCCCCTTTCCTCTTTCCCCTCCCCCCTTTCCTTCTCCACCAAGGCAAGAGGGGGGAGTCCTACTCCCGGTGGGAGTAGGACTCCTCCAAGCGCACCCCTAGGGGGCCGGCCGCACCTTCCCCCTCCCTCCTTTATATACGGGGGTAGGGGGGCACCCCATGACACACAAGTTGATCTTCGTGATCGTTCCTTAGCCGTGTGCGGTGCCCCCCTCCACCATATTCCACCTCGGTCATATCATTGCGGTGCTTAGGCGAAGCCTGCGTCGATAGAACATCATCATCGTCACCGCGCCTTGTCTTGTGGAACTCATCCCGACACCTCTTTGGATCGGTCAGGGATCGTCATCGAGCTGAACATGTGCTGAACTCGGAGGTGCCGTACGTTCGGTACTCGGATCGGTCAGATCGTCAAGACGTACGACTACATCAACCGCGTTGTCATAACGCTTCCGCTATCGGTCTACGAGGGTACGTGGACAATACTCTCCCCTCTCGTTGCTATGCATCACCATGATCCTTGCGTGTGCGTAGGAATTTTTTTGAAATTACTATGTTCCCCAACACCTGTTGTTCCACTCGGTAGGATTGAAAATAAACATCTGGAGCAGAATCGACATTTGCATTAATAATAGTTCGCCCAGAAACCATATTACTAATATTATATTGTACTGATAACTCATGACAGCAACAATAAACTTGGTTGGGCGAAGATCCTAGCTTCTTCATCATGGTCCATGTCTCCAGTTTTTTCTCCTTGGTTCCCGTCTCCCAAGCATTCTATTTGTGAATATTGAATAATAGTGCGTTAGGAGTAGTAAATGATGCCCATTTGATGTTATGCATATTGGGGAGATGAAACTAAAAATGACATTATGCATACCATCAATGTTTATGGTGTGCGCATCGGGCTCGAGTAGTCCATATGCATCTTTGGCGTGGTCGTTGGCTGAAAATATTTATTTGGCACAAAAGAGTAAGCAAAAGAGATGGACCCTTTTTATGTACAGGGTGGTACCACAAAAATGTACCAATTTGATCATGAGTGGTTTGACCTGCATTTGGGGACGGTTCCATACTCGGAGTAATATCATTACGTTGGATCGGTAGAGGTTTCTTGCCATAAGAAGGATCTGTACCTGAATCAACAATAGAATGGCAAAATAGAGAAGAATAAACACAGGATAATTTAGCACCATTAATAGATCTGACAACTAACCCTTTTTTTAGAAGACTCTTCTGGCATATGAAGGTTGTCGATTGTACTGAGTTGGGGGTTCTCATCTAGTGACATTTGTGTGGGTGTCAGTTGTCTTGAATCCCGTTGCATCTGGTACGCATCATTTCTGTGCAACCAATCGGACTCATCGTCCACATTGTCTCTGGTCAAATGAAAGGAATTTGGTACTGCACCCCCTGCACTTGTTATGTTCTGCAGTTGTGTGACTGCAGATTGTCCGGTAGCCGGCACTTGTGTTACTGCCATCAAGGACGGCAGCAATATGCTTATTTGCTCGCGGATTTGTCGCTATCGCTTTAATATTTCCTCTCTATTTCGTGCATACAACTCCCTTTCCATCCAATTCTTAATCTCATTACGGCCTGAGTGATGAAGAATAGATCATTATATATAGCAATATAACTGGACCATGTAGGATGAAGTTCATCTTCATTACCTTGTGATACAGCCAGCGGTGTTTGTGCCCCACTGATCTTAGCAGAAGCAATTTTCTTCTGTTTGTAGGCCTCACGTCGTCTCCTATTAATCTCATCCTTATTTTGTGTTGGGGAACGTAGTAATTTCAAAAAAATTCCTACGCACATGCAAGATGATGGTGATGGCATAGCAACGAGAGGGGAGAGTGTTCGTCCACGTACCCTCGTGAGACCGTGAAGCGAAGCGTTAACACAACGCGGTTGATGTAGTCGTCGTCTTCACGATCCGACCGATCCAAGCACCGAACGTACGGCACCTCCGAGTTCAGCACACGTTCAGCTCGATGACGATCTCCGGGCTCCGATCCAGCAAAGCTCCGGAGATGAGTTCCGTCAGCATGATGGCGTGGTGACGGTGATGATGTTCTACCGGCACAGGGCTTCGCCTAAACTCCGTGACGATACGACCGAGGTGGAATATGGTGGAAGGGGGCACTGCACACGGCTAAGGAACGATCCGTAGATCAACTTGTGTGTCTATGGGGTGCCCCACCGCCCCCGTATATAAAGGAGCCAGGGGGGGAGGAGGCGGCCGGCCAAGGAGGGCGCGCCAAGGGGGGAGTCCTACTCCCACCGGGAGTAGGACTCCCTTCTTTCCAAGTTGGAGTAGGAGAAGGGGGAAGAGTAGGAAGAGGGGAAGGAAAGGGGGGGCGCCCCCCCCCTTCCCTTGTCATATTCGGACTAGGAAGGGGGGGGCGGCCCCTCCTGCCTCCTTCCCTCTTCTCCCTCGAGGCCCATGTAGGCCCAATAACCCCCCGGGGGGTTCCGGTAACCTCCCGGTACTCCGGTAAAATGCCGATTTCACCCAGAACGATTCCGATGTCCAAATATAGGCTTCCAATATATCGACCTTTATGTCTCAACCATTTCGAGACTCCTCGTCATGTCCGTGATCACATCCGGGACTCGAACAAACTTTGGTACATCAAAACTTATAAACTCATAATAAAACTATCATCGTAACGTTAAGCGTGCGGACCCTACGGGTTCGAAAACTATGCAGACATGACCTAGAACTATTCTCGGTCAATAACCAATAGCGGAACCTGGATGCCCATATTGGATCCTACATATTCTACGAAGATCTTTATCGGTCAAACCGCATAACAACATACGTTGTTCGGTATGTTACTTGCCCGAGATTCGATCATCGGTATCTCAATACCTAGTTCAATCTCGTTACCGGCAAGTCTCTTTACTCGTTCCATAATACATCATCCCGCAACTAACTCATTAGTTACAATGCTTGCAAGGCTTAAGTGATGTGTATTACCGAGAGGGCCCAGAGATACCTCTCCGACAATCGGAGTGACAAAACCTAATCTCGAAATACGCCAACCCAACATGTACCTTTGGAGACACTGTAGTACTCCTTTATAATCACCCGATTCACGTTGTGACGTTTGGTAGCACCAAAGTGTTCCTCCGGTAAGCGGAGTTGCATAATCTCATAGTTACAGGAACATGTATAAGTCATAAAGAAAGCAATAGCAACATACTAAACGATCAAGTGCTAGGCTAACGGAATGGGTCATGTCAATCACATCATTCTTCTAATGATGTGATCCCATTAATCAAATGACAACACATGTCTATGGTTAGGAAACATAACCATCTTTGATCAACAAGCTAGTCAAGTAGAGGCATACTGGTGACACTATGTTTGTCTATGTATTCACACATGTATTATGTTTCCGGTTAATACAATTCTAGCATGAATAATAAACATTTATCATGAAATCAGGAAATAAATAATAACTTTATTATTGCCTCTAGGGCATATTTCCTTCAGTCTCCCACTTGCACTAGAGTCAATAATCTAGTTCACATCGCCATGTGATTTAACATCAATATTCATATATGTATATGATTAACACCCATTGTTCACATCGTTATGTGACCAACACCCAAAGGGTTTACTAGAGTCAATAATCTAGTTCACATTGCTATGTGATTAAGACCCAAAGAGTACTAAGGTGTGATCATGTTTTGCTCGTGAGAGAAGCTTAGTCAACGGGTCTGTCACATTAAGAGCCGTATGTACTTTGCAAATATTCTATGTCTATAATGCTCTGCTCGGAGCTACTCTAGCTAATTGCTCCCACTTTCAATATGTATCCAGATTGAGATTTAGAGTCATCTGGATCGGTGTGAAAGCTTGCACCGATGTAACTCTTTACGACGGGCTCTTTTATCACCTCCATAATCGAGAAGTATTTCCTTAGTCCTCACTAAGGATATTCTTGACCAATGTCCAGTGATCTACTCCTAGATCACTATTGTAATCCCTTGCCAAATTCAGAGCAAGGTATACAATAGGTCTGGTACATAACATAGCATACTTTTATAGAACCTATGACTGAGGCATAGGGAATGACTTTCATTCTCTTTTCTATTTTCTGCCTTGGTCGGGATTCGAGTCTTTACTCAATTTCACACCTTTGCAACACAGGCAAGAACTCTTTCTTTGACTGTTCCATTTTGAACTATTTCAAAATCTTGTCAAGGTATGTACTTATTGAAAAACTTATCAAGCGTCTTGATTTATCTCAATAGATCTTGATGCTCAATATGTAAGTAGCTTTACTGAAGTCTTTCTTTTAAAGAACTCCTTTCAAACACTCCTTTATGCTTTGCAGAATAATTCTACATTATTTCCGATCAACAATATGCCATTCACATATACTTATCGAAATCTTGTAGTGCTCCCACTCACTTTCTTGTAAATCAAAGCTTCACCGTAAGTGCATACAAAACTATATGCTTTGATCAACTTATCAAAGCGTATATTCCAACTCGAGATACTGCACAGTCCATAGATGGATGGTGGAGCTTGCACATTTGTTAGCACCTTTAGGATTGACAAAACCTTCGGTTGCATCATATACAACTCTTCTTTAATAAATCCATTAAGGAATGCAGTTTTGACATCCTTTTACCAGATTTCATAAAATGTGGCAATTGCTAACATGATTCGGACAGACTTAAGCATCGATATGAGTGAGAAAATCTCATCGCATTCAACACCTTGAACTTGTCGAAAACCTTTCGCAACAAGTCGAGCTTAGTAGATAGTAATACTACTATCAGTGTCCATCTTCCTCTTGAAGATCCATTTATTTAACATGGCTTGCTGATCATCGAGCAAGTCAATCAAAGTCCATACTTTGTTCTCATAGATGGATCTCATCTCAGATTTTATGGCCTCAAGCCATTTCGTGGAATCTGGGCTCATCATCGCTTCCTCATAGTTCGTCGGTTCATCATGGTCTAGTAACATGACTTCTAGAACAGGATTACTGTACCATTCTGGTGCGGATCATACTCTGGAAGACCTACGAGGTTTTGTAGTAACTTGATCTGAAGTTTCATGATCATCATCATTAGCTTCCTCACTAATTGGTGTAGGAATCACTGGAACTGATTTCTGTGATGAACTACTTTCCAATTCGGGAGAAGGTACAAATTACATTATCAAGCTCTACTTTCCTCCCACTCACTTCTTTCGAGAGAAACTCCTTCTCTAGAAAGGATTCATTTTTAGCAACGAATGTTTTGCCTTCAGATCTGTGATAGAAGGATTACCCAACAGTTTCCTTTGGGTATTCTATGAAGACGCACTTCTCCGATTTGGGTTCGAGCTTATCAGGTTGAAAAACTTTTTCATATAAGCATCACAACTCCAAACTTTAAGAAATGACAGCTTAGGTTTACTGCTAAACCATAGTTCATATGGTGTCGTCTCAACGGATTTAGATGGTGCCCTTTTAACGTGAATGCAGCTGTCTATAATGCATAACCCCAAAACAATAGTGGTAAATCAGTAAGAGACATCATAGATCGCACCATATCCAATAAAGTGCGGTTACAACGTTCGGACACACCATAACGTTGTGGTGTTCCAGGTGGCGTGAGCTGTGAAACTATTCCACATTGTTTTAATTGAAGACCAAACTCGTAACTCAAATATTCGTCTCCGCGATCAGATCATAGAAACTTTATTTTCTTGTTACGATGATTTTTCCACTTCACTCTGAAATTCTTTGAACCTTTCAACTATTTCAGATTTATTTTTCATCAAGTAGATATACCCATATCTGCTCAAATCATCTTGTGAAGGTCAGAAAATAACGATACTTGCCACGAGCATCAACACTCATTGGATCACATACATCGGTATGTATTATTTCCAATAAGTCAGTAGCTTGTTCCATTGTTCTGGAGAACGGAGTTTTAGTCATGCTGCCCAAAAGGCACGGTTCGCAAGCATCAAATGATTCATAACCAAGTGATTCCAAAAATCCATCTTTATGGAGTTTTCTTCATGCGCTTTTACGATATGACCCAAGCGGCGATTGCCACAAATAAGTTGCACTATCATTATTAACTTTGCATCTTTTGGCATCAATATTATGAATATGTGTATCACTACGATCGAGATCCAACAAACTAATTTCATTGGGTGTATGACCATTGAAGGTTTTATTCATGTAAAGAACAACAATTATTCTCGACTTTAAATGAATAACGTATTGCAATAAACATGATCAAATCATATTTATGCTCAACGCAAATGCCAAATAACATTTATTTAGGTTTAACACTAATCCCGAAAGTATAGGGAGTGTGCGATGATGATCATATCAATCTTGGAACTACTTCCAACACTCATCGTCACTTCCCCTCTACTAGTCTCTGTTTATTATGTAACTCTGTTTGAGTTACTAATCTTAGCAATGTAACAAGTATCAAATACTCGGGGCTACTATAAACACTAGTAAGGCACACATCAATAACCTGTATATCAAATATACCCTTGTTCACTTTGCCATCCTTCTTATCCACCAAATTTTCAGGGCATTTCCGCTTCCAGTGACCATTTCCTTTGTAGTGTAAGCACTCAGTTTCAGGCTTTGGTTCAGCTTTGGGCTTCTTCGTGGGAGTGACAACTTGCTTGTCTTTCCACTTGAAGTTCCCTTTCTTTCCCTTTGCCCTTTTCTTGAAACTAGTGGTCTTGTCAATCATCAACACTTGATGCTCTTTCTTGATTTCTACCTTCGTCGATTTCAACATCACGAAGAGCTCGGGAATCGTTTTCGTCATCCCTTGCATACTATAGTTCATCACGAAGTTCTAGTAACTTAGTGATGGTGACTAGAGAATTTCATCAATCACTATCTTATCCGGAAGATTAACTCCCACTTGATTCAAGCGATTGAAGTACACAGACAATCGAGCACATGCTCACTAGTTGAGCGATTCTCCTCCATCTTTTAGCTATAGAACTTGTTGGAGACTTCATATCTCTCAACTCGGGTATTAGCTTGAAATATCAACTTCAATTTCTGGAACATCTCATATGGTCCATGACGTTCAAAACGTCTTTGAAGTCCCGATTCTAAGCCATTAAGCATGGTGCACTAAACTATCAAGTAGTCATCCTTTTGAGCTAGTCAAACGTTCATAACGTCTGCATCTGCTCCTGCAATAGGTTTGTCACCTAGCGGTGCATCAAGGACATAATTCTTCTGCGCAGCAATGAGGATAAACCTCAGATCACGGATCCAATCTGCATCATTGCTACTAACATTTTTCAACACAGTTTTCTCTAGGAACATATCAAAAACAAACATATGAAAGCAACAAAGCGAGCTATTGATCTACAACATATTTTGCAAAATACTACCAGGACTAAGTTCATGATAAATTTAAGTTCAGTTAATCATATTACTTAAGAACTCCCACTTAGATAGACATCTCTCTAGTCATCTAAGTGATCACGTGATCCAAATCAACTAAACCATGTCCGATCATCACGTGAGATGGAGTAGTTTTCAATGGTGAACATCACTATGTTGATCATATCTACTATATGATTCACGCTCGACCTTTCGGTCTCCGTGTTCCGAGGCCATATCTATATATGCTAGGCTCGTCAAGTTTAACTTTGAGTATTCGCGTGTGCAACTGTTTTGCACCGTTGTATTTGAGCGTAGAGCCTATCACACCCGATCATCACGTGGTGTCTCAAAGACGAAGAACTTTCAAGCGGTGCATACTCGGGAGAACACTTCTTGATAACTAGTGAGAGATCATCTTAAAATGCTACCGTCAAACAAAACAGAATAAGATGTATAACAGATAAACATCATATGCAATCAAAATATGTGACATGATATGGCCATGATCATCTTGTGCCTTTGATCTCCATCTCCAAAGTACTGTCATGATCTCTATCGTCACCGGCACGACACCATGATCTTCATCATCTTGATCTATATCAATGTGTCGTCACATGGTCGTGTCGCCAACTATTGCTCTTGCAACTATTGCTATCGCTAGCGATAAGTAAAGCAATTATTTGGCACTTGCATCTTTATGCAACAAAGAGACAACCATAGGGCTTCTGCCAGTTGCCTATAACTTCAACAAAACATGATCATCTCATACAACAACTTATACCTCATCACGTCTTGACCATATCACATCACAACATGCCCTGCAAAAACAAGTTAGACGTCCTCTAATTTGTTGTTGCAAATTTTACGTGGCTGCTACAGGCTGAGCAAGAACCGTTCTTACCTACGCATCAAAACCACAACTATAGTTCGTCAAGTTAGTGTTGTTTTAACATTAGCAAGGACCGGGTGTAGCCACACTCGGTTCAACTAAAGTTGGAGAAACAGACACCCGCTAGTCACCTGTGTGCAAAGCACGGTGGTAAAACCAGTCTCGCGTAAGTGTACGCGTAATGTCGGTTCGGGCCGCTTCATCCAACAATACCGCCAAACCAAAGTATGACATGCTGGTAAGCAGTATGACTTGTATCGCCCACAACTCACTTGTGTTCTACTCGTGCATATGACATCTACGCATAAAACCTAGGCACTGTTGGGGAACGTAGTAATTTCAAAAAATTTCCTACGCACATGCAAGATCATGGTGATGGCATAGCAACGAGAGGGGTGAGTGTTCGTCCACGTACCCTCGTAGACCGTAAGCGGAAGCGTTAGCACAAAGCGGTTGATGTAGTCGTACGTCTTCACGATCCGACCGATCCAAGCACCGAACGTACGACACCTCCGAGTTCAGCACACGTTCAGCTCGATGACGATCTCCGGGCTCCGATCCAGCAAAGCTCCGGAGATGAGTTCCGTCAGCATGACGGCGTGGTGACGGTGATGATGTTCTATCGGCGCAGGCTTCGCCTAAACTCGCGACGATCGACCGAGGTGGAATATGGTGGAAGGGCACCGACTGCTGCTAAGGAACGATCCGTAGATCAACTTGTGTGTCTATGGGGTGCCCCCCCCTGTATATAAAGGAGCCGGGGAGGAGGCGGCCGGCCAAGGAGAGGCGCGCCAGGGGAGTCCTACTCCCGGGAGTAGGACTCCTTTTTCCAAGTTGGAGTAGGAGGCAGGGGAAAGAGGAGGAAGAGGGAAGGAAAGGGGCGCCGCCTCTTCCCTTGTCCTATTCGGACTAGGAAGGGAGGGTGCGGCCCCTCCTGCCTCCTTCCCTCTTCTCCTCGAGGCCCATGTAGGCCCAATAACCCCCGGGTTCAGTAACCTCCGGTACTCCGGTAAAATGCCGATTTCACCCGGAACGATTCCGATGTCCAAATATAGGCTTCCAATATATCGATCTTTATGTCTCGACCATTTTGAGACTCCTCGTCATGTCCGTGATCACATCCGGGACACCGAACAAACTTCGGTACATCAAAACTTATAAACTCATAATAAAACTGTCATCGTAACGTTAAGCGTGCGGACCCTATGGGTTCGAGAACTATGCAGACATGACATAGAACTATTCTCGGTCAATAACCAATAGCGGAACCTGGATGCCCATATTGGCTCCTACATATTCTACGAAGATCTTTATCGGTCAAACCACATAACATACGTTGTTCGGTATGTTACTTGCCCGAGATTCGATCGTCGGTATCTCAATACCTAGTTCAATCTCGTTACCGGCAAGTCTCTTTACTCGTTCCATAATACATCATCCCGCAACTAACTCATTAGTTACAATGCTTGCAAGGCTTAAGTGATGTGTATTACCGAGAGGGCCCAGAGATACCTCTCCGACAATCGGAGTGACAAAACCTAATCTCGAAATACGCCAACCCAACATGTACCTTTGGAGACACCTGTAGTACTCCTTTATAATCACCCGATTCGTTGTGGCGTTTGGTAGCACCAAAGTGTTCCTCCGGTAAACGGGAGTTGCATAATCTCGTAGTTACAGGAACATGTATAAGTCATGAAGAAAGCAATAGCAACATACTAAACGATCAAGTGCTAGGCTAACGGAAATGGGTCATGTCAATCACATCATTCTTCTAATGATGTGATCCCATTAATCAAATGAGAACATATGTCTATGGTTAGGAAACATAACCATCTTTGATCAACAAGCTAGTCAAGTAGAGGCATACTAGTGACACTATGTTTGTCTATGTATTCACACATGTATTATGTTTTCGGTTAATACAATTCTAGCATGAATAATAAACATTTATCATGAGTAAGGAAATAAACAATAACTTTATTATTGCCTCTAGGGCATATTTCCTTCATTTTGTGCATACCGTTCTCTATCCCTCTGCATTTTTACTTCTTTAGGGTCTGCTATCAATGGCACAATTCAGCAGTTGGGGTACAAAAACTGTAATTGGGTGCTTGTGTAATGCTCATCACCCAAGGATTGGTTGTTGCTTATATCCTGGAATGGGGTGCGCGCCCCATTGGGACTGGTCGGGGCCATACGAAGTCCTTCAACCCTGTGAATGTCAAGAATGTTATCACACAATTGTAACTGAAGGAATAGTATTACCACAACTCAGACAGAGTAGTGTTTTATGTTCAAATCCATCCCAATGTTTAGCATGAAAGCTTTTTTAAGAGTACTCAGCAACCAATTGAATTCATTTTGCATTAATATACCTGCAATAATGCTTCAGGATGTAGTACATTGTGATGCTATTCATGTAGGTGTATCTCAGAGTGAGTTTATGTGTGTTCATATGGATTGGAACTGAGAACTGAACGATCCATATGCAGCTTGATGAGGCATTAGGTGAGGTCAGTACAATGCTCATTTGATCAGGATTCCTGGAATGACGTCAGAATTAGGTGAGGTACGGACAACAGGGATCATGTTAGCATATGGTCATGCCATAAGTCATCAGTTCCTACATTTTCCTTGTTTTTCGTAATTTCAGTTCAATCAAAACATTTGATGGATCACATGAACAGGTTGACAAAGGAGCATGTATTTGCGGAGCAGTTCGTCCGTGCCGACATCTTCGGGAGAGCAGTGTGTGGTGATGGCGCAGTATAGCTTGGGCGGAGGCGTCTTCTAGTGTAATGAAGCCTTGGCGGCAGCGGCGTGTAAAAGCCTTTTGAAATTCAGATCAGAGAAGAGCATGCACCTATGTCGGCGAGGAGCTCCTCGTCGCTGTTGTGGCAGGGCGCCTGTGCGGCCGCACCTATATTGGGGAACAGCTCGTCGTCGTGGCCGTCATCGAGTGACTCGGCGAGCTCGTCGTCGCGGCCGTCGTCGGGTGCCTCAGCGGCTGCGCAGGGCAGCGATGGGGATTGGTTCCCGCTAAGTTAGCTCCGTGTAAATTGGGTTGTTACCTTGGGTTGTTATCTTTTTTTCTTTTTGAGAAAAAGGACGTGGGTTGTAGACTCGTGCGGGCGTGGACGGCAGAGTTTTCGTCCGCACTGATGATGTTTTCTTGTTTTATAGTAGTGTAAATAAGCTTATGTAGATAAGCTTATACGACAAAACCGAGTGAAAGAAGATGCACTATTACTTTTGTCTGGTTTATTTCCCGGGGTTTCCCGTCCGATTCAAAATGCTCAACACTGCATCCTCACCTTCTTGTCACGAAGGTCCTAATCACATTGATAAAAATGTGCAAGAAAACCATCAGCTCCCGGCGCCTTTTGTTGAGAACATAAGAGAGAGAGAGACAGACTAGGCACGAATGATCACATATTTTTTGTTTGAATTTATTTCAGTCTTTCTAGCGCTATCCTTTCAGTGGTATCATGTCCCCATCGACTACGAGATATCTATGGCGACTTTGAGGACAGAAACAAGACATCACGAAGTCTCTCCCGACCCCGCGTTGTCCTCAACCGGGGACACGTGGGACACAACTACAAGCCTCCGCCAGCCTCTCCCTCACCTTCCTCCCTACCCCCGCCGCTGCCGAAGGAGGCGGACGGCGGCGGCGAGGCGTCCTCATATTTCCCTTCCTTTTTCCCCTCGCCCTAGCTCATTCTCCTATCCCCACATCCATGGTGGATCTGATCTGATCTGATTGCCGAGGCAACCCTGGCCAAGATCGTGGTGCCGATCTCGCCGTGGACAGCGGCGTTCAGTCACAATCCAGCGAGACGCACGCCCCTCTAGCCGCGGTCATCCATAGTGACGGAGGCGAGGGGCATGATGACATCCACGGCTGCCCAAAGATGTTTCTTGTTCTGGTACCGTTGTGTGGCTTTGCCCGAGATCTTCGGCGCTACGCACGAATCACAGTGACGAGGTACAAGCGGCGGCACCATCACATCGTATTATCCACCTCGTCGGCCAAAAATTAACGAAGGTGAATATGTCTAGATGGACCAAAGGCCAGATGTTCTACACACTTATACTGTGTGAATTTGGTAAATGACGGTGATGTAGAAGAAGACTGGATGGGACAGATCGGTAGAAGTTTGTGTGTTGGACGATTGGAATTTTGCAGCAGTAATCTCGACGAGTGGGCAGCAACACTGGCAGACTTCGTTCTTGGCGGTCTCAGTTTCCGGGCTGAAAACCCTAAGTCTTGTACCTGGCAATGGAGGCTTCTTTAGTCGTTTCCTTGTCGAAGGCATTGTTTGGAGATTGGACCTTTTTTAGGGTGAAAATCCAGGATCTGGCTATGATTGTTGAAGGCATCGTTTTTGGAGAATCCTTTTTGGAGTCTACGTGTTACCATACCGGTGGTGCTCTTGAAGCTGTGAGCCTCTCTTTGTTTCGACGAGGCCTTTTTTTTTCCTTATATTTTTTGGCTGTGTGCATTTGTGATGTCTAGACTTGCTCTGGATGTTATGCTCTTGCAGAGATTGGGTGTAGCTGGTATCATCTTAATATTAATATGTTTCCTTTGTCGACAAAAAATCTATGACGACTTCACTTCATCAATTTCAAGATTTACCGACTCAGGCCATTTGAAGATGTTTCTCGGGAAAAAAAAAGTCCAAGGAACTGTTCCATCATGTACCGAAAAAAGAGGGAGATGGAGCAACGGCGTGAGGCCGAAGCCCATGGTCATTCATTCGGGTCCAGATGGGTGGACCCAGCCCACCCACCCACCATCCATCCATCGCCTTTCCTCCTCTTCCGTGCGTCGTGTCGTGTCGCGGGACGCGCAGGGGAAAACAGAGCTCTGTAACCTGTACCTACATCCGCCATTCGATTTCCTTGCTCCTATCCATCCACCACCACCAGAAGACACCCGAGGCTCGGCTCGCCCCGCCGCCTCCGCCTCCGCCTCCCTCGCCGCCGTCGCCGCCCGATCCAACCGCCCGCCCGCCAGCCCCCGCGCACGGTAAGCACCGCCGCTCCCCTCCCACTCGATCCCAGCCCCTTCCTCCCTCCCTTGGATCGATTGCTTGCGTTGCGTACCTCGCCCTGCTCAAATCGATCGATCCCCGATCGCCCCTGTCGATTAGGGCAAGCGAGCACGAGCCCCGTGAGCTAGGACGAAGTAGGTGCCCGGTGATTCCCATCGCTCAGCCGGCGGTTGGTTCCCCGCGGGCCTCGACCAGACCGCATCCGCTCACCCAATTCGGCGCATCATTTTCCGTTGCCAATCGTCGTAGCTGACGCGCCTCGCGCTCCATGTGTGCTGTGCAGGGCCAGGGAACCACCTGCGAAGAGATAATCGCCATGAGCTCGCTCTGTCCGTTCGCCAAAGCCACCACGGGCGGCGTGTGCCCCATGAAATCCGACAAGAAGCCTGATAAGAGCGGCGGCGCTGCGTGCCCCGTGACGGGCAAGAGCCATGGCAGCGAGAACAAGGAGAGCGGCGCCGACCGTGCCGCCGGAGAAGAGGGCGCCGAAGAGGACCCTCGCCTGGTGCCTGCAAAGTGCCCCTTCGGCTACGACTCCAACACCTTCAAGCTCGGCCCCCTCAGCTGCATGGTCTGCCAGGCCCTGCTCCACGACGCCAGCAAATGCAAGCCGTGCTCGCATAAATTCTGCAAGTGCGTGCGTTTCTCATGGGTTTTGCATCTAGATCAGATAATTTTCCATGCTTGCTTGTGTCCTGACTGGATGGATGATGGAACTTGGCAGGGCGTGCATATCGCGCTTTAAGGACTGCCCGTTGTGCGGTGCTGACATAGAGGGGATCGAGCCGGATACCGAGCTCCAGGCCCTCGTTGATCGCTTCATTGACGGCCATGCCCGAATCAAGAGATCGCTTGCTGGAGGGGACGACCAAGCAGCGGGTGGCAAGAGCAAAGTGATATACGAGGATGTCTCCATGGAGAGAGGTGCTTTTCTAGTGCAACAAGCCATGAGGGTCAGTAATCAAATCATTTCCAATTTTGAGCTCTTTAACCTGTGAAAAACTGCATGTTTATCCAGCATGTATTGATGTATGTAATAATTTATCGATGACCTTGGTGTTATAGTGATGCCTCTAACTTGTTCCATCTGCAGGCCTTTCGCGCACAGAACATTGAAAGCGCAAAGTCGAGGCTCAGTATGTGTGCAGAAGACATCAGGGAAGAGTTGAAATCTTCAGAAGATAACCTAGACCTGTGTTCTCAGCTTGGGGCAGTGTTGGGAATGCTTGGGGACTGCTGGTATGGCCTTCTTTCTTGGCGACTTCCTCTGCCCTGTGTTTTTTGCTTTGGCAAACTAAGAAATAAACCGCCGGGGAGAAAACTGGGGTTAGGTACTGTTGATCTGTGCTACTAGAAACTTTTCTACTAAAGGGCTGTTGGTTGTAGCGGGCCTTTGATTTCCTGACAATAAAGAAAATAAAGGTTCAGCGCTTTGTCTGCTCTGCATAACCTATTCTAGTCTGAGTCAGCAATCTGCAAGAATTCCCTGTGGATATTCATTCTTGCTTGATAGTTTAGCTGTATATCCCAGTCTGGTTTCTTGCTTGTGTCTAAACCTCTTTATTAGTATGAGGTCCACTTGTTTGCTTGAGTCAGTACTTTACACAATGAATCTCTGTTATCCATTAAAAACGTTCTTTCCATTATAGTATGGTTTCAACTCTTAGGCATGATTTATTGAACTGGATCTGTTATATTGAACAGTCAGATGAATGACAGTGTAGTTTTCCTCGGATAGTATTATTTGACAATCTGGCAACTGTTGGGTATAGGCTACTGATTTAGCAACTTCTCATTCTGAAAACAGTCCTTAGTTTCTTATTCATGTATCCTAGTACCTGCATGTTCTGAGCCTTGGAAAGTGAAATATGGGAAATCTCGTCATAGCTAAGTTCATTTTTCTCTTAATTGAAGTATTGGACAATGTTGTACTCATATGTATGTTTACTTTGGAATGACACATCACTTATCAGTAATTTTGCGATGCTCAATGTCACTAGTGAAAATATTACTGTTATTAATGCGCTATAAATCTTCTTCATCAGATTTAGCTAATCAATGTTATGTCATAGTACTTCCTTCATTATACTCAATACACATTATAACAGTGAGACGCGGTGACCTTATTTGCTTATTTAGTTGATAAGCAAACTCATTGCTCACTGGTTTCTCCCTGGTCCTCATCATGGCACTCTGTTTTTTCAGTCGGACCTTGGGAGATGCACCTTCAGCGATCACTTACTACGAAGAAAGTGCTGAGCTTCTGTCAAAATTGCCCAAAAAGGATCTTGAGGTCGTATTTTAATTTAGTGTCATATAGTCCCAACAGTAAAATTCCTTGTCGATTGAGCTTTTGGTTTCTTCTACAGTTGGTCCATACACTCTCAGTTTCGCTTAACAAAGTTGGAGACCTTCGCTACTATGGCGGGGACCTGCAATCTGCAAGAAGTTATTATGCCCGCTCATTAGATGTTCGCAGAAATTCAGTAAAGGAACACTCAGCTGTGGCCTCCCAGGTGATTGCAATGCTCACATGCTGTGATGTACTCCTTCTGTAAAGAAATATAAGAGCGTTTAGATCACTACTTTAGTGATAAACGCTCTTACATTTCTTTATGGAGGGAGTAATTCATTAGAAATTCAAGATTAAGCATCAACACAAACAACATACATAGTTGTCTTAACTAAGAAATGTCCTTGGGTGTCCTTTTTTGTCCAGTTTCTTTTGGCCACTGCTGGACTTTGTTGGTTAGCTTCCTCAAAGAAAACAGTCTTGTATGATGCGTTAGGATTACAATGGAATCAAGTGCTAGGCCATAATAGATCTGTAGGAAATTAAGTGCTGCAACTTTGGTTGTGTTGTTTACCATAGTAGCTAGAGTAGTTTTCTTTGTTTTGTGAAGGCATAATAACTTGAAAAATGCCACCTGTTATCTGAAGTCTTTTTTGTGATTCTTTCCGTTCCACGCACAAAGATACAGGGTTCATTTATAGTATGAAAATATGTGATAATGGATGTGAAGGGACATAGTAGAGCTATAGGAAATTAAGTGATGTAACTTTGGTTGTGTTGTTTACCATAATAGCAAAAAACATTCTTTTTGTTTTTTGCGAAGGCATAATAAGTTAATAACTTGAAAACTGCCACCTGTTATCTGAAGTCTTTTTTGTGATTCTTCGCGTTCCATGCACAAAGATACAGGGTTCATTTATAGTATGAAAATATGTGATAATGGATGTGAAGGGAAAGGAAAGAAATAAGACTAATAGGCTCGGGAAGTTGGCAAAATAAAACTTTATATGCTTCTTATGCAAGCTCCTGTTTTGATTGCATAGTGGTGAACATGTTTAATTTCCTAAGGCGTTATTCTTGAATCTGTGACTAAAACCAATCATCTTCATTCTAAATGGATAAAGAATATGCTTCAATACTAGTGTTAGTCAAGTTTGTCCTTGGTACCTACTTCATAGGATCCTAAGGTGTCTTAATTTTTAGTGAACAAACTGAAGTGTGAAAAATGTCAATTAGAAATTACCTTGTTTGTTTGATTCAGTACTTTTACAGAATGAATCTCCGTGATTGATTGATAATGCTCTTTTAAGAATAACATGGTCTGAACAAGTAGGAGTACTTTGATTCAGTACTTTTACGGAGTTAAAGTACTTTGATTCAGTACTTTTACCGAATACCCTTATTTATTCTCCCAGACTTTTACTTTTTCCACTTGGAAGTTAAAAATTCTTACATCGAATTATAGACTATGCTGCATGGTGCTGTTTGCTTTAGCTGCTATTACCTGACAATCTGACGGTTGTTCGTCGTAGGTCATTGATCTAGCAACCTCTCTAGCCAAAGTCGCGGATGTCGATAGAAACCTCGGTAACGAAGATGCGGCTGTCGAGGGTTTTGAGGAAGCAATCAAGTGCCTTGAGAAGTTGAAGCTAGATTCTGAGCAGGCTAGTCTAGAACAACGGGTAGCTACAATTTTTACCCCTTCATCTTTGATTCCTGGCGCATGTTGTTCCAGACTAACTTTCTGTCTGTACTTTTTTCAGCGTCGCTCGGTTCTCGACTTCCTGCAGAAGCAATTGCACGACAAGTAAGACAGATGGTCCCAGTGTGTAACTATCCGTAACGAGGTTCGACCGACCGCATCGTTGTTGTGTTGCAATATGGAATGGTGCATAAGGGAGGAGGGAGGTGCTCTAGAATGGTTGCGCCCTGTGTGTAATTCCAACCTCTGTCGTGGCACAAACAATCTTAAACAAGGCCGCGTTGTACGTATTCTAGGAGAGTTCTCTTCACCGTCGCCAATATATGCTCCAGGCTCTAGCTAGCTCCCTGTGGTCTTCTCGCAACCTGAAACTACAGGGGTAAGGTGAAACTTGTCTGAAGTATCTTGTTGCATGTTGAATCCGACCGACCCGTTGTACATGAACAGTAACACACATAAAACTGCTAGAATATGCCATTTCGCTTGAATTTTCTGTCAAGTGGTCATAATCAGGAATCTCCAAAATAAAGTCAGCAAAAAGGAAAAAATTCTCAGGTCTTGAATTCGTATCTTGTGACGAACGGGTCTTTAATTGACAAGACGCTAGCTAGCCAGGTCCGGCACTCGTGGGGAATAAAAGGTAGGAAAACGTGCTAATGTCTGGCCATTTTGTTTGAGTTTTCTGTGAGTTGTTTGCATAATATTAGGACTGGTAGCAGTGTTATATATAGTCATAATCAGGAGGAGAATCTCTAAACTGAAGTGAGCAAGAAACTGAGGTGTTGAGGGTGTTCATATCGTCTGACAAACGGGTCTTCGCTTGACAAAGAGCTTGGGCGGGCGCTCGTGGGGATTAAAAAGTAGGAAGGTCTGTCACATGATATTGAAATGGTTAATCTTCTTTTCAGACTTCTGACCTGCAGCAGGAGCAGCAGGCTGCACTATTCATGCGTATACATGCACGTGTAGAGTCTACGTATGCGCCAGTAGTTCTCGTGTTGCTCTGACCGAACTAACGCCTCTCCAGAATCAAGTGCCTAATTAGCGTCATATAAGATTCTCGAAAAAAAGAAATTTAGCGTCATATAGCACTGAAGAACAGTCGAATTTTGACAGCATTACTGCAGCCTCGGATCGAGTCGCTCCCTTTGTGCTTGACGAGATTGGATTGGATTGGATAGCTAGATCGATTGGTCGGGTCAAAAGTGGTCACTTGAGGAAAACTCCTCCTTGGCTGGCCAGTTTTACTTCTGTCTTTCTGATGATTGGCAGCGGAGTAACTAGCACGTGCTGTTGCTTATGTTCCTCCTTTAGCCCGTCAACTGTAATCAACCCCCTGGACACGATTGGTTTTCACGCGGAAAATTAAAGAGTCATGTTAATCATGTGGATATGATTGGCTGATCGAGTCATCAAAATGCATATGTTTATTGGCAGGCTGCAGCTAGCGATCAGGACTCGAGAGGCCGCTAGTAGTCAAGAGCAAACGATACCACAAAATCCAAGCTCACTAGCTAACCCGATCGTCTCTGCTTTGGAATTTCCACTCCATGAAAGCGGGAGGAAGGTACCAGATGTGGCATGTACTATGTATGCGTCTAGCTACTTCATTTACTTTTCTGCATCGATCGTGTGCGTGTGCGTGCCTCTTTGTTTTCGCAAGTTAGAGCTCAGAAAAATAATGGTCGTCCGGATGTCATGTACTCCCTCCATTTAAAAATTATTGGTTTATACCCGCAAAAAAATTATTGGGTTATAAGATGGTGGTATCTCCAACCCACCAAGGATCAGGCCCTACATCTAACGATTGGTTTCTCGTTGATACAAATTATTCTTTCAGTGGGAAGACGATGTTTCAAAAAGAAAGTTTCATCTTTACCTGAGGTCATTTTTCTTTAATTTTTAAAGCATGGCTTTCTTTAGGAGGAACTTTGATAAGTGGTTGATGGAATAGTGGTTCCAGGTACCAGTAGTGCACATCCCTAATAAATTTATGGCCACATATATTCCCAAAAAATATTTATGGCTACGGATAACCCTAGGAAAGAATACACCATAACACCTAGAAACTATGCCGTTTTTTGCGGGGTAGAAACTATGCCTTTTGTGCAGAAAAAGAATATATCCATCATTTGTTTAGCTGTGTGGTTATCTGCAATCTTTGGCTTGTTATTTTTAATTATTTTTTAGAGTTCAGGTTTGACATGACTATGAATCCATCGCCAAATTGTGGGCTTCCATCAAAAAGAACTGCTCAATACAATTTGTGGTGGTGCATTGTTTGGCATTTTGAAGTTTAGAAATTCTATAACCTTCAATGATGGTTAAACATCAAATTGGTCTGGTGACTGATTGTGAAGACGATCAATTCTTTGTTCGAACATGCGAAAGAGAGAGTGCACTCTTTTTCCTCTGCATAATAGCATGGATATTCATATGCATAATTGCGCGCTGAGGTGAACCTTTCCTATGCATGATTGCATATGTTGAGCGAAATAAATTAGTAAGGGCTAGCTATTTAGATATAAAAGATTTTGTGCCACAACTATTAATCTAGTTGTTGGGCTTTCACTTGTGAAAAATGCATGTGTTCTAATGTATTGATGTATTGATCAAAGAGAAAAATATTTGGGTTGGATTGTGTCAGCAGCGCTGAGGAAGAAGAGGCGGCAAGAACTGAAGAGCTACAGGAGAACCTGGCAAGAGCGGAGCAGGCCAGGCCCAAGAGGAGGACGCAGGCCCCTTCGAGGCTGTGTGGCCCAGAGTGGGCCCGATAGTCGCGTTATATGTATTCCCATCCCCACACTGTAACGGGCGGCTGGCGGCTTCGGCCGAGATGGATAGGATAGCTGGCGCATGAGACTTGGCTGTAATCTCCTTCTCTCGTTGAATTCCTCTTGAACTAGCCTGAGATCTGAGCGAATCCTACAATTGAATTCGAGAGATCTTAGTCCGTGCTAACAATTGGTATCAGAGCTGGGCCCCAGTCCGCCCTGTTTAGGGGGATGGGGTGTCAGAGACGCTGGTCATTGGGTGTTGCCAGTGACTTTAGTCCCACCTCGAATATGGGAGAGGGCTAGGACCACCTTATAAGGAGGAGTGCCACACTCCCTTCAGGCTAGTCTTTTGGGATGTGGTGGGCTCTTTGCTTGTATGGTGTGTCCGATGAGCACCGGAAACGTCTGAACATATGCCGGAGGTTGGGAGCTGGGCCTGGGACGCTAACAGATTGCTAGTGAATCTTCTGATGAGTTGTTTGCCATTCCCATTTGTGTGCTTACCGTTCTCATGTATTGATTCATGGGAAGATGCTGCTCTTTTGCCGTGCCAAAAACACCATGTTGACCATAAAAGTTGGATAATTATTTAATTATGTTTTTGTTAGTGTTCTAAATCAACCTGTAATGATGTTATTATCATTGAACAGTATGCAACCATTCTCTCAGCTTTTAGGGGTATTTCATACATTTATCTTTACAGCTAGAGCTGACAGTTGCTTTCCCACAACACATCTCCCACAACTGCTTTGAGAAAATCCACGACCCAACCAAACACCACCTATGCGTACGTCGAAGTGGACGGAGAACAAAATTTCCCGTGCACGCTCCTGTTGCTCTGACTGAATTCAATGTCTCTCAAAAATCAAGTGCCCAGCGTCATATAAGACTGAAGAGCAATCAAATAGACTAACAACTTGAGTTACACACCCCGCAAAAAAAAAAAAAAACTTGAGTTATACAGTAAAACATCACAACTTGGAACCGACTCATCCATTTGTGCTTCAAGAGATTAGATAGGATTGATGTGGTCGGGTCAAAAGTGGAAAAAATATACACATGGATGCATGCACTGAACGGGTCACATTCACATACAGGGAAAACTCCTGCTTGGCCGGTTTTACTTCTTTCTTTCTTTCTTGTTGGCAGCTAGCTATCAAGTGGCACGTGCTGTTGATGTTGCTCAGTTCGCCCTCCCTCTTCTGATCGATCGGTCGGGTCAATTATGTGAAATTTAATTAACCCCATCGATACAGTCAATTTTATTTACTTGGTGGAGAAGAGAGATTTTAATTATGTGGGCAGGGATTGATTCAGTCACGAGAAAGACAAAAATGCCATGTACGTGCCTATAGTGATCAAGACTCATGACCTCATGAGGGCTGCTACGGTAGCAGTCAAGCAAACGGCACCACACAAGCTTTCACTGTATAATCCATGACCACTAATTATTAAGTCCACTAGATCGATCGCCAGGTTTGAAGTTTCCACTCCAAGAAAACGGGGGGAAGTACCAGATGTAGCATATACTCCGTCCGTTCCACAATATAAGATGTTTTAGCAATCTATATATCGTGGGATGGAGGGAGTACCTGGAAAGTGCTAATCTGGTACTTGGTGCGGCCAACCATACAGTGAATTTTGGTTCTAGAAAAAAAATCATGTAAGTTTTAAGATGTTTCATAATAATCATACATGTGTAGAGAATGAATATATGTGCGTGCAAATTTTCAAACTTAAAATTGATCGGGCAGTGCAAAAATCACAGGTTGGTTGTTTCCGCACTTGTAGCTCATACCACTCCTTGACCGTTTTGCTATTCTTGCACCAAGCACAAATAGTCATGTTTAAGTTTCAATTTCACATGCACATACTTGTTTCGTTCCTGGGTTTCAACAAGTTTACTCCGTTGAATTCGCAAAAAACGGAAAGTACGGTTCGCTGAGACGAAAGCCTAGAGGCGGTAACGAGATTTACTCACAGTGTGTCGTCGATGGATGCAGGAGGAAGAAGACTTCGGTCCTTTCATAACAAAAAAAAAAGAAAGAATGATGCATATATCATGAAAAGAAGTTCCATGTTTTCGGCCTGTCGACACGTGCATGCGTGTCTTGCTATCGATCTCTGGCTATAGCTGCTGCTTTAACCCGAATGCGATGTTTGATAGGTACGGGGATGATCGATCACCATCCATCCGTCCGTATCATCGACCGATCAATCACGTATTGCATTTCTTTCCTCCTATTTGGCGCTAGCTGGGTAGCTTGCTAAGCTCGCTAGCCACTCGTCGTCCACTCGATCCGGACCACGTGTGCCTACATGAATACACTGGTAATAACTACGTACGTGCGTGTGTTACTAGGACATATCGACGCACTTATCCGAAAATACCAGGAGAGATGCCATTTTGCTGCTAAGATAGTTACTATTGCTCTTTGCGGAAAGTATCTATCTATCCAACTCAAAAAATTATCTATCTATCATTGGTGTACTTTCAAACTTTAGACGGTGCTACTATTCATGCACCGGTCACCAAAAGGCACGAAAATACCCACAAATAATTGTGATAGAATGCATCACAAAATTTAAATCCAAATTTCAATGGTTTACGCCTTCAGCAGGCACATTACACACAGGTGCTAAATGCAATTTTAGCTCTAACCCACGTACAATCAATTTTGACTTCCCTTGGAAATAAAAACGACTGTTTACCTTTGCACATGCACGTATGCCATATATACATCAATTTTTGATATGATGATGTACGCAAAGCGCAAAGATACATATAGAAAAGAATTCTAACAGTGTTTGGCATGCCAAACCGTGTATGATGGGTAAAAGTAGCTAGCATAGCATAGCATAGCACGAGTGGATGTCATGATCGGCGACTAGTCTCCTCTCTGCATCCTTTTCAGCAAGGGAATTAACGGGCCCCGCTCGAGCACCTACACACACGTGTGCATGCATGAAAGTATATATTTAGCTGAACCATCAGCACTTGACGATGGACCCACCCACCGGTTGCATGCACCAGCGGCACACGCAGAGCTAGCGACGAGTGCAATTAATTTGCCTCTGGAATATACTCCTGCTCAAGGTGATCTAGCTGTAGGATGCTCCTGCTAAGCCTACATGCATCCATGGCCGGCACGTAAGAGACTCTGACAGGCCGGCCGGGGTGTACACGTGGACAGCGCGGATGCATACAAGATGGAGGAAGAGACGGCGCCGTCACGCCTTGTGCAACGTGATTAACTGCCCCTAAAAGCACGCACGTGCGAAATGGATCAGATAGATATCTATAGATAGATAGATAGATAGATACGATGGATGTTGTAGTACTGCTGCCTGCTGGTAGCATGCATACATGCATATGTTTGCTTAATTATAAGTATACGCTCTTATACTAGTGCCTTACGAGGTTTCGAGGGAGAAATTAAGCTGCATGCACGTGCACTTCCTAATGAGACGAATCTCACACACAATATTCTCGTCAACGTAGCTGCTGGCTAGCAACCTCCATACTCATGGTTGTTTATGTGTGTATACGATGGCTTCGTATTAGGTCTATCCTGCACAGTTTCAAAAGATATTTATCTTTTTTTATGATGGTGTTCACTCCAAAACTTGTCAGAATCAAGCAATCGGATTGGAGGCCTGCTATAGTAGGCTCGCAAACCATAGAATCTTCATTAGTGGAATCGTACAAACATAGATTTCACTAACTGGAATCACAGAATCATATGAGTCAGTTTGGATCATAAAGTTATAGAATCGTACAATAGAATTGTGATTCTGACAATCTTACTTCACTCGATTGAAGCATACGGAGATGTTTTTCTCACTCTTGATGACAGTGTAGCCTTCGGATATGACCTCATATATCCCATACTACTTTTATTTATGGTTCCTGTAAAAAGATGTTTTCATAAAAAAAATCAGATTTGTTAACTGTGTGCATGTCGTTATGTAGAGGCCAGGTATTCATTGAGTGTTGTTATATCAAATCGATATAACATTTGAATAAAAAGGGAAAACAATTACTAGTGCTAGCCCTTTATCGGTCATATTGTAGGAGTAAGAATGAGCAAAAGCAAAACAATAAAAATGTATACTATTTTTTTAGAACGAAGACGCCAGGAGTGTCCGGCTTTAAATTAATAAAGCTCACAACAGGCAACGTACACGAAACCAAAGTCTTACAAAGCACCGACACCCTCAAAAAATCGAGCGGAAGGAGGGGAACAGTCTTGGATTACAAGCCACAGTCGGCTGAATCAGAGCACGCGGGCTCGCATAGGTGATTCCAAAAGGTGCCTCACGTCCCTAGGGAGGCGGCGCAGGAGCTCTTGCCAAAGTGTAGACTTATCGGAGACAGGCAAGAGCGAGCTGCAGAAGATCAGCGTCTTGGTGCCTTCCCAGCAGCGCCCACTGCTGCAAGAAGATGACTCATTTGAAGATCACGTCAACGGGATGAGACGGGAAGGAACCCTCGATCGTTAGTTTGTTCCTAATATGCCACAATGCCCATAATAATGCCCCAACGCAGCACCACATGACATGTCAGGCGCTACCACTAACCGAAGAAAGAAGGGCAACCAGCTCAGAACTGGAGCGGGGATCCCAATCCCGACCAGCAGCCTCGTGGACCACGCTCCACGCAATACGAGCCAGGTGGCAGTTGAAGAAAACATGGTTGGCGGTCTCTGGCGCCATGCAGACCGCACAAGGCCCGCTGGCCGGCCCGTTGTGCTTGGCTATGTTGACGGACATAGGAAGTCTATCGCGACACAGCTGCCACAAAACACCTTAATCTTGAGGGGTATCCTAGCCTTCCATAGCCCAGATGCCACCTGTTGATAAGGTCCCCGGGCAAGCACTCGATAGAGGGAGTTGACCGAGAACTTTCCTGAGGCGTTGAGGTGTCAGGACACGATATCCGAACCCTGGGATAGCGTTATCTCCCCAACGAGAGTCAACAAGTTTCCCAAACTTGTTGTCTCCGAACCGGTAAGCTCGTGGCGAAAAAGCAGCGCCGACAGGAACACACCCGTAGCTTGAGACACAAAGAGGTTGGGCTCAAGAGCTATGTTGGAGAGGTCTCTAAATCTGGACCACAGGGGTTGATCACCAATTCCAAAGGTCCAGCCAGAGACGCATCGAGCACCCATCCTTGACAGAAAACTTCGCCCCCATGGCGAAGATGGGCCTGATTGCTTGGATAGAGTTCCAGAAAGGAGACCCCCTTCCCGTGGCCTCGAAAAAGTTGCCGGATGGGAAGTATTCGGCCCTGAGCAAATCAACCCAAATCCCTGTCTCCCCTTGAGACAGTCTCCAGATCCATTTGCACATAAGCGCAACATTCATCAATTTGGAATTCATAACCCCAAGGTCCCCCTGGGACTTGGCCTCGAAAAATGTATACTCTCAAACCATGTCTACTAGCTAGCTAGCTTTTACTTCTTCCTCGGGTTTACCGATCATATCCCAAGTGAATCCATTTTTTTTTGCGGGAATACAACTTATATTACTCATCAAAGATTGAGACAATCAAAGGCGCATAACTGTACAACACCTGGGGGTCCTGCACCTACCCATACGGCAGTACGACTACGTAATCTACCAAAATTTGCCAAAAAATGGCTCACCTTATTCTGACTATGTCGTACATGAGTAATATGATCAATTGATATTATACATATACATGATTTAGTTGATGTGCACTATTTTTTCAATCTGACCTACGCAGGCAAATCGATTGAGTTGTGCACAGTTCACCTGTATCTTGTACAAAATTCGATATAATTGAAGACTCGGTATATTCGCACGGCTCGATGGAATTGTCCGTAGATTAAACTATCCATACAATCGATCAGGTGATGGCCCGGTCGTGCATATTCTTCTTGTGGAGTAAGAGTAGACGAAAAAGCTTTCTCCAAAGTCTCCAGCGACTTTGGACTACCTAGCTTAGCTAAGCCAGTTCAGCACGCAAGCCAATCATACATCCCATCACAAGGCACAAAAGTCAAATCCGGCCTAAAAAGGATATATTAATGGTGTAAGCTAATTTCGCCTCATAGCTAGCGGCATCGCTAACAGTGGTGACATGATCATGGGTAAAATTTGACACGTAAAATTTATGATGACGTGACAGAAACTAAATAATATAAGGAGATATAGGAAGCTTGTATTTAGATGAACCAAAATACTAGGCACAAGCTTCAAGGTGGAAAAACAGCAAGCTTGGATTCTCTCACCATTTACTGGAACTTAGATCTTTCTACTGTGTATTTACTGCAATAGGAGTTGTACAGTGAGCTGGTTTCTGTTATCACTGGGTAACCGCGTTTCTCGGTCACCCCCCGCCGTACTCCCTCCGTTCCAAAATAGATGATTCAACTTTGTGTTATAGTTAGTATAAAGTTGGGTCATCTATTTTGAAACGGAGGGAGTAGTTCATTGCTCGTAAAATCGGCAACATATGGTTCACAATAATGTCACAAAGAATAAATAAGGAAATAAGCAACTTTTATGTACATAAACAACCCCATGCGTAAGCTAGAGAGCAACAGAAGGACGTGGAGTTTCTGCACCCGAGCTCATTTGAGCTCGGGTGAACAGTAAAATCGAAAAAAAATCGAAAAAAATTCAAAAAATTCCAGATTTTTTTTGAGCGAAACATTGACAAAAGTTTTAAGTGCTTGCAAAAATTCGTCATGAAATCACATTTCTAGAAGGCGTGGCAAAAAAAAAAAAACAAAATCGGCACTCTGAAAATGCTACTTTCAAAAGCATTTTGGAGCCTGAATTTGTTTTTTTTGCCACGCCTTTCAGGAATGTGATTTCATGATGAATTTTTGCAAGCACTTAGAACTTTTGTCAATGTTTCTCCCAAATTTGTTTTGGAATTTTTTAAATTTTTTTCGATTTTTTTTCGATTTTACTGTTCACCGAGCTCAAATGAGCTCGGGAGCAGAAAGGCACTTTCGGCAACAGAAACACTCTAAGCGGTTGTATACATTTGATGATATTAATACTTTTTTTTCCGACAAGATAACACACTTGTTATTTTGAGATGCTCTAATGAAGTTGAACTTTCATTATTTTGATCTATATTGTGGTTCATCCTCTAATTAGCATTATGGGGTAGGAGTTTCTAGCGATATAAGGATCTCATTGATTCAAATGATTTTCGCTTTTGCTAATTCTTACTCCCACGAACTCGCATAAAAATGATGTTTTGGACATGTCTTAAGTCAAACTATGAAAACTTTGACCATCAGTATCAATTTACATATTTAGATTTGAGACTTGAACCATATGCATATAATAGACTCAAGGAGTATTTTCATAAATATTATAGTTGTGTCGGTTGTTATACATATATGGCAATAGAAACTTGTTGTCAAGCTTGAAAGACCGTGTTAAGTCCAAAAATGCGCCTCTTTGTGAAGTGGTGGAAGTAGCTACCTGAAATTTGTGTGGAATCAGCTACTAAAAATTGCACACTACCAATTCTTAAGTTTCACTCCTGAAGTGTGCAAGTAGAACCTTACTGAACTTTTGAGCTTGCATTTCATATAGTGAGATAGATGAGAATGATTAAATCTTGATCTAAATGCTTAGCAATTTGCTGGAGATATTTAAGCAATTCTCAATCAATTTGTATCTTGTAGTCTAGACATCTCCAATGATTTTCCGAGGTTTGCATTCCAGCCATGAACATAATTTTCTTAGATATATCTAGCTATGTGCATGCATGCATGCATAGGAATATGGAGTCAATGAGAACATACATAAAAATAGGGGTGGACTAACGAGCAGCTTGGCTCGTTAAGCTCGTACTCGTTAAGCTCGCGCTCGTTAAGGCTCGGCTCGTTAAGCTCGTTAAGATTAACGAGCAGAAAACCCTGCTCGGCTCGGCTCGTTTGAAGCTCGTTAAGCTCGTGAGCGCTCGCGAGCGCTCGTTAACAGATTATAATGTGTTATAATATACATGATGAATGTTTAGGTATGGTTTTCAAGATGAAATATGAAGACTACAAAAAGAAATGAAGTAGTTTGTTGCCTCATATGTTGATTAGATTAAATAGATGGGCCGAGGTGCTACAAAAAGTTTGTCACATAAGATAAAAATATGTATTGTGTTGTAACTAACGAGCTTAACGAGCTACTCGTGAAACTCGTTAGCTCGCTCATTAAGCTCGTTAAGCTTAGCGAGCTAAAATCAATGATTGGCTCTGTTCATTAAGAAGCGAGCTACGAGCTTAACGAGTCGAACTATCGAGCGCTCATTAAGCTCGCGAGCTACGAGCTTTTGGTCCAGCCCTACATAAAAACACCTGGTATTCATGTGCTATTCCTATATATGGTATTCCTGTGGGACCATCAACACTTCCCGGTCCTACAACATCCAGCTTAATATCCATCTTTTCCAATCATTTGACAATTGATTTCTTCGTCCATTCATTTTGCTTATGTCTTTATCAGATTTTTCCCACTCTCGTTCTCATGTGGCACAAAAAAGAAAGAAAAGATTCCAACAAATTAAAAGATTCTAGCCAAGTGAGCACTGATGACGTGACACGGATGGACACGCACGTACGGCAGGGCCCTTGCAATCATCATCCCTCTCGTCACCGGCGGCCAAGAATTACAGGAGCCTGCCATGCACCGGAGCGCCTCCCGCCTTTATAACCGTACCCATCGGCTCCACCTCCGAAAATTTCAGTTCTCCTCCGTCTCGACCAACCTTCCCTTCCCTTCCCCCTCACCCCGCCCTGAGTCTCTGACCGAGCGTTCGGGTTGTGATGACGATCGAGCTGCAGACGAGGCCGTCGCTCCCGGCGCCGGCGGGTGCGCCACCGCGCGCGGGCACGGGGCTGCCGCCGGGGTTCCGGTTCTACCCGACGGACGAGGAGCTGATCGTGCACTACCTCCGCAGGCGCGCCGCCGCGGCGCCGTGCCCGGCGGCCGTCATCGCGGAGGTGGACATCTACAAGCTGGACCCCTGGGAGCTGCCGTCCCGCGCGGTGTTCGAGGGCGACAACGACGAGTGGTACTTCTTCAGCCCCCGCGACCGCAAGTACCCCAACGGCGTCCGCCCCAACCGCGCCGCCGGGTCGGGGTACTGGAAGGCCACCGGCACCGACAAGCCCATCACGGCCGGCGGCGTGCCCGGCGGCGAGGTGGTCGGCGTGAAGAAGGCCCTCGTGTTCTACCAGGGGCGTCCCCCCAAGGGGCTCAAGACCAACTGGATCATGCACGAGTACCGCCTCGCCGACGCCCACGCCGCCGCCGTCGCGCACACCTACCGGCCGCCAACGCGGTTCAAGGCCTCGTCCTCCATGAGGGTACGCATGCATGTCTCTCTCCATCGTAATTTCATGCTTTATTATTTCTTCTTGATCACACATGCATGCATGTTTTCTGCGGTTGCAAATTAACGAAGAAGGCATCTCGTTCGAGCTAGCTAGGAATCTTTTGCTCTCTTCTTATTATTAGTTGCGTTGCGTGTGTGTGGATGTCAGTGAGTTAAGCTCGACTGCTCGAGCAAGCAACTCACCCTGGTCAATGAACCAGGCAGCCACTGTCCTATTAGCTATAGTTTCTTTCACCCCCGGGATCTTCTTTCTCCAAGAAAGAGACTTGCATTATCATCCTTCAAGCTACAACCTACTAGCTAACCTAGCTACCTGTCAAGCTTAGCTAGCGACTGTTTGTTGCAACATACACGTGTGGTGCTGATTTTCCTTCTTGTGTGCGTGCATGCGTGCAGCTCGACGATTGGGTGCTCTGCAGGATCTACAAGAAGCCCAACCCGCAGCAGCTGTCGCCCTTCTACGAGCCGTCGCCGTCGCCGTCGTCCATGGACGCCAGCCTCGGCCTCGGCCACCACCACCACCATCAGTACCAGCAGCAGCAACAACAGCAGCAAGAGGACACCTCCTCCTCCTCCCGGATGCTGCCGAGAAATCCGTCCGTTTCCGACTACCTCGTGGACTACTCCGCCGTATCGGAGCTCTTCGACAGCATGCCGCCGCCACCACAGCCGGACACGACTGCAAACTCTGCCGGCCAGTTCTTCCTCGGCACCACTGCTGGCGCCAGCGACGGCGAGGCCAGCACGGCGCGGAAGAGGCAGGCGACGGCGGACAGCATTAACGATGGTGAAATGTCGTCGTTGCATGCTTCCAAGAGGTGGTTGGGTAGCGATGGGTCCATGACGATGATGAACGGCGGCTTCTCCATATTTGGGCCAGACCAGCCTTCCCAGCAGGACAGGATATGATCCACTCTACCATGTTAATTAGGGCTAGGAGAAAGCAAGCTAGCGACTTAACTATAGCCATACCAGCTAGTAGTTGATTATTCACTATTGATGCCGATCGATCAATGATTCGAGGGGGATATTTATTACTCATGCATAATTTGTAGATCAGGCTAAATTAGTACAGTATATATATTGTGTAAAGTTAGTGTAACATATTATATAGTCCGGAGTAGCTAGAAGAAGAACACAATTATCTTCCTAGATAGCTAGAACTGATTGTAGATGCATGTCTAATTTGTGTGTATAGTAGGGTGGACTAGAATGTAAATTGTGAACATTCATTGAATAAAATTCTCATTACTTTGAATTGTTTTCCTTATTATTTTAACCAAGTCTTGAACTTTTGGATGAATCAATTCGAGCTTGGAATGCTAGCAACTTATTATGCATGCTTTATGTTAGGGGAAAGAGACGTGCATAATGGAGGTGCATGTACTTTAAAATAAAGAGGAGAGCAATGGCTTGTCTTTTGTTCTACTGCCAGAAAGGTTGGATTCCTTGGGAAGTCATCGCACCCAAGGAAAGATGAGTTGATCGAGAGAAACACCCATGTAAGTATGTAGACGAACACGCAATAGCTAAGCTAGTTTGAAAAAAGAATAAGTAAAAAACAGTTAGAAAAAAAGACATCTACTGATGTTCCCATGCATGGACACCGATGGAAGCCAGTGTGTGTCCCTCCTAAAAGAGGTCGGGACCACAAAATTCTAAAAAGACAAATCCAACTATGAATAGCATCAAAAATCAAATTACAAACACTATCACGGTTGAATTTCTAATTTTATTTATTTATTTTGCTTCTCCATACGTAGGTTGAATCGATTTCAGAATTTTACACATGGTACAAACATATCTTATTGACTCACTTAATATTTTAAGAAAACTGAAAATCATAGAGTGGTGATATTGTGCATTGGCAGCACTGGGAGTGCTTGGGCACGAGGTATCCTCTCTCTATATGTTGACATATGATCACCATTTGGCTCTCTACGATGAGACACCATATCCAATAATTGTCTACATTCTTGCTACTCTATTGATTTCCTATTGTTGATAATATGCAATGCATACTCGCAATCAAGAACATCAAGAAATTTGCCATGGAGGATATTGGAGAAGTTATTCACGGCAAAGATAAGAAACTTCTAGATCATTTGGAGATTACACGGGAGTTGATATTTCTCGCGGTGTTTCTGGAACAAATGTTTGGATAAGTTGTGTGGCAAATTGTAGAGAAATCTAGATATAACATATTTGTATGGTTTTTTTCTAGGGTTATGGTGTAGGGTTTTGGATGGTTGCACCTGACACCAACCCAATGGTCATGTTCGACTCTAGATAGGGGTGGCCACCCCTCCTAAGATAAGCTAGGCTAAGCAAGGTAGAAAGAGAACAAGGTAATTTTAGGAGCCGCTATGAATGAGAATGGTAGATAGACACCAATGAAGTTTGTACCAGAGCCACCACATGGTGGGTTACCTACAATTGGTATCATACCAGAGGCACCTGTGTCTACATATATGAAGATAATGCAGCTTGAATGTGCACAAATTCAAGTTGGGGATGTGAAGAGCATACTCACAAGGCACATAAACACTAAGATTACATGGTCATGAATAACACCATTAGGTTTAGGGTGTAGGTGGTGTTAGAAATAAATTCACATTGGGGCCACTCAGCTGTTCGGCGTCATGCTCGTATTTTGTACACACGACTCAATTATGAGATCTATTCAATAAGGAGGAGATAGCAATTCCCAATATCACTATCTATTTCGCATCCACTCCTATGATGGATGCATCGCCCTAACAATATATCTACACTTTGTTTGCTATACTTACTAGTACACGTTGTACAAATAGTTAAATGTTGTTAATGACAAAAAGTAACTAAATGTTGTTAAAGGTAATTAGACAACCATATAGGCATGCATGTATCTAATCACTGAATATATCTTAGCAACTTATTTGAGAAATTATATATGGAGCAATGCAAGGTTGCAATATGGATAAACATGTATTTCTTTTGGTAGCATAGATTGAATATTTTCCATATGTACGCGTGTAACTAGCTGAGGATTCATGATGCCCCATCAAAGTTTTTGCTGATTATGATCATACCAACTGAATACTAGCACATATGAATTGGCAGATCACCCGTAGATAGAAAAACAATGGGATGATAAACCGATACATTTATCAACCATGCACGTTTCATTGTTTTTGTTGTTTTTTCACCTTGTGCATGCATGGCACTCATCATTGAGAATTCTCTCACGTAATGCAATGGAGTAATATAATGCTATGAGTATATTTAATTGGCCTTTTGCTTGTGCAATCGATGTGCATTACGTATAACTTGAAGGGATCAAGCTATCTCGATCCATCGGAATGAACGCGCTCAAAATTAAACAATGTTTTCTACCAAGTGTTTGACCACTGCAAGTGCCAAGTAGCCAGGTAGCAACGAGACAGCTCCTTAACCTGCTTCCTAAGACGAAGCAAAATCACACGTTGGATTGCTACTTAGCTCAAATAACTGATTAATTAATCACTTCCTTGTGCTGAAAGCAAAGTGATGCCCCATAAGCTATGCAAGTGATGTCAACCATAGCTAGTGGCTAATTAGCTGAGCTGCATGTGTACTCATCGGTTATTAATTAATCAACTGATGATGCATGAATGGCTCTGAGAGTTGACAAATTACTGACCAAGTTGTGCTTGCTGCCGCAAAGGGAGAACCTTTTGAGGACCAGGGATATTGTTTTTAACTACTATTAGATAATTGTTGGCCTAAGAACAAGCACAAATATTTTGTACGCACTTATCATGATTTACCCGTCATTTTAATGATAGTGTGTAAGTGTGATTACACAGTAGCGGCTCCACATGTGTTCGGTGAAGTCAGTTGACTATACAGTATTTGTGCAAAAGCACCACATATAAGTAGAAATCAAGCAAAAAATCATATAAACACACGTATTTGGTCACAATTTTGAATTGACATCACAAGTTTGAACTTGTGGCTTCGCCATAACATACCAAAGAAAACATAATTTTATTTGCTAAGCTAAAAAGACAATGAGACAGTTGAGGCGCTTTTCAAGAAAAAACAGTGAGAGGAATCGACAAAACTGAAAACATAGGTGAAGTGGGGAGGCCTTTTTAAGTAGGAAAGATAGTATAGTACTTAATAGAATAGGTTGCTGCAATGACAACATAGTGCTATTGCTTCCTAAAAAAATGATCTATTATCGTGCAAATTTTTCAGCGGAAAAAGAGAATTGAACATAGAATGAGCCAATTTTGTGGGCCATGACCAGAGTGAGTACAAGCTCAGGTCGGTGCACGTAGGCGGCCACAGACTGCGTAGTGAATAAATGGGCTGAGCTATAAATAGGGGTTAGGCTTAAAAAAAACTATCTTCGTGTCCCCAATACCATACTTCATGGGAGCGTCTACATCTCGCTTAAGACCTCCTCGTCTCAAGCGCCATGTTAGATGGGACTGCCCTAGAGCGCGAGGAAGACATACTCCTGGCCCAATCTAGCACATGCACGCACAGTTTTTTTCACACTTTTTTTTGCGGGTGAGTTTTTCTCACACTTTAATTTTACGGACCATCATGAGAAATATCTTACTCAAGCTGCTTCCTAAGACAAAAGCAAAGGAAAACGTTGGATTGCTACTTAGCTCAAATAACAGATTAATTAAGCACTTTCTTGTGCTGAAAGCAAAGTGATGCCCCACAAGCTATGCAAGAGTGATGCCAGCCGTAGCTAGTGGCTAATTAGCTGAGTTGCATGTGTACGGATATACCCTCACCAGTTATGAATTAATCAAGTGATGGTGCATGATGGCTTAAGAGTTGACAAATTACTCACCAAGTTGTTCTTGCTGCCGCAAATTAAGGGAGAACCTTTTGACGACTGGGAATATTGTCTTTAACTGCTACAATAGAATAAGTTGTTGTAACGATGACAAAGCGCTATTGCTTCATTAAAGAAATGTTCTTCAGCGAGAAAAGAATAATTAAGCATAAATGAATTGGACAAATCTCTGGGTCTTAGATTAGACTGGGTACAAGAGGAAGCTGCACCCATATTTAATTTGTGGTTCTGCCAGTGCACCGGCGGTTGAAACTACACTGGAACATTTTTTAACATCTGGACCTTTTTTTTATACACATCAAACCTTTTTCAAATAAAATGCTTTGAACATTTTCTCTAATACATGTTGAACATTTTTAGAATACACGTTTGAACATATTTTCATGGCACAACATGTTTTTTCTAAACTACACAATCCTTTTTTGACATTTGTATCAATATTTTTTAAAGAAAATTCACAAACATTCTTTCGAAGCACGTGAACATTGTTTTCAATGTCACGAACATTTTTTGAATGTCACAAACATTTTTTTTGAATGGTAAGAACATTTGTAAAAAAATGTCATGAACATATTTTTTAAGTGTGTGAACATTTTTTTAAATGTCACCAAGGTCATTTTAAATGCCACTCCCTCTGTAAACAAATATATGAGCGTTTAGATCACTAAAATAGTTATCTAAACGCTCTTATATTTCTTTATGGAGGGAGTACAATAGTTTTTTGAAGTTACGTGATTTTCAAAATTGTATAAAGATTTTTCTGAAAAAGGTGTGAACATATTTTTGACGAGTGTGAACACTTTTTCTAAATGTCACAAACATTTATCGACTGAATTTGTCTGCTCTTGTCAATAGCTTTTGATCTCTACATGTATATTTTGATTTGGGATCTGAAATTCGTAGGGATTATGGACACATGTCCTAAGAACATTAAAAACAGAACGTTTTTTTTTTTTTTGAAATGGTTGCACTGGTTTTTTGAAAGATTGGAGCATGTGAGCATTTAGGGGTTGGGCAGCACAGGATATGGACTCGCGGCACGGATAATATTTGGGAAACAGAGGCAGGGGTGGCGAAGTCACAGCTCGGGGTTATTTAATATTTGGAAAACGGTAAAAAAAATGGCAAACTGGGCAAACAAATATCCACCATAATAATTACTACTCCCTCCGTTCGGAATTACTTGTCTCGGAAATGGATGTATCTAGAACTAAAATACGTCTAGATACATCCATTTCTGCGACAAGTAATTCCGAACGGAGGGAGTACTAGATACAAGTGCTCATGGATGATGGATTATGGATGGGCTTAGGTCCATATAAGACACTAATCCCTGATTAATCTTGAGGCCGGCAGGTGGTGGGAAGTTTAGTCCCACCTTGCTAATTGAGGAGAGTTGAGACCCTTTTATAAGGGCTACTCTACCACTTGTCATTGGAAGCTTGGAAAGAGGAGTGGTACACGCGCGCTCCTCCTCCTCCGCCTTGCCCCGCCACGGGCCGCGGGAATGAGCCGAGCCGAAGCATATTTTTGCCTCTATGGAATGAATTAATTAATTAGGGATTAATTAACACTAGTAGAAAACAGGGCGTTGGTCCAGGCCGGGTTAGCCCATTAGTCCCGGTTCAATCATGAACCGGGACTAATGTGAGCATTGGTCCCGGTTCATGCGGCAAAGGCATTAGTCCCGGTTCAAATGGGACCTTTAGTCCCGGTTGGTGCCACGAACCGGTACTAATGGGTGTGATGCCCATTAGACCTTTAGTACGAACCGGTACTAATGGGGTTTGAGGCATTAGTACCGATTCGTGGCACGAACCGATATTAAAGGTCTCATTTTCAAACTGTACCCCCCCTTGGATCGCCTTTTCAGTTTTGCAAAAAGCAAAAGAAAATGATAAAAACTTTAAAAATTAAAATCCTTCGAGATATAGTTATGTTACTACATCTACTAGTTAGGAAAATTTAAAAACTTAAATTTGGACATGTTTTGCAAAAAGTGTAGGGAAAATGTAAAACAACTATAACTTTTGCATACTATGTCAGAAAAAATGTATAATATATCAAAATGTTCAGCACGAAAATCTGCATCCAATTTTGACCGCCTACGGCTTGTTTGCAAATTTTTAGAATCCTCAAATTCTAAAGGAAAAAAAGTTATGCTGAAATTTCAGTTTTTTATTTTTTATTTTTTATTTTTGTTAAATCTGGTCAAACTACTTATTCAAGAAGTATTAGTGTTACTAAATAATTATTCAAGAATATTAGTGTTACTAAATAATTATTTCAGTTTTTTTGAATTTTGGTCAAATCTGGTCAAACTGTGGTCAAACTACTTATTCAAGAAATATTAGTGTTACTAAATAATTATTTCAGTGTTTTTGAATTTTGGTCAAATCTAGTCAAACTATGGTCAAACTGTGGTCAAACTACTTATTCAAGAAATATTAGTGTTAGTAAATAATTATTGTTTTTTAGAACAATAATTTCAAACTCAAACAGTGAAAAGTGTGACTTCATGCTCAAGCTAAATTCCTGAGGGTTAATAGGATTGACGTCTTACTATTGTCAGGAAAACAACAGTGCAGACTTGGAAACGAGGGAGAATAGAATCCGGAAGTTAAGCGTGCTCAGGCTGGAGTAGTGAGATGGGTGACCGTCCGGGAAGTTAGATGATTTGGAATGATGAGGGATGATTAGAGATTAGAGGTTAAATTGAGCAGTGATGAGGGTGATTAGAGATTAGAGGTTAAAATAATTCAGAAATTTGAAAATAAAAAAATTTCAAAAAAAAATTTAAAAAAGAAAAGTTAAAAAAATCATAAAATTTTCCTTGAGTACCGGTTGGTGTTTCCAACCGGGACTAAAGGTGGACCTCCAGGAAGCGGCCACGTGGACGGCCTTTAGTCCGGGTTCGTGTAAGAACCGGGACTAAAGAGGGAGGCTTTAGTAACGACCCTTTAGTCCCGGTTCAAGAACCGGGACTAAAGGCCCTTATGAACCGGGACAAATACCCCTTTTTCTACTAGTGTAACGAGTCGCTAACAGGTGGGCCACTGTCCGAGACGTTGGACTGTGGGCTGACTTGCGTTGCCGGGAGTGCGACCCTTCTCCGACTCCCTTGCCGGGGGTGCATCGACTCGGTCGTGGGCTTCCGCCCAGGCCCACGACTTCCTACCCGACGGCCTATATAAGAAGGCTCTGCCCAGTGGAGTGACCTAGTTCGGTTCACTCATTCCCTCTCGCGTAACCTAGCTGTCATCTACTGCTCCTTTATGTCTCCTGTGACCCCATCCCGACGACCGCGTGCACGGTTGGTCGGGAGAGCAAGTGCCTCCGGAACCCTGCCGTTCGAGATCCTGCCCAGGAGATCGGCAATAAGATTTTTGGGGAGCGTCTCGACGCGACTGCTCCCGATCCGTCCCCAGATCCGTCCGCCTCTGCTTCCACTACTTCCCCTGCATCAACACCATGGCCGACGACGCCGCCGACAAGAAGAAGGCCACGGACGAAGCCGAGGCTGCTGCTGCCGCCGCCGCGTTGGCCTGGCCAACCGGAGGGTATGATCTGTTCATCCCTCATTTACTCGTGCTTGTGCTAGCCGTATATGTGCTGCTCATAGATGGTTTACTTCTATGTTCTGTACGTGCTAGTATGCTTAGGAATCGGTATGAGATGCATACCGTATTTTCTATGCTTACTGTTTACTCGTGGATTAGTCTAATTGGAAAAGTGCTAATATTTCCAACAATCCAAAAACCTTATTTTAGGCACTTTTTGATTCAAGGCTTTGCTGCGACACTTGAAACCAGAAAAGTTTACTGGGATGCATTTTAAGCATTGGTAGACAAGGACCACCTTGTGGCTCACATCAATGAACGTGTTCTGGGTTGGTGATGTGTCTCCCACAGAAATGATTGTTCCTGAACAGGAAAATGCGTTTAGGAAGGCAACCACCATCTTTGTGGGAGCCGTTCTTACTGTGATCGGAGACAAGTTGGTTGATGCATATCTCCATATATGTGTTGCCAAAAACTTGTGGGATGCGCTCAAAGCTAAGTTCGGCGCAACCGATGCTGGGAGCGAACTGTATGCCATGGAGCAATTCCATGAATACAGGATGGTTGATAACCGTTCTGTATTGGACCAGGCTCATGAGATACAGTGCATCGCGTAGGAGTTGGAGCTCCTGAAGTGTGAGTTACCGAACAAGTTTGTCGCGGGTTGCATTATTGCAAAACTCCCTCCTGGATGGTGGAACTTTGCTACTTCTCTCAAGCACTTGAGACGTGAATTCTCTATTGAGGATGTCATCGGTCATCTCAGTGTTGAGTAGAACTCGAGAGCAAAGGACTCACACGTGAAAGGGGTAGAGGGTTATTCTATTGCCAATGTGGTGCAGAAGAACTTTCACAAGTTCAAGGGAAAGAACTCTGTCCAGCAGAATACTACCTTTAAGAAGAAGGGTAAGAAGAAAGACAAAAGGAGAGATGGCTGCTTTACTTGTGGTTCATAGGAACACTGGGCAAACAAGTGACAACACAAGTACAAGAAGTCAGGACAGGACTCCAAGTCTGTCAATGTCACTATGAGCAACAATGATGCGGCATCTGGGTATGGTAATCTGTTTGCCATACTTTCAGTTTGTCAGTCCACCGATTGGTGGGTTGACACTGGGGCCAATATTCATGTGTGTGCTGATGTGTCTTTGTTTTCTTCTTACCAGGTCGCACGAGATTGTTCCGTCCTGATGGAGAATGGCTCGCATGCTTCTGGTCATGGTGTTGGCACGGTAGATCTGAAGTTTACTTCGGGAAAGATCGTCTGTTGAAGGACGTCAGACATGTCCCGCCATCAAGAAGAATCTCGTTAGTGGCTCCCTTCTATGTAAAGAAGGGTTTAAGTTAGTATTTGAGTCCAAAGTAGTCGTATCTCGGTACGGACTATTTGTTGGAAAAGGATATGATTGTGGTGGTTTGTTCCGCCTTTCCCTGGAGGATTTCTGTAATAAAGTCGTGAACCAAATTCATTCTAATGTGAACGAATCTGAGGTTTGGCATTCATGTCTTTGTCACATAAAATTTCGGTTGTATGATGCGGCTAGCCAAGATGGATTTAATCCCGAGTTTCACTTTAGCCAAAGGCTCTAAGTGCCATGCGTGTGTGCAAGCTAAGCAACCTCGTAAGCCTCACAAGCTTGCGAAGGAGAGACACCTGGCAATGTTAGAGCTCATACATTCAGATCTCTGTGAGATGAATGGTGTATTGACTAAAGGTGGAAAGAAATACTTCATGACTCTGATTGACGATTCCACTAGATTATGCTATGTGTATTTGTTAAATACCAAGGATGAGGCTCTACACTACTTTAATGTCTATAAGGCTGTAAGTTGAGAACCAACTTGAGAAGAAAATAAAACGAGTCTGGTCTGATCGTGGTGGAGAGTAGTTTTCTAATGGGTTTAATTTATTCTGTGCGGAACATGGTATTATTCATGAGAGGACGCCTCCCTACTCACCCCTGTGAAACGGGGTTGCCGAACGGAAAAACCATACTCTAACTGATTTGGTTAATGCCATGTTAGATACATCAGGTTTATCCAAGGCATGGTGGGGGGAGGCTGTATTGACATCATGTCATGTCCTGAATAAAGTTCCCATAAAGGATAATGAAACTACTCCCTATGAGCAATGGGAAAGTAAAAGAACTACACTCTCTTACTTGTGCACTTGGGGCTGCATGGCGAAAGTCAACGTGCCGATAACCAAAAAGCGCAAGTTGGGACCAAAGACTGTGGATTGCGTTTTTCTTGGCTATGCCAAGCATAGCGTTGGCTATAGATTTCTAGTAGTGAAATCTGATGTACACAACGTGAAGGTCGGTACGATCATGGAGTCTAGGGATGCTACATTCTTTGAGATATCTTCCCCAGGAGAGATATGCAAAGCACTTCTAGACTGGAATCCGATGAGACTCCTGAACCTTCCATTCCGATGGAATATTATGAACATAAAAGTGATGAGAGTTCCACAGAGGATGACGAGGAAGCTCCTATTAGGAGCAAGATACGAATGACTGCAAAATCTTTTGGTGATTATTTCCTCGTGTACCTCGTGGATGATGACACTCCCAGTTCCATTTCAGAAGCTTATGCATCTCCGGATGCTGACTACTAGAAGGATGCGGTCCGTAGCGAGATGGATTCCATCTTGGATAACGGGACATGGGAGATCACTGATCGTCCTTATGGTTGGAAACCATTGGGATGTAAGTGGTGAAGGAAATATGCCCTAGAGGCAATAATAAAGTTATTATTTATTTCCTCATATCATGATAAATGTTTATTATTCACGCTATAAGTGTATTAACCGGAAACATGATACATGTGTGAATACATAGACAAACTTAATGTCACTAGTATGCCTCTACTTGACTAGCTCATTAATCAAAGATGGTTATGTTTCCTAACCATAGACATGTGTTGTCATTTGATTAACGAGATCACATCGTTAGGAGAATGATGTGGTTGACTTGACCCATTCCGTTAGCTTAGCACTTGATCGTTTAGTATGTTACTATTGCTTTATTCATGACTTATACAAGTTCCTATAACTATGAGATTATGCAACTCCTGTTTAACGGAGGAACACTTTGTGTGCTACCAAACGTCACAACGTAACTGGGTGATTATAAAGGATCTCTACAGGTGTCTCCAAAGGTACATGTTGAGTTGGCGTATTTCGAGATTAGGTTTTATCACTCCGATTGTCGGAGAGGTATCTATGGGCCCTCTCGGTAATGCACATCACTATAAGCCTTGCAAGCAATGTAGCTAATGAGTTAGTTACGGAATGACGCATTACGTCACGAGTAAAGAGACTTGCCGGTAACGAGATTGAACTAGGTATTGAGATACCGACGATCGAATCTCGGGCAAGTAACATACCGATGACAAAGGGAACAACGTATGTTGTTATGTGGTTTGACCGATAAAGATCTTCGTAGAATATGTAGGAGCCAATATGATCATCCAGGTTCCGCTATTGGTTATTGAAAGGAAACAGTTCTAGGTCATGCCTACATTGTTCTCGAACCCGTAGGGTCCACACGCTTAAGTTTTCGATGACAGTTATATTATGAGTTTATGAGTTTTAATGTACCAAAGTTTGTTCGGAGTCCTGAATGAGATTACGGACATGACGAGGAGTCTCGAAATGGTCGAGACATGAAGATTGATATATTGGAAGCCTATATTTAGATATCAGAAGTGTTCCGGGTGAAATCGGGATTTTACCGGAGTACCGGGAGGTTACCGGAACCCCCCGGAGGCTTAATGGGCCTACATGTGCCCTAGTGGAGAGGAAGAGAGGAGGCAAGGGCTGGGCCGGGCCCCCTCCCCCCTAGTCCGAATAGGACAAGGAGAGGGGGGCGGCGCCCCCCCTTTCCTTCCTCTCTCCCTCCTCCTTCCCCCCTTCCCCTACTCCAACTAGGAAAGAAGGGAGTCCTACTCCCGGTGTGAGTAGGACTCCCCCTTGGTGCACCCACCTTGGCCGGCCACCCCCTCCCCCTTGGCTCCTTTATATATGGGGGCAGGGGGCACCTCTAGACACAACAATTGATCTCTTGATCTCTTAGCTGTGTGCGGTGCCCCCCTCCACCATAGTCCTCGATAATATTGTAGTTGTGCTTAGGCGAAGCCCTGCGATGGTAGAACATCAAGATCGTCACCACGCCATCGTGCTGACAGAACTCTTCCCCGACGTTCTGTTGGATCGGAGTCCGGGGATCGTCATCGAGCTGAACGTGTGCTAGAACTCGGAGGTGCCGTAGTTTCGGTGCTTGATCGGTCGGGCCGTGAAGACGTACGACTACATCAACCGCGTTGTTCTAACGCTTCTGCTTTCGGTCTACGAGGGTACGTGGACAACACTCTCCCCTCTCGTTGCTATGCATCACAATGATCTTGCGTGTGCGTAGGATATTTTTCGAAATTACTACGTTCCCCTACAGTGGCATCCGAGCCTGGTTTTATGCGTAGATGTCATATGCACGAGTAGAGCACAAGTGAGTTGTGGGCGATATAAGTCATACTGCTTACCAGCATGTCATACTTTGGTTCAGCGGCATTGTGAGATGAAGCGGCCCAGACCGACATTACGCGTACGCTTACGCGAGACTGGTTTCACCGCTACGAGCACTCGTTGCTTAAAGGTGACCGGCGGGTGTCTGTCTCTCTCAATTTAGTTGAACCAAGTGTGGCTATGCCCGGTCCTTGGAAGGTTAAAACAGCACCAACTTGACAAACTATCGTTGTGGTTTTGAGGCGTAGGTAAGAATGGTTCATGCTAAAGCCCGTAGCATCCACGTAAATGTTGGAAATATGCCCTAGAGGCAATAATAAAAGTATTATTATATTTCAATGTTCATGATAATTGTCTTTTGTTCATGCTATAACTGTGTTATCCGGAAATCGTAATACACGTGTGAACACTTAGACCCCAATATGTCCCTAGTGAGCCTCTAGTTGACTAGCCCGTTGTGATCAATAGATGGTCATGGTTTCCTGACTATGGACATTGGATGTCGTTGATAACGGGATCACATCATTAGGAGAATAATGTGATGGACAAGACCCAATCATAAGCATAGCATAAAAGATCGTATAGTTCGTTTGCTAGAAGCTTTGCCAATGTCAAGTATCTATTCCTTCGACCATGAGATCGTGTAACTCCGGTTACCGTAGGAGTGCCTTGGGTGTATAAAACGTCACAACGAATCGGGTGACTATAAAGGTGCATTACGGTATCTCGAAAGTATCTGTTGGGTTGACATGGATCGAGGCGGGATTTGTCACTCCGTATGACGGAGAGGTATCTCTGGGCCCACTCGGTAATGCATCATCATAATGAGCTCAATGTGACCAAGGTGTTGGTCACGGGATCATGCATTACTGATGTACGAGTAAAGTGACTTGCGATAACGAGACTGAGCGAGGTATTGGGATACCGACGATCGAGTCTCGGGCAAGTAACGCATACCGTTGACAAAGGAATTGCATACTGAGGGTTTGATAGAATCCTCGACATCGTGGTTCAACCGATGAAATCATCGAGGAGCATGTAGGAGCCAACATGGGTATCCAGATCCGCTGTTGGTTATTGCCCGAGAGTCGTCTCGGTCATGTCTGCGTGTCTCCGAACCCGTAGGGTCTACACACTTAAGGTTCGGTGGCGCTAGGGTTAGTAGGAAGTCTAGTATGTGAATACCGAATGTTGTTGAGTCCGGATGAGATCTCGGACGTCACGAGGAGTTCGGAAGGGTCCGGAGGTAAAGAATAATATATAGGAAGTGGTGTTTCGCCATCGGGAAAGTTTGGGGTTTCGGTAAAATCTGGGACCACGGAAGGGTCCCGAGGTCCACCGGTGGGGCCACCCATCCGGAGGGCCCCATGGGCCATAAGGGAAGGAACCAGCCCACAGGGGCTGGTGCGCCCCTAGGCCCACCCCGCGCCTAGGGTTGAAACCCTAGGGGTGGGGCGCCCCCCGCTTGGGGGCACTCCACCCCTTGCCGCCCCCCGGAGATTGGATCTCCGGGGCCGCCAGCCCCAGGGGCCTATATAAAGGGGGAGGAGGGGGCTGCTGTACCAACTCCCAAGGCGCAGCCCTCCCTCCCAACACATCTCCTCCTCCGTAAGTGCTCGTGAAGCCACAGCCAGATCTTGCTTCACCACCATCATCACGCCGTCGTCTGCTGCCGGTGGTCTTGTCTTCCTCAACCTCTCCTTCCCCTTGCTGGATCAAGAAGGAGGAGACGTCGCTCGTCCGTCACGTGTGTTGAACGCGGAGGTGCTGTCCGTTCGGCACTTGGCATCGGTGATCTGAATCACGTTCGAGTACGACTCCATCATCACCTTGCAAGCTTCCGCACGCGATCTACAAGTGGTATGTAGATGCAAACTCTCTCCGTTACTCGTTGCTTAGATGAACTCATAGATGGATCTTGGTGAAGCCGAGGAAAAATTTTAATTTTCTCGCAACGTTCCCCAACAAAGTGGCATCATGAGCTAGGTCTATGCGTAGTTCTCTATTGCACGAGTAGAACACAAATTTGTTGTGGGCGTTGATCTTGTCATCTTACTTGCCCTACTAGTCTTTTATTGCTCAGCGGTATTGTGGGATGAAGCGGCCCGGACCAACCTTACACGTACGCTTACGTGAGACCGGTTCCACCGACTGACATGCACTAGTTGCATAAGGTGGCTGGCGGGTGTCTGTCTCTCCCACTTTAGTTGCAGCGGATTCGATGAACAGGGCCCTTATGAAGGGTAAATAGAAGTTGACAAAATCACGTTGTGGTGATTCGTAGGTAAGAAAACGTTCTTGCTAGAACCCAATCGCAGCCACGTAAAAGATGCAACAACAACTAGAGGACGTCTAACTTGTTTTTGCAGCGATTGATCATGTGATGTGATATGGCCAGAAGTTGTGATGAATGATGAATTGTGATGTATGAGATCATGTTCTTGTAATAGGATTCACGACTTGCATGTCGATGAGTATGACAACCGGCAGGAGCCATAGGAGTTGTCTTTATTTTTATATGACCTGCGTGTCATTGAAGAGCGCCATGTAAACTACTTTACTTCATTACTAAGCGCGTTAGTCATAGAAGTAGAAGTAGTCGTTGGCGTGACAACTTCATGAAGACACGATGATGGAGATCATGATGATGGAGATCATGGTGTCAAGCGGTGACAAGATGATCATGGAGCCCGAAGATGGAGATCAATGGAGCTTGATGATATTGGCCATATCATGTCACAACTATATAATTGCATGTGATGTTTATTATGTTTATGCATCTTGTTTACTTAGGATGACGGTAGTAAATAAGATGATCCTTACAAAATTTCAAGAAGTGTTCTCCCTAGCGTGCACCGTTGCTACAGTTAAATCGTTTCTAAGCACCACGTGATGATCGGGTGTGATGGATCCTTACGTTCACATACAACGGGTGTAAGACAGTTTTACACAGCGAAAACACTTAGGGTTAACTTGCGAGCCTAGCATGTGCGGACATGGCCTCGAACACGGAGACCGAAAGGTCGAACACGAGTCGTATGGAAGATACGATCAACATGAAGATGTTCACCGATGATGACTAGTCCGTCTCACGTGATGATCGGACACGGGCTAGTCGACTCGGATCGTGTAACACTTAGATGACTAGAGGATGTCTAATCTAAGTGGGAGTTCATAATTTTGATTAGAACTTTATTATCATGAACTTAGTCTAAAACCTTTGCAAATATGTCTTGTAGATCAATGGCCAACGCTAATGTCAACATGAACTTCAGCGTTCCTAGAAAACCAAGCTGAAAGATGATGGCAGCAACTATACGGATTGGGTCCGGAACACGAGATCATCCTCATAGCTGCCAAGAAGCAGTATGTCCTAGAAGCACCGTTAGGTGACCCACTGTTCTCCCAGCGCTGCAAGACGATTTGAGCGTCTGGCGGACTCGTTCGATGATTACTCCCTCGTTCAAAGGCGGCATGCTCTACAGACTTAGAACCGGGCTCCAAAAGCGTTTTGAGCATCACGGAGCATATGAGATGTTGAAGAGCTGAAATTAGTTTTCCAAGCTCATGCCCGGTCGAGAGATATGATGTCTCGACAAGTTCTACAGCTTGTAAGATGGAGGAAAATAGTTACGTCGGTGAGCACATCCGAAGATGTCAGGGTTGCACAACCGTATGACCCAGTGAACATAAACCTCCCAGATGAGGCGGTCATTGACAGAATCCTCGATCGCTCCCACCAAGCTACAAGAGCTTTGTGATGAACTACAACATGCGGGGATGGTAAAGACCATTCTGAAGTGTTCTCGATCTTTGAGGTCGCAGAGGCTGAAATCAAAAGGAACATCAAGTGTTGATGGTCAATAAGACCACTAAGTTCAAGAAGGGCAAGGGTAAGAAGAACTTCAAGAAGGACGGCAAAGATGTTGCCGCGCCCGTAAGCTTGTTGCGGGAAGAAGTCAAAGAATGGACCCAAGCACGAGGCGAGTGCTTTTATTGCAAGGGAAGGGGCTTTGAAGCGGAACTGCCCAAAATACTTAGCGGATAAGAAGGCCGGCAACACCAAAGGTATATTTGATATACATGTAATTGATGTGTACCTTACCGATTACTCGTAGTAACTCCAGGTATTTGATACGGTGCCGTTGCTCACATATGTAACTCACAAGCAGAGCTGCGGAATAAGCGGAGGCTGGCGAAGGGCGAGGTGACGATCTTGGCGTCGGGAATGGTTCGAGTCGATGTGATCGCCGTCGCACGCTGCCTCTACATTTACCTACGGGATTAGTTTTGAACCTTAATAATTGTTATTTAGTGCCAAGTTTGAGCATGAACATTGTATCCGGATCTCGTTTGATACGAGATGGCTACTCATTTAAGTCTGAGAATAATGGTTGTTCGATTTATATGAGAGATATGTTTTATGGTCATGCTCCGATGGTCAATGGTTTATTCTTAATGAATCTCGGCGTAATATTACACATGTTCATAGTGTGGATGCCAAAAGATGTAAATTTGATAACGATAGTCCCACATACTTGTGGCTTCGCCGCCTTGGTCACATTGGTGTCAAGCGCATGAAGAAGCTCCATCTTGATGGACTTTTAGAGTCTCTTGATTATGAATCGTTTGACACATGCGAACCATGCCTCTTAGGCAAAATGACCAAGACTCCGTTCTCGGAACAATGGGCGAGCAACCAACTTGTTGGAAATCATACACACCGATGTGTGCGGTCCAATGGCGTTGAGGCTCATGGAGGATATCGTTATGTTCTCACTCTCACCGATGACTTGAGTAGATATGGGTATGTCTACTTAATGAAACACAAGTCTGAGACCTTTGAAAAGTTCAAGGAATTTCAGAATGAGGTGGAGAATCAACGTGACCGAAAGATAAAGTTCCTACGATCGATCGTGGAGGAGAATACTTAAGTCACGAATTTGGTACACACTTAAAGAAATGTGGAATCGTTTCACAACTCACGCCGCTGGAACACCTCGGTAAACGGTGTGTCGAGCGTCGAATCGCACTCTATTGGATATGGTGCGGTCTATGATGTCTCTTACCGATTTACCGTTATCATTTTGGGGATACGCTCTAGAGACAGCTACATTCACTTTAAATAGGGCACCGTCTAAATCCGTTGAGACGACACCGTATGAATTATGGTTTGGGAAGAAACCTAAGTATCGTTTCTAAAAGTTTGGGGATGTGATGCTTATGTCAAGAAACTTCAACTGAAAAGCTCGAACCCAAGTCGGAAAAATGCGTATTCATAGGATACCCTAAGGAAGCTGTAGGGTATACCTTCTACTTAAGATCCGAAGGCAAAATCTTTGTTGCTAAGAACGGATGCTTTACGGAGAAAGAGTTTCTCTCGAAAGAGGTAAGTGGGAGGAAAGTAGAACTTCGATGAAGTACTACCTCTCGAGCGGGAAAGTGGTGCGGCGCAGAAACCGTTCTGTAATGCCCACACCAAGCGAAGAGGAAAACAATGATGATGATCAAGGTACTTGGATCAAGTTACTCTTGAACTTGAAGGTCCACGAGGACACATTCCGCACTGAGTGGTGCGGCAACCTGTCATGGAAATCATGTTGCTAGACAACAATGAACCTTGAACTATGAAGAAGCAATGGCGGGCCCGGATTCCAACAAATGGCTTGAGGCCATGAAATCCGAGATAGAATCCATGTATGAAAACAAAGTATGGACTTTGACAGACTTGCCGATGATCGGCGGCGATAGAAAACAAATGGATTTTTAAGAAGAAGGCGGACGCGGATGGTAATGTCACCATCTATAAAGCTCGACTTGTCGCTAAGGGTTATCGACAAGTTCAAGGGATTGACTCTGACGAGACATTCTCTCCGTAGCGAAGCTTAAGTCCGTCCGAATCATGTTAGCAATTGCCGCATACTATGATTATGAGATATGGCGATGGACGTCAAAGCGGCATTCCTTAACGGACATCTTAAGGAAGAGCTGTATATGATGCAGCGGAAGGTTTCGTCGATCCTCGAGAATGCTAGCAAAGTATGCAAGCTCCAGCGATCCATTTATGGGCTGGTGCAAGCATCTCGGAGTTGGAACATTCGCTTTGATGAGATGATCAAAGCGTTTGGGTTCTGTGAGACTTATGGAGAAGCTGCGTTTACAAGAAAGTGAGTGGGAGCTCTGTAGCATTTCTCCTATTATATGTAGATGACATACTCTTGATGGGAAATGATACAAAACTTCGGACAGCATTAAGGCCTACTTGAACAAGTGTTTTTCAATGAAGGACCTTGGAGAAGCTGCTTATATATTAGGCATCAAGATCTATAGGGATAGATCGAGGCGCCTCATAGGTCTTTCACAAAGCACATACCTTGATAAGATTTTGAAGAGGTTCAAAATGGATCAGTCCAAGAAAGGGTTCTTGCCTATGTTACAAGGTGTGAAATTGAGCTCAGCTCGATCACCGACCACGGCAAAAGATAAAGAAGAGATGAGTGTCATCCCTATGCTTCAGCCATAGGATCTATTATGTATGCCATGCTGTGTACTGGACCGATGTAAACCTTGCCGTAAGTTTGGTTGCAAGATACCAAAGTAATCCCGCAAGGAACACCGGACAGCGGTCAAGAATATCTGAAGTACACGAAAAGGACAAAGGACATGTTTCTCGTTTATGGAGGAGACGAAGAGCTCGTCAGAAGGGTTACGTCGGCGCTAGCTTCGACTCAGATCCGATGACTCTAAGTCACAAACCGGATCGTGCATATGTTGAATGGTGGAGCGATGGCTGGTGCGGTGCAAGCGAAGCGTCGTGGCGGGATCTACATGTGAAGCGGAGTACATGGCAGCCTCGGAGGCAGCGCATGAAGCAATTTGGGTGAAGGAGTTCATCACCGACCTAGAGTCATACCCAATGCGTCGGGGCCGATCAAACTCTTTCGTGACAACACTGGAGCTATTGCCCTTGCCAAGGAGCCCAGGTTTCACAAGAAGACCGAGCACATCAAGCGTCGTTTCAACTCCATCCGTGAAAATGTTCAAGATGGAGACATAGAGATTTGCAAAGTGCACACGGATCTGAATGTCGCAGATCCGTTGACTAAACCTCTCTCGCGTGCAAAACATGATCAACACCAGAACTCTATGGGTGTTCGATTCATCACTATGTAACTAGATTAGTGACTCTAGTGCAAGTGGGAGACTGTTGGAAATATGCCCTAGAGGCAATAATAAAAGTATTATTATATTTCAATGTTCATGATAATTGTCTTTTGTTCATGCTATAACTGTGTTATCCGGAAATCGTAATACACGTGTGAACACTTAGACCCCAATATGTCCCTAGTGAGCCTCTAGTTGACTAGCCCATTGTGATCAATAGATGGTCATGGTTTCCTAACTATGGACATTGGATGTCGTTGATAACGGGATCACATCATTAGGAGAATAATGTGATGGACAAGACCCAATCATAAGCATAGCATAAAAGATCGTATAGTTCGTTTGCTAGAAGCTTTGCCAATGTCAAGTATCTATTCCTTCGACCATGAGATCGTGTAACTCCCGGTTACCGTAGGAGTGCCTTGGGTGTATCAAAGCGTCACAACGAATCGGGTGACTATAAAGGTGCATTACATGTATCTCGAAAGTATCTGTTGGGTTGACATGGATCGAGGCGGGATTTGTCACTCCGCATGACGGAGAGGTATCTCTGGGCCCACTCGGTAATGCATCATCATAATGAGCTCAATGTGACCAAGGTGTTGGTCACGGGATCATGCATTACGATGCGAGTAAAGTGACTTGCGATAACTGAGACTGAGCGAGGTATTGGGATACCGACGATCGAGTCTCGGGCAAGTAACGCACCGTTGACAAAGGGAATTGCATCTGGGGTTTGATAGAATCCTCGACATCGTGGTTCAACCGATGAAATCATCGAGGAGCATGTGGGAGCCAACATGGGTATCCAGATCCGCTGTTGGTTATTGCCCGAGAGTCGTCTCGGTCATGTCTGCGTGTCTCCCGAACCCGTAGGGTCTACACATAAGGTTCGGTGGCGCTAGGGTTAGTAGGAAGTCTAGTATGTGAATACGAATGTTGTTGAGTCCGGATGAGATCCGGACGTCACGAGGAGTTCGGAAGGGTCCGGAGGTAAAGAATAATATATAGGAAGTGGTGTTTCGCCATCGGGAAAGTTTGGGGTTTAGATAAAATCTGGGACCACCGGAAGGGTCCGGGGTCCACCGGTGGGGCCACCCATCCGGAGGGGCCCATGGGCCATAAGGGAAGGAACCAGCCCACAGGGGCTGGTGCGCCCCTAGGCCCTCCCTGCGCCTAGGGTTGAAACCCTAGGGGTGGGGCGCCCCCCGGCAGGGGCACTCCACCCCTGCCGCCGCCCCCCGGAGATTGGATCTCGGGGCCGCCACCTGGGGGCCTATATAAGGGGGAGGAGGGGCTGCTGTACCAACTCCCAAGGCGCAGCCTCTCCCTCCCAACACATCTCCTCCTCCGTAAGTGCTCGCGAAGCCACAGCCGAGATCTTGCTTCACCACCATCATCACGCCGTCGTCTTTGCCGGTGGTCTTGTCTTCCTCAACCTCTCCTTCCCCTTGCTGGATCAAGAAGGAGGAGACGTCGCTCGTCCCGTACGTGTGTTGAACGCGGAGGTGCTGTCCGTTCAGCACTTGGCATCGGTGATCTGAATCACGTTCGAGTATGACTCCATCATCACCTTGCAAGCTTCCGCACGCGATCTACAAGTGGTATGTAGATGCAAACTCTCTCCCGTTACTCGTTGCTTAGATGAACTCATAGATGGATCTTGGTGAAGCCGTAGGAAAAATTTTAATTTTCTGCAACGTTCCCCAACAGTAAAATTTGCAACAACAAAGTAGAGGACGTCTAACTTGTTTTTGCAGGGCATGTTGTGATGTGATATGGTCAAGACGTGATGCTATATTTTATTGTATGAGATGATCATGTTTCGTAACCGAGTTATCGGCAACTGGCAGGAGCCATATGGTTGTCGCTTTATTGTATGAAATGCAAACGCCCTGTAATTGCTTTACTTTATCACTAAGTGGTAGCAATAGTCGTAGAAGCAATAGATGGTGTAACGACAACGATACGATGGAGATCAAGGTGTCACGCCGGTGACGATGGTGATCACGACGGCGCTTCGGAGATGGAGATCACAAGCACAAGATGATGATGGCCATATCATATCACTTATATTGATTGCATGTGATGTTTATCCTTTATGCATCTTATCTTGCTTTGATTGACGGTAGCATTTTAAGATGATCTCTCACTAAAATTATCAAGAAGTGTTCTCCCTGAGTATGCACCGTTGCAAAAGTTCTTCGTGCTGGGACACCACGTGATGATTGGGTGTGATAGACTCTACGTTCAAATACAACGGGTGCAAAACAGTTGCACACACGGAATACTCTGGTTAAACTTGACGAGCCTAGCATATACAGATATGGCCTCGGAACACGGAGACCGAAAGGTCGAACGTGAATCATATAGTAGATATGATCAACATAGTGATGTTCACCATTGGAACTACTCCATCTCACGTGATGATCGGACATGGTTTAGTTGATTTGGATCACGTAGTCACTTAGATGACTAGAGAGATGTCTGTCTAAGTGGGAGTTCTTAAGTAATATGATTAATTGAACTTAAATTTATCATGAACTTAGTACCTGATAGTATTTTGCTTGTCTATGTTTGTTGTAGATAGATGGCTCGTGCTGTTGTTCCGTTGAATTTTAATGCGTTCCTTGAGAAAGCTAAGTTGAAAGATGATGGTAGCAATTACACGGACTGGGTCCGTAACTTGAGGATTATCCTCATTGCTGCACAAAAGAATTACATCCCAGAAGCACCACTGGGTGCCAGGCCTGCTGCAGATGCAACTTACGACGTTAAGAACGTCTGGCAGAGCAAAGCTGATGACTACTCGATAGTTTAGTGTGCCATGCTTTACGGCTTGGAACCGGGTCTTCAACGACGTTTTGAACGTCATGGAGCATATCAGATGTTCCATGAGTTGAAGTTAATATTTCAAGCAAATGCCCGGATTGAGAGATATGAAGTCTCCAATAAGTTCTATAGCTGTAAGATGGAGGAGAATAGTTACGTCGGTGAACATATACTCAAAATGTGCGGGTATAATAATCACTTGATTCAACTGGGAGTTAATCTTCACGATGATAGTGTCATTGATGAATTCTCCAATCACGCCACCAAGCTACAAGAGCTTCGTGATGAACTATAATATGCAAGGGATGGACAAGACTATTCCCAAGCTCTTCGCAATGCTAAAAGCTGCGGAGGTAGAAATCAAGAAGGAGCATCAAGTGTTGATGGTCAATAAGACCACCAGTTTCAAGAAAAGGGTAAAGGGAAGAAGAAGGGAACTTCAAGAAGAACAGCAAGCAAGTTCTTGATCAAGAGAAGAAACCCAAATCTGGACCTAAGCACGAGGCCGAGTGCTTCTACCGCAAGCGCATCGACCTTTGAGCGGAACTGCCCCAAGTATTTGGCGGATAAGAAGGATGGCAAGGTGAACAAAGGTATATGTGCTATACATGTTATTGATGTGTACCTTACTAATGCTCGCATAGCACACGGGTATTTGATACTAGTTACATTGCTAATATTTGCAACTCGAAACAGGGACTACGGATTAAGCGAAGATTGGCTAAGGACGAGGTGACGATACGCGTGGGAAATGGTTCCAAAGTCGATGTGATCGCGGTCGGCATGCTACCTCTACATATACCATCGGGATTAGTTTTAGACCTAAATAATTATTATTTGGTGCCATCGTTGAGCATTAACATTATATCTGAATCTTGTTTGATGCGAGACGGTTATTCATTTAAATCAGAGAATAATGGTTGTTCTATTTATATGAGTAATATCTTTTATGGTCATGCACCCTTGAAGAGTGGTCTATTTTTATTAAATCTCAATAGTAGTGATACACATATTCATAATATTGAAACCAAAAGATGCAGAGTTGATAATGACAGTGCAACTTATTTGTGGCACTGCCGTTTGGGTCATATTGGTGTAAAGTGCATGAAGAATCTCCATACTGATGGACTTTTGGAATCACTTGATTATGAATCACTTGGTACTTGCGAACCGTGCCTCATGGGCAAGATGACTAAAACGCCGTTCTCCGGAACTATGGAGCGAGCAACTGATTTATTGGAAATCATACATACTGGTGTATGTGGTCCAATGAATATTGAGGCTCGCGGCGGGTATCGTTATTTTCTCACCTTCACAGATGATTTGAGCAGATATGGGTATATCTACTTGATGAAACACAAATCTGAAACATTTGAAAAGTTCAAAGAATTTCAGAGTGAAGTGGAAAATCATCATAACAAGAAAATAAAATTTCTACAATTTGATCATGGAGGAGAATATTTGAGTTACAAGTTTGGTTTACATTTGAAGCAATGCGGAATAGTTTCGCAACTCACGCCACCCGGAACACCACAACGAAATGGTGTGTCCGAACGTCGTACTCATACTTTACTAAATATGGTGCGATCTATGATGTCTCTTACTGATTTACCGCTCTCATTTTGGGGTTATGCTTTAGAGACGGACGCATTCACGTTAAATAGGGCACCATCAAAATCCGTTGAGATGACGCCTTATGAACTGTGGTTTGGCAAGAAACCAAAGTTGTCGTTCTTAAAGTTAGGGGCTGCGATGCTTATGTGAATAAACTTCAACCAGATAAGCTCGAACCCAAATCGGAGAAATGTGTCTTCATAGGATACCCAAAAGAGACTATTGGGTACACCTTCTATCACAGATCGGAGAGCAAGATTTTTGTTGCTAAATTCAGATCCTTTCTAGAGAAGGAGTTTCTCTCGAAAGATGTGAGTGGGAGGAAAGTAGAACTTTATGAGGTAACTGTACATGCTCCCTTATTGGAAAGTAGTTCATCACAAGAACCGGTTCCTGTGACAACTACACCAATCAGTGAGGAAGATAATGATAATGATCATGAAACTTCAGATCAAGTTACTATCGAACCTCGTAGGTCTACCAGAGTAAGATCCGCACCAGAGTGGTACGGTAATCCTATTCTGGAAGTCATGTTACTTGACCATGGCGAACCTACGAACTATGAGGAAGCGATGATGAGCCCAGATTACGCAAAATGGCTTGAGGCCATGAAATCTGAGAAGGGATCCATGTATGAGAACAAAGTATGGACTTTAGTTGACTTGCCCGATGCTCGGCAAGCCATCGAGAATAAATGGATCTTCAAGAAGAAGACTGACGCTGATGGTAATATAACTGTCTACAAAGCTCGACTTGTTGTGAAAGGTTTTCAACAAGTTCAAGGGGTTGACTACGATGAGACTTTCTCACCCGTAGCGATGCTTAAGTCCGTCCGAATCATGTTAGCAATTGCCGCATTTTATGATTATGAAATTTGGCAAATGGATGTCAAAACTGCATTCTGAATGGATTTACGGAAGAAGAGTTGTATATGATGCAGCGGAAGGTTTTGTCGATGCAAAAGGTGCTAACAAAGTGTGCAAGCTCCGATGATCCATTTATGGACTGGTGCAAGCATCTTGGAGTTGGAATAAGCGCTTTGATAGTGTGATCAAAGCATATGGTTTAATCTGAGACTTTTGGAGAAGCCTGTATTTACAAGAAAGTGAGCGGGAGCTCTGTAGCATTTCTGATATTATATGTAGATGACATATTGTTAATTGGAAATGATATAGAATTTCTGGATAGTATAAAGGGATACTTGAATAAAACAATTCGATGAAAGACCTCGGTGAATTTGCGTACATATTGGGCATCAAGATCTATAGAGATAGATCAAGACGCTTAATTGGACTTTCACAAAGCACATACCTTGATAAAGTTTTGAAAAAGTTCAAAATGGATCGTGCAAATAAAGGGTTCTTGCACAGATTACAAGGTGTGAAGTTGAGTTAGACTCAATGCCGACCACAGCAGAAGATAGAGAGAAAATGAAAGATGTTCCTATGCTTCAGCCATAGGCTCTATCATGTATGCAATGTTGTGTACCGGACACTGATGTATGCTTAGCAATAAGTTTAGCGAGGAGGTACCAAAGTAATCGAGTGGACCCTTTGGACAGCGGTCAAGAATAGCTGAAATACCTAAAAGGACTAAGGATATGTTTCTCGTTTATGGAGGTGAAAAAGAGCTAGTCATAAATGGTTACGTCAATGCAAGCTTTGACATTGATCCGGACGATTCTAAATCGCAAACCGGATACGTGTTTATATTGAGCGGTGGAAGCGATCGGTTAGTGCGATTCTAAACAAAGCGTCGTGGCGGGATCTACATGCAAAGCGGAGTACATAGCTGCCGGAAGCAGCAAATGAAGGAGTGCGGATGAAGGAGTTCATTTCCGATCTAGGTGTCATACCTAGTGCATGGGGACCAATGAAGATCTTCTGTGACAATACTGGTGCAATTGCCTTAGCAAAGGAATTCAGATTTCACAAGAGGACCAAGCACATCAAGAGACGCTTCAATTCCATCCGGGACCAAGTCCAGGTGGGAGACATAGAGATTTGCAAGATATATGAGGATTTGAATGTTGCAGACCCGTTGACTAAGCCTCTTCCACGCGCAAAACATGATCAGCACCAAGACTCCATGGGTGTTAGAATCATTACTGTGTAATCTAGATTATTGACTCTAGTGCAAGTGGGAGACTGAATGAAATATGCCCTAGAGGCAATAATAAAGTTATTATTTATTTCCTCATATCATGATAAATGTTTATTATTCATGCTATAAGTGTATTAACCGGAAGCATGATACATGTGTGAATACATAGACAAACTTAATGTCACTAGTATGCCTCTACTTGACTAGCTCATTAATCAAAGATGGTTATGTTTCCTAACCATAGACATGTGTTGTCATTTGATTAACGAGATCACATCGTTAGCACAATGATGTAATTGACTTGACCCATTCCGTTAGCTTAGCACTTGATCGTTTAGTATGTTGCTATTGCTTTCTTCATGACTTATACAAGTTCCTATAACTATGAGATTATGCAACTCCCGTTTACCGGAGGAACACTTTGTGTGCTACCAAATGTCTAGCGAATCGGGTGATTATAAAGGAGCTCTACAGGTGTCTCCAAAGGTACATGTTGAGTTGGCGTATTTCGAGATTAGGTTTTATCACTCCGATTGTCGAAGAGGTATCTATGGGCCCTCTCGGTAATGCACATCACTATAAGCCTTGCAAGCAATGTAGCTAATGAGTTAGTTACGGAATGATGCATTACGTAACGAGTGAAGAGACTTGTCGGCAACGAGATTGAACTAGGTATTGAGATACCGACGATCGAATCACGGGCAAGTAACATACCGATGACAAAGGGAGCAACGTATGTTGTTATGCGGTTTGACCGATAAAGATCTTTGTAGAATATGTAGGACCCAATATGAGCATCCAGGTTCCGCTATTGTTATTGACCGAAAACAGTTCTAGGTCATGTCTACATTGTTCTCGAACCCGTAGGGTCCGCATGCTTAAGGTTTCGATGACAGTTATATTATGAGTTTATGAGTTTTGATGTACCGAAGTTTGTTCGGAGTCCCGAATGAGATTATGGACATGACGAGGAGTCTCGAAATGGTCGAGACATGAAGATTGATATATTGGAAGCCTATATTTGGATGTTGGAAGTGTTCCGGGTGAAATCGGGATTTTACCGGAGTACCGGGAGGTTACCGGAACCCCCCGGAGGCTTAATGGGCCTACATGGGCCCTTTTGGAGAGGAAGAGAGGAGGCAAGGGCTGGGCCGCGCCCCCTCCCCCTTGTCCGAATAGGACAAGGAGAGGGGGGCGGCGCCCCCCCTTTCCTTCCTCTCTCCCTCCTCCTTCCCCCCTTCTCCTTCTCCAACTAGGAAAGAAGGGAGTCCTACTCCCGGTGGGAGTAGGACTCCCCCTTGGCGCGCCCACCTTGGCCGGCCGACCCCTCCCCCTTGGCTCCTTTATATACGGGGGCAGGGGGGCACCTCTAGACACAACAGTTGATCTCTTGATCTCTTAGCCGTGTGCGTTGCCCCCCTCCACCATAGTCCTCGATAATATTGTAGCGATGCTTAGGAGAAGCCCTGCAACGGTAGAACATCAAGATCATCACCATGCCGTCGTGCTGATGAAACTCTTCCCTGACATTCTGCTGGATCGGAGTCCGGGGATCGTCAACAAGCTGAATGTGTGCTAGAACTCGGAGGTGCCGTAGTTTCGGTGCTTGATCGGTCGGGCCGTGAAGACGTACGACTACATCAACCGTGTTGTTCTAACGCTTCCGCATTCGGTCTACGAGGGTACGTGGAAAACACTCTCCCCTCTCGTTGCTATGCATCACCATGATCTTGCGTGTGCGTAGGAATTTTTTTGAAATTACTACGTTCCCCTACAAGCGGGTGTTCAAGAAGAAGCTTAGGCCCGATGGTACTGTTGAGAAGTACAAGGCTAGGCTTGTGGCGAAGGGTTATACCTAGAAAGAAAAAGAGGATTTCTTCGACACTTAATCACATGTGGCTAGACTGACAACCATTCGAGTGTTACTCGCTTTGGCTGTCTCGCATGGTCTCCTCGTTCATCATATGAATGTTAAGACGGCTTTCCTTAACGGAGAGCTAGACGAGGAAATTTACATGCAATAGCCAGATGGCTTTGTAGTAAATGGTCAGCAAAGAAAGGTGTGCAAGCTAGTGAAATCCTTGTATGGCCTGAAACAAGCGCCTAAGCAATGGCATACGAAGTTCAACACTACTCTGACATCTGCTGGCTTTGTTGTTAACGAAGCTGACAGATGTGTATACTATCGCTATGGTGGGGGCGAAGGATTTATACTTTGTCTATATGTCGATGACATACTGATATTTGGGACCCACCTCAAAGTCATTGAGGAGGTCAAGGCTTTTCTATCTCATAACTTTGAGATGAAAGACCTGGACGTGGCTGATGTTATCTTGAACATCAAGCTACTAAGAAATTCTGAGGGTGGAATTACACTTTTGCAATACCACTATGTTGAGAAGATTTTGAGCCATTTTGGATATTCGGACTGCAAACCTTCTGCAACACCATATGATCCTCGCATGCGGATTCAAAAGTTTGAAGGCACGACTATAGATCAATTGAGATATTCTCAAGTGGTTGGTTCACTAATGTACCTAGCATGTGCTACTCGTCCTGATGTCTCATTTGTTGTGTGCAAACTGAGTCGGTTTGTTTCCAATCCGGGAGATGTGCATTGGCATGCTGTTGAGCGAGTGATGCGTTACTTGCAAGGTACTGCGAACTATGGGATTCACTATTCAAGGTACTCGACGGTACTTGAGGGGTATAGTGATTCGTATTGGATATCTGATGCTGATGAGATGAAAGCCACAAGTGGACATGTCTTCACACTTGGTGGTGGTGTTGTTTCCTGGAAGTCTTGCAAGCAGACGATCTTAACCAGATCGACTATGGAAGCAGAACTCACACCATTAGACACATCATGCGTCGAAGCAGAATGGCTTCGAGAGCTTTTGATGGATTTGTCGGTGGTTGATAAACCAGTGCCGGCTGTCCTTGAACTGCTACAATCAAACGGTGATTGCCTAGGCTAAGAGTTCAAAGGACAACATGAACTCCACAAAGCACATAAGGTGAAGAATGAAATCTGTAAGAAAATCAAGAAACTCCGGAGTGATAGCGTTGGATTATATCCAGACGGCTAAGAATCTGGCAAATCCTTTTACGAAAGGGCTATCATGGGTTGTGATAGAAAAAGCATCGAGGGAGATGGGTATGAGACCCATGTAAGTTGCCATGGGGGTAATCCAACCTATGTGATCGGAGATCCCGTGAATTAGGACCTGGGAATACAATCCAGCAGTCAACTGAGGAGAGTATCCTTAATAAACTCACTCCGTTGGAGATGCAGTACTACGCTCAATTCTGTAAGGCAGACTGACTTTTGTCTTAATGTGTTCCAAAGCTTGTGTAAGCAAGATGCTAACCTACAGAGCTTCTTTGGAGGAACACACTATGCCAGCCCGACTGCTGGTCACAGTCTATGAGATTGGATGATCTCTAGGAAGCTCATGAGAAGGTACGGAGTATGACTAATAAGCTCCACCCGCGGGGTTTAGCCTACGGCAGCCACGTATCAGCTGACAATAGGCGAAACTTCTACACACCAAAATGACAATTCAAGGCATAGTCCATTGTTCAGTTGTGAAGAAGTCTAATGCTGTTGCTCTAGGTGGAAATTCAACTTAACAGTCTCCACTGAAATTTCTGATATATCAAATATTGTTTGGAACAGTTGACAAACTTATGTGCCTCGAGATCTGGTGGGGGATTGATGGACTTATGTTTCTACGATGCAAAAAGATGTTCAGCAAGTTTGAAAGAATGATTTGTGCCATTAAGCAAAAAAAAAAACATATTAGCAACAAAAAAAAGTTCATACATTTTAGGTATATGTTCATGACATTTAAAAAATATCTCGTACCATACAAAAAAGTGTTCAATGTGCATTTAAAAATAATTAACATTTATTTGAAAAATAAATGTTCACCATGTATTTTTTTAAATTCAACATCTACCAAAAAATGTGTATGTATACGAAAAAAATACAATTTGTATTTAACCAATGAAAAAACTGAGAAAAAGCACATGGTACATTGTAAAACCGGTATAAAGAACATTCCGAAAACCGTCCTAATGAGCTGGCCTACTAAAGCAACCGCGTAGCCAGCGCTAGAGAGGAGACGGAGTTACGTCTCGCACTAAGTGATGCATAGCTCCCGTAAAGAAAATTGAACATAATGAAAGAGCCAAAATTATGGGCCATGACATGAGTGAACACAAAAGCTCGAGTCGATGCACGTAAGCTGCCGCGGATGCTATATCTCACCTATTGTGACTCGCATCTTTTGCTCACCTACAACACTCCGATCTGTGTCGGCCCACTTCTTCTCATTTTTCCGGGTTTTTGGAACTATTTTGGCTTTTTGCTTTGACTTTTTCTTTATTCTTTCTTTCTACTTTACTATTTTACTATTTCATCTTTGAATAAATAAACTCAATTTATTTTAAATATATTTTACATTTCATATTCTTTTATGTTTTTCCTTTTCTTTGTTAATTTCTTGTTCATAACTTATTTTAAGTAGATTTATTATTCCTTTTTAAATTTTTTATATAAAATTCTCTTATTATCATTTTTACGGTGATGGTTCTTATTATTCTCTTCGGGTTTATAAAAATGTTCATTGTGTATTTTAAGAATCTTAACCATGTTCTTATTATTTTGTTCGGGTATATGTAGGGTGAACTAGAATGTAAATTGTGAACATTCATTGAATAAAATTCTCATTAGTTTCAAATTTTGTTCTTTATTTATTGTAACCAAGTCTTCGACTTTTGGATGAATCAAATCGAGCTTGGAATACCAACAACATATTATGCATGCTTTATGTTAGGGGAAAGAGACGTGCATAATTGAAGTGCATGTACTCTAAAATAAAGAGGAGGGCAATGGCTTGTCTTTTGTTCTACTGCCAGAAAGGTTGGATTCCTTGGGAAGTCATCGCACCCAAGGAAAGACGAGTCGATCGAGAGAGACACCCATGTAAGTATGTAGATGAACACACAATAAGCTAAGCTAGTTTGAAAAAAGATTAAGTAAAAAACAGTTAGAAAAAAAGACATCTACTAATATTCCCATGCATGGACACCGATGGAAGCCAGTGTGTGTCCCACCTAAAAGAGGTCGGGACCACAAAATTCTAAAAAGACAAATCCAACTATGAATAGTATCAAAAATCAAATTACAAACACTATCACGGTTGAATTTCTATTTTATTTATTTTTTTTGCTTCCCCATACATAGGTTGAATCGATTTCAGAATTTTACAAATTGTAGAAACATATCTTATTGACTCACTTAATGTTTTAAGAAAAATGAAAATCATAGAGTGGTGATATTGTGCATTGGCAGCACTGGGAGTGCTTGGGCACTAGATATCCTCTCTATGTTAACATACGCTCACCATTTCGCTTTGTACGATGACACACCATGTCCAATAATTGTTTACATTCTTGACACTCTGTCGATTTCCTACTGCTGATAATATGCAATGCATACTTGGGTCGTTGAAGATAAAATTTGTAAGCAATCAAGAACATCAAGATATTTGCCATGGAGGATACTAGAGAAGTTATTCATGGCAAAGATAAGAAACTTCTTCATTCGGAGATTACACGGGAGTTGATATTTCTTGCAGTGTCTCTAGAACAAATGTTTGTATAAGTTGTGTGGCAAATTGTAGAGAACTCTAGATGTAAGATATTTGTATGGTTTTTTTCTAGGGTTATGGTGTAGTGTTTTTAATGGTGTAGGGTTTTTAATGTAAGGTACTGCGAACTATGGGATTCATTATTCTGGGTACCCGACGGTACTTGAGGGGTATAGTGATTCGAACTGGATATTTGATGCCGATGAGATGAAAGCCACAAGTGGACATGTCTTCACACTTGGTGGTGGTGCTGTTTCCTGGAAGTCTTGCAAGCAGACGATCTTAACCAGATCGACTATGGAAGCAGAACTCACAATATTAGACACATCATGCGTTGAAGCAAAATGGCTTCGAGAGCTTTTGATGGATTTGCTGGTGGTTGATAAACCAGTGCCGGTTGTCCTTATGAACTGCGACAATCAAACGGTGATTGCCAATGCTAAGAGTTCAAAGAGCAACATGAAATCCACAAAGCACATAAGACGAAGATTGAAATATGTCAGAAAATCAAGAAACTCCGGAGTGATAGCGTTGGATTATATCCAGACGACTAAGAATCTGGCAGACCCTTTTACGAAAGGGCTATCACGGGTTGTGATAGAAAATGCATCGAGGGAGATGGGTATGAGACTCACGTAAGTTGCCATGGGGGTAACCCATCCTATGTGATCGGAGATCTCGTGAATTAGGACCTGGGAAAACAATCCAGCAGTCAACTGAGGAGAATATCCTTAAGAAACCCACTCCATTGGAGATGTAGTACTACTCTCAATTCTGTAAGGTAGACTGACTTTTGTCTTAATGTGTTCCAAAGCTTGTGTAAGCAAGATGCTAACCTACAGAGCATTCTTTGGAGGAACACGCCTATGTGAGCCCGACTGCTGGTCACAGTCTATGAGATTGGGTGATCTCTAGGAAGCTCATGAGAAGGTACGGAGTATGACTAATAAGCTCCACCCGCGGGGTTTAGCCTACGGCAGCCACGTATCAGCTGACAATAGGCGAACCTTCTACATGCCAAACTGATAATTCAAGGCATAGTCCATTGTTCAGTTGTAAAGTAGTCTAATCCTGTTGCTCTAGGTGGAAGTTCAACTTAACAGTCCCCACTGAAATTTCTGATATATCAAACATTGTTTGGAAGAGTTGATAAACTTATGTGCCTCGAGATCTGGTGGGGGATTGATGGACTTATGTTTCTACAATGCAAAAAGATGTTCGGCAAGTTTGAAAGAATGATTTGTGCCATTAAGCAAAAAAACAACAAATTAGCAACAACAAAAAAGTTCATACATTTTAGGTATATGTTCATGACATTTAAAAAATATCTTGTACCATACAAAAAAGTGTTCAATGTGCATTTAAAAATAATTAAAATTTATTTGAAAATAAATGTTCACCATGTATTTTTTTTAAGTTCAACTTGTACCAAAAAAATGTGTATGTATACGAAAAAAATACAATCTGTATTTGATTTTTTTTTCATGTATTTGCAAAAGATAGGAAACTAAAAAAAAATAAACCAATGAAGAAACTGAGAAAAATCACATGGTACATTCTAAAACAGGTATGAAGAACATTCCGAAAACCGTCCTAATGAGCTGGCCTACTAAAGCAACCGTGTAGCCAGTGCTAGAGAAGAGACGGAGTTACGTCTCGCACTAAGTGATACATAGTTCCCGTAAAGAAAATTGAACATAATGAAAGAGCCAAAATTATGGGCCATGACATGAGTGAACCCAAAAGCTCGAGTCGATGCACGTAAGCTGCCACGGATGCTATATCTCACCTATTGCGACTCGCATCTTTTGCTCACCTACAACACTCTGATCTGTGTCGGCCCACTTCTTCTCACTTTTCTGGGTTTTTGGAACTATTTTTGTTTTTTGCTTTGACTTTTCTTTATTCTTTCTTTTTACTTTACTATTTTACTATTTCTTCTTTGAATAAATAAACTCAATTTATTTTAAGTATATTTTACATTTCATATTCTTTTATGTTTTTCCTTTTCTTTGTTAATTTCTTGTTCATAACTTATTTTAAGTAGAATTATTATTCCTTTTTAAATTTTTTATATAGAATTCTCTTATTATCATTTTTTACGGTGATGGTTCTTATTATTTTCTTCAGGTTTATAACAATTTTCATTGCGTATTTTAAGAATCTTAACCATGTTCTTATTATTTTCTTCGGGTATATGTAGGGTGAACTAGAATGTAAATTGTGAACATTCATTGAATAAAATTCTCATTAGTTTCAAATTTCGTTCTTTATTTATTGTAACTGAGTCTTGGACTTTTGGATGAATCAATTCGAGCTTGGAATACCAGCAACTTATTATGCATGCTTTATGTTAGGAGAAAGAGACGTGCATAATTGAAGTGCATGTACTTTAAAATAAAGAGGAGAGCAATGGCTTGTCTTTTGTTCTATTGCCGGAAAGGTTGGATTCCTTGGGAAGTCATCGCACCCAAGGAAAAACGAGTCGATCGAGAGAGACACCCATGTAAGTATGTAGATGAACACGCAATAAGCTAAGCTAGTCTGAAAAAAGAATAAGTAAAAAAAAGAGTTAGAAAAAAAGACATCTACTGATATTCCCATGCATGGACACCGATGGAAGCCAGTGTGTGTCCCACCTAAAAGAGGCCGGGACCACAAAATTCTAAAAAGACAAATCCAACTATGAATAGTATCAAAAATCAAATTACAAACATTATCACGGTTGAATTTCTAATTTTTTTTATTTTGCTTCTCCATACGTAGGTTGAATCGATTTCAGAATTTTATAAATTGTACAAACATATTTTATTGACTTGCTTAATGTTTTAAGAAAAATGAAAATCATAGAGTGGTGATACTGTGCATTGGCAGCACTGGGAGTGCTTGGGCACTAGATATCCTCACTATTTTAACATACGCTCACCATTCGGCTTTGTACGATGACACACCATATCCAATAATTGTTTACATTCTTGACACTCTATCGATTTCCTACTGTTGATAAAATGCAATGCATATTTGGGTCGTTGAAGATATTTGTAAGCAATCAAGAACATCAAGATATTTGCCATGGAGGATACTAGAGAAGTTAATAATGGCAAAGATAAGAAAATTCTAGATCATTTAGAGATTACACGGGAGTTGATATTTCTTGCAGTGTCTCTAGAACAAATGTTTGTCTAAGTTGTGCGGAAAATTGTAGAGAACTCTAGATATAGGATATTTGTATGTTTTTTTTAGGGTTATGGTGTAGGGTTTTTAATGGTTGCCACCTGACACCAACCCAATGATCATGTTCAACTATAGATAGGGGTGGCCACTCCTCCTAAGATAAGCCAAGCTAAGCAAGGTAGAAAGAGAACCAAGATAATTTTAGGAGCTGCTATGAATGAGAATGGTAGATAGACACCAATGAAGTTTGTACCAGAGCCACCACATGGTGGGTTCCCTACAATTAGTATCAGACCAGACAGTGGCGGAGCCAATGTTTCAAATTTGGGTGTACATACCTCAAATTTCTTTTTTTTTTCAAAGTCTCCTCTCGCCTACGGCACCGCTCCTCTTGATATATATGTATTTTATACTAAAAATTTATACTTACAAAACAAACGTGTTAAGGATTATATTTCTATTACTTATTTGTCATAATTAAAAACATAATAAAATTAAATATTAGTTGTAATATGTATTACATATATAATGTATATCATTTTAAAAAGTACTCATGTGCGTTGAATTCAATTTGTACTTTCTAACAAAATGTATTTCTTTAATTAGTTTTTGAAATTTTTGTAAATTATATTATTTATACATATATATGTTAGATATCTCTAAAATATTGGTTTAACAAATATCTTAATAGTGGTTGTACTATATGATTATAGGAAAGCATATATGTAGAAAATTCTAGAGTAAATATTTAACCATATGTGAGGGATTGCTTCAAATATATTTGTTTGTGCAACACCATGTATAAATGTAATGATATTTGCTAAACCAAATTGTTAATAGATGTACCCATGTGCTCTTATTTGAAAAAAAATAATGGGTGTACAGATGTACACCTATGCACTCATTTAGGTCCGTCCATGATACCAGAGGCACCTGGGTCTACATATATGAAGATAATGCGGCTTGAATGTGCACAAATGCAAGCTGGGGGTTTGAAGAGCAAACTCATGTGGCACATAAACACTAAGATTACATGTTCATGAATAACAACATTAGATTTGGGGTTTAGATGGTGTTAGAAATAAATTCACATTGGGGCCACTCATCTGTTCGGCGTCATGCTCATATTTTGTACACACGACTTAATTGTGAGATCTATTCAATAAGAAGAAGATAGCAATGCCCAATATTATATCTATTTCACGTCCACTCCTATGATGGATGCATCGCCCTAACAATATATCTACACTTTGTTTGCTATACTTACTAGCTAGTACAAGTTGTACAAATAGTTAAATGTTATTAATGACAAAAGGTAACTAAATGTTGTGAAAGGTAATTAGACAACCATATAGGCATGCATGTATCTTATCATTGAATATATCTTAGCAAGTTATTTGAGAAGTTATATATGGAGCAATGCAAGATTGCAACATGGATAAACATTTTTTTAAAATTGGTAGCACGGATTGAATATTTTCCGTATGTATGCATGTAACTAGCTGTGGATTCATGATGCCCCATCAAAGTTTTTGCCATGTCGGATTCAAATTAGTAGACGGAGATAGTACAATGTATATTTACCTACAACTATTACGATGATTGGTGCATTTACGAGCCGTCCATCCACCTTAATCGGATGGTGGAAAAATAGAAGTTACGACGAGTTACAAAATAAGATTACCGGAAGTTACATATAACAGTGGGACCGGTACACGTTATTTATGGGACCAGTTATTTTTTCTGAGAGTAGATTCGTCTTGGAAAATTTCTCTTCGGTTCCGTTCTTACGACAGTTTCCTTGGCCATCCCCACGCAGATAATCCGTTTGCATAGCCGCCGCCGCCACCCTTCCAACCGATCCCACCGCGGCCTCAATCTAGGGAAGCAACCACGGGCCCGCCTCCCTGGTCTCGCTCCTGCCGCGAGGGTTCCAGCCCGGCGGCAGGAAACGGAAACCCGCGGCTGCGGCGCGCCGATCCCGCCCGAAGCCTCCCTGCCCCAGTGCCTCCTCCGTTGAGCAGTCGGTGACGCCCAGCAACGCCGGCCACCAGTCCATGGGTAGGCAGCAGCATACATGGATGTAGCAATAGGGGGGAATTACTAATCCGATCCCATATTACCTCTTACACGGTTCAGCTCCTCCCCTTCCCTTCCCCTTTGTGTGAATCTTCTTCCTTTTGTTAGACTTAGAGATATATCTCTTGTAATCTCAAACTAACTCTATCTCTTCCTCTCCCGTAGCTCTTTTCAAACTCCTATGTAACTACCGAATCCCCAAGAGATCGGTACAGCCTTGTAAGCCACGGCAGGGGCGTTTTCCTGCCTCGATCAATATATGCACACGCGGCTCCCTCACAAGGGAGTAGGAACGCTTCCCAACAGACATGGTATACAGAGCCAACCTCTTCCCATAGATCTAGCTAGAAGCTTCTTCCTCAATCACCATCGCCATGTCGTCCACCTCAACCACCGTCGCCCTCAACCTTGGAGCTCCACAGACCGAGAAGCTCACTAAGACCAACTACATCCAGTGGAAGGCACAGGTCATGCCGGGCCTGCGAGGAGAGCAGGTCACCGGCCTCTTAGATGGAACAGACGCCGCGCCACCGAAGACGGTACAGCAGCAGCAGGCGGACAAAACGGTTGCCATGGCTCCAAATCCTCTGTATGCGCAGTGGATATCAAGAGGTCAGCAAGTTCTTAGCCATCTCCTGAACTCTCTATCAATGGAGATCCTCGCCCAAGTTGTGAGTAAAGAAACTACCTTCGATATCTGGACTGCTATCACCACAATATTTGCCTCGCAGTCTCAATCCCGCATCACAAATTTGCAGATCGCCATCACTAATACAAAGAAGGGATCCAAGTCCAGCTCGACCTACATCGCCCGGATGAAGAACCTGGGAGATGAACTTGCTGCAGCAGGCAGGCCAGTTTCGGATCCTGAGATGGTGGACTACGTCCTCGCCAGCCTCGACAGAGACTACGATCCTGTCGTGGCTGCCATCGGAGCAGTGAAGTTGTCGATTTCTGTTGATGAACTGTTCACCCAGATCGCGGCCTTCGACCAGCGCATGGAGATGCTTGGCGATGGCCCTGACACTGGCTTCAAAACCTCTGCAAATATGGTGTACAGAGGGCGCGGGCGCGACTACGGCAGAGGAAGCGGATGCAGCAACAACAGGGGTCGCGGCCGAGGAAGGCGCTCTTCCCCAACTCCATCTGGTGGCAACAACGGGGGCGGCGGCCGTGGTCGACCACAACAGCAGCGTCAGCAACAACCCCGGGTCTACCCGGAATGCCAGATATGTTACAAGCACCATCCAGGAGGTGCTCGTTTTTTTTTAAATTTTCACCGGGGGGGCCTCCACCACCTGAATATATTGCCCAAAAAAGGACCGCGACCCTGAGTACACAGATATAAAGCTACACAAGGGAGAAAACTGAGGGAGAGGGGGGGGGGACTACTCAACCCCTAAGAGCAGACAGCCACACATTAACATGAGCGCGATCACCGATGGGGAGTCTCGTCCGCCAGAGCACAGCATCGTCTCGGCAGGCTTTTAAGGTGACTGCAAGGGACTGCCGGTCATTACGGAAGACGACCACATTCCGACGTTTCCAGAGCCTCCAGCAGTAGAGGAGGACGAAGGCAGCGGGCGACGCCTCCCCCACCGCAGGAGACGCGTCAAGGCGGTGGATGGACTCCACCGCCCCTCCCTCCGTGGAGATGCCGAGGCATCGCCAGAACTGAGCCGCAAAAGGGCACCCGAAGATGAGGTGGTTTGCAGTCTCGAGCGCAGCCGGGCAGCAGGGACACCCAGCTTCCGCCGTCGTCAGGATGGTTTTCCGCAGGAGCACATCCCGCGTGTGAACGCGAGCCAGGGCCAAAAGCCAGCCGAAGAACGCAACTCGCGACGGAACCCTGGACGACCAAAGGAATGGCGCCGGTGACCAGGTTGTCCCCCCGAAGCGGACAAGGTTATAAACCCCTCGCGACGAGAGCTTCCCTTTCGGTCCTGAGCAGAGGACATCCACCCTGGAATCAGGGCCATCAGGGGGGGGGGGGCGCACCTCCTCCAGGAGACGCCGAACGGCGGCGCACTCTTGCACCGCCAACGGAGTGAGCCGGGGAACGAGAAGGGCGCTAACGCCGCAGCGGGGAGCCTCCCAGACCGACACTTCTCGGTGAAGCGCATGCGAGAATAGGGCGGGGAAGGCCACGACGAGCAGCCCACACGGAAGCCACCGATCGTGCCAAAACGAGGTTTTCCTGTCGTCCCTAACCACGACCCTCGTAAGGGCCCGGTAGGCCGGCAACAGGTCGAGGAGGGACTGCCAATGCTTGCCGGCGAGAGGGGGGCGACCAGGGGCCAGGAGGGATCCTCCTCCCATCAGGCTCCAAACCCAACTGGCCCACCGAGAAGGCGCCGGGGAGTGAAGCCTGTGAAGCAGCTTGAGCAGGAGGCAATCGTTCTGATCCCGGAGAGACCGAACGCCAAGCCCCCCCTCGGCCTTGGAGCGGCAGACACGCTCCCAGGCAACCAAGCACTGAGCACCCGACGCCCGGTCCGCCACGTTCCACAGAAACGCCCAACGCAGCGCATCGAGGCGGTCCAGAACCGCCCGAGGAAGGCGCATGGCCCCCATAGAGTACGTGGGGATGGAGTCGATGACGGCGTTAATTGTTGAGGGAGTGATCCGCGGGGGCGTACACGTTGGTGATAGAGAAGGAGGAGTCAGAGACCATAGACGCGAGGGAGACGGTGAGGGAGAAACTCGACTCGGCAGAGGAGACCCGGGACAGAAGCCGAGGATCCCAAGCGGTGACGACACCACCGCGGGAGCCATCTGCACCTTTGGCAACGAAATCAGAAAGGTGGCTGGGGAGGAAGGACCGGGCTTTGTGAGGGTCTACCGCCGCAAGCTTAGTCTCTTGCAAACAAGCCACCGAGGGGGCGGCCGAGGAGAGGGAGTTGCGGACAAGGTCACACTTATCACAATCCCCAAGCCCTTGCACATTCCAAAAGAGAAAGGAGAGACTCTGGACACGACTAACCATAGACACTCAAAGGCACTGAGAGGCCGAAACAGAAGTACAACTTACAGCACAAGGAACGATCGAGGAAACTCCAAAAGGAGCAGACTAAAGAGAAAAGGGGATACAACCGGGGCTCAACACACCCGGCGAGGGAGAGCCTGTTGGAATTAAACCCAACGTCCGTGTCCGCATCCTGTACGTATACATGTGTATGCATTGTGTCCGTGTAGGATTAGTGTTAGATGTGGAATAGGATTAGTACTAGTTGGCTTGGCTGAGTAGTATATATATCCACGTACCCCTTGTAAACAACCATCGAGACCGTGAGAAGAAATAAAGAACCAGGAGCGATACGCCCCTGTGGCAATCCAATCGTGTGTGTACGTACGTGTGTTTCCGGCCGAAATCGATCTAGCTAAGCAGGATCGTGGTGGCTGTTGTGTACGTGCATATTGCATATTGGAGACTAGCTTTCCACCACGGTTGCAGCTCGGCGTAAAAGCAATTCGTCGAGTTAAATCGCCAAGCTAAATGCATCATCGTTGTTCGTAAATCGGTCATCACCGTCGTCGGAAAATACTCGGCGTCGGGTCTGGGCCAACAATTGGTATCTAGAGCAAGGTTGATCTTCTAGTAACGGGAGATCATGTCGGACGACGAGGACAAGTCCAAGCAGCTGGCGGAGTACTCCGGTGCGGCTAAAGTAATTGCTGCTCGGTGAGATCGGAGTATCCACGATTCGACCGTGGGAACTTCGTGGTGTGGGCGACCATGATGGAGTGGGCGCTCGAGGCCAACGAGCTCGGGAAGCCGTCGACCCGGCGGTGAGGAGTACTGAAGGTGGTGCCTTGTATCGGAAGGATCGCCAGCTATCACGGCCATCTGCTCGGTGATGCGGTGGGCGTGCAGCAGCATCTAATCTCGAAGACATCAGCGAAGGAGGCGTGGGACACGCTCAAGACATTACATCTGGGGCACTTTCGGCGTGTGCGCGAGGCTAACTTGCAAACTTTGCTGAAAAGTTACGAGAATCGAGGATGGGAGAAGGCGAGGCGGTGGGCGCCTTTGCAGCGAGGGTTGCTTCCATGGTGAGCAGGATTCGCGGTCTCGGAGAGAAGTTAGAGGACATCTCGTGGTCGCGTTTCCTCGTGCGCTCCACCGCGCTACATGCCGATTGTGTCGTGATCGAGCAATGTGTTGATCTCAAGACTCTCACTTTGGATGATCTGGTTGGTCGCTTCAAGGCGCATGACGAGCGGATGAAACTGAGTTACGGTGATGCAAAACAGGATGAGTACCGATGCTAACGCGTGCTCGATGGCGAGCAATGGTTTCAAAGAGAACAATTTCGACAAAGGCGTCCGTGGCGCGGAAAGTACCATCCATAAAGGACACCGACGAACAGTCGGAGAAGCCAAGGAAGAAAAAGTTCGACAAGAGGAAGATCCGTTGTCACAACTGTAATCTGCTTGGACACTTCAAGTCGGAGTGTAAGAATCCCCCGAAGGAGAGGGCGCTCATAGCCCAGCAAGGAGATGAAGGTGACATGATGTTGATGTGTGAACTCGTGGACGAGAAGGATCCAGTTCTTCAAGCGTCGACTAAAGAAATTGTCGAGCTCTGTGAAGAAAAAGTTCGCTCTCAAAATCGTGGTTCGGAAACTCGTGTCAAAGCTACGGACGCGGGGGGTGATTCCGAAAGTTATGTCGATGTTACAGGCATAAGTGCTAATTTCGCTGGAGCGGATGCAGCGATTGCCGCGTGTGCTCGGCCATGGAGAAGCAGTCTTCGTGCGACGCTTCCAGAAAAAACAAAGGCATGCATGGCGCCGGAAGTCCACGAAGGGAGGCGCACTAGAGTTGTCTCGTTGAGCAGGCCGAAAGCACCGGCCGCGGGCACTTTAGATGGTGGTGCTGATGCAAAGGCACACCAACATGCAGAGATTAAGTATGTCTCGGTCTCTGGTGCAGCTAGCTCAATGGTTTCTGGTGGCAAAAACAGCAAGCAAGTAACCACGTTGTGTACTGGCCGTGGAAGTCTCGCTGCAAGCCTTGTGAGCACGGCAAGAATCAGTCAAGTAACAAGCAGCTATGACAGCAGCAGCCCTGCAGGAGGCGCTCCACCTAAGGATCCACCAAGCCCACCAAAAGCACTAGGTGGACATGGACCAGGCGTTGGGGCTGGTGGCCTCGCTAGTCTGCACGGGCTGAGCAGCAGTAGCAGCTCACGCGACAGGTCAGTACAGCCGGCAGAAAATAATGAGGATAAAAGACTAGCTTCGCCAACGTGCAAAGCAAATAGTGAGGTGTCGCTTCTGAATGTACAAGGAGCCACACAAGCAGTGTCGTCTCGGACAGTAATGGACGGAAGGGCATCATCACCTACACCCGGATTTCTACAGCCGGTGTTGCACCCCTATTCGGAGAAAACTCTTCGGATGCTTGACCCGGTAAAGGTGAAAAGGAGTGGGTGGCAGTGTCTAGCAAGCGCCAAGGAACCGGTGGAATTCGACGACGCAAATACAAAGGAGTGTTGGCGTCATGCTATGGAAGAGGAGTTGAGGTTGATTCACGACAACAATGCATGGGAGCTTGTGGATCTTCCCAACAACGAAAAAGTCATGGATCTCAAGTGGGAATTTATGATCAAGAAAGATGCCGATGGGTCCGTGAAGCACAATGCAAGGCTAGTGGCCAAAGAGTACGTGCAAGAGGAAAGTGTGCACTTCGAAGAAGTGTTCATTCCCGTTGCAAAGATGAAATCGATGGAATTACTCATCGCTCTTGCGGTTCAGGAATCATGGAAGATACATCACATGGATGTAAAATCTGCGTTTTTGAATGGCGAGTTAGAAGGAGATGTGTATGTGAATCAGCCACCGGAATTCATCAAAGAGGGAGAGGAACACAAGGTACTGAAGCTACACAAAATCTTGTACGGGCTACGGCAAGGCTCTCGGGCGTGGAACATCAAACTTGATCAGACGATGATTTCTCTTGGATTTGAGAAAGCCCCACTAGAGCATGCAATGTACAAGAGAGGTCAAGGAAGGGATCGTCTACTAGTTGGCATCTACATCGACGATCTATTGATAACTGGAGCAGATGAAGAGGTGATTGCAAAGTTCAAGCTACAGATGAAGGAGCTTTTCAAGATGGATGATCTAGGCCTTTTGAGTTGCAACCTCGGGACAGAGGTACATCAAAAGCCGGAGGGTCACACTATGCCGGAGGCATATGAAAGGAAGGTACTTGAAAGCCACGGCATGAAAGATTGCAATCACATTGTCACTTCAATGGAACCTCGTCTTGAACCAAGCAAGAAGGAGATGGTGAAACTACTCGGCTATAGTGGTAGTGACAAGGAAAGGATTGTTGGCGACCGCAAGAGTACCTCGGACGTGACATATTTTCTTGGAGGAAGCATAGCAAGCTGGCTATCACGAAAGCATAAAGTGGTGACATCGACTTCAAGTGAAGCGAGTGTCAAGGTGTGTGGCTAGGGAGGCTACGGTGATCTCATGGATCGAGATCCGGAACGGTGGTGCTCAACGTTGACGGTGAGTCTACGTTTTTCTACGTGAGGATCCGGTGCGGCATGATAGGAGCAGGCACATTGATATGATGTATCATTATAAGAAGGATTGCGCGGAAGAAGGTAAGGCGAAGGTCAACTATATTCGCACCGATGATCGGTGGCGGACATCGACTAAAGCTTTGGATCGAGAGAAGATCCTGGAGATGCAAAGAAGAATCGGCGTCTGAGCTGTGACGTGACGACGTCGTGTTTAGGGGGTGATTGTTGGAATTAAACCCAACGTCCGTGTCCGCATCCTGTACGTATACATGTGTATGCATTGTGTCCGTGTAGGATTAGTGTTAGATGTGGAATAGGATTAGTACTAGTTGGCTTGGCTGAGTAGTATATATATCCACGTACCCCTTGTAAACAACCATCGAGACCGTGAGAAGAAATAAAGAACCAGGAGCGATACGCCCCTGTGGCAATCCAATCGTGTGTGTACGTACGTGTGTTTCCGGCCGAAATCGATCTAGCTAAGCAGGATCGTGGTGGCTGTTGTGTACGTGCATATTGCATATTGGAGACTAGCTTTCCACCACGGTTGCAGCTCGGCGTAAAAGCAATTCGTCGAGTTCGTCAGCAAGCTTCGTCTGTCATCGTTGTTCGTCGTCGGTCATCACCGTCGTCGGAAAATACTCGGCGTCGGGTCTGGGCCAACAGAGCCTAGGGCCCAGACAAACACAAGACACTCTAATCATGAAAAGGAGCTGGCACCCCGGTGTTCCTGAGAGCCGCCGCCGCGCGCAGCCCGGCAACAGAGGCAGACGACAGCGGCTGGATCACCGCGTCGAGGATCCGGTCCCTGACCGCCCGTGCCTGGAGCCGCGGGGAGCAGCCGATGAACAATGGGAAGGGATGGGTTGGCAAGGAACGGACCCATCTACAGATTTTAGGTATTAGATTTGTACTTCATTGCAGTTACTATACTTTGTCTAAAAGAAGTTACGGCACATATGCATTTCCCTATCAGTATTATGTAGCTAAACTAGGAAACTTGATATGTACGGTTTTTCATGAGTTGGCATTAAGAGGTGGAGGCTTCATCTCCTTGGAAAATTTGTTATTCTTCGCCATGATCTATCTGGTGAGTGCACGTTGTTAATCTCCTTGAAACAATACTCTCCTTTATTTTCAAATTGCCTTACTCACCATGCTCTCATTTTTAAGAAGTAAATTACAACCAGGAAGTCAGGAACCAACAACAGCAGCATTCCGTATTTTTGCTGATAAATATCCATTAGTTCCTAGTTTGCATAGAAGTTGAACTTCTTGTTTCAAATATTTGGAGAACGCTTTTGATCAAGTGGCAACTTGCGGGGCGTAAATAATGTACATTATAATGTCACTGAAGGGAGTTTCACCTTTCATCTTGTATGTCATGGACACTGTCAGATTATGCTCAATCCATTTCATGCAGTTTACTTTCATTTCTTGTGAACATATGTCATGTACAATAAATTTCAGAGTCCGGACAGAAATCTAGGAACCAATGATGTTTATCGAGCGAAAGAAATTGCATTATGGCATGCTTACAGGGATCAAATCTTTGCGTTGATGCTCGAATTGAAGTGGCATTTGTTCAGACTTCGGACTAATGCTATCAACATACACGAGAACAGAGTTTCATACTTGAAGTGAGCAAGGCATGCTCCGAGGTATATCCCCTGAGACTGAACTAGTGAACTTTGAACGCCTGAAGACACGTCCTGGATTGCGAGGTGTTCTTTTCTCCAGTGACATGATGGTACATTCATGGGCTTTCTTTGGCTGCAAAGCAAAACTGTCTCTATGCATTTTTTTGGGCTCACATGTGCGCTAAAAGTATAGTAATTTTGTATCTCATAATATAGGCAATGTCGAGGAGCTAGTCGACTGAAATTTCGTGTGTGCCCGAACGACTAGGATCAATACTTATGGGCCAGAACGACTATGATCGATACTAGAGAGCCCAAACGAGTAAGATCGGTACTTATGGGTCCGGCCAATTAAGATCCATAATTGTGGGCCCAAATGACTAAGATCGGTACTTGTGGGCCTGAACGACTAACATCGGTACTTGTGGCCCCGAACAACTAAGATAGTAGCGAGACTGAGCAAATAAGACCGGTACATGAGCTCCTTGGTCGAAAATTGCAAAAAGTTCGTTTCCTGGATTGGAACTCAAGTCGATGTCTTCTTCTTAGTATAAGAACAACATGGCCGAGCTATTTATTTGCATAACATCGTCTATTACATTACTTCAATTTTTGAATTGTTTTGAAAAATGTCATGAATATGAAAACACTCTTCATTTTTGAAGAAACGTTCACAAACTCAAAAACGTTCATCGATTTTGAAAAAAGACCATCGAATTTGAAGAAAAGTTCATCAAATTGGGAAAACTTCATGGAATTTGAAAAAAGTCCATCAGATTTTTAAAAAGTTCATCAAAGTTGAATAAAAGTTCATCAAATTAAAAAAAAGTTCATCAAATTTGAAAACATTTCATAGAATTTGAAAAAAAGTTCATCGAATCTGAAGCAAAAGTTCATCTATTTTGTGAGATATAGAAAAAAAAGTTCATCAATTAGGGAAAATCTTCATCTAATTTGTAAAAAAGTTGATCGGATTTGGAAAAAGTTCGTCGAATTTGAAAAAAGTTCATTGGATTAAAAAAGTTCATCAAATTTGAAAAAAGCTCATTGAAGTTGAAATAAAGTTCATCGAATTTGAAAAAAGTTCATCGAATCTGAAACAAAAGTTCATAAAACTTTGTTCAAATTTGAGAAAAAGTTCATCTATTTTAAAAATAAATCATGAATTTGGCGAAAGTTTGTCGAACCAGGAGGAAGAAAAAAGAAATACGAAAAAGGGGGAAAAAGAAAAAGGAAATGAAGAGTACCGAGAAGAAAAGACAGGAATGGAGGAAATTCATCATGTGGGGTTGATTGGCGGAGTGGTTAGTGCGTAGTACCCTGAACCTGGACGTCTTCGGTTCGAGTCACCACTGGCGCTCTTGAAATACAAAGAAACAAAAAGGCAGATCGGCTGGCCCAGCGCGGAGGGTGGGTGTGCGCCCGTTTGTACATGTGGGTCCGAACAACTAAGATCGATGCTTGTGGGCCCGAATGACTAAAGTCAATAGTAGTAAGAATGAACAAGTAAGAACGGTACTTGTGGGTCTGAACGATTAAGATCGATAGTTATGGGCCTGAACGACTATGAGTGGTACTTGTGCGGCGGAATGATTAAGGTACGTGTGGACCCGGACGACTTACATGTGGGTCCAAACAACTACGAACGATGTTTGTGGGCCCGAATGACTAAGGTTAGTATTAGTTAGAACGAACAAGTAAGATTGGTACTTGTGGGCCTGAACGACTAAGAACGGTACTTGTGCGTCAGAATGATGAAGATTGGTGCGTGTGGAAGCGGACGACTTAGATCAATACTAGTTAGCCCCGAGCGAGTAAGATCGTTACTTGTGGGCCTAGACAACTAACAGTGATACTTGTGGGACCAAACGATTAAGATCAGTATTTGTGGACCCGGACAACTAAGATCGATACTTAAGAACCTGGATATGTTAAATGGTCCGTTAGTAGGATTTGTGTTTTTGTCTTCTGTGTGTTTTCACTCGTCACGGGAAGAAGGGTATCTTAGTATTTACTTTACGATTTTGTTCCGCAAGAGGTTGGAATTTTTATATGTCTTTTGTATCGTCTGATTAATTTACGATATTTGTCAGAGTTCCATCATTTTTTTGAAGTGAACTACTTTGCTGGTGTTTGTCTCTTTAAACTTCCATGTGAAAACGGTGTTTTTCGCACAAACTTGTCATTTACACTATATTTCGTGCATGAATGCAAGATGGTTGCCTAAGAGTAGATGTGTAGATAGCTTAGGGCATCTCCAGCCGTTCGGCCCCTAGGGCGCCAAAATAGAGCGGCCTGGGGGCGTTCCGGCGCTAGTTCGGTCCCTGGGGGTGACCTAGCTCCCAGTCACGCCCCCACGCGCCGGCCCCAGGATGCGGGAAATTTAATCTTGGTCATTCCCGCTCTCAAAAGACGCCGCAAATCCGGCGATCGGACGTAGTCTGGCGTTACAAAAAATAGAGGAGTCGGTGTAATCCGGCGATCGTGCGCAATTCACTCGGCGGGTCGGCTCGAGCGTTAAGGAGTCGGCGTCTGTGAGCTTCAGCGGCGTTGGAGCTGCCGGTGCTCGGCTGCGTCGGCTGCGGCCGCACCGCTTGGCGGCGATGTAAGCGTCGGTCGGGTTTAAGCGTCCGTGTGGTCGTGGGCGTCGTCGGCGTCGTCGGCGTTCGCGTCGGCGGCTTCGTTCGAGATGAGGCGCGCTGCGCCAAGTACCACGCCTTGAGCTTCGTCGTTGCTCTGGAGCATGTCCGCCCGCCATCGGAAAAAGCCATGTCGGTGTTCCTCTTCTTCGCGGCGGCGTTAAATGCGGGAGCGGTCGAGCTTGATGGCGTTGTTCTTCATTAGCGGCGACTACGCGCCTCGGTCTTCTCTTCGCGTGGGGCGGCCCGGGCTGGCATCGGCGAGGCAATAATCGATGGACTCTCGCACTCGCGCGGTTTCGCGTCGGCGTTCTTCCCTTCTTTGCCAATTTGTGGCGTCCGGCCGCCTACGATGTGCCGAAGTCGGCACGTCCGGCTATATGTCTCCTTGGCCTTGTCGAGGCACGTGGACTTCCGCCCACTTGTCGCGACTTGTCAATGCGCTTGTAGGCGTGGAGGTGCTTGAAGTCGGCGTCTTGGTTGTCGCCCGATACATGGCGAACATACGCAGCAGCTGATCCTCAACGCTGGCGCCGCTCTCCGGGCGAACCGCGACCTCCTCGACGATTCCATGCCATTTGTTGCACGCCAACTGGATACGCCCCCAATGGTTCGCCATCGCCTTGGAGCCGCGCTGCATGTAGATGCCTTTAAAGTAGGGGTCGACGAGCTTCCGCTCGTCAAACTCGGCCTTGATGCGGTCCCAGTATGTCTCGAAGCTCTGGTTCATGCCGGTGGGGGTCGAGGCAGACGACTTTCCATGCTTCGGCGAGGCATTCCTCCTCCTTGGACGTCCATTTGATGCGCGGTTCGCCTGCGCCTGCCGCCCGCTTATTCTTCTTCTTGCGCCCCTTCGTCGGAACAGGAGCCGGCTCCTCCTCCTCCTCCTCCTCCTCCTCGTCCTCCTCCTCCCCGGGTTCCTGCGCGTCGTCGCCGTAGACGTAGCCGAGCTCGGCCTCCATGTCGCCGCCGAGATCCACTACCTCGCCCCGGTGGCGAACCCGGAGACGCGGGCGGCATGATCGATCTGTCGAGATGATGTCGTCCATGTCGGCTCCGTGTCGTCGGCGTCGCCGAGTGCGAGAAGGGTAGTGGTCCACAGTAGAGATGGGCGTCGGTGTGGACGCGAGGCGCGGGCGGCGAGTAGTTGTATGGAGGTCTTGCGGCGGCGGCGCGGCGGCGGCGTCTTGGCGAAGCGAGGTGACCATGAGGAAGGTTACGTTTGGGTTGAACCCGCGTGCGCGCGTCGCCGTCGGCGTGGCCGGCGACGATGAACCCATGGAGATTGGCGCCTTGTTGTCCCGTGGCGCGTCTTGGCGTGTACGACGACGGGTGGATTCATCCTCGCTGGTCGACCGATGAGGAAGACGCCGCCGCCGCCCGCGTTGTCGTGGGCCTTCTTGGCTATAGCCTGTTCCTTTGTCGTGCGATCGCTTCGCCATTGAACTTCCACCTCCACGCGGCGTTCGACAGTTCGGTGGCCGATGGCGGCGCCCTCGGCTTCTCTGCTTTGGTGAGCCTGGCGCCGATCATGATTCTTGAGCATGTGTATGGCGTTTTTTCATGGCATGACATGGCGGCGGAAGGCGAGCGAGGGGTTTAGCGGGAGAAAGGGAGAGAATGGCGGGAGGAAGGCGGCGGCGGGAGAGATGCGAGGAAAAGCGTCAGCAACGGGGGAAAAGGCCTCGGGTCGCTTCTAGGGTGGGCCACGCGCCTTTTAAACGCTTGGCTCCCAAGCGCCCCTGTGGCACCGGGTTCGACACTGGTCCTTGGCACCGATTTTGGCCCGAGTCGGCGAAGCACGGGCTTCGAAGGGCGCGAGGGCCTTTTTGGTGCCGCGTGGCAAAATCGCTGAGGGAGGGCCTGTTGAAGCGGTGGAGATGCCCTTACTCCGGAAATCACCTTATATCGCACCAGCAACAATCTGCACTGCTACCGTGTGGTCCTTGGTTTGAGACAAGTTGACCACTTTTTGGAATGTTTTTCTTTCGAAGAACAGGGATCAAATCTATGACAGAACTGTACTTACCCGAACATTATTCTTTGTAAAGCACAATGGTGATCTCACTGTATAACGAAGCAATGACAAGAATAGGTGTGCAATCTAGCAGCCCCAGCTTTATCAATCTTCAGGAGCCCTAACAATACAACGCTTAACAAGGCCATGTGCCCGTCTAAATTTCTGTAAACCGCAAGGCAAGCAATACAATCCCCAACGCACACAAATAAACCCACATATAAAAATGCACCTCATTACTTTGCCACGTTTGAAGAATGCAATCAAGCTACAGGGGTGGAACACCACATGGCCTAGTACATCACAACAATGCCGCTCATATAACCATACGAGTAGGCATTCACTATAGTCAGAAGAAATGATCGAACAAGAATGCATCTAGTGCAAGAACAAGAAACTGCGGTCTCGCTTGCCCGTCTGTGCAGAGATAGCAGCAGGGCAACCTGGTATGATCCCAAACACATCCAATTCAGATCAGCTCCACCTCACCAACAGTATTTCCTTCTTCATATGTACATGACCTCAAAATGCTGCCATTGAAACAAGTCCCTGCACCGCAACTTCCATCGTGGACGTCCACAATCACTGTTCATAAATAAATGAGGCAGCAACTTTGCTAGAATAAAAAGACACTTGCGACCTTATAAATCCCTGAAGTCCAACTTTATTAAGTTCCATTCAATAGAAATGAATAGGAGTAGATATTTTGAACGAAAGATAGATCTACATTCTACATTCCCTCATAACAGCAAACAACATTAAAGGACATTCGTACTAAAGTCCAACTCTATTAAAGGACATCATGACAAGATTTCATTTGCACTCTACCCACTTTCACGGTCCAGTCTTATTATCTTTGATCACTAAAAATTTTAGAAAGCATGATTAAAAAATTTATGATATGAAGGATATAGATGCACTCGTCAGGCTTCATGGTAAGTAAGTTGTAATCACTAGCAGAATTTGTTGTAAGCTGGGAAATTGAACATTGTAACTTGAGTACCTCACAAAATAAATAGCCACACTTGGAAAAGGGCATGTTTGAGTCATTGTCTATTTAACAGAATTTTTTCCTTCAGACTAATCATTGTTCAACGTAGATTACCATCTTATCAACCACCATTATTCAGAGATTCAGAGTTTTCACTACGTAGGAAGAAGATCACACTACATAGTTAATAATTGTTCAACAACAGAAGGACCATCCTCCCAAACATCTACATGGGAAGAATTAGAGATTACACTACAGGTCTGAATCCAATAAATTTTTGGTGTTGTCCTATTCCTGGATGATGTGCTTCATTTGGACAAGAGCTGACAGTAATCATCGTGATCAGAAAATTCCGGAGACCCTAGATCTCAATGGTGGCTTACCTTCAATTTTTGTGCCCACTAGAACAGAAATAATTGAATGTTTAGTCGCTGGCTAGCCACCTGCAGGGAGGAAGAGATGAGGCAGGGGGCGAGGTACCTTGCTCCATTGGTCGACCACTACGACCAAGCCCAGCCAGGGATTTGCCTCCAGGACCTCGCGCCGGCGTCGTCGCCCTGGTCGATGCGCGGCGCCGGCGTCTCCCAGGACCTCGCCCTGGCGTCCGCGGGGGCGTCGGGGAGCGGCCACTACAACCAAGCCCAGCCGGGATTTCGCCGACACGACCTAGCGCCGGCGTCGTCGCCCACGTACTTGCGCCGACGCCGGCGTCACCCAGTACCTCGCGCCGGCGTCGTCGCCTTCAGGCGCCTCCCTCTCGCGAGATGGATTAGGCGAGATGCACGGGATTGACCGAACGAATTCACAAAGTTTCTAAAAGAAAAAAATCACGGAGGACCATAATACCCTTCTTGATTAAAGTTAATACTTTTAGTTAACCTGTTAAATCAACTGTGGGAAATAATTACTGGGAGAGTTACATGAAATTACATATTGTAACTCCCCAATCACCGTAAAAGAGCTCTTACCTACCATGTCGGATTCAAATTAAGCCTACAACTCTGGAAGCAACTAGTTAGAGGGTACCGCTTGAAACCACCCAGTAGAGGAGGTGTGCTTCACCATGTACACCACTAGTGATTTCCACAATCTAGGAAAAAATTAAATCATGTTATGGAAAGTAGTTACTGTTGGGCCACAAATATTAAGTTTTCTCCTCCTAATTTTTGGATGGATTCAGCTCCACCTGAGGTGCTCCCATTACTTGTAAACGCTGCCACAATTTTATTAGCTGAATAAGGAGGAGAAATTCTGTAAAAAAAATGCAGGTGCTTGACCGCATGGGCCGGCCGAAATACAAATCACCCCTCACTCGGTTGGTATGAGTTTTCTCACTCACCTGTTGTTTCATTTTTAGCTCGGCTTTTGCAGCTACTACTCTGCTTTCTCGCATAAAAGACAGATTTCCTTTTTATAGGTTCAAGAAATTTGTACATTGAAAAATGTAAAATAAATATGAATTTCAAGAAATGTGCAAATATTTGAAACAAATTCACAGAATAAAATTATAATATAATTTAATTAATATGTATTTTAAAAAGTTCACATTTCCAAAAAAGTCAACAATTCGGAATAGTTCGCGAACTGTTAACATGAAAACGATAACAGAAGAAGAATTGCTAGAAAAAACACAGGAAAAAAACATACACGAAACATTCTGGAATGTTCACAAAACCGGCTGAAAAGGAGTTCAACGGTTCCCTCCTACCCGGGCCGGCGCAGTAGGTAAAGTAGTCACTACATGCTAGGAATTCCCGTGGTTGCCGCCGCCTCGTGAGGTCCAACTCGGACCATATGATTCAGATCGAGTCCGGTGTAGTGTGTCTTCACCATGGCCCATGCCTCCCGTGCACCTTCCTTGCATGTGGATGTCTTCCATAGCTCGAAGCGATGCCGAGCACCCTTTTTTTAGGGGAGATGCCGAGCACCCTTGAATAGGTTCGCCAACCCCTTCATACTTTTTGGAGGGGTATCGGATGGCCATAAGGCTTTGGCCATATTCTTCATGGCTTTCCGGGCATGCTCGTGCAACTTTTGATTTACTATAGCTGCTTCGTAAGACAAAATCAAAAGCACACGTTGGTCTGCCCATCACCAATCTGTCGCAGTAACCCCTGGGTCAAGTATCTCTTCCATCTAGAATGGATCCACAAAGTATAATGACTGTGCAAAAATAGCTGAGATAAATCCAGTTATCCTCCATGTAAAAAAAAAGGATATTTCTAAGTCTAGTCACAAATATACACGCAAGCGCACGCGCTACAGATATGTGGTGTACATGTAGCATGTCATCTTCTAACACTCCATCTAGGTGAATCATGAGGTGCCTCCTTATAAGTTGGTCCAAACCTTCATCCATGGGCGAGGTGGGACTAAAGTCCTACACCCCTTGCATCCGTGAAGTCACACTGGCTGTTGTTGCTTGTGTGATGTGCCCGCCCGCTTTCATGTGACTTGGTACTACTCAGCGGACTAGCCCATCATCTTGTGTTGGCAGCCCAGCTCATCTAAACTCCCAAAAGGTTAGAGCATCTCGAGCCGCTCCCTAGAACAGCCTCTCCAGGTGTTTTTTTTTGCGCCGGCGCCAAAAAAACGGCCCAGTCGCGCCTCCAGGACGCCGAATTCCGCCGGCTCGGCCCATTTTTGCGCCCAGCGTTCGCAGGCCGAATCCGGTGCACTGGAGGGCGCTCGGGGGCACTGGCGCAAGGGAAAAGCGTTCCTGGGGCCACATTGGTAGGCGAAAAGTCAAGCCACCCATCCAGATTCATCTCCTACCCCCCGCGCTCGGCTGCCACCCTGCACCACCCTGCCGATCCCGGCGCCGTCCACCGCCCACCGCAGCTAGGTAGACCATCTCCCACCGGAAAAAAGAAGGGTTTCACAGGCGACCTCTTCACCGCCGTCCGGGCACCTTTTCGGCGTTCGACGCGCGAGGCTCAGACACCGATGGGCTTGCGCCCACCTCGCCCACAAGGTGTTCGGTGAATGCCGGCCGGCGATGGACAAGAAGATGAGGCGCTCGCGGCGTTCTTTGGAGGAGGAAGCGAAGGCGGCGCCCGAGAGCGAGAGCATCTCATTGTGCTCCCCGCCCTCGCCGGCCGCCATGAAAGCGATGAAAAGCCGCGCGAGGTGGCTCGGCGCAGGCGGGTGAAAGCAAAGAACCGACATCGTCGGAAGGCTCTGCATGCTCTACTCGGACTACTTCGCCGATGCTCCATTGCACGGTGAGAAAACATTTCGGCGCCGTTATCGGATGGGCCGAAAGCTTTTCCTCCGGATTGTGAATTCCATCCGGGAGTTCGACAACTACTTCAAGTGCAAGAAGGATTGCACCGGCACACTTGGATTCACCTCGATCCAGAAGTGCACGACATCTATGAGGATGCTTGCATACGGAGCTCCCGGTGATTTACTCGACGACTATGGGTGCATGGCCGAGTCCACCACCATTTAGTGTTTCTACAAGTTCTGCAGAGCAGTGGTGGCAGTGTTTGGACCGCAGTACTTGCGAACACCCAATGCGGAAGACACTGCTCGGATCCTAGCACAGAATGAAGCAAGAGGTTTCCTGGGATGCTTGGAAGCATTGACTGCATGCATTAGAAATGGAAGAACTGTCCATTTGCTTGGCCGGGGTTGTACAAAGGCGCAAAGGCGGTTGCAGTGTGGTGCTTGAGGCAGTGGTCACACAGGACCTCTGGATTTGGCACTCTTTCTTTGGTATGCCAGGAACTCACAGTGACATCAACATCCTGCAGTGCTCCCCAGTCTTTGCCAAGCTTGTTGAAGGTCATTCTCCTCCAGTGAACTTCGAGGTCAATGGACGGCGATCAACGAGGGTACTATCTAGCCGATGGCATCTATCCGAGATGGTCGACATTTGTGAAGACCATCTCAAACCTGTGCCGAGGAGGCAAGAACGTCTGGTTTGCAAAGATTCGGGAGGCTTGCGGGAAGGATGTCGGCGGGTATTTGGTGTGCTCAATCTCGATTTCTTTGTTGTCGGTTCCTCGCTTTCGGACTGATCGAAAGATCAAATATGGGAGATCATGACTTGTTGTGTCATCTTGCACAACATGATCATTGAGAGCGACGAGGAAGAACTAGTGTTTGACATCGAACCATATTACAAGCGTGGTCCTCTTGCCCAAGTTGATCTGACTCTGGCAAACCGGATGAATACCTCAATATGCGTCACGAGATCTGAGACCCACAGGTGTATCAAGAACTGCAACACGATCTGGTGGAGCACCTATGGAGGCTCCAGGGCGAGGCCAGGAATGACGTGTGATGAAACTTGAGTTTTTATGTGTTAAACTATATAATTTGTATTGAACTATTTGATGGCATGAACTATTTGATTTATGTGATGAAACACGTCGAAACACGCCGAACCATGTCGAGCTATGTGACGAACTAATTGATTTCTATTTGTATGCGAAAATTCACGCCGAAACACGCCGAACCGCGCCAAATATGGACCGATTCACGCAGATATCGGGCCATTTTTGGACATAATTGGGCAACTCTTGGGTCAAATCGGCGCCTGGGGCGACTTAGAGGCGGACAGTGGGTGCCGAACCGCCCGGCGCACCCAAAGCCGCTTTTTTCGGTATACAGAGGCGAGCAGTGGAGATGCTCTTAAAGCATCTCCAACAACCGCTTAAACCAAAAGCAGCAAGGCAAACAGTTTTTCTGCTACTTGCAAGTCATGGCTGTTGGAGATGCTCTTACAAACAAGAGAGCTTGTCGTCGTGACCTCAAATAATAGGAAGCATGAAGAGGGGTGGGTCCATGGTAATTCACAATCACCATGATCCCACCACCTGTAGTCGTGACCTCAAATAATGGGAAGCGTGAACACATGTGGTCCATGGTAATACACAGCCACACCACCTATTAAGTTTATTTATATTAAGAAAAAACTGTAAAGTTTATCTTGTCTGAAAAAAATAAAAATAAACATGTGAAGTTGAAACCAAACTGCATACAATTACATGTGACAATATAAACATAAACAGTAGAAACCATTGTGTTTATTATCCCCCTCTAATGTGAACAAGATCGGCAGCATCAAGCTTAATCACTCTGAATAAGTATACATATGACACCATTTCATTTGGCGCTGGAAAATGACCCCGTTTCATGAAAGAAAATGGTATACTTGCAGTTGTTGAAAGACACATGAACAACACCTCATATTTTGTTCAAATTTCGTTCAATTGGGAATTTAAAAACTCATGCCCATGAGGATAGGATTGGAATAGCGTTTTGATTTCATCAATCAATCAACAAATACACATTATACAGAGGAGGCGGCATCTCCATAGGCAGGTAATAGCGTTTTGGTTTATACATGTGTATTTCGATTTGGGATCTGAATTTTTTAGTGATTATGGACACATGTCCTTTGAACATTCCCAACAAAAATCAGAGTTTTAAAAAAACTTGAAATTAGTTTTTTGAAAGTTTGGAGCATGGGAGCACAGGGTCTGTACTGGCGGCACGCCACATGAGTGCAAGCAGTTGGCATGGGCAGGAGCCCACCTCAATAATAGAGGCAGGTGTGGTGTGGTGAAGTGACAACTCGGGATCATTTGATATTTGAGAAACAGTAAAATACTGGTAAATGTAACTTGGCAAACAACAACCATTGATTAGATACAAGTGCTCATGGATTACTACATACTCCCTCCGTTCCGAATTACTTGTCGCAAATATGGATGTATCTAGATGTATTTTAGTTCTAGATACATCCATTTTAGCGACGAGTAATTTGGAACGGAGGGAGTAGTACATAGTGGACCATATTTTGCAAGCTTGCTGACCAGACCACAAATTAATGGTGGCACAGCCGCACGCACAAACACTCCGTCGTCGAACCCAAAAGCTACAGCTTGCTGACACTGAAGAGACCGCACTAATTTGACACAGAGACTGCACTAATCAAAGCCCATAGCGGGGCTACAGCCACACTAATTAACACGGCGGGACTACTACCACGCTAATACTACTGAGTACTGATACTACGGCCATCCACCAGCATCTAGATTAGATTACGCCATAGACGCATTCCGCTTTGCGAACAGCCGCAGCACGAGAGCCAGAACAAGCAGGTTGACGAGCAGATTGGTCACGCTGAGGAGGAGGGTCATCCTTGCAATATCGGCCAGCGCGTACCGGTCTGACCAGCGGAAGAACCAGCCAAGAACAGCCTGCGAAATGGGGGGACAGATTAAACTGCGACGCTGCGAAATGCAGGAGGTCGACTGATGGAGGGGAATGGGCAAGAACACGTACGCTGCGGCGGAGGTACTTGTAGATCTGAGTCCCGGGGCGGGAGCCGCCGCGAGAGGCAATGGTGGTGCTCTGGCCCCCGCAGTCCGGGCAGGGGATCAGGGGGAGGATGTCCCGGTCGGCAGAGACGGAGGACGCACCGGATGTGGACATCGCCGTCGGTGGAATGGCTGAGTGGGGAGGCTCTGGATTTGGGAAGTGGTGTGTGGAAGTGGAAATGGGGAAGAAGGGGGTGGGGGGGGGATCTTGTAGAAGAAGCCTTGGGGGCAGATTTTTTTTTTTTTTTTTTAAGAATTGCCTTGGGGGCAGATGGGACGTGCAGCTACCCGCAATTAGTGCAACGGCCCAGATCCCTTGCAATGCGGCCCAGAATGGTCGTTGTGGCAAAACGCGTCGTTGGGTACCTCAATGCGGCCCAGAATGGCCGTTGTCGCAGACGTGAGCCCGAGTGTTATGTTCCACGAGAAATACTGCTGCATTAAACAAAGTTTGCGCAATTTCTTTAAAAGATTATTCACATCATTCAGAAAAGTGTCAGTGACATATAATAAAATATTCTCATATTTCAAGAAAAAAAATTACAATGCAAAAATTATTTGGTAAGTTTAAGACAATGATTTGTGCCATTCGGGAAAAATGAACAAAACATCTAAAAAAAGTTACACATTTTAGATATATGTTCTTGACCTTTAAAAAATGTCTCGTAACATACAAAAAGGTGTTAAATGTGCATTTACAAATTATTAACATTTAAAAAAATGTTCACCATGTATTTAAAAAATTCAACTTGTATCAAAAAATATTGTGCATGTATATGGAAAATGTACAGCCTGTATCTAAAAAAATTGACATGTATTTGCATAAAAAGGAAACTAGAAAATGAAATAAAAACCAATGAAGAAACTGAGAAAAAAAACCGCATGGAACATTCTAGAACCGGCATAAAGAACCTTCCCAAAACCGTCATAATGAGCTGGCCTACTAAAGCGACCGCGTAGCCAGCGCCAGAGAAGAGACAGGGTTACATATCACACTAAGTGATATATAGCTCCCAAAAGAAAAATTGAACATAATGAAAGAGCCAGAAATTTGGGCCATGACATGAGTGAGCACAAAAGCTCAAGTTGATGCACGTAGGCGGCCGCGGATGCTATATCTCATCTATTGCCAATCGCATCTTTTGCTCACCTACAACACTCCAATCTGTGTCGGCCCACTTCTTCTCATTTTTCCGGGTTTTTGGATTTTATTTTTTGCTTTGACATTTTCTTTATTCTTTCTTTCTGCTTTACTATACTATTTCTTCTTTGAATAAATAAACTCAATTTATTTTAAATATATTTTACATTTCATATTCTTTTATGTTTTTCCTTTTCTTTGTTAACTTCTTGTTCATAACTTATTTTAAGTAGATTTATTATTCCTTTTTAATTTTTTTGTATAAAATTATCTTATTATCATTTTTATGGTGATGGTTCTTATTATTTTCTTGGGTTTAGAAAAATGTTCATTGCGTATTTTAAGAATCTTAACCATGTTCAAAAAAAAATTCCTCACATATTTTAAAAGATGTGTGGGTCTACTTTAAAAAAATCAACATGTATTTCGGAAGTGCTCATTGTGTTTAAAAAAAACCATGTATTTTAGAATTTTTGCCATCCAATATTTCAATAATTGTTCTTCGTGTATTTAAAAATGTTCACGCGTACTAAAAATGTACCACATGTATTACAGAAGTGCATATTGTATTATAAATATTCACCATTTATTAAATATGTTCATCGTGTATTAGATAAATGACATCATGTATTTTGGAAAAATGTTCCTGGTGCATTTAAAACTTGTTACTCCCCACGATCCATATTACTTGTCTCTCGAACGGATGTATCTAGAGTTGAAATATGTCTAGATACATCCATTTGAGCGACAAATAATATGGATCCCGGGGAGTACTGTATATTCTAAAAAATGTTCATCTTGTATTTGGAAAGACACACTCCATACACTGCCTAGAATATTCACTCATTGTTGCATAACTTTTTTGAGGAATTGGTAGTTTTCGTGCCCATATATTAAGAAGTGAGAATAACAAATGTTCAGTTAAAAATTGGTTGTAGCAATAATGAACTACTACAGAAACAACAACATCAATCAAATGGCCACATTAATCCGGCTCCGGTGGTGGATCATTTTCAAAATCCAAAACCCAATGCATAGCTACAGTAGGCTGTATGAGGTCTTGCTTGATGAGGTATACAATTCCAACTTCATTCATAGGATTGGACTCAAAGACTCTTCGGTTCTGTTCTTTCCATAAGTTCCAGCAAGTGTAGATGGCAATGGAGGTGGATCTCGGGTTGAGCTTGCAGGTTAGGTCATCCCACCAGTGACTCATATTCTAAGCATGAATAGCATTATCGTGTAGACTCTGACAATGCAACTAGTCGGCAACCGAGTACCAAATGGTGCGAGAGAAGGGGCACTTCAGGAGCAGGTGCAAGGGCTTTTCCTCCTGTTGATCACAAAGGGCGCACAGGTCATTGTGAGGTAGTCCCTTCTTAGCAAGATTGTTGTTGGTAAGAATTCTTTCAAGCATGCATAGCTATGTAAAGAATCTCCATTTAGGCTCCACCTTGGGCTACCAAACCTTGCGGTAATTTGCACTTGGGAAAGATCCTAGGACCCAACTCAAATAGGAAGATTTGGCAGAGTAAATCCGAGAGTCACACAAGTTCCACACAATTGTATCTTCAATGTCCGGATAGAGCTGCACGTGCTCAATTCTAGTCCAAAGATCAATGAATTCTCAAAGTTGGCCGTCAATGGAGACGTGGTGTAAGCCTACCATCCAAGACTGTTTTATGATTGCTCCATGAACAACTATGTTTTTCGGGGAACAAAGTGGTAGGAGATCAGGAGCTAAGGACTTGGGGAAGAGTTGTTGAGCCATCTATGATGCTACTTGTTTGAGAGGTACAATAGAGCTTTTATTGATTCTCTTAGTGCTTTTCCTCCCATGAGAACCATACCCAACTCCCCTATCAGAATCCATAATACCATCGCCAAAGTTATTGGCCCTGCTACTCGCGGAGCTGTTCACAGCTGAGTTTGTCCCATGAGTTGGCGAATCTACTTCTAGCCGCTAGAGATAATATTTCCCAGCCATGAAAAGTAGTCTGTTAGGTGGAATTTTAGTGTTGTCTTTGCAGGCCACCTTAACCCTGATCACACCATAGAAAAGAGCTAAACATGCCTTGTCGGACTACATCCGGCGGGAGACCAAATATGGAGAGTAATTTAATCAAACATAGCCCACTCACACCATATGGGAATGGATCTCAAGAGGTATTTTGACTAAAAAGATCCATCATCCAAGGCTCTAACCTCCATCGTAAGTTAGTCTTATAAATGATCCCAAATTCACTAGCCAGTTCTTGTTATGGTATTATGCATGCCTCAATGTACACTATGCCCGTATGTTGGAGATGTCCAAGTAATTGGGCATTCACCTGAGGGATCTCAACCTTACAGAAGCCATGGCATGCCACATCACTGCCAATATATCTAGAAGTGACGTGAGGTTGCTTCCTGACTGGACAATTCTCCACCTGACTACAAATAAAATGGGCCTTTGGTTTGGAACAATCACTATTTTGGTGCCTAGGCTCACTATAGTGAGAAAAGATAAATGGAGCATAGGAGTTGAGTTTTAGAGCGCAATCGACCTCACTATTAGATCTAGGATTCTTCTTCGTCTGCCCCTGCTTAGATTTCTAAGATCCTAGTTGTTGCTGACTAGTAGAAGGAGCATACTTACATGCATGGTAATTGGCTGGGGAAGCCATAGTTGAATTGGATGGGCCCCCGACCATAGCCGACATCAGCCACGGCAATCAATTTGGAGGCTGGCTCAAAGCAGCTTGCATCTCCTCCTCCACTGAGATCGAAGATGTGGAGTCAACCTACGCCAGATCTGGGCAAAGAAGGAGGCACCCCATAGGGTGCTGATGAAATATCAAAAGCGGGTGCCACCCGCCTTCCGCTCCTCTGCTTTTTTTGTATGAGATCCCCTTCACCTCGCCTACTCACAATAGAGATGAGCACGACTAGAGAGCCTCACTGCTCCTCCATGTTTGCCACCAATTCTGGTTGGCAATGACAGGGTCAATAAGAGAGGGTCAAAGGATCGGTATAGTTGACTGGAGGGAATGAATAGATGACTAACAATTTTTAATCTCTTTTCCAATTTTAAGGGATACAACAAGAATATAGCTTATCTAGATATGCAACTATATGGACAACCTATATGACAAGCTCAAAATAACAACAACTTAGATAAGATGCACAATAATACTAACTAGCACAAACTAAGTGAAGGAAAGAATAAACCACAAGTGGATACAATGATGTTGTTCCCGAAGTTCCCTCATTTGGGGGAGGTATGTCTCTGTTGAAGAGGTGTGGCGGCACGATGATCACCAAGCGCCACAATGGCTCACTTTGTTCTCCTCGTGCCCTCACACAACGCAAGGTGCTACAATCCGCTACGCAGTGCCCTTGGTGGCGGCAACCGGACCTTCACAAACAAGGCTAGGGCAAATTCCGCAACTTAATTGAAGGCTCCCAACACCACCACGAAGCCTCACCACGGTGATTGGAGGTTCGAGGTGACCACTTATGTCTAGGGTACCCAAACACCCAGGATTAACGAGATCCATAAGCGGATGCAAGTGGGAATAAATTTTCCTTTGCTGGAGTGATAAATCTAGGTTTTCTCTCTCAAATCCTATAAGATAAACAAGTTGGAGTTGCTACGGAGGGAGATCTAGGATATTTAAAAGTTTTGGGAAACAATGAAGGGGAGAGAGAGAGAGGCAAGAGGTCAGTCAACTTGGGGAAGAAGAACCTTTTTTTTGTAGTCCTCCTCCCAATCCAACTATTACACCAGATTTCAACTGAGATGTACTACTACAGTTCCATGCTCAATTGACTGCGCCCTTTACTGGTTCTGAAGTGTGACCTTTCTGAGGTGTACCCTGAAAGGCCCCTGGACCGGACGGCTATCCAGCCCACTTTTTTTCCCGAAACATATAAAAGGCAGTTAATCCTGCAGTAAAGGAGGCTATTATTCCAAAAAAGGGTGAATACAACCAACTATTACTAAGGATTTCATCTTTGGACCAGAAGCAAGCAAGAGGTGGAATACCACAAAGATAAAATGTACCCCATAAAAAAGTAGTTCTCATGATTGGAATGTATTTTCTTAAACCGCCCATAAGAACCATATTTTGACTTTTATCTGGTGAATATCCAACAAGAGGTTCCATCAATCTAAAGCGCCATCAGTTGTGGATGAATCCACAAAGTCTTTCTACTTAGCTCGTCAAGCAAAGTAGCTATCAACGGCTTTAGCATGACAGCAAATGATAGAAAAAGTAAATAAAATAGGGGCTTATGTTGGATTGGCACGATATAATATAAATCCAAATAGGACTAAGAAAGAGGTAAATTGTGTATAAATAATTAGACAACTAGGAATACTAATAATCTTCTCCTATCCTACTTTTTGATTCATTTAGTTCTTCAATTAACTCAAAGTTCTTTCTTTTTCTTTAAAGAATTCTGCCTTCCTTAAAATATCATAAACAGTTCTTGTCGGTTGAGCACCCTTTTCAAGGAAATAGAGAATAGCACCCTTTTCAAGTTCATTTTTTGCTGGATTTGAACTTGCTTAAAAAGAAAGGACTCAGCTTCCGCAAAAGTGGGATACGTATTTGTTGTTCTGGTCGATTAGGGGGTGCAGAAATAGCTAGAACTGAATGCGGAAAAGCCACATTCGTTTCGTTTGAGGAAGTCACACGTCATGTTCCCTATAAATAAGGAGATTCATTTTCTTAGACCATCAAATTAAATGTGAATAACCCGTCCTTCTCTCTTTGAAACATGGGGCGCTTCCGGTTCTGTGCGTGCTTCAAACAATTTTGACTTCTCCATATTACCATATCTCTAGAGCCAATAATTTTCTATGAGGAACTACTGAACTCAATCACTTGCTGCCGTTACTCAATAGTTTTCTGTTGAGGTCTATCTCGTAGAGGTAGTCAAATTGGATCAGTGATCGATTTCTAGGATTTCCCTTTTATGATGGCTATCCCGTTTCTATTACTTATTGAATTTCTTGTCTACTGGCTGAAAACTTGAAAGGCTTACCACGGGATTGAAGGCAGAAGAACTTTTAGGATTGGCTAGAGGGGAACTACTCCCCCAATCCCATTTTTCACGGGAACCCGATGTTATTAAAGCGAGACTTACTATATCCATCTAAATTATGTCTCCTATTTCTATGAAGGGATTATTCTACTATTGATCAATAATCATAGTGGAATCAAAGTCTGAGTCAAAAAGGGATTCCGCCCTAAGGCCATGGATCAATCAGTTCAAGGAATTTACTCCTAACAAATTCTTATAGGAATTCTGGTAGAATTAGGGAGCATTAAAATACGATACTATAGCCCTTTTTTCCTTTAAAAAGAAAGAGTACGGGAATGATGTCCTGAATAGAAGAAGCGCGAATAGGAAGATTTTCTATTCCTTTTTTACTATTTTTTAAAGCAAAGGACGAATGTTTCCGTTCGTGTGCATCCAGCAGGAATTGAACCTGCAAATTTACCAATTATGAGTTGGGCGCTTTAACCATTCAACCAATTTTTGGTATAGCTTTTGCCATATTTTATTATCTCATAAATATGAGTTAGAAATAAAAAAAGAAAAAAAGATACAAAGATATCCGTTTCAGGGTAAAATAAACCCTTTACTTTAATTATTTTAAATGAAATTATTTTATTTGGAATTGGAACATTTCCGCGTCGCAATCACTTCAAGCAGTGGAAAGAACCAAAAATGTGCGGAAAGTAATTCAAAAAATCTCCGTTCCAAAACCGTACATGAGGTTTTCATCTCATACGGCTCCTCCCTTCTGTACATAGTAGTACTAAGCGAAATAATCTATAGAATCAAAATAGAATTAGTCCCGTCTCATTATGAACCGAAAGGGGCTGGTATTTTTCCAAGAAATCTCTAGTCAACCTTCCCACAAGAGGTTTTTCTTAACACCAATGAATTCTATTAATGCTAGAGGAAAACGATAGCTCCAATAATTTCTTTGTTCTCAACGCCTCCTATTTAGAGGAATTAGCTACTTCAACGATCTAAGATGGTTATAGGGGTATCCAAAGTACAAACGTGATGGTTGTTTGTAGGTTCATTAATCAAGACTTGGCAGAAGAACTTGACAAGTTTCCAACAATTAAAGATCCAGATCACGAAATTGCATTTTAATTATTTGCGAAAGGATATCAATTGCTAGAACCCTCGATAAAAGAAAGAGATGCTGTGTATGAATCACTCACCTATTCTTTCGAATTATATGTATCTGCGAGATTAATTTTTTGTTTCGATGTGCAAAAGCAAACCATTTCTATCGGAAACATTCCTATAATGAATTCCTTAGGAACCTTTATTATAAATGGAATATACCATGCTAAAATTCCTTACTCAAAAGGACTAGAGTGCTAAGTTGCCTTCCCGGCACCACCACTATAATGAATGTTACATTCCCGAGCGGCAGTCAAATGGAGGCGTGAATGCAAGATGCCAGCGGAATGATCGGCCGGACAGAGGCTAGGGCAGCTTTCTTCCCACCGCGTCCTTCCTTGTGTGTCGGAGATACAAAGCAAGTGCACCAGAAAAGAAGGGGAACTGAATCGATCTATTCCATGTCGAAGCATTGCACTGCTAGTGCCCAAGCAGTACTACCACAACAGGCAATCAAAGTACCGGCTAAAATAGACTATCTGATACTGCCAGTGCCGCTCTAGCACCATGGCCAAAATAGAGGGGAAAGACCCCACCCCTCAGCGGTAGTAGGTCCGACACTACGTCCAATAGTGTTGCTCCACCAGGGATCCATACTATCGGCCATGAGTGCGGTACTACCGACCTGAATGACAAGCAGCAGCAACACTGCTCCCATGAGGGAGGGGATCTGTACTACCACAGCCTACCCCGGTACTACAGGTAGCGAAAAACAAGAGCAACAAAAATTAGATGGGAAACTCCTCAAAAGTTGGGAAGCTCATGTGGGTGCAATATGGTTTTTGTATGTGTTTGATTCCAGCCATACCTTTCAATGCGGCACATGGACCCCCTATCAATAGTACACTTTCTCTACGACTCAATCAAAAATAAATTGTGAGAACCCAACCTTTGGTTTTCCTTTTAAAGGGGAACATAACCTCTTGTGCCACTTTTCGAATATACATGTATAGCTCAAGCACACGATTATATCCCAAATTACGTTGTCATCTGCACCAAAATCACTTACATAGGGAAGTGCCCTTTTAGAGTGGAAGCACCAGCTTAAGTCAGGGCGATGTTCTTTGCTTAGCCTGCGCAGCCTGATGGTCGGTCTTCTCGTGTTTGATAGGCGTTTGCTCGAAGATGAAACCTCCGCAACCCACCAACATGAGATGCAGGCGCGACGAGCAATATGGAGAATGACGAATGTCTCCCAAAGCCAAAGAAGACGATGATAGATTCCCACAAGGCAAGCAATCGGAGGTCGCAGAGCCCTCTAATCGAACTCCGTCGTGAATAACCTCCATTGGGCTCGCTAGACTAAAAAGGTTGCGATAGAATCCTTCGCTGCTGATTACCTTTGATCCAATTTTGGATGTAGATAGTCCTCACCTCTTTCCCCAAGGATGACACTGGGTATCAAACCCACGTAAAGTTCACCTATTAGACATGAATTCAAGCAAAGCTATCATTCTTGTAAGAAATTTAAGTTTCCTGGATTGAACAAACAGTAGTTGAGAGAGAGAGAGAGAGAGGGAGGGAGGGAGGGAGGGAGGAGAGAGAGATCAAATATAAGGGAATAGTCACGGGCGTGATGAATTTACTTAAAACCTTATACTTGCACTTAGGATCTTATCTTTATTTCCAACATGGTCCTAATAGACACCGTTATGATGTGCTTTCAAAATTAGATGTGGGGAATGCACCAAAATAACATCATGACCAATTAACAACCTATATCATGAGTCTATTGTCCAATGAAGGACCTTACCGTCGTGCAGGTAATGCATTGTTGTTTAATGATTGCAACTCATGATCCCAAGAGAGTTGCTTTTGGCTACTATACAAGTCAATACTAACATCGGTGTTTGGTGTAGCCTCCCATGTATCCCTGCACTTCACCTCCTCTTGAATTGATCTAAAATATTCTGGGTACCCACGGAGTCTTGGAACGAGAATAAGACAAGAGAAAAATGCGTTGTAGATAACACACATACAAATAACGTCAACTTAAGTAAAGTCATACCTATGATCCCGAGCACAAGTATAGAGGGTTGCAAGGCTTATGCCTTAGCCCATTGCCTGAGAGGATTGCCCACACATTGCAATCAAATAATAGATGTAGAACATTGTAGATAACATCGATGATAGATGAATGATTGTATAAAGTCTTACAATGTCGCAGTATGCGATGTATCAATTGCAACTATGGCAAACTATGGGGAGAATTGCTATGGAGATAGAGATGGCGACGACTAGGGTTCTGATGGTCCTAAATAGGCCCTTGTCACTTTTATGAAGGTTGTCACGGATGATGTCACAGTGCGAACGGTGCATGGTGCGAACGCGCCCGCTCATACTAGACACCGTCTTTCGCGCTGGATAGCCTATGGCACCCCCCTTTGATATGACTTGATATCCCATCTTTTTGTTTGAGATTATTAAAGTATGAAACAATTGCTTGGCTTGTCATCGGGGTTGTGCATGATTAAATACTTTGTGTGATGAAGATAGAGCAATAGCCAGACTATATGATTTTATAGGGACAACTTTCTTTGGCCATGTTGTTTTGAAAAGACATGATTGCTTTATTGGTACGCTCGAAGTATTATTGTTTTTATGTAAAATGATAGACTATTTCTTTGAATCACCCGTGTCTTAATATTCATGCCATGATTAGATATTTGATCAAGATTATGCTAGGTAGCATTCCACATCAAAAATTATCTTTTTTATCATTTACCTACTCGAGGACGAGCAGGAATTAAACTTGGGGATGCTGATACGTCTCCATCGTATCTATAATTTTTGATTGTTCCATGCCAATATTATTCAACTTTCATATACTTTTGGCATTTTTTTATACTATTTTTGGGACTAACATATTGATCGAGTGCCCAGTGCCAGTTCCTATTTGTTGCATGTTTTATGTTTCGCAGAAACCCAATATCAAACGGAATCCAAACGGGATAAAAACGGACGGAGAATTATTTTGGAATATTTGGGATTTTCTGGAGGAAGAATCAACGCGAAACGGTGTCCGAGGTGGCCACGAGATAGGGGGCGCGCCTAGCACTCTCATGGGCCATCCGTAAGGCAGTTGATGCTCTTATTTTGCCACAAGAAAGCTAATTATATGAGAAAAATCTGGGCGAAAGATTCACGCCAATCGGAGTTACGGATCTCCAGATAGAAAAGAAACGGTGAAGGGGCAGAATCGGAGGATGCAGAAACAGAGAGATAGATCCAATCTCGGAGGGGATCTCGCCCCTCCCTTGCCATGGGAGCCAAGGACCAGAGGGGAAGAAGGTCAAGGAAGAAGAAGAAGAAGAAGAAGAAGAAGAAGAAGAAGAAGAAGGGGGGCTCTCTCCCCCTTGCTTCCGGTGGCGCCGGAACGCCGCCGGGGGCCATCATCATCACCGCGATCTTCACCAACACCGCCGTCATCTCCATCACCTTACCCCTTCTATATTCAGCGGTCCACTCTCCCACAACCCGCTGTACCCTCTACTTGAACATGGTGCTTTATGCTTCATATTATTTTCCAATGATGTGTTGCCATCCTATGATGTCTGAGTAAATTTTCGTTGTCCTATTGGTGGTTGATGAATTGCTATGATTGATTTAATTTGCTTTCCTCCGTGTCGCGCAGGCGTGAGGGATTCGCACTGTAGGGTGTTGCAATACGTCCATGATTCTTTTATGGTGGGTTGCTTGAGTGACAGAAGCATAAACCCGAGTAAGGGGATTGTTGCGTATGGGATAAAGGGGACTTGATGCTTTAATGCTATGGCTGGGTTTTACCTTAATGAATCTTTAGTAGTTGCGGACGCTTGCTAGAGTTCCAATCATAAGTGCATATGATCCAAGAAGAGAAAGTATGTTAGCTTATGCCTCTCCCACATAAAACTTGCTATCGGTCTAGTAACGTAGTCAATTGCTTAGGGACACTTTCACAAATCCTACCACCACTTTTCCACACTCGCTTTATTTACTTTATTGCATCTTTATCTAAACAGCCCCTAGTTTATATTTACGTGTTCTATATTATCTTGCAAACCTATCCAACAACACTTGCAAAGTACTTCTAGTTTCATACTTGTTCTAGGTAAAGCGAACGTCAAGCGTGCGTAGAGTCGTATCAGTGGCCGATAGGACTTGAGAGAGTATTTGTTCTACCTTTAACTCCTCGTTGGGTTCGACACTCTTACTTATCAAAAGAGGCTACAACTATCCCGTATACTTGCGGGTTATCACCCACCGCTCTAGAAACAATCCCATCACTTGGCCTTTCGTGGTCTGGGGCTTGATATGTTGGTCATGGTGGATAAATTCACTAAGTGGATAGAGGCCAAACCAGTTAAAATGGCCGAAGCCGGACCAGTGATAGACTTCATATCCGGTGTTTTGCACCATTATGGTGTTCCACATAGCATCATCACCGATAATGGCTCCAATTTCACAGCCGATGAGGTGAAAACCTGGTGTGTTAATCTGGGCATTAAGATCGATTACACCTCCGTCTATCACCCGCAAACAAATGGTCAAGTCAAACGAGCCAATGGTCTTATTATGAGCGGCATTAAGCCCAGACTAGTGCGGTCTTTGAAAGAATCAGACAAGCACTAGGTCGAGGAGCTCGACTCCGTACTTTGGGGGCTGCGGACCACGCCCAGTCGCACTACCGGATATACACCTTTCTTCATGGTGTACGGCACAAAGGCTGTGTTACCCTGCAACATTATTCATGACTCACCTCGAGTGCGCATGTATGAAGAGAGAGAGGTCGAGCTTGATCGGCAGGATAGCTTAGATGCCCTGGACGAGGAGCGCGATGTCGCAAAAGCCTGTTCCGCATTTTATCAACAACAGGCCCGCAGATATCAAAGCAGAGAAGTGCGGGCCAAGACTCATAATGTTGGCGAACTCGTTCTACGCTTGCCGGAGAAGAAAAAGGACAAACTCAAGCCCAAGTGGGAGGGTCCCTTCATCATTGACGAAGTTCTCAGTGGAGGAGCGTACCGCCTGCGTGATGCATCAGACAATCTCCTAGAGCCGAACCCATGGAACGCGTCCAGACTCCGAAGATTCTATACCTAGCGTCGAACTCTTTGTTCGTCTCCTTCTCCCTTTTGTTTCCATTATTTTTTCCTCTCTTTTTGCTCTTTCTTTTTTTTAGCCTTAAAACTTTCGTGCGGCTAAACCGTGCACCTACGACGTACACATCCTCAAATATGTACGGCCATTATACCTGGGGGCTTCTTGTATAGAAGCTTATTATTATTTTCTGAGCATTAAGCTCACCACATATGTGTATTTTCCTCGTATGTACCTTTTCTTCGCCATTATATGCATCGATATGACTTAAGTTTTGGCCAAGTTGGGTTGCCTGGCTCCTGTGCTTATGCCCTACGTTCCCGTTAGTTCAGCTAGGGCATAAAGGGAGCACCTCTGCAATTGTTACTGCCGGGTCATCCGGATGTGTACCTCAGACTGGGTGAAACCGAAAGCTAGCGTTCTTAAGGGATTATTCGGCCGGCGGACTAAAGATGTTTTTTACTCATTACACTATGAACCCCCAGATGTTACGTATGCTGCAATTTTTTAATCACAGTTCGGGCATGCACGTTAACGCATGCTCACCCAGGGAAAGGAACCCTTAACGGAACTATTCTCTCTGGAAGATGTTTCTTACAATCACAATGTAATATAACATAGCTAGATGGATACAACTTGTCTGTTCAAGCAACTATGACCCCTACGCCTAGTTTCCATGCATGCCCCGGTTTATTTAGCCGCTTAGGTATTCGGAAACACTCCGCACCTTTGGGTCCAGAGGTCGAAGCGAAAAGTTCTGCCATGACAATTGTTTTACAATCCGGCTAGGGACAAATATGTCAAGGAAAGTACATAGTCACTTGGACTCAAAAATTTCCTCTTCTGTGCCGTCCAACAGGTTGTCTAGCTTACAATCCTGATGAGAATATTTTGCGGCTACTTTTACCTAGTCATATACCAAACTAACGGGAATTTCTTTTCCATCTGACCCTAAAGGTCCAACCCGGGTCATATGATTCGGATCAAGCTTGGTATACCGTGTTTTCACCATGGCCCAAGCCTCTCGCGCACCTTCCCGGCAGGCCGATATCTTCCATAATCAGAAACGCCGTTGCACTCCCTTAAATAGCTTTACAAGCTTCTCCATACTTCCTAGAGGGGGGAGATGGCCATAAGGCCTTGGCAACACTTCGCATCGCCTGCCAAGCTCGCTCGTGCATTTCTGACAGCTCTTGTAGCAGATCGGCTGAAGATCCGGAGATCTCCTCTTCGGGACGGCCAGTCAGCATACCTACAGGCATAACTCTATCAGTTCCTTTCCTCGCCGAATTACATGGAGGTAAGTTTGAACACATACTAAATATGTCTCCTCGCAGCCTCTTATTTTTCTTCACGGAGTCAGCCAGCTTGGCCCGCACATCTTTCAGTTCTTCGCCCAGCTGGGTGTTGGAATCCTAGAGTTTGTTTTTCTCCTCCCTGACCCGTGTCAGCATACGTTCGCCCGCGGCCTGTTGCCTTTTGGCTTCTTATTCACCCGCTTGTGTGACTTCCGGTGCCTCTCCGGGATGATTTGACGATCCTGCCATAAGATACGCAACTGTGTTAGCATTGCTGGTATATAATTCTATTTTTCTTGATGGAGGGAGGGACACATTACCTGGCGATGCCTTCTTGGATTTCTCCAGTTCGGCTGTCATAGAACCTAGCTGGGTTCGGCACTTTTCCAGCTCTTGAGACAACAAGTTCTTCTTCTCCGTAAGCACCTGGTTTTACAATGATCCTTAAATCAGCTGAATCAACTGCTTCAAGTCTCGGGGGCTACTGGTATATAATTATCAAGTTTATACAATGTGAGCTCACCCGCATATCTTCCAAATGTTGGTCTGTGGCTCTGGCAAGCCCGTCTTGAGCAGCTCAGATGTATGCATCTGCCGAGCTGAAGGCATTGAATGCCTCTTTTGTAAAGCAGGGGTCGCAAAGAGCGGCCCTCCGGCGCCGATGGTTCATGGCGCTCTCCACTTCCGAGTTTGTGACGGACACATCATCTGAATCCTCTGCCAAAGGACAATCCTGCGGCACTCCCGTATCAACCCTCGTCGTTACGGCAGGGTCTGGAACCTGGCTATTGGGAGTGTGACTGGCAGGACTCCCGGACATAGTCCGGCGAACGCTCTTCCTGATAAGACACGAATGGATAATGTCACAGTTGGATATGACTGCCAAAGGGCATATTTACAAAGCCATACCTCTTTGATGACGGCTCCAATGTGTCTTCGCTTTCCTTCCTCTTCGAAAGCTTGCCCGGTGCGGGCGCCGCTCTCTTTGGAGTCGCCTTTGGTGCGGGATGGCGCGCCGAGCGCCTACCCTTTGGAGCACGAGATAGTGCGGTGGGTGAGGCAGAATTGTTGGGGAACGTAGTAATTTCAAAAAATTTCCTACGCACACGCAAGATCATGGTGATGCATAGCAACGAGAGGGGAGAGTATTGTCTCGTACCCTCGTGAGACCAAGCGAAGCGATCACAACGTAGAGGAAGTAGTCGTACGTTCTCCTCACGATCCAACCGATCCCAGCGTCGTTACTCCGGCGCCTCCGAGTTCTTGACACATGTACAGGTCGGTGACGCTCCTCGGGCTCCGATCCAGCAAAGCTCCGGGGAGAGAGAGTTCCGTCAGCACGACGGCGTGGTGACGATCTTGATGTTCTATCGACGCAGGCTTCGCCTAAGCACCGCCACGATATGACCGAGGTGGATTATGGTGGAGGGGGCACCGCGACACGGCTAAGGAGCGATCTCAAGGATCAACTTGTGTGTTCTAGGGTGCCCCTGCCCCGTATATAAAGGAGCAAGGGAGGGGCCGGCCGGCCTAGAGGCGCGCCAAGGGGGGGAGTCCTCCTCCTAGTGGGAGTAGGACTCCCTATCCTAGTCCAACTAGGAAGGAGGAAGGGGAAGGAAGGAGAGGGAGAGGAGAGGAAAGGGGCGCGCCCCCTCCTGTCCTATTCGGACTCCCCTGGGGGCGCGCCACCTCCTGGTGCGGCCCTCTCTCTCCCTCTCGGCCCAATAAGGCCCATTACTTCCCGGGGTTCGGTAACCCCTCGGCACTCCGGTTTTCTCCGGAAACTTCCGAACCTTTCCGGTGTCCGAATATAGCCGTCCAATATATCAATCTTTATGTCTCGACCATTTCGAGACTCCTCGTCATGTCCGTGATCACATCCGAGACTCCGAACTCCTTCAGTACATCAAAATACACAAACTCATAATATAACCGTCATCGAAACCTTAAGCGTGCGGACCCTACGGTTCGAGAACAATGTAGACATGACCGAGACACGTCTCCGGTCAATAACCAATAGCGGGACCTGGATGCCCATATTGGCTCCTACATATTCTACGAAGATCTTTATCGGTCAGACCGCATAACAACATACGTTGTTCCCTTTGTCATCGGTATGTTACTTGCCCGAGATTCGATCGTCGGTATCCAATACCTAGTTCAATCTCGTTACCGGCAAGTCTCTTTACTCGTTCCGTAATACATCATCTCACAGCTAACTCATTAGTTGTAATGGTTGCAAGGCTTAAGTGATGTGTATTACCGAGAGGGCCTAGAGATACCTCTCCGACAATCGGAGTGACAAATCCTAATCTCGAAATCGCCAACCCAACATCCGCCTTTGGAGACACTGTAGTACTCCTTTATAATCACCCGATTCGTTGTGGCGTTTGGTAGTACCCAAAGTGTTCCTCCGTAAGCGGAGTTGCATAATCTCATAGTTATAGGAACATGTATAAGTCATGGATAAAAGCAATAGCAACATACTAAGCGATCGGGTGCTAAGCTAATGGAATGGGTCATGTCAATCGATCATTCAACTAATGATGTGACCTTGTTAATCAAATAACAACTCCTTTGTCTATGGCTAGGAAACTTAACCATCTTTGATTAACAAGCTAGTCTAGTAGAGGCATACTAGTGACACTCTGTTTGTCTATGTATTCACACATGTATTATGTTTCGGTTAATACAATTCTAGCATGATTAATAAACATTTATCATGAAATAAGGAAATAAATAATAACTTTATTATTGCCTCTAGGGCATATTTCCTTGATCTCCCACTTGCACTAGAGTCAATAATCTAGATTACATGGTAATGATTCTAACACCCATGGAGTCTTGGTGCTGATCATGTTTTGCTCGTGGAAGAGGCTTAGTCAGCGGTTCTGCTACATTCAGATCCGTATGTATCTTGCAAATCTCTATGTCTCCCACGGACCAAGTCCGGATGGAATTGAAGCGTCTCTTGATGTGTTTGGTTCTCTTGTGAAATCTGGATTCCTTCGCTAAAGCAATTGCTCGAGATTGTCACAAAGATTTTCATTGGTCCCGATGCACTAGGTATGACACCTAGATCGGATATGAACTCCTTCATCCGACTCCTTCATTAGCTGCTTCGAAGCTGCTATGTACTCCGCTTCACATGTAGATCCCGCCACGACGCTTTGTTTAGAACTCGCACCAACCGACAGCTCCTCCGTTTAGTGTAAATACGTATCCGGTTTGCGATTTAGAATCATCGGATCGGTGTCAAAGCTTGCATCAACGTAACCATTTACGATGAGCTATTTGTCACCTCCATATCGAGAAACATATCCTTAGTCCTTTTCGTATTTCGGGATGTTCTTGACCGCTGTCCAAATGATCCACTCTGGATTACTTTGGTACCTCCTGCTAAGCTTATAGCAAGGCACACATCAGTGCAGTACACAGCATTGCATACATGATAGAGCCTATGGCTGAAGCATAGGAACATCTTTCATTTTCTCTCTATCTTCTGCGGTGGTCGGGCATTGAGTCTTACTCAAGTTCACACCTTGTAACACGAGCAAGAACCCTTTCTTTGCTTGATCCATTTTGAACTTCTTCAAAATTTTGTCAAGGTATGTGCTTTGTGAAAGTCCAATTAAGCGTCTTGATCTATCTCTATAGATTTTGATGCCCAATATGTAAGCAGCTTCACCGAGGTCCTTCATCGAAAAACTCTTATTCAAGTATCCCTTTATGCTATCCAGAAATTCTATATCATTTCCGATTAGTAATATGTCATCTACATCGTGACCCCTGGACGCCGAGGGCGTCCTTGGGGTGATCTCGTAGTTCCTACGGGGTGGAGACAATGGGGTCGATATCAGAAATGCTACAGAGCTCCCACTCACTTTCTTGTAAATACAGGCTTCTCCAAAAGTCTGTATAAACCCAAATGCTTTGATCACACTATCAAAGCGTTTATTCCAACTCCGAGATGCTTGCACCAGTCCATAAATGGATCGCTGGAGCTTGCACACTTTGTTAGCTCCCTTTGGATCGATAAAACCTTCGGTTGCATCATATACAACTCTTCTTCCGTAAATCCATTCAGAATGCAGATTTACATCCATTTGCCAAATTTCATAATCATAAAATGCGCAATTGCTAACATGATTCGGACAGACTTAAGCATCGCTACGGGTGAGAAGGTCTCATCGTAGTCAATCCCTTGAACTTGTCGAAACCCTTTGCACAAGTCGAGCTTTGTAAACGATAATATTACCGTCATCGTCGGTCTTCTTCTTGAAGATCCACTTGTTTTCTATTGCTTGCCGACCCTCGGGCAAGTCAACCAAAGTCCACACTTTGTTTTCATACATGGATCCCATCTCGATTTCATGGCCTCAAGCCATTTTGCGGAATCTGGGCTCACCATCGCTTCTTCATAGTTCGTAGGTTCATCATGATCTAGTAGCATGACTTCCGAACAGGATTACCGCACCACTTTGGTGCGGATCTTACTCGTTGATCTACGAGGTTACAGAGTAACTTGATCTGAAGTTTCATGATCAACATCATCAACTTCCTCACTATTTGGTGTAGATGTCTCAGAAACCGGTTTCTGCGATAAACTACTTTCCAATAAGGGAGAAGGTACAGTTACCTCATCAAGTTCTACTTTCCTCCCACTCACTTCTTTCGAGAGAGACTCCTTCTCTAGAAAGGATCCATTCTTAGCAACAAAAGTCTTGCCTTCGGATCTGTGATAGAAGGTGTACCCAACTGTCTCCTTTGGGTATCCTATGAAGACACATTTCTCCGATTTGGGTTCGAGTTTATCAGGTTGAAGCTTTTTCACATAAGCATCACAACCCCAAACTTTAAGAAACGACAACTTTGGTTTCTTGCCAAACCATAGTTCATAAGGTGTCGTCTCAACGGACTTTGACGGTGTTCTATTCAGCGTGAATGCGGCCGTCTCAAGAGCATAACCCCAAAACGATAGCGGTAAATCTGTAAGAGACATCATAGATCGCACCATATCTAGTAAAGTGCGATTACGACGTTCGGACACACCATTACGCTGTGGTGTTCCGGGTGGCGTGAGTTGTGAAACTATTCCGCATTGTTTCAAATGTAGACCAAACTCGTAACTCAAATATTCGCCTCCATGATCAGATCGTAGAAACTTTATTTTCTTATTACGATAATTTTCAACTTCACTATGAAATTCTTTGAACTTTTCAAATGTTTCAGACTTATGCTTCATTAAGTAGATATACCCATATCTGCTCAAATCATCTGTGAAGGTGAGAAAATAACGATATCCGCCATGAGCCTCAACATTCATCGGACCACATACATCTGTATGTATGATTTCCAACAAATCTGTTGCTCTCTCCATAGTACCGGAGAACGGGGTTCTAGTCATCTTGCCCATGAGGCACGGTTCGCAAGTGCCAAGTGATTCATAATCAAGTAACTCCAAAAGTCCATCAGTATGGAGTTTCTTCATGCGCTTTATACCGATATGACCTAAACGGCAGTGCCACAAATAAGTTGCACTATCATTATCAACTCTGCATCTTTTGGTTTCAACATTATGAATATGTGTATCACTACTATCGAGATTCATTAAAACTAGACCACTCTTCAAGGGTGCATGACCATAAAAGATATTACTCATATAAATAGAACAACCATTATTCTCTGATTTAAATGAATAACCGTCTCGCATCAAACAAGATCCAGATATAATGTTCATGCTCAACGCTGGCACCAAATAACAATTATTTAGGTCTAAAACTAATCCGAAGGTAGATGTAGAGGTAGCGTGCCGACCGCGATCACATCGACTTTGGAACCATTTCCCACGCAAGATCGTCACCTCGTCCTTTGCCGTTGTTAAGCAATCAGTAGTCCTGCTTTGAGTTGCAAATATTAGCAGCAGAACCGATATCAAATACCAGTGCTACTTGAGCTCTAGTAAGGTACACATCAATAACATGTATATCACATATACCTTTGTTCACCTTGCCATCCTTCTTATCCGCCAAATACTTGGGGCAGTTCCGCTTCGGTGAGGACTGCCTTGCTAAGAGAAGCACTCGATTTCAGGTTTAGGTCCGGACTTGGGTTTCTTCTCCGAGCACAACTTGTTTGCTGTTCTTCTTGAAGTTCCTTCTTCTTCCCTTTGCCTTTCTTCTTGAAACTAGTGGTCTTATTGACCATCAACACTTGATGCTCCTTCTTGATTTCTACCTCCGCAGCTTTTAGCATTGCGAAGAGCTCGAGCATAGTCTTTACTAACCCTTGCATATTATAGTTCATCACGAAGCCTTTGTAGCTTGGTGGCGTGATTGAAGAATTCATCAATGACACAATCATCCGGAAGATTAACTCCCGTTGAGTCAAGTGATTGTAATACCCGGACATTACGAGTATGTGCTCACCGATGCACCCATTCTCCTCCATCTTGCAGCTATAGAACTTATTGGAGACTTCATATCTCTCAATCGGGCATTCTATTGAAATATCAACTTCAACTCTGGAACATCTCATATGCTCCATGACGTTCAAAACATCGTTGAAGACCCGGTTCTAAGCCGTAAAGCATGGCACATGAACTATAGAGTAGTCATCACTTTGCTCGCGAGACGTTCTTAACGTCGTCGGTTACATCAAGAAGAGGGCTGGCACCTAGCGGTGCATCCAGGCGTAACTCTTACGTGCAGCAATGAGGATAATCCTCGAGTTACGGACCCGATCCGTGTAATTGCTACCATCATCTTTCAACTTTGCTTTCTCAAGGAACGCATTAAAATTCAATGGAACAACAAAGACGAGCCATCTATCTACAAACAATCATAGACAAGCAAGATACTATCGGTACTAAGTTCATGATAAATTTAAGTTCAATTAATCATATTACTTAAGAACTCCCACTTAGGCAGACATCTCTAGTCATCTAAGTGATCACGTGATCCAAATCAACTAAACCATAACCGATCATCACGTGAGATGGAGTAGTTTTCAATGGTGAACATCTTATGTTGATCATATCTACTATATGATTCACGCTCGACCTTTCGGTCTCCGTGTTCCGAGGCCATATCTGCATATGCTAGGCTCGTCAAGTATAACTGAGTATTCGCGTGTGCAAAACTGGCTTGCACCCGTTGTAGATGGATGTAGAGCTTATCACACCGATCATCACGTGGTGTCTCGCACGACGAACTTTGGCAACGGTGCATACTCGTGGAGAACACTACTTGATAATTTTAGTGAGAGATCATCTTAAAATGCTACCGTCAATCAAAGCAAGATAAGATGCATAAAGGATAAACATCACATGCAATCAATATAAGTGATATGATATGGCCATCATCATCTTGTGCTTGTGATCTCCATCTCCAAGCACCGTCGTGATCACCATCGTCACCGGCGCGACACCTTGATCTCCATCGTAGCATCGTTGTTGTTTACGCCATCTATTGCTTCTCGACTATCGCTACCGCTTAGTGATAAAGTAAAGCAATTACTGTATGCGTTGCATTTCATACAATAAAGCGACAACCATATGGCTCCAGCCATTGCCGATAACCGGTTACAAAACATGATCATCTCATACAATAAAATATAGCATCACGTCTTGACCATATCACATCACAACATGCCCTGCAAAAACAAGTTAGACGTCCTCTACTTTGTTGTTGCAAATTTTACGTGGCTGCTACGGGCTTTAGCAAGAACCGTTCTTACCTACGCATCAAAACCACAACGATAGTTTGTCAAATAGACTCGTTTTAACCTTCACAAGGACCGGCGTAGCCACACTCGGTTCAACTAAAGTGAGAGAGACAGACACCCGCCAATCACCTTTAAGCAACGAGTGCTCGAGTGGTGAAACCAGTCTCGCGTAAGCGTCACGCGTAATGTCGGTCGGGCGCTTCATCTCACAATACCGCTGAACCAAAGTATGACATGATGGTAGGCAGTATGACTTATATCCTCCACAACTCACTTGTGTTCTACTCGTGCATATAACATCAACGCATAAAACCTGGCCCGGATGCCACTGTTGGGGAACGTAGTAATTTCAAAAAAATTCCTACGCACACGCAAGATCATGGTGATGCATAGCAACAAGAGGGGAGAGTATTGTCTACGTACCCTCGTAGACCGAAGCGGAAGCGATCACAACGTAGAGGAAGTAGTCGACGTTCTCCTCGTGATCCAACCGATCCCAGCGCCAGCACTCCGGCGCCTCCGAAGTTCTTGACACACGACAGCTCGGTGACGCTCCTCGGGCTCCGATCCAGCAAAGCTCCGGAGAGAGAGTTCCACAAGACGACGGCAGGCGTGCAGGCGATCTTGATGTTCTATCGACGCAGGCTTCGCCTAAGCACCGCCACGATATGACCGAGGTGGATTATGGTGGAGGGGCACCGACACGGCTAAGGAATGATCTCAAGGATCAACTTGTGTGTTCTAGGGTGCCCCGCCCCGTGTATATAAAGGAGCAAGGGGAGGGCCGGCCGCCTAGGGGCGCGCCAGGGGGGGAGTCCTCCTCCTAGTGGGAGTAGGACTCCCTTTCCTAGTCCAACTAGGAAGGAGGAAGGGGAAGGAAGGAGAGGAGAGGGAGAGGGAAGGGGCGCGCCCCTCCTTGTCCTATTCGGACTGGGGGCGCGCCACCTCCCTGGTGCGGCCCTCTCTCCCTCTCGGCCCAATAAGGCCCATTACTTCCCGGGGTTCCGGTAACCCCTCCCGGCACTCCGATTTCTCAGGAAACTTCGGAACCTTTCCGGTGTCCGAATATAGCCGTCAATATATCAATCTTTATGTCTCGACCATTTCGAGACTCCTCGTCATGTCTGTGATCACATCCGGACTCGAACTCCTTGGTACATCAAAATACACAAAGTCATAATATAACCGTCATCAAAACCTTAGCGCGCGGACCCTACGGTTCGAGAACAATGTAGACATGACCGAGACACGTCTCGGTCAATAACCAATAGCGGGACCTGGATGCCCATATTGGCTCCTACATATTCTACGAAGATCTTTATCGGTCGGACCGCATAACAACATACGTTGTTCCTTTGTCATCGGTATGTTACTTGCCCGAGATTCGATCGTCGGTATCCAATACCTAGTTCAATCTCGCTACGGCAAGTCTCTTTACTCGTTCCGTAATACATCATCTCACAGCTAACTCATTAGTTGTAATGGTTGCAAGGCTTAAGTGATGTGTATTACCGAGAGGGCCCAGAGATACCTCTCCGACAATCGGAGTGACAAATCCTAATCTCGAATACGCCAACCCAACATCCGCCTTTGGAGACACCAGTAGTACTCCTTTATAATCACCCGCCACGTTGTGACGCTTGGTAGTACCAAAGTGTTCCTCCGTAAACGGAGTTGCATAATCTCATAGTTATAGGAACATGTATAAGTCATGGATAAAAGCAATAGCAACATACTAAACGATCGGGTGCTAAGCTAATGGAATGGGTCATGTCAATCAGATCATTCAACTAATGATGTGACCTTGTTAATCAAATAACAACTCCTTTGTCTATGGCTAGGAAACTTAACCATCTTTGATTAACAAGCTAGTCTAGTAGAGGCATACTAGTGACACTCTGTTTGTCTATGTATTCACACATGTATTATGTTTCCGGTTAATACAATTCTAGCATGAATAATAAACATTTATCATGAAATAAGGAAATAAATAATAACTTTATTATTGCCTCTAGGGCATATTTCCTTCACGAATGAGGAAGCTCTTTCAGAGGAGATGTCTCCTGATTACTTATGTGTGAGGCAGGGAGAAGACCGGGATAGTCGGCGGTGATGGCCACTTCCGTGCCGCCATAGCTCACCTGGTAGAACACCCCATCCTCGAGCGTCACAAATATGTCTGGATCCTCTTCGAATCCGAGGTCAAGGTCCCGGTTGTGGTCCTCTGCTTGTGGGGCGGGCTGTGGAGACCCTTGGTGATCTTCCGCCATTCCTGTTACAAATGGACGGATTAATGTCCATGGAAAGTGACTCCGGGAGTAGATTGAGTAGAGTAGTGGGATTGGAACTCACCCAGCTAGGAGGATTGTACATGGAAAATCCATCTCGGCGCTTAATACGAGTGAATTCCTCTTTCTCCTCTTTGTATAGTTCGGCCAGTATTTTGGCCAAAGCGGCGGGGGTGCCCAGACCCTACCGACCGCAGCGGGAGGCATCATCTTCCCCGTTATAGTGTCACATGGGAAGCCCTCTGTATTGGAGTGGCTGAACCCCTCGTACTATGGAAGTCGCCATTACCTCAACTATTGATAATCCGAACTAGGCGAGCGTCTTTATCTTGCTCATCAATTGACGGACTTCCGCCTCCTCGAGGCTCCGAGGGCGCCAGCTGTGGCGTTTCTTCAACGGAACACTTGAAAATTCGGGAAGACCCATTCGGACTGGGTCGGGAAGGGCGACATCCTCGATATAGAACCATTCGGTAGGCCACTCTTCGGATGCCTTCTTCAGTGTGCCGAACAGGTATCCGGTCTCGGCGATGCGCCATACCTTGGCTCCGCCCACTTCAAATATTAATCCCTCTTGGCTATGAGGGACGAGGCAGAATAGTTTCCTCCATAATTCAAAATGGGCCGCACAACCCAGGAATAGCTCATAAAGAGCAACGTAGCCCGCGATGTGCAGGATGGAGGCAGGAGTGAAATTGTGCAGTTGGAGGCCATAATACTCCAGAAGTCCTCGGAGGAACGGGTGGATTGGAAATCCAACGCCTCTCAACAAGTAGGGAATGAAGCACACTCGTTCCCCCTGGATGGATTGGGGAAATTCTCCGCCTAAGCCCGCCGTTGAAGGAAGTCAATCCTGCTTGAACGGGGATTAGATCCGCAGGGGGGAAGAAATCCCTGTGTCTGCAGCTTCACTAGTTGATTGTGGGGTACGGAACATTTCTCCCAATCGCCTTTTCCGGGGCCGTGGGGATGGGAGGAAGAGCTGGGAGCGCTAGCCATGTTGGAATGGTTTCTCCTAGCAAGCTCTGAGGATTCCTCGCTTGGTGTGGAATGGATCTGAAGATCCCAATCTCTTTAAATAGATGCCTTTCTTACATGGCTAGGGTGATATGTGCAAAAATACCCTGACCTCTCGTATTTGCTCGACACGTGGAAGCTAAAGTCATGAAGAAGTGGAAGCCGATGGGCGCGACATTAAATGGAAAGTCGAATACTGCTCTTTAAGTCAGGTACTTTGAAGTAATCGGAGGAGGAACCCGCCTTACAATGCCAAAGACAATCTGCGCGCCAAACACATCGTCATTGAAAGACTGGTTTGGGGGCTACTGAGGGAGTCCTGGATTAAGGGGTCCTCGGGCGTCCGGCCTGTTGACATTGGCCGGAATGATGGGCTATGAAGATACAAGACCGAAGACTCTCACCCGTGTCCGGATGAGACTCTCCTTGGCATGGAAGGCAAGCTTGGCGCCTGGATAGAAGATTCCTTTCTCTGTAACCGACTTTGTACAACCCTAGTCCCCTCTGGTGTCTATATAAACTAGAGGGCTTAGTCCGTAGAGGCAATCATAATCATACAGGCTAGACTTTTAGGGTTTTAGCCATTACGATCTCGTGGTAGATCAACTCTTGTAATACTCGTATTCATCAAGATCAATCAAGCAGGAAGTAGGGTATTACCTCCATAGAGAGGGCCCGAACCTGGGTAAACATCGTGTCCCCCACTTCCTGTTACCATCAACCTTAGACGCACAGTTCGGGACCCCCTACCCGAGATCCGCCGGTTTTGACACCGACACTACTAGTGCCCAAGTAGTACTACCGCAACAAGCAATCGTAGTACCGGCTAATAGACTATCTAATACTGCTAGTGCCGCTCTATCACCATGGCCAAAAAAGAGGGGAAATACCCCACCCCTCTGCGGTAGTAGGTCTGACACTACATCCAATAGTGCTGCTCCACCAGGGAGCCATACTATCGGCCATGAGTGCGGTACTACCGACCTGAATGACAAGCAGCAACAACACTACTCCCATGTGGGAGGGGATCTGTACTACCACTGCCTACCCCGGTACTACCGGTAGAGAAAAACAAGAGCAATAGAAATTAGATGGGAAACTCCTCAAAAGTTGGGAAGCTCATGTGGGTGTGTCGGTGTCAAAACCGGCGGATCTCGGGTAGGGGGTCCCGAACTGTGCGTCTAGGCGGATGGTAACAGGAGGCGAGGGACACAATGTTTTTACCTGTGTTCAGCCCTCTCGATGGAGGTAATACCCACGCCCTGCTTGATTAATATTGATGATATGGGTAGTACAAGAGTAGATCTACCACGAGATCAAGGAGGCTAAACCCTAGAAGCTAGCCTATGGTATGATTGTTGAGATGTAATGTTGTGTCCTACGGACTAAAGCCCTCCGGTTTATATAGACACCGGAGAGGCTAGGGTTACACAGAGTCGGTTACAATGGTAGGAGATCTACATATCCAGTTGCCAAGCTTGCCTTCCACGCCAAGGAAAGTACCTTTCGGACACGAGCCGAGTCTTCAATCTTCTATCTTCGTAGTCCGGGAGTCCGCAGATATTGATAGTCCGCTATCCGGACACCCCTAGTCCAGACTCCTCAAGAGCCCCTAACCAGGCTTCAATGACGATAAGTCCAGCGTGCTTGTAGTCTTCGGCGTTGCAAGGCGGGTTCTCCCTTCGAATTCCATGTTCCTGCCAAATAGTGTCCGGCTTCACCTTGAATACTGTGCTTCTTGGCTTCTACGCCAAATTATGGCCCTCTTCCACGCGTCGCGTGAATGCGAAAAGCCAGGGAGTCTTTTAGATTTTACCCCCTGGTTGTGCGGGTCACCTGCCTATTAAAGGGGCAGGGATCCAGATCCAAACCGCACCATCTTCCTCCCGCAGATACTCCATCGAAGCGCCTCGACCACAAATCCATTCCACCATGGATCGTCAACGCGCTCTTCCTCACGCGCTCCTAGCCCGTCGCCGGGATTGGAGGAGGTGCTCTATTTCGCACAATGAGCTGGTAAAGCTCCAAACGGAGGGATTGCTTCCTCCGCCTTCATGGTTCGGTCCGAGCCGGACTGGTTACTTATCGAGGAGGGAGGCAGCGGAGGACACCCCAAGCCCCAACAAGGGGAGCGGGTGTGTTTCGTCCCCTATCGATAAGGGGCTCGGATTTCAATACATCCGTTCCTCGCGGGCTCTTGAAGTTCTATGGACTCCAGCTCCATCACCTCACGCCCGCCTCAGGCTGCATATCGCGGACTACGTAGCTCTTTGCGAGCTATTCACGGGCATCGAGCCCCATTTCGCATTGTGGAAGAGGTCGTTACGCCTGCACCCGTTCTCACCAGGGTCCATATATCAAGTAGGCGGCGCCGAGATATGGCGATCGCTTGGACCGGATACCTATCCGGCACCCCCAAGAGGGCGTCCAAGATCGGCCCTTGGGTGGTTTTATATCGAGACGCTCATTGCCCGACCCAGTCCGGATTGGCCTCCGGAGTTTGATCTGCTCCCTTGAAGAAACGCCTCGGTGGCGCCCATGAGCCCTCGCTTGGAGGAAGACAAGAGCGTCCATTACTTGATGGGCGAATAAGATTAATGGCTCATTCGGCTTGACCATGATTGGAGTCATGGCGGCGTGCATCAGCGGGGTGCAGCCGCGAATACTGAGGCCACCCCATGTGGGATTTCAATGGGAGGACGATGCCACCCGCACGACCGAAGGGCGGGTTTGACCGAGGATCTGGTGAAGATCTGTCCGGTCTGTACAAGGGGGAGAAGGAGGACTTCCTTCGTCCGAACCCTGTGGATGGGTTTTCTATGGTCAATCCCAGAGGATGGGTAAGCGAACACCTCAAAAGGGCCTTCACCCATATCTTCGAAGTTTAAGCTTCTTATATTACGTCTCGGCGCAGGTCTACGCCGGACTGTGGAGGACATGGTGAGTCTGCTCCACAACCCGAGGACCGGAAGGATCCTCGGTCCGCCTCCAAGAGGATCCGGACCTCGGGGTGGAGCTAATCGACGGGTGTATCACCAGCTAAGCGTTGATGATCGTTGAGTCGCCATTACGGCGGACTACCCGGGCTAAGTTCGCATCCCGGTGACCAAGACCAAGTCCGGACACCGTTATCTTATCCTTGCCTATTCGACCTTCACGAACGATGGTGTCTTGCAGAAGCGCCAATCCGCCGGAGCGAACTGCGGCGGCCGACTTCTGAGGTCGGGCCGAACCAGCAGGAGGAAAAGGAGCGCCATGCGGGCGGAAACGTCGCCGCAGAGGTACAGCTCATGTTTGATCTTTCTGAGCAATGTTCCGAGGAAACTTCTAAGTGCTCATGATCTTTATAGAAGAAAAAGCGCCGCGGATCTGTGAGCACAGGAATTGCCGACCCAATCAACACTAGCTAGGCTCCAGTACCGGACTGGAGGGGGAGGCAAGCGAAGACGCGAACCGGATCCTACTCCAACGGAGGATACCGACAGATCGTCCGCCACAAAGTCGAGGTGGAGAGCGCTATGAATCATAGACGCCACGGACAGTTTTTCAAGAGGCGTGCTTTTCCCCGAGGCATTGGATGCCTTTAACGCAGGGACGCGCATCTCCGGGTGCTCAAAATGGTTTTACCAGTAGGCCGCAGAGCGGTATGTTAAAGACATACGGGTAAGGGAATTTTAATGGTTGTATACACAAGAGCCCCGAGACATAAATTAGTTATGTTAACTGATTTAAGGATCATATGAACTTTCGTGCTCTTAACGAGAAGAACGCCCGGCTGTCCCGGAGCGCAAGATTGCAAGGCCCAACTTGGGGCTGCGCTTCTTTGCCTTGAGGGGACGAAGACCCCACCTGGTAACACATTTGCATAAATTAATATAAGCGCTGTGCGGCGTGCGCGCGAGTCTAATAACGACACTGTAGGTGCCGCCGAACAAGATCTGGGCAGGCAAGCGCTATTGCGCCAGCTAAAGGCCGGCGAGAATGTGCTGAACAGAGTTCAGCAAGAAAGGAACAGGCTCCAAGATGCCAACGCCAAGCTTGGAGAAGAGCTGAAGGCGCCTGAGCCGAGCTGTCAGCTCATCAAGGAGAATCAACGGCTTCGTCGCGGCATCTATAGTAAGTGCTTGAGTGAACTCTCTAAGGAAGAAGAGTTCGGCGAGGAAGCGATTTGACATTATATGTCTTGTAGGTATACTCACGGGCCATCCTGCGGAGGAGATGCCCGTATCAATGGGTGATCAACTTCCGAACTGTTGCAGCTGTTCGAACGAGTTCGGCAGCAATGAGTGGCGCCAGTCAAAGCTTTATGGCCATCCTCGCCCGCCCGAGGGCCTCGGAGAGCTTGCAGAGAAGCTACAGTGCGGCGGCGCCTGTTTGTGGAAGGTTTCGCCTGCCGTCAAGGTGCCAGGAGGCTTGGGCCATGGTGAAGACGTGGTACAAGAAGGCGGATCCCAACCATATGGCGAAGTTGGACCGGTGGGGCCCGACGGAAGGAGATCCTGTGAGTTTAGTGTACTGCCTGTAGAACTGGCTGCTAAATTTTCCCAACGGACTGTAAGCTAGACAGACTGTTAGACGGGATTGAGGAATACAATCAATGAACTTGACAATGTATGTTATCCTTTAAAATGACATGTGAAATGTCTTCTAGCTGGATTGTAGATCGCTTGTCGTTGCCGACCTTTTAAACCGACCTTGGGACCCTAGAGTCCGGAGTGTGTCCGAATACCTTTGTGGTTAAGAAATAACCGTGGTATGCATGGAGACTAGGCGTAGGGGTCATTAGTGCTTTATCAGACAAGTGCCCAACTAGTTATGTTATATTACATGGTTAGTAAGAAACATCTTCCAGGGAGAATAGTTCCGTTAAGGGTTCCTTTCGCTGGGGAGGCATGCCCTAAAGTGCATGTCCGGGCTGCCAAGATAGCGATAAAACATCCGGGGCAGATGGAAAAATAGGTAAAATTCATCTTTTGAATCACCGATCAATATTCCCTTAAGAACGCTTAGCTTCGGCTTCACCCAGTCGAGGTACACGTCCGCTGACCGGCAAGAATAATCGCAGAGGTGCTCCTTTACCACCTAGCCGAACAATCGGGAACGAGGGGTAAGCACAGAGCCAGCAACCCAGCTTGGCCAAAACTTAAGTCATATCGATGCATATAATGGCGAGTAAAAGGTACATGTGGAAGCGTGACACATGTGTTGGGTATACAAACCCGTATAGTTGAGCTTCTGTAAAAGAAGCCCCCAGGAATAACGAGTGCGGATGGCACATCGTATGTATGCAAAAGAATGCGAAAATAGGCCCCGAGGGGCTTTGTTAATTTAAAAGGATAGAAAGAGAAAAAGAAGACAGCCGAAATATATAAGGTTGGACGGGGGAAGGGGATGAACTCTTAGTCCGGCGCTAGGCATAGAATCGTCGGAGTCGGGCTGCGTTCCATGGGTTCGGCTCGAGTCGGTTGTCCGACGATTTAAGTGAGACGGTATGCTCCGCCGGTCAAGACTTGATCAATAATGAAGGGCCTTCCCATCCGGGCTTGAGCTTGTCCTTTTCTTGTCCGGCAGCATAGAACTAGTTCGCCAACGTTGTAAGTTTTGGCCCGTACTTCTCGCTTTGATATCTTCGGCCTGCTGCGATAGAATGCGGAACGAGCCTTCGCGACGCCACGTTCTTCCTCCAATGTGTCCAAGCTGTCCCGCCGATCGAGCTCGGCTTCTCTTTCTCATACATGCGCACTCGAGGTGAGTCATGAATAATGTCGCAGGCGAGAACGCCTCTGCGCCGATACCATAAAAATGGTGTGAATCCGTAGTACGGTTAGGCGTTGTCCGCAGCCCCGTGAGTACGGAGTCAAGCTCCTCGACCCATTGGGTGTCTCGATTTAGTGAGTGACCTCACTAGTGCGGGTTTAATGCCGCCATTATTAGACCGCTTGCTCTTTCCACTTGACCGCTGGTTTGAGGGTGATAGACCGACGATAGTCGAGCTTAATGCCCATACTTTTGCACCATGACTTGACTTCATTGGCTGTGAAGTTCGTGCGTTATCGGTGATGATGCTGTGGGGACTCAGAACGGTGTACCACCTCCGATATAAAGTCTATCACTGGTCCGGACTCTGCCGTTTTGACCGGTTTGGCCTCTATCCATTTGGTGAACTTATCCACCATGACCAATGTACTTTTTCTTATGGGTTCCCTTTGAGGGGTCCGACCATGTCAAGCCCCTGCATCGCGAACGGCCGTGTAATGGGTATGGTTTTGAGGGCGGTGGGTGGCATATGGCTCGATTAGCGAAGAGCGGCAACCCACGATCGCTGGACCAAGTCCTGCATCCGCCCGAGCCGTCGGCCAATAAAATCTCTGACGAACGCCTTTCCTACCAGGCCGGGCTGCTGCGTGGTGTCCACCTAGTCCGCATGGATTTCAGCCAGAGGTTTCGCCCTTCTTCTTGGAGATACACCTTTGAAGGACTCCGTAGTACTTTTCTTATAAAGTTCTCCTCGTGAACCTTGTAGGCCTTCGATCGCGGACTATGCAGTGGGCCTCATTTTGGTCTTCGGAAGTTCCTGCCTAAGTAAGTAGGCTAGGAAAGGTTACATCCACGCGGCGACATCGCCATTATATCGTGGGCGGATTGTGTTATGTTGTCCGCTGAATCACCGGTTAGTGCGGCTTTCTCCGGTTTGTCGCTACTGCACTCCTCTTCCCATAGTACGGATGGCTTGAAGAGCCGCTCCAGAAGATATTTGAGGACAACATCACGTTTCGCACCGATGCGTGCGTGATGTCGGCCGCTTGGTTGTTATCTCGGGCTATGTGATGGAATTCGAGTCCTTCAAACCGAAGTGACATTTTCGTGACAGCATTACGATATGCTGCCATTTTCGGATCCTTGGCGCCAAAGTCTCCATTTATTTGGGATATTGCAAGGTTTGAATCGCGCACCTCTAGGCGTTGAATGCCCATGGAGATCGCCATCCGGAGACCATGTAACAAGGCCTCGATTCGCTGCATTGTTGGAGTCCGTGTACATTATTTGAAGTACATATCGACTATATCTCCGGTGGGGACGTCAAGACGACGCCGCCCCCATCCGCCAACATTTTGGAGCCGTCGAAGTGCATAGTCCAATTGGAGTATGCGCCGTACTCTTTAGGTAGTTCGCCCAGTCCATTCAATGACGAAGTCAGCCAAAACTTGTGACTTTATGGCTCGCCGAGGTTTGTAAGTTATGTCGAATGGCAAGAGCTCAATGGCCCATTTTGCAATCCTGCCTGCTGCGTCGCGGTTATTTATAATGTCATTGAGTGGTACTTCAGAGGGCATCGTTATCGAACACTCTTGAAAGTAGTGTCGAGCTTCCGAGACGCCATGAACACCGCGTATGCTATCTTCTCGATAGTGCGGGTAGCGGATTTGCAGGGGTTAACACAATGGATACGTAATACTTGGTTTTTGAAGAGGGAATTTATGCCCCATACATTTGCTCGCTCGACGACGAGGACGGCGCTACAACTTGATGTGTTGCTGCGATATATAACAACATTGGTTCGCCCAGAGTGGGCGCGCCAAGACCGGATTTGTTGCCAATATGGCCTTTATTTCTTCGAGTCCGGAAGTGGCGGCATCCGCCCACTCGGTGTTGTTGGCGCCTTAGGAGGCGATAAAGGGCAACGCCTTCTCTCCTAAACGGAGATAAACGGCTTAAGGCTGCCACGCATCCTCGTTAATTTTGTATTTGCTTGAGGTCCTTTGGGATATCCAAGCGTGTGAGCCCGGATTTTGGCTGGATTTGCTTCGATCCTCTACGGGTACAATGAAGCCCAGCGACTTCCGGCTGGTACGCCAAAACACATTTTTCCGGATTCACTTAATGTCATATGCTCGAGGTTGTCGAATGTGAGCCTCAAATCGCCTACTAAAGTTTCGACGAGTTTTGTTTTGACGACCACGCCGCCGACGATGCCTCGATTGCTTTGCCGATCTGGGTAGCCGACATGTTTGAATCATGCGCTGATATGTTGCGCCGGCGTTTTTAAGTCCGAAGGGCATCGTGTTGAAGCAGAATGGTCCGTATGGAGTGATGAATGCCGTTGCGGCTTGATCTGCTTCCGCCATCTTGATTTGATGATAGCCAAAGTATGCATCCAGGAAGCACAACGAATCGTGTCCTGCTGTGGCATCGATAATTTGATCGATGCGGGGAGGGGAAAGGATCCTTTGGGCAAGCCTTATTGAGGTCTTTGAAGTCGACACACGAGACGCCAGATTTATCTTTCTTTGGTACCATCACCAAATTTGCTAGCCATCCGGATGTTTGATATCTCTAATGAATCCGCTTCCAATAACTTGGCTAGCTCTTCTCCCATTGCCTGTCTTTTGGGTTGGAAAATCGTCAAGAGCCTGTTTGATGGCTTAAATCCTTTTAGGATGTTTAGGCTGTGTTCGCCAACTCGCGAGGGATTCGGGCATGTCCGAAGGATGCCAAAGCGAAGATGTCCCAATTTTCCGAAGGAATTCGCGCGATCAAGGCGTCGACTTCGGGTTCAACTGCGCTCCGATGGAGGCCGTCTTTGTTGGGTCCGCTGGTGGACCTGAAATTTAATTATCTCATCTGCTGGTTTGAAGGAGGTGGACTTGGATCGCTTATCGAGTATCACATCGTCCCCTTCATGTAGAGCGTGGCGCGGTGAGTTCCTCTCGCCGCTAAGGTTTTGGATAGTGCCTCGAGGGCTAGTGTGGCTGTCTTGTTTTCGGCTGAGTGCTATGTCCGGATCACCGCGATAGTGATTATTCCGTTGGGCCCATGCATTTTGAGCTTCATGTACCCGTAATGAGGTATTGCTTGAAAAATTGTGAATGCCTCTCGTCCTAATATGGCGTGATAGCCGCTGCTGAACGGGCTACTGGAACGTGACTTCTTCGGATCTGTAATTGTCCGGAGAGCCGAACACCACATCGAGTGTGATTTTTCCGGTGCAGCGCGCTTCCCGGCTAGGGATTATTCCTCCGAAGGTTGTGCTGCTTCGCTCAATACGGCTCCAATCGATTTCCATTTTCCGCAGGGTTTCCTCATAAATGAGGTTTAGTCCGCTGCCACCGTCCATGAGGACTTTTGTCATCGAAAAGCCGCCCACTATGGGACTAAGTACCGGTCGGGTGGGGCTCTAGTAGTTCGAGATGTGGGCTCGTCGCTGGCGCTGAAGGTGATAGCTGTGTCGATCCATGGATTTTTGTTGCTACTTGGTAGACTTCAGCGAGTTCGCGGATTGTTCGCTTTCGCATATTATTTGATGCGAAAGTCTCAAGACCTGCTGATACCGTTGGTATTGTTGGAGTGGCTTCCTGAGCTAGAAGCTCTTCGCCACTTTTGGCCACCGCCGTAGTATCCAACATGCTCGAAGGCTATGTGTTGGGACAGCTCTCAGTATTATGAAGTTTACAGGTCCATTGAGCCATCCCTCCGAAGACGGTTCCGCTTCCCTTCTGGGTTTTTGCTTTTGGTTTTTGCATCCGGGGCCCGATTGTGAGGTGCCCTTTACCATGGACTGGGTTTGGGGCGGATTATCCCAAAATTGATTTTTAGTTTTCCGAAACTTTCCGTCAGACAAGATTAAGACTATGGACGCCAGATCGGTAAAACGTGTAATCTTGCGACGATCAATGGCGTTCAGGATTCCCTTGTCGGTGCGATTATTGCGAAGATTGAGATTATGCGTTTTCCTCTCGGCAGTCCTTTATCCCGCCCATAACCGGGAGGAATCTGGCCCAGTAATGATGTACTGTTTCTGAAGGCTCTTGCCGGATTAGAGATAGGTCGCATATGTCTGGGCGGGTGGGTGGAATAAAATCCGGATCCCTGCCCATCTTTGAGCTCAAAGGCTGAGGGACTTCCGAATTCGGAAGCTTGATTTGCTGGGAACGGCCCAGCGAGTCCGGAGCGACGCATGATTTTAGGCTCAATGCTCGATCAGAGTCCGTTCCTCCGCGGGAATCCGGCATGGAGGGTTCGGGAATCCGGACACAGATTGTTTTCAACAATGGCAAAGAATTGCCGAGTTGTTCTTCTACCACTTCGACGTGGTGGGTAGCCTGGGGAGAGTTAATCTCTCTCAGATCGGTTTTAAGCCTGATCTGATTGTAGTCCGCTGCGACTCGAGGCGGCGATGCGATCCAAAAGCTCGTTAACGACGAGAGCTCGATTGATCTAACTGCTCGGCAGCTTTAGGGCTGACGCGAAGATTGCTTCCGACGACTTGAGAAGTCATTGCCGAAGCGACGGCGGACAGCGGTCATAAGGAAGCCGCCAAGCCGGATTGTTTGACCGCGGCCAAGGCCCTCCGGTGAGAACACCGTCTTTGAAGACGGGTAAAGGCATCCGCCTATCGGCGATGACACGAGGAACTCTCAATGAAAGCACCAATGTCGGTGTCAAACCGGCGGATCTCGGTAGGGGTCCCGAATGCTGTGCGTCTAGGCGGATGGTAACAGGAGGCGAGGACACAATGTTTTCACCTGTGTTCAGCCCTCTCGATGGAGGTAATACCCCACGCCCCGCTTGATTAATATTGATGATATGGGTAGTACAAGAGTAGATCTACCACGAGATCAAGGAGGCTAAACCCTAGAAGCTAGCCTATGGTATGATTGTTGAGATGTAATGTTGTGTCCTACGGACTAAAGCCCTCCGGTTTATATAGACACGGAGAGGCTAGGGTTACAGAGTCGGTTACAATGGTAGGAGATCTACATATCCGTATTGCCAAGCTTGCCTTCCACGCCAAGGAAAGTACCTTCCGGACACGAGCCGGAGTCTTCAATCTTCTATCTTCGTAGTCTGGGAGTCCGGCGGATATTGATAGTCCGGCTATCCGGACACCCCCTAGTCCAGGACTCCCTCAGGGTGCAATATGGTTTTTGTATGTGTTTGATTCCAGCCATACCTTTCAATGCAGCACACAAACCCCTTATCAATAGTACACTTTCCCTACGACTCAATCAAAAATAAATTGTGAGAACCCAGCCTTTGGTTTTCCTTTTAAAGGGGAACATAACCTCTTGTGCCACTTTTCGAATATACATGTATAGCTCAAGCACACGATTATATCACAAATTACGTTGTCATCTGCACCGCACTTACGTAGGGAAGTGCCCTTTTAGAGTGGAAGCACCATCTTAAGTCGGGGCGATGTTCTTTGCTTAGCCTGCAGCCTGACGGTCGGTCTGCTCGTGTTTGATAGGCGTCTGCTCGAAGATGAAACCTCTGAAACCCACCAACATGAGATGTAGGCGCAACGAGCAATATGAAGAATGACGAATGTCTCCCAAAGCCAAAGAGGACAACGATAGATTCCCACAAGGCAAGCAACTGGAGGTCGCGGAGCCCTCTAATCGAACTTCGTCATGAATAACCTCCATCGGGCTTGCTAGACTCGAGAGGTTGCGGTAGAATCCTTCGCTGCTGATTACCTTTGATCCAGTTTTGGATGTAGATAATCCTCACCTCTTTACCCAAGGATGACTCTAGGTATCAAACCCACGGAAAGTTCAACTGTTAGACATGAATTCAAGCAAAGCTATCGTTCTTGTAAGAAATTTAAGTTTCCCGGACTGAACAAACAGTAGTTGAGAGAGAGAGAGAGAGAGAGAGAGAGAGAGAGAGAGAGAGAGAGAGAGAGAGAGAGAGAGATCAAATATAAGGGAATAGTCATGGGCATGATGACTTTACTTAAAACCTTATACTTGCACTTAGGATCTTATCTTTATTTCCAACATGGTCCTGATAGACACCGTTATGATGTGCTTTCAAAAATTAGATGTGTGGAATGCACAAAAATAACATCATGACCAATCAACAACCTATATCATGAGCCTATTGTCCAATGAAGGACCTTACCATCGTGCGGGTAATGCATTGTCGTTTAATGATTGCAACTCATGATCCCAAGAGAGTTGCTTTCAGCTACTATACAAATCATTAATATCATCGGTGTTTGGTGTAGCCTCCCATGTATCCCTGCACTTCACCTCCTCTTGAATTGATCTAAAATATTCTGGGTACCTGCGGAGTCTTGGAACGAGAATAAGACAAGAGAAAAATGTGTTGTAGATAACACACATACAAATAACATCAACTTAAGTAAAGTCATACCAATGATCTCGAGCACAAGTACAGAGGGTTGCAAGGCCTATGCCTTAGCCCATTGCCTGAAGGATTGCCCACACATTTCAATCAAATAATAGATGTAAAACATTGTAGATAACATTGATGATAGATGAATGATTGTATAAAGTCTTACAATGTCGCAGTATGCGATGTATCAATTGCAACTATGACAAACTATGGGGAGAATTGCTATGGAGATAGAGATGGCGGCGACTAGGGTTCTGATGGTCCTAAATAGGCCCTTGTCACTTTTATGAAGGTTGTCACGGATGATGTCACAGTGCGAACGGTGCATGGTGCGAACGCGCCCGCTCATACTAGACACCGTCTTTCGCGCTGGATAGCCTGTGGCGCCCCCCTTTGATATGACTTGATATCCCATCTTTTTGTTTTTCCATGTATTGCTCAATTTCCTCCCCTTTATGGTCCAAAAGCTCCAGAAGCAAATTATAAAAAGGGATCCACAATCTTTTACATTTATTAGTCATTAGTGATAAATCAAAGTGATTATCTTGGAATATCCATGAATATCTGGTTTAAAACAATGGTTGGATGAGTGTAGAAAATACACTCATCAACCGCTCATGCGGGAATCCTCTCCACTGTCAACAGTGACCAGTCTGGAACAACCGAGTCCTCTCTTCCTCGTTGGTTCTCGATATGGCCCGAACCGTTAAATTGATCCTTGCCAACTCTGTAGCCCGCTCTGCCCGATCTAGCACCTCTAGAAGCTCACGAATCTCTTGGTCATTTATCAAAAAAAAACAACGAATCTGCTGATCTGACACCACTCCCCCTGTGCACCACATCCACCTATAGAGGTAGAAGAAGATGACACTGCCCTCCCATATCTCGCTGAATTGGATCCCAAGGCAACTCCGAGCCCCACATCCGAGCAGAGAGTGGGATGACGCAACATTGGGGCTCCCCTCAGGTATGCAGAGTTGAGGCCGAGGTCGCCGAGGATTAGGGAAGGGCTGCGGGTTGTGAGGCCAGGTGGAGGCGGAGGCAAAGAGGTACAGATGGCGCCGCGAGAGCAAACATTTTGAAAGTTTCTCATAGTCGTTTACATGTGGTTTGATGCCAATTTATTATCAACCACCGTAATTGATGTTACACCAATATCACACAACAATCAAACAAGAAATCAAATCGCAGCTGCACCAACCGCACTATCCATGTTTTATGGGCCATAGCGTACACATCACATCGAATCCTTTTTCCTCTTCTTCCTTGAAATTCAAGCAATAATTGAGTGTTTGTTTGATTTTTGTTGAGCTGGTACTGATTTGGTCCGATACGATCTGATCTGCGTGGGGCATCTTGTGAAAGAAAAACAACGGAGGAGATAGGATCATGATTTTCTTCAACGCCGAGCCGACCCGCGACGTGTGTAGTGCACAAGTTAAGTCTGTACGCGTCAAGCTGTGCACGTGGTGGACACATGGACACCCCATGTGTCCACCTCGCCGGGCCGACCGATCGCCATTGCCATCGCCATCGCCTAGTTGCGAAATTGAAGCGGTCGGTCGTGTGAGTGCGTGCCATTGGCGCCACGTCGCGCACTCACCGTCCGTCGACATGTACTCCGGCGACGCGACGTATATAGGCTGAGCTTGGCCCGGATCAGATCCACCACCAGTCCACCGCGTTCCCATTTCCAGTCCACCGACAGACCAATCAATCATGGAGTTCCCGCACCGCCACGGCCACGGCCACGGTCGCCGCGACGACGACGACGAAGACCGCCGCGCCCCCGCCCCCTACGGCCGCCACGAGCCCGATGCGTACGGCGCCCTCCCCGTCCTACGGCCGCCGCCCCGACGACGACGCCGGTGATGCCTACGGCCGCCACCCTCCCGCCGCCTACGGCGCTCCTCCCCCGTCCTACGGTGCCCCGCCTCCCGCCTACGGGGGCGGCCGCGAGGATGAGTACGGCGGCCGCGCCCCGGCATACGGTGCCCCGGCCCCGGCCTACGGTGCCCCTCCTCCCGCCTACGGTGGAGGCCGCGAGGACGACTACGGACGCCACGCGCCCGCGCCGGCGGGCTACGGCGGTGGTGACTACGGGCGCCACGCCCCTGCTCCGGCCTACGGCGGGGGCCGCGACGAGGGCTACGGCGCACCCGCCCACGGCAACGTGGTGCACGTCGCCCACGAGTCCGGCGACGAGAGGCCGCAGTACGGGGGCGGCGGATCCGGGGGCTACGGCCACGAGACGCGCCCGCACCACGGCGGCGGGGCGGCCCCGGCGACCAGGCAGCCGACGTACAGGATCCTCTGCAAGGCCGGCGAGGACAGCTTCAGCCTCGCCGCCAGGGACGGCAAGGTCTGCCTCGTCCGCACCGATCGCGACGACGACACGCAGGTACACACACATACACCTCTGCAAGATCGATCCAAGATTTACTTACAGCCTTCCATGATCCCGATCCAAAATAGTATAGTGAACTTCACACCGGGATCTGAAAACTTGGCGTTTCTGCCTTGTCCTTTGCTAATTGGGGAAAAGCAATAATCCTGTTTGGCTTTTGCTCAAGCAAATTTCATGTATTATTTCTTCCCTGATCTTGTGGTTGATGGATTTGAATATACACCTCTGATGCAGCACTGGATCAAGGACATGAAGTACAGCACAAGGGTGAAGGATGAGGAAGGCTACCCTGCCATGGCACTCGTCAACAAGGCCAGCGGAGAGGCTCTCAAGCACTCCCTCGGCCAATCTCACCCTGTAATTAACCTCCTTCCTTCAGTTCATCCATCCAACTTCTAATTTTTGCTATCTGATGCATGCGTGCACGCACGGTAGATCTTACATGATTTTGGCAAATTTAGAACATATCAGAGTATCTGCAAGCACACCACATGCCACACATTCCAAATGCCTACTTCCTCTGCAACCATACTAGCAGCGATTCTGCAAACAGAATGGGCAAAGCTTGAATGAACAGAAGCACTTTGAGCTTATTGGCAGTGTGACCTATGGTGTTTCAGTGAATAATCACCACTAGGAGTATAAACTAGTCCAGCATGAGTGGAATTCCTCCATGTTCTTGGGGATAATATTTGCCTAGCAGGTGTCATTCAGAAAACGTAGTAAATTATGTCAGTGTGAAAAACTTAAATTTGCTATGGTTTTCACATTACCATACAAGACCATAACTATAACAATACTTCCACGTGTGTTCATGTGCACTGTCATGTTCCGCAAAATTTGTAAGATGTCATTGTGCCTGCTGTGACTGTGATCTAGTATGTCCTTCCACATGAGCATCCATGTGCACATATATCGCAGACTTCTACCGTTGTCCATGTGCACACTAGCTCTAAAATAATATGGTGAACTCGTTAGACAACACTGGTTCCAGAATAATTTGGTACGCCATGAGTTGTCACATGGTCATGTGCTCATGCTCAATCCTGAAGTGCAGCTCCAGTATTGTGAATTTGCTTACCTTCTGGTTTGTTTTTTGGATCCTAGGTTCGTCTGACCAGGTACAATCCAGACACCCTGGACGAATCGGTCCTTTGGACCGAGAGCAGGGATGTCGGGGCAGGCTACCGCTGCATCAGGATGGTGAACAACATCTACTTGAACTTTGATGCGCTCCATGGCGACAAGGACCATGGCGGTGTGCGCGATGGAACCACCCTCATTCTGTGGGAGTGGACTGAGGGCGACAACCAGCGCTGGAAGATCGTTGCCTGGTGTAAGTTCTTCTATTCCATCTCCTGCGCTTGCCGTGTATTAATTTCTTGTTGCTCCAGTTCAGTTTCACTAGAACAGTTTGATTACTTAATTGCCACTTGTTTCTTCTCATGCAAATAGTCATACCAGCTCAAGCATAACGTAGATGCATGCTAGTACATGACACGAGCAAGGTATTTCTGTCGCAATTTGGGGACTGATTTGTGTCTTGTAATGATGGCAGGAATGATGCACATGCTACAGTTTGTCGGTTCAAACAGCGCGCGGTCTTAATAATAAGCAAGTACTGTATGTTTCTGGAATAAAAAGGATGGCGCCAATGTGAGCGGTATGTCTGTTTTGTTTGGGGAGTTATGTATATGGATGAACTTGTAATGATGGATTTATTTGGCGTAGATTATGTGTGATGGATGCATGAATAAACCAGTGCTTGTTATTATGCATGCATATACATGCCGTGTGACATGTTTGTGAACTACACTGTATAACAGAATTGGTTTATCCCATCATATTGCTGTAACGGAGATCTATCTATATGGTTGTGGCGGATATTCAATTCGGCTCAAGGTAGCATATGCTCCTGCGTGCCAAAAATGCTTTTATATATGTGAAAGAATATGAAAAATTCAGACATGTACATGTCATTTGCATATCTCTACGGTGAAAACCCAAGCATTTCGACCAGTACAGAAACAAGTTCTGTGCTTATTTTCTGGCGCTTAGACTGTCTTTTTTCCCTGAGGAAGCATAATTGTTCCTTTTTTGCATGAAAATCGACAGGAGCTGTATGAACATGTACAAAAAATCCTTTTAAAAATGGTTTCACATTTGTTTGAATTTGTTTTTAAAAAAATGGTATTATCCTCCAGTTTTTGTTGATATCTTTGAGGTGCAGACACTTTGATCTTGTCTTTGAGGTGCAGACTCCTCTTTTCTTGTAAAAAAAATGTGTTGAAGGTCCCTCCAAACCAAAAAGAAATGTACTCAAGGTCAATTCCTATGTCGCTTCTCATGAAGTTGATATGATTCGCTGCTTTATTTTGATTCCACTTTTCTCATTCCAGCTTTAGCAATAATTGTTGGTAGCATGTCCTGTCCACTAGAGAGTGTCTGGCTCGCCCTGGTAGTTGCCTGTTGCCATCTGCCAAATAAATCACAGTAAATTTGATGTGAGATGCCATATGCTATACGAATTATGCCGATGACCGATCCAGTGGAGCCCTTTCAAATCTGGGGCTGCCATCTGTTTGGACTCTTAATTGTCTATATCATCATACTCTCTCCGTTCGGAATTACTTGTCGCAAAAATGAATATATCTAGACGTATTTTAGTTCTAGATACATCCATTTTCAAGACAAGTAATTCCGAACGGAGGGAGTAGCAAATAGAGTTTTGCAAAAAAAAAAGAAACAAATATAGCAATAGGTTTAACTTGGGATACTTTTGGTTACAATTGTCCAGACATACTACCTATGTTACTTTTATGACTCTAATTACATGCTTACTAGATTGGGCACGCGCGAGGATACCGGTCCCAACGTTATAGTTAAGGGCATTACAATGGTGACATATGGATACAGATGCCCCATGATAAAAAGTAGCTTCAGGCATTTATATTAATTTTTTTCTCTTCAATGCAAGCTACTACTAGTGGGCATCATAAAAAAATAAAGTAGACTCTCACTGTACATGCATCTCTACTCTTCACTTCAACTTTTTCAACTTTATGCACCAGACCACACTTTTTCTCTCCAAGCACCTGCCTCCTGTAGAGGATCTCGCTTCCCTATCCAAATCTATTTTTTCTGACATCCGAATCTACATGTCATTTGAGGCACCACCCTGAGGCTATGCATTGGCCATGCCCTAAGTAGGTAATGCTCAAGTTAGTAGGAAGGTTTGAGGAACTGTCTACATCTAAAAAATCAAAGTAACCATCCATGATAGGTGAGCTTACTACATGTCACAAACAGCAAAATAAACCCAAAGCAAGGTAAGCAAGGCATAGTCAATTCACAGGATAATTGATTTGCATGGTCACGACGAAAGCAGTAAGAGAATCGGCAGTGAACCAGACACTAAAACTAAACATATTTATGATATTCTAAAAGCTTTCACACACATAAACATGCATTTCACAAGGGACTGAAATAATACCAGCACATGGGTGTCACATGATTAAATTGAAAAACCCTCCAAAGGACCACTTAAATTGGTTTCAAACATGGGTACAAGAATGATAGATATGACAAAAATACAAATTGCAGTCACATATACACAACAACAATGTACTAATGCATTTCCCTATAAAGTAAGAGATCATATAATGCATAATTTTGTTTGGATCTCAACCTTGACTCTATTCAAGCATGACTGGCAAGGTTGAGGTAAACAAAAACGGCATCAAAGACATCACAGGCCTCACTTCACAATAAAACAACCGCATGTCTGGTGCATTATCAGTAAGATCCAAATCCAATATAATGCTTCCAAGCTCCACATCTCTACTCTGCAGATATCAAGTGGGATTTTTTTAGAAATAACAAATGTATTCGAACAACTGAAATCTACAGGCCATAGTAAAACAATTTAACCGGAAACTGATAGACAGCCTCTTAGTCTTGCAAGTAGCCAACCAATTTTTAGAAACGAATGCAGATTTGCACCACTCACAAAAAATGGACACATAAGTTTGGTAGTTGTGTTGCATGCATACTCATTCCATCAGACAGTAGACCTTGAGGTAAACTTGGAGAAACATGAGTGTTAGCCATTTAAACTCAAGGGGAAGAAAGTGTTCCATAAATGCATTTGTCTCTAACAACATGGGCTCTTTGCAAACTGAGTTTTTCCCGTCATAATACCATGAATGAATGACACAAATCTCATGCCTTAATTATTTTAGTATCAAGTCAATGGAATAAAGAAACACCAACCCATGCATGTAGAGAAAGAATTGGAGCTACAACCAAACTAAAGTTAACTGATTTATTGTTCTTCCCTACAAAAGTATAACTGCTTATTGTTCTGGCAGCCCCATGCACCACTCAAGGAACAAAATTTCACCTCACAAATCTGAACGACAATAAATATGACCACTTCTTCTTACACGGCCCTGGGGGATGGACTGAGATCCAGTGCCTCGCCTCAGGCAAGGCACGCATTGCCTTGAGGCTCCCAATCCACCCTCCATCTGCATCTGACGGTCAGAATCAGTCAACACGGAAACAACCTGGTCCCCGTCCTCCTCCTCACGCGCGAGGCAAAATCAGCTCCAGGCTTTGCGGGCGGGAACTCGGCTCCGACGCAGAGCTCTGCTGCTGTCGCCGCCGTGGGGAAGGGAGCCATGGGAGCTCCGGCGGCGGCCACCGGATAAACGACGCCGGCAATCCCTCCGCCCCCACGCCTTCACCTCCCCGCCCAGCTCCGCTCCGACGAGCTCCTCGTCCCCACTGCGACGGCGCCCCACCTCAGCTCCGACGACCACCTCAACAGGAAAGGGAGGGAGCTCCTCAACGCGCTGCGGGAAAGGGGATGAGGCGCTCTGGCTCCTCCTCCAGGGGACTCGTCCTCCAGGTTGAACTCCGGCGGCGTCCACGTGAGGAATCGGCCTCGACGGCCGCCCACCTTCGGCTGCTTCGTCCGCCTCCCATCCGGAGGCTGCCTCTGCCCGTTCTGACGACCCCTCCGACGTCCTTCTATGCTACCTCCGACCATGAACTTTGAGACCATGTCCACACAATATTCATCAAGTCAAGAACTTTGAGACCATGTCCACACAATATTCCTGTCCTATCGAACATTCCACAACTACATGAAGCGGTTTTGGTCAAAGGATCACCAATCACTATGCGCTCCTCCTCAAAATGTAAATCACCATGCAAACTCCCAATAGCAACCCCAAATTTGTTATTCCCATCCAAGACTCTAGTACATGCAGCCATGGATCTCTCATATTCACCTTGAAAAGATTCAAAGATAATTGGAGTGTATTCTTTGATTGCTAGCACCAACATAGGTGTGTGCATCTTGATTCTTGGCAACTTCTTCCTTTGTTCAAGTTCAGATTGCAATTCCTTTGTTATTTTTACCTCCACTGTCCTCTCAAAATGCATCAAGAACCAAACAATATGAAAATCTGATTTCAAACGGTTTTTCAATGAATTGTTGAAGCTCTCATTAAGTTGTGTACTTCTCACTCCCAAACTGAACACATCTCTCATATAACATTCAGCCCACTTTTCTTTCAACTTGTAGATACTACCTAACCAAGTTTGCTTGTGCACTTTATTTCTCATATTGTCAAATGCTTCTTGAAATTCTACTTTGTCCTCATAGCCATACATGCATTCACTAAAATATGTGATAATATGAGACTCTTCCTCTTCTTCATCATCTTCATGTTCACCGTCCTCTCCATCTTTCTCTTTCCCTCCTTCATCTTTTTCTTCACCCTTCAATGGACATAAATGCTTAACAGCATTCTGCATTATATGAAAGGTGCACAATCCATGATATGATTCCATGAAGACATTATCTATAGCTTTCCCCATGGCCGCATCTTGATCCGTATAAATAGTTCTAGGTTGGCTCCCATTATGTGCAGCTAGAGAAGTCTCAAAAAGCCATTTAAATGACTCAAATGTTTCATCAAATAGCAATGTCGCGCCAAAAATGGTGGTTTCTCTAAACTGATTGAGCCCAAGAAAAACACCAAATGGCCTATATTCTTTGTTTGTGCCAAAAGTTGTATCAGATGTGACAACGTCACCAAAGTGTGCATAGTCAAGAAGTATTTTAGCATCAGCCCAAAATATGTGGGCTATATCTTCCTCACAATCCAGCTGCAAAGCATATTGGAAAGATGGGTTCTCGATCATTTTATCATGAAAATACTTCAACATACTACCAGCCTGACCGTAAGCCAACTCTCTTTGTCGCTTGGTTCGCAAATAATTCTTTTGATCACGACAAGTGTAGCCTAGGTTAAATGGTCCACCAACTTGGCGACAAGCAAACTCATGTGCAGCTTGGGGCATTATTCCTGAATCCTCGACATCTTCTATTTCAAAAGCTTGTAGTTCGGAAATCTTCCTTTGTGATGCCATCAAGTGACATGTTTGTGGCAATTGAAGGCAATGATTGTGTTCCAACACAATATTTGTGACTTCGTAATTTCTTTGCACTCGGTCCAATGATATAATCATGCGAGCTTTGCAATTTGTCCTTGTTTCAGCTCGAACACGTTTTGGCTCATGATCCATTGTTATCCCTTTCTTTCGTATACCCTCATTGGAGCAAACAAATGTGCATGAAGTCACTTGACCATCCATCTTACTTACATGCTTGTTTCTCTTCCTCACATCAAACCCAACACGGCCTCCATATGCAACCCAAAACAACCAAGCTTCATCCGGATTTCTAAACCTCTTGCCAATTTGAGGCATCCCATTGTCAATTTCTCCCATTGCACGGCACTTGCAAACGCACAACACTCAAATCTTGTCAAATTGCACAACCACGCAGCCCAATCAGCAACAATTCTGTCAAATGGGACAGTACACACATCATCCAATTTCACACAGTACATAAAAATCAGCTAAATAGCACAAACGGCTACCTGTTGGAGTCGGCCTGGAGCTCGATGGCCAGTGCGGGGGTGAGGGAATGAACGGAGAGAGCCGTTGGAGCCCGTCGGAGGGGGTGGGGTGGAGGAGCCCGGAGTGGCGATGGAGGAACCTGCCGACGCCGTTTTCTTTAGTGGTCGCGGCTGGAGCTCGATCCCCTTTGTTTCTGCTGGCGGGCGGGGGGGCTGCAGGAGAGCGGCGGCGGGGGCTGCGGGAGAGCGGCGGCAGGGGCGGCGGCAGCGGCTGGAGAGCGGAAACGGGGACGGCCGGAGAGCGTCGGTGGGGACGGCCGGAGAGCGGCGACGGCCGATGCCCCAGCCCGAGATAGCCCGCCCGCGCGATGTGTCTGGCCGCCCGCGTAATTTTTTTTTTTGAATGTTGGTAGTATCGTCTACCAAATTCAATGATTAGAAGGAGAAGGTCGAGCTACAAGCGTACACAAGATGAGTAGACGGCGAGCGAGCTCGACAAAAAAGCCGAAAGCAAAGGTAACAGCAAAAGAGCTACACAGCAGGAAAGAAATTAGCCCGGGTCGAACGGAATGCCGGCGCCTGCCATGTTCCAAAGGCGAATCTCCTCCCTTACTTTCTCTACGAAGCGCTCCCTGTCGCGGTGTTCTTGTTGAAAAATCCGTCTGTTCCTTTCTTGCCATAGCTCCCATGCCATAAGCTGAATGATGGATAAGGTCCCCTTTTTTCTGTCTTCTCGTGCCTTGCCATGGCAAGCTACCAGCCATGTTTTGATGGAGATCAGGCCGTCCCATGATGCCGGTAGTAACGTTGGAGAGTGCGTGAGTTGTGCAATCCTCTCCCAGGCATATCTGGACCAGGACACTCCGAAGCAGGTGTGTTGGGGTTTCAAGATTCCTTTCGCATAGAGGGCAAAAGTAGTTGTTCTCCCATCCCCGACGCAGCAGTGCATCCGCGGTTAATATTTTGCCTAGCACGGCCGTCCAAAGGAAGAAACGACATTTCCCAGGGGCCCATCCTTTCCAGATTAGGTTGTGTCCATCCGTGTCACCGAACCTTCGAATTGAAGCAGATAGGCGGACCTCGCTGAATACTCATGGTTTGAGGAGAACCTCCAAGTAATCTCATCTGGTTGGTCAGCCCAAGCACTACCTCATCCAAACGTTCAGCCAAGCTGTGAAGCTCTGCATCATATCTTCGGTTAGCACATGCGCCAGGTCATTGAGCCATGTTTGGCCCATGAGCGCATCATGGACCGTTCTGTTCTTCCTTGCCGAGGCTGCAAAAAGTGTCGGTGCTAGGATTTTTGGGCATTGTCCGTGTAACCAACGGTCATGCCAGAAACGAGCCTTTCGCCCGTCACCGAGTTTGATCTCAGTTGCCATTGCAAACAGCATGCGATCCTTTTCGTCACAGGGCAGCTGCAGCCGTGCCCAAGGCCGCAGCGGCTCCTGCCAGGCCGCCCGCGTAATTTTTCCCTGTGTTGAATCGCGTTGACTGGGTGTGAACTACTGCCATCCGTAGGATTAATTTGGACGATGGATGTAGGGGTGCAAGGCACACCGTGACCCCCCTCTGGCAAGGCATGGGATCTCAGTCCTGGGGGATCTAATAACAGTTCGGATTATTCCTCTGACACATAACAACATGCAAATCATTATAGTAGAACTCCTAAAAGTTACCCCTCGTCTCTAAACCAGTTAAATGCATGCATGAAGAAGAAACGGAATTTTCTCCCTATCGGCACGTCGCAAGGAATTTATGTTATAGAGTAGGCAACAAAATGACTTGCCACCTCATACAAACAGGAAGAAATAATCTATAACACCCCTGTGTAATGATGCACAGTAACCTATGGGATTAAGTTAATCCTTTTTGCTAAGCATGGCATGATCATCATGATTCTATCTCTCGACCATGGCCGCCATCGCGCCTGGATCCGGATCCGGAGCGCCCTTCGACCCCTCGGCGCGTGCTGCCCCTCTGGTGTGCTCCCTCTTTGGTCGATCCGCAAGGCAACCCCTACGCCATGCCACTGTCCCACTGCGAAACTGCCAGGGAAGCAAAGAGCATGGTAAGAAACAATGACAAATCGAGGAGGACAAGCATCGGCGGCGAGCGACAGGAAAGCCACCTGAAGAACGACGACGAATCGGGAAGGACGAGCGTCAGCGGCGAGAGGAGAGGAAGTGCAGAGGCGAATGAAGGGGGCGAATGGGAGGCATGAAGAGGTAAGCCAGCCGCCCTCCCCCACCTCATCGACGCACGGGACCAACCAGCATCCACCACGCATAGGTCAAAGACAGGAAAAACAGAAAATACCCCCAGCGGGGCATGATAACAATCGGCGGTGGCAGAAGATATTTGACCGCTGGACCGCGCCGACGGGCCGCATAGAACATGCTCCTAGACCCGGTCAGTGACAAAGGCGGGCCACACGTGGGGGACCCCACATAGTCAGCGAGACCCAGTCGGGAACCAAGGAGTGAGTGACAACGCGTGGAAGTAGTAACTACTCGTTGCTACAGGTATACAGAGTTGATCCGACAAAGCAGGTCATCTGGGAGCTTGATCGGATGGCCGGAAACGCATCAAGCAAACCAATCCGACAGCAAAAATGCTGTGAGAGCTCTGTTTTCCCTAGGTTCTTGTTTCTTGATGCATAAGGGAGCTCCTATACGGCACTGCAGGCTCCCATTGGCGCTCCTCGTGCTTGAAGAGGACACGAATGGGCAGGCCCAATAACCTGTTCAAAGGGAATGTGAGTCAGAAAAATGACATCAAAAGGTGGGGTTGCTGGGATTCAAACCTGGGATCGCAATGTTGCGAGCCAACCGCTCTAACCACTAGACCAAAGCAACATTGTTGTCTACAACAAGAAAACAATTCTATTTAACCTTTTGATTTAGTGAAACGTTACATATACCTAATATAAATTATCTAAAAAAGAAATTAATATTAGAAAACAATGTCATGGATTTTGAAATAAGTTTGTCAAATTTTAAGAAATTTCAAAAAATTGAAAAATGTTCATCGAGTTCGAAAAAAAGTTCATCAAATTCAATAAAAAGTTCATTGAATTCAAAAAAAGTTCACCGATTTTGAAAAATGGTAACAAATTTTAAACAAAAGTTCATCACTTTTGAAAAAAGTTCGTGAATTTGAAAAAAGTTCATCGATTGTAAAAAAAGTTCATCGGATTTGAAAAAAGGTTCATCAATTTTGGAAAAAGTTAATCAAATTGGAAAAAGTTCATCAAAACTGAAAAGGAATTCATCAAAAAAGTTCATCAAATTGAAAAAAGTTCATAAAAAAAGTTCGTTGATGTTAATTTTTTTCTCGATTTTGAGTAAAAAGTTTATCGAAGTTGATAAAAGTTCATTGATGTTGAAAAAATTTCATCCAATTTGAATTAGTTTGTGTATAAAAAGTAACGAAAAAAGGAAAAAAAATATGAAAAACAAAACAAACGAAGAACCGATCCAGAAAAAACACACAACAAGAAAGAAAAAACCCGGCTGACAATGTATAAAAGATGAAAAGGAAGCGAACTGCCACAACCTGTTGTCTTTTTCGGGTTGGGTGATGCGATTGGAACTTACACTACAACACCACTTAAAAAAAACTTACACTACAACACTGATATTCTGCGCATTAAGCCAGAATAAAATGTGTGAGATGGGCCGGCCCAGCGTGGTAGCGCTGTAGACGTCTGTTAGCAAAAATGCCCTATAACTGGCGCCTGCAGCGCCAAATAGGGTTTGCCTATGCATAAGATTAGCCTGTCATAACCACATCATCAAGGGCCCGCAAGGCGCAGTCCGCTGCAGCCCGGAGCACGACCGGGCCGCGCAAAAGCGCGCTTCGGGCATGGCTGCGTCCGGGACCTCCTATGTGACGCGTGTTGCGGCCAACAGACGCGCGCTGCACAAGGGGGGATGGGGGACGCCCGACTGGGCCTCCCAGCTTAGACCAAGTACGAACGAACATATGTGATAATTCCAAAAAACGTAATAAGCGCTTGGAAGGGATCGAACCCAAAACCATGCAACAAGGTACTAGGTCCTTAGCCACTGTACTACCTGCAACTTGATGTCCAAGACGGCATCTGCGTTGGTATGAACTATCAGCTGCCATAGTTTCAATTTATTTTCAAATTTCAAACGTGATTTCTTCAAAAAATTAAATTTTTCATGCAACACCGACATTTTAAAAAGAAATAGGAACAAAATTTAATAAATAAATATCATTTGAATTTACAAACATTTTTTAGAAACATGCATTTTTTGGAAAGCTAGAAAAGACTTGAAAACTTGAACATCTTTTGAGAATAACGAACATTTTTTTCCAAACTGTGAACATTTTTTGTATTTGCAAACAAAAATTTAAAACGTGATTTTTTTTTAATTTGTCAACAAATTTGAAAGGCTCAAACATTAATTCTGAAATTGTGAACAAGTTTTGGAAATGAGAACATATTTTGAAATTCTTCTAAATTTTCTGAAAAATAAAAAATGGAATGACATTGTGAACATATTTTCAAAAATAGTTTTCTAAAATTCCTGAACATTTTTAGAAAGCTGAACATAAAATATCGAAACGAGAACATTTTTGTGAAATTACTGAACATTTTCTAAACCACGAACATTTTTTGAAATTATCAATGATATTTTCGAACAAGAACATTTTTTGAAATTCCTGAAAGGCTTTATGAAGCACGAACATTTTTAGAAATTATGAACAAAATTTGAAAACAGGATCATTTTTTGAAATTAGGAGGAAATTTTAAAAATGAGAACTTTCCATAAAATTCGGAATAAACATTTGAAATTCTCCAGAAAAAGGAAAAAATAAACAGCAAAGAAAAGAAAAGAAAACAGAAAAAGAAAAAAGAAAATTAAAAAGAATAAATAGCAAAGAAAAGAAAAGAAAACAGAAAAAGAAAAAAGAAAATTAAAAAGAAAAAGAAAAACAAACAGTAAAAGAAAAGAAACAAAAAGCGGTAAAAGGAGAAATAGAAAAACCGGTTCAGGAACCTTCTAGAAGGTTCCCAAAAGCAAAAAAACCGGCTGGGAACCAGCTAGAAGATTCCCAAAACCGGATTCGCTTTGTTGTACTGCTTGGGCTCGTGTGGACCTCCGTCTGTGTGTGCGCGCGCGCGTTGTGTTGGACTATGTTGGATGTTTGTTGTGCGGTTGGCTTTATATAATATAAAGCGGGGCGAAAGCCTTTTTCGGTAAACCGGATTCGCTTTAATGTTTGAACGGGCCGGCCACTTGTCGATCTGCCTGTGTGCGCCCGGTCGACTACTTGCGCGCAAAGAGCGGCAAATAGGAATTTCCGCTGCGTCCTCCGCGTTGGACCGCTCATACACGACGCCGCGTTGGACCGCGCATACACGAGACACGCCCGCACCACGGCGGCGGAGGCGGCGGCGGAATGGCGCCCCCGGCGATCAGGCAGCCGACGTACAGGATCCTCTGCAAGGCCGGCGAGGAAAGCTTCAGCCTCGCCGCCAGGGACGGCAAGGTCTGCCTCGTCCGCACCGATCGCGACGACGACACGCAGGTACGCACACATACACCTCTGCAAGATCGATCGAAGATTGGCTACGTGCTTCCATGATCCCGATCCAAGAATAGTATTAGTGAACTTGCCATCGGGATCTGAAAACTTGGCGTTTCTGCTTCAGCACTGTTTTGATTTTATCGGGGAAAAGCAACAATCCTGTTTGGATTTTGCGCAAGCAACTTTTTTATGTCTTCTTATTTCTTCCCTGATCATGTGGTTGATGGATTTGAATATACACCTCTGATGCAGCACTGGATCAAGGACATGAAGTACAGCATAAGGGTGAAGGATGAGGAAGGCTACTCTGCCATGGCACTCGTCAACAAGGCCAGCGGAGAGGCTCTCAAGCACTCCCAAGGCCAATCTCACCCTGTAACTAACCTCCTTGCTTCAGCTCATCCATCCATCCAACTTCTAATTTTTGCTATCGGATTTGTGTGTGCACAGTAGATCTTACATGATTTAGTGGTTTTTGTCTAAAATGATATGAACTAGTCCAGCATGAGTGAAATTTCTCCCTGTTCTTGGGAATAATATTTGCCTAGTAGGTGTCATGTTCAGCAAACGTTGTAAATTATGTCAGTGTCAAAAACTTAAATCTGCTACGGTGTTTCACATTGCCATACAAGACCATAACTATGACAACACTTCCACGTGTGTGCATGTGCCCTGTCTTGTTCAACAAATTTTGTAACAAAATGTCAATGTAATACCTGCTGTGATTGTGTTCTGTTATGGCCTTCCACACATTAGCATCCATGTGCACATAATACCACAGTAATTTTACGGTTGTCCATGAGCACTGCAGTGTAGAGAGACACTAGCTCTAAAATAAATTGGTGAACTCGTTAGACAAAAGGACTAACACTGGTTCCAGAATAATTTGGTACGCCATGAGTTGTCACATGGTCATGTGCTCATGCCAACCCTGTGTATTGTGAATTTGCTCACCTTCCTGTTTGTGTTTTGGATCATAGGTTCTTCTGACCAGGTACAATCCAAACACCCTGGATGAATCGGTCCTCTGGACCGAGAGCAGGGACGTCGGGGAAGGCTACCGCTGCATCAGGATGGTGAACAACATCTACTTGAACTTTGATGCACTCCATGGCGACAAGGACCATGGCGGTGTGCGCGATGGAACCACCCTCATTCTGTGGGAGTGGACTGAGGGCGACAACCAGCGCTGGAAGATCGTTGCCTGGTGTAAGTTCTACTACTCTTATCTCCTGCGCTTGCCATGTACTCCCTCCATCCGAAAATACTCGTCGAAGAAATGAATAAAAATGGATGTATCTTAAACTAAAATATGTCTAGATACAACCATTTCTCCGATAAGTATTTTTGGACGGAGGGAGTATTAATTTCCCGCTGCTCCACTTCAGTTTCACTAGAACAGTTTGATTTGTCAACTGCCGTTTGTTTCTTCTCATGCAAATACATACCCGCTCAAACATAAAGTAGATGCATGCTACTCCCTCCGTTCCTAAATGTAAGTATTTGTAGAGATTCCACTAGGTGGACTACATACGGAGCAAATGAATGAATCCACACTTAAAATGCATCTATATACATCCGTATATAGTTCATAGTGAAATCTTTACAAAGACTTATATTTAGGAACGGAGGGAGTACATGACACGAGCGAGGTATTTCTGTTACAATTATGGTTTGATTTGTGTCTTGTACTGATGGCAGGAACGATGCATATGCTACAGTTTGTTGGGCGCCCTCTTAATAATAAGCAACTACTGAATGTTTCTGGAATAAAAAGGATGGCGCCGACGTCACCGGTGTTTCTGTTTTGTTTGAGCAGTTACATATATTAATGAACATGTAATGATGGATTTATTGGCGTAGATTATGTGTGATGGATGCGTGAACAAAACCAGTGCTTGTTATTATGCATGTATATACATGCCGTGTGACATGTTTGTGAACTATAATAGAATTGGTTTATCTAATCATATTGTTGTAACGGGGATCTATCTATACATCTTAGTTTTTGGCGGTTGTTCAATTCGGCTCAAGGGAGCATATGCTCCTGCGTGCCAAAAACGCTTTTATAAATGTGAAAAAATAAGAAAAAATCAGACATTTAGACGTCATTCAACTGTCTTTTTTCCCCTGAGGAAGCACAATTGCATGAAAATCGACAGGAGCTTATGAACATGTACAAAAAATCCTTTTTAAAATGGTTTTGCATTTGTTTGAATTAGTTTTAAAAAAATGGTATTATCCTCCAGTTTTTGTGAGATCTTTGAGGTGCAGACACGCTGATCTTGTCTGGGATCGGGGACTCCTCTTTTCTTGTGAAAAATGTGTTGAAGGTCCCTCCAAAACAAAAAGAAATGTACTCAAGGTCAATTGCTATGTCGCTTCTCATGCAGTTGATATGATTCCAGCCAGTTGCTGCTTTATTTGCATTCCACTTTTCTCTTTCTCGAATACGCACGAGTGTGCGTACTATATTATAAAGAAAGGAGTGGGGTAAAGAGCCCCTCCACGACATTGTTACACGCTTTTACATGAACAACATCATCCACCTATACACCGTACCCTCTGACTAAGCTAACTTGCCACACTAGCCCACTGGTCCACCTGATCGAAGAATCCAGCAAGGTCTCCTTTTAGCAGTCCCGCTTGCTTCCAACTGCGCCCTTCCTCTGTGATCCTATGGATGACATAGTTCGTCGATGGTGTAGCTCCCTCAAACACAATTGCATTACGGTGTTTCCAAATTTCCCACATCACTAGGATGCGCAGAGCATTGAGCATCCTCTTGCGTGTCCCATTGGCGCCCTTGCTAGCGCACCATCCCGGTAGAGTGTCGTCCACTGTCGGCACCCAATCCGGCTTGCCCAGAGCCTGGAAAAACACTGCCCAATCTGCCTCGCAAAAACGCAGTGTATAAGTAGGTGGTCAATTCCTTCCTCCTCCTGGTTGCACAACGGGCAATGGTCCTGATGGTCGAGACCTCTCCGCGCTAGCCGGTCCAAGGTCCAGCATCTATTCTGCAGTGCCAGCCATGCGAAAAAACGACACCGTAGTGGTGCCCTAGCTCTCCAAGTAAACTCCGCTGTTGGGTAACTTCACGTCCCCAAAACTTGGCTGCATATGCTGACCGCGTGGTGAAGGTGCCACTTGTCTCCCGGGACCACAGAACCTCATCCTGTTGCGTCTGCTCGAGCTCTATCCCGGTAGTCCATGTCCACAAAGTAAGGTACAACTGTAGAGTCGTTGCATTCACCTCTGGGTCCACATCCCGAGCCCAAGCACTGTCTTGGAGCGCCCTCGCGAGACCGTGCAAGTCAACCGCGTTCGAGTCCGCACTCTAGCATGTATGGTGAGCGCAAGGTCAGCCACACAATATCCATCCAACCATCTATCTTCCCAAAAGGGCGTTGAGGGAGTCCTGGACTAGGGGGTGTCCGGACAGCCGGATTATCAATATCCGCCGGACTCCCAGACTACAAAGATAGAAGATTGAAGACTCCGGCTCGTGTCCGGAAGGTACTTTCCTTGGCGTGGAAGGCAATCTTGGCGATACGGATATGTAGATCTCCTACCATTGTAACCGACTCTGTGTAACCCTAGCCTCTCCGGTGTCTATATAAACCGGAGGGCTTTAGTCCGTAGGACACAACATTACATCTCAACAATCATACCATAGGCTAGCTTCTAGGGTTTAGCCTCCTTGATCTCGTGGTAGATCTACTCTTGTACTACCCATATCATCAATATTAATCAAGCGGGACGAGGGTATTACCTCCATCGAGAGGGCTCGAACACAGGTAAAAACATCGTGTCCTCGTCTCCTGTTACCATCCGCCTAGACGCACGATTCGGGACCCCTACCCGAGATCCGCGGTTTTGACACCGACATTGGTGCTTTCATTGAGAGTTCCTCGTGTCGCCACCGATAGGCTCGATGGCATCTTCAACCTTCAACGCTGTCCGGGTGAGACTTTTCTCCCGGACAGATCTTCAGATTCGGCGGCTTTGCATGCGGGCAATTCTCTCGCCATCCGAGCAGATCGAAGCTACGCCCGCCGTCAGTCGATTCGAAGTTTAAACTTCACGGCCGATGACCGCGGAGACTTGATCTTCGACAGACTCGAGCCACGAATAAGCGCGCCAAGACCGCGACGATGGGCATGATCTGCTCGCCACGGACAGTGCTTTGGTGGCGCGACTTGAATCCGACCGGCTACTTGCCCGGAGCCGATTGCCCATGACGAGGTCGGTGGATAGACGCCGCCCGGGGCTTCAACATCTACGGCGATGGAGCCGAATACCGATTCGCCCTTGCGAAACCCGTGATCCCGAGGCCGGACTCCTCGCGGACTCCGAGCCTCCCGCGCCCCGCCAATTAAGTTAGATTAGGCGCCGGTTATGGAATTCACCGCCGCGGACATCTTTCAACACTCGCCTTTTGGCGATATCCTGAATTCCTCAAGCATCTCTCGCTATCAGAGAATCTCGCCGAACTATGGCGGGACGGTTGGAGTTCGGACGACGAAGAAATTGAGCCCACCCACCACCCGCTTTGTAGCCACCGCCGAGGATCTAACCGACATGCTAGACTACGACTCGATGACATCGACGCTATGGACGGCGATGCCGAGACGATCAGACCAGCCCACAGACACCGGAAGGCCACCTCGTCATACGACGTTTACATGGTGGATACCCCAAAAGAAGGGATGGCGAAAAGCAGCGGAGGAAGATTCTTTGAAGAAGCAGCCTAAACGCCGGCGTCGTGGCGCCGCTCTAAATCCCGCCACAACAAGAATGGAGAATCCGCACGGAGATAATAACACCGGAGAGTGCCGAAGACGATCCCTCTCGCAAGACTCAGCAGAGGACGCAGGCAAGCCCTCACGGCAGGAGGCGGGCGAAGGGGTTGAGGACGATAACTATATGCCTCCCTCCGAAGATGAAGCGAGCCTCAACGATGATGAATTCATCATACCCGAGGATCCCGCCAACAAGAGCGCTTCAGCGCAGGCTCATAGCCACGGCAAATAGCCTAAAGAAAAGCAGCAACAACTTCAAGCCGATCAGATCTGCTAGCCGATCGATGGACCGAGGTCCTCGCGTCAAGAGTATAAACTCGAACTCCCTCCAAAAGTTACCTAAGACGCAAGCTGCTCCCCGATTAGAGGAGGAAGCATACATACCTTTATCACCAGCGACGACATGGCTGACCGACCGCCCCGTGGTCGCGACAGAGAGGCATTCAAGGCCCCAGCCAAGACCGTACCCCGACATCGATCCAGGAGTACGAAGCCAAAAGGGAACGCGCCGGACTTGCGAGACATCTTGGAGGACAAAGCAAGACAATCCAGATCCATCTACGGATCACGTGGGTGCCCTACGACCCACGACGAATACCGTCGCACCGGACATAACGCCGGCCGGGCCGAACACAGTAGACAGCGCTCCCTCGAGCTGCGTCGCGATATAGCTCAATACAGGGGCGCCGCACACCCGTTATGCTTCACTGACGAAGTAATGGATCATCAGATCCCCGAAGGGTTCAAACCCGTGAACATCGAATCTTACGATGGTACAACAGACCCCGCGGTGTGGATCGAAGACTATCTTCTCCACATTCATATGGCCCGCGGCGACGATCTCCACGCCATCAAATATCTCCCACTCAAGCTTAAAGGACCAGCTCGGCATTGGCTTAAAAGCCTGCCCGCAGAGTCGATTGGGTGTTGGGAAGACCTGGAGGCCGCGTTCCTTGATAACTTTCAAGGTACATACGTGCGACCACCAGACGCCGACGACCTAAGCCACATTATTCAGCAGCCAGACGAATCGGCCAGACAGTTCTGGACACGGTTCTTGATGAAGAAAAATCAAACGTCGACTGTCCGGATGCGGAGGCCCTCGCAGCCTTTAAACACAACATCCGGGACGAATGGCTAGCCCGGCACCAGGGGCAGGAGAAGCCGAAATCCATGGCAGCCCTCACATCGTTAATGACCCGCTTTTGCGCGGGAGAGGATAGCTGGCTAGCCCGTAGCAACAATCTCCGCAAAAATTCTGGTAGTCCGGACACCAAGGACAATCACGGCAGGTCACGTCGAATCAAACACAAATGTCGTACTAACGGCAACGACAAAGAGGATACGGCAGTCAATGCCGGATTCTGAGGCTCCAAACCCGGTCAACGGAAGAAGCCATTTAAAAGAACAACTCCGGGCCCGCCCAATCTGGATGGAATACTCGACCGCTCATGCGGATACATGGCACTTCGAAAAGCCAGCTAATCACACCAATAGAGATTGTTGGGTGTTCAGCAGGTAACAAGTTAATTGCGAACACAATGACAAGGGCTAAATAGCGACGACGAGGAAGAGACCCGCCGAACAACAACAGAGGATGAAGGGTTTTCCCCGCAAGTGCGGACGGTGAATATGATTTACGCGACCCATATACCCAAGAGGGAGAGGAAGCGCGACTACGGGACGTCTATGCGATGGAGCGACCGCCCAAGTTCAATCCATGGTCTTCTGTCCGATCACTTTTGATCGACGAGACCATCCGACCAGCATACGCCATGGCGGATTCGCGCGATTGGTCCTAGACCCAATCGTCGATGGATTTCACCTCACAAGAGTCCTAATGGACGGCGGCAGCAGCTCGAACCTGCTTTACCGGGACACGGTCGCAAAATGGGCATCGACCCATCCAGATTAAACCTACTAAGACAACTTTTAAAGGTGTCATCCAGGAGTGGAAGCCAACCGACGGGCTCCGCCACATCGAAGTGGTCTTCGATCCCGGATAATTTCGAGCGAAGAGTTAATCTTCGATATAGTCCCGCTCAGAAGCGGCTATCATGCCCCGCTCGGACGCACAGCGCTTGCAAAATTCAACGCGGTGCCGCACTATGCATACCTAAAGCTCAAGATGCCAGGCCCTCGCGAGTCATTACGGTCAATGGGAATACGGGCGCGCCCTCCGAACGGAGGAACATACTGGCTGCTCTCGCGGCGGAAGTCTGAGCAGCCTTCACGGCAATTCTCTAGTCCGCAATTAAAAAGCGGACACATTAAAGCGCCGCCGAGCAACAACAACCAAGACCACTGGCGCGATCGAGCATCGCCAGAGTAATGCGGCCCCAACCCCGCCCAAGCATGATCACTAGAATAACACTCCGCGTACATCACTACGCTTTGGAGATACCATGGGCGCAGGGGAGGGGCTTAACCACAAGGACCAAAGAGTGCGGCTCGACCACACAAGGGGCTCATGCGATCGCCCCCCTTGGCTTTGTTTTTTATCTTTTCTTCTTTTTGCATACACAGGACTCCATTAACCAGATGCCCTGTCCGACGGCGAACTTGCCGAACTCACGATGCAACAGTCAGGGATTAAAGAAGGCTACGACGAACACTCAGGTGGTCTCCATTACGAGCATTAAATTTGATTACATACACCAAGTCCGCAACTTATCCCTGGAGGGGGACATGTTAATTTAGTCCGAATCCCTTGCTTACCGCACTATTTGTATCAGTCCGCTTTATTAGCAGACCTTCTTTCTAATAACGCAACATTTCCTTCTTGCAAGTACATTACCTTTTCATGGCAATTGCGTTATCCTTTATAAATGTTCACTATATGACATATTGCACCCGTATACTTTGGTACGGCCGAATACACCAGGGGCTTCTGTCCCCCATATTATGGTGTGATTAAGTCCGAACACTTTCACAAGTGCGGCACCCCGAACTTATAGCATTATATGAATCAGCTCTGAATCATGTCTTGGGTCAATAGTTGGGTTTGCCCGGCTCCTATGTTTTGGTACCTTACGTTCCGTTCCGTCGGCTAAGGTAGCACTAGGAGAACCACTGCGATTGCGCCCCGGTTGAGCCGGGTTAACGCCTCAGTGGAGAAAGCTAAAACTGACTGGCATGATAAGGCGAGAGACTGGTCGCTGTTCAAGAGGTTCTTTCGGGTCCTTAAAGGCTCATGCCGCTTCGAGCGAAGTTCCGGATGATGTCCGATGAAGGCGTGGATAGCGCCCCGGATTCGGTCTTCCGAATACCAGGGGCTTCGCCGAAATTTAAAATTATAGAATTCTATGGCTAAGTGAGAGTGTTCAAGCACTATAAGTCCGGTCGCCTGGTTCGTCGTGTTGAGCGCCTCCCTGGATGGACCCAAAGATGGGAACAAGAGTGCTCAAGTTTATCACCGAACACCCCAACACTTGTGGCTTGGGGGCTGAAGCCAACGACTTGCCATCTCTCAGATTTAACAAACGGCCGCACAGAAGGTAATATTTTAAATTCAACAAAGCGTTGCTCATGGCGCACATAAACGAAGTTTTTAGCGCACAGGATAAACACACAGCGAGTTCACTCGAGGATTACATTAAGGGGGCACTCATCCGCAATATCACGGGCTCCCTTCAGGACAACTTTATAATATCGCTCCGGCGTACGATGCTCCTTGCCCGGCGGCGGCGGATCCATGAGAAGCTTCTCCGCATCCAGCTTGCCCCATTGCACCTTTATGCGGGCAAGGGCCCGACGAGCGCCTTCAATGCAAGCGGATCGCTTGATCACATCCAGCCCGGGGCATGCATCAACTAGCCGCCGACTAGGCCAAAGTAGCTGCCAGCATGGCTCGCCGAACCCACACCGGACTGTGAGGCCCTTCATGGCCTCCTCGGCTACCTTAGGAGTTTGACCATTGCTTCACTGGTCGCTTGGGGCACGGATGGCCGGCCTCGGTGTATCGAGACCATAAGACCTTCTCCGCTGAGCTCCCTCCTCGCCACGATAGAACGCAGCGGCATCGACGCGACTACGCGGCAGATCCGCAAATGCCCCTAGAGAGCTCCGATTCGGGTAAGTATCCGTAATTTACATTAACATGCTTGCTCGCATGAAAAACGCCTTACCCGCTGCTATCTTCTTCATGTCCTCTATTTCCATATGGGCCCTCCTGGCCTCGGCCTTGGCGGACTCGGCCCTATCGAGAGCCAAGGCAAGCTCGACTCTCGGGTCTTGAGTCACGCCCAAACTCTCATGTTTTTTCATGAGAGCTCGAGCTCTTGCCGAACTTCCGCCACCAGCGCCGCCGCTTTTCTCGCTCATCCGTTCAGGGCGATTACGCTCGCCACGGATACGGCATCCTTCGTGGCTGCCACCTCGTTAGTGGCCCTCAGATTATATATGTTATCTTTATTAATCATGTTTGCAATCAAACCCTTTTCTCAGAAGGTACTTATTTGAAGTGGTGTTATTTACCTTCTTTTCCTTGAGCTGCCTCTTGGCATGGCCGAGCTCTTGCTCCGACCGCCAAGGTCCTTCTTCAGCGCCTCGACCTCCGTTGTTAATGTGGCAGAGGTCAACAGCAAGAGCCTGCAAACCCATATTGACATATTTTAGAAACCTGCGTACATCTCGTTAAAGATCCTTAGTCCGCTTTTCTTTCCAACACCGGACTAAGCATCGAGGCTACTTGCCTATGCGGTATTATATTGCTTAATTTTAAACTTCTTACCTCAAAGCCTGTTAGAAGGCTGTTGCGAAGCTTCGGTCAGCCCGCCTTGGCGAGCCGGACCTTTTCAATCACCGCACTCATGAGAGTGCGGTGTTCTTCTCGATGGAGGCGCTTTGAGCGCCCAAGAAGGTGTCCGTGCCTCCGGTTGGACGGAGGCCGCCCGGCCACGGTCCTGCGCCTCCTTCGAGGGCTGCTCACGGACTGAACCGCCACGGTTCCGGAGTAGAGTCCGCACAAAGTCCGGAGGCTGCCCGACAGCGCCCCGAGCCTCCTCTGGCGCGCCCTCTATGGGATTCCGCCTCGTCGTCTTCGGCGCGTGGGGTAGAGGCGTCGGGATGGAATTTACATCCGACGGCGCCAACGACCCGCCATCGAAGTCGGGAAAGTCGCCACCGCCGGACTAAAGAAACAATGCGGCATTAGAAGGACATCGCGTGACATACTATAATACGCATATGAATGATCCGAATACTTACGATCTTGCGGACGCCGGGCCCTTGAGGCCATTTCTTCCTCGCCAACACCGATGTTGGCGAACTGTCCGGGGATGGTTCTCCTCTTGACCCTTCGCCGCCCGATTGGGGAGGCCTTCCTCTTCTTCTTTTCCTCCTCCGGGAGAGAGTACTCCTCCTCCTCCTCCTCGTCTTCGGGGGAGGAGTCCTCGTCGTCGCCAGACACTTGATTGCGGGAACTCTTTCGAGTCCCCGCGGCCACCTTCTTGGCCTTCTTCTCCGGCACCACATACGGTGCCGGAACCAGCAGCCTTGCTAAATGGGCATCCACTGGTTCTTCTGGCATGGGAGCCGGACTGATAATCAGCTCGGCCTTCTCCATCCATTCCTGGAAGAGGCAGATTAAAAACCTCGCTAGAGTCAATCTAATTACTACAAGTGTCCCGTAATGGGGTCGAATCACTTACCCCGTCGCCGGAGATCGCAAGCTGAATCGCGGTCTTCGGTCGCGGATACTGGCGCTATCAGCGCTCTTGAACAGCACCCTCAAGCACCTTCGACGTTGTATCAAGAGCCCGCTTAACGCCCTGGTGCTGTTCGGATTAAACTCCCACCGATTAAATGCCCTTTCTTGGCATGGGAGAATCCGCCGGAGGAGCATGACACGGACTACGCCGACGAGCCGGAGCCCATTGCTCACCAGCTTCTTGATGCGAGTTCGCAGTCCGCCACCTCCACCGGTCACCCCACCGCAAGCCCTTCTCTTCCGTGAGGTGAGCTGCGAGGGATTCCAGATCTAAATTCGGGGCCGCCGCCCATGTAGGCTTGCGCGGCTCGGTGATATAGAACCACCCCGATTGCCACCCCTTGACGGAGTGCACGAAGGTCCCTTCTAGTTAAGGGACGTTGGGCAACTTGCCCAACATAGCGCCTCAAGATTCCGCTTATGCCCCTTCACAACCTTCGCTTGACGTTGAAGGTCTTGAGCCACAGCCAAGTGGGGCCGGATGCGAGAAAGGCCTCGACACGCACGATAAACGCCGAGATGTTGAGGACAAAGTTGGCGCCAGATCGTGGAAATCCAGGCCATAGTAAAACATGATCCCCCGGACGAATGGATGGAGCAGAAAGCCCAGTCCGCGGAGGAAGTGGGGAAGGAAAACAACCCTCTCATGAGGTCCTGTGGTAGGAACGAGCTGCCCCGCATCGGGCAGCCGATGCGCGATGTCTCCGGAAAGGTATCCGGCGTCGCGCAGCTTGGTGATGTCCTCCTCCTTGGCGGTGGAGGCCATCCATTTGCCTCCCCCTCCGGACATGTTCGGAGGAGGGTCGAGGCGGAATGCGCGAGCTTGGGCGTTGGAGCTTGGGTTCGCAGGGATAGATGAGCAAAGGAGGAAGAAGGCGTAGGTGAGAAGGTAAATCCTTATCCCTTATATATAGGCGGACGAAAATATGCGCCCTCACCGCCCGGTAAAACTCGCTTATCTCCCAAGCGCCACCATCAATGGCGCGTTGGGTTACCCACGCACGTATTGATGAGAATCCGGAATAAGGGGAACACAATCTCGCTCGACGACGCGTTAAGGAAACCGCTTCGCTAAACGTGCCGAAGTGGTACAGTAACTCAAACAAAGGCTTGGTGCCGGTGTGATGTCATGCCGCATAATACGTCAGCAGATTGGATCGGTGTATATGTTTTATTCTCTCTATGTTTGGAATGTGGAAATTATTTTGCAGAGCCGGATACTATCCTGGTGTTCATTATCTTCTCCGGATTATTCAAGGGAGGAACCCGCCTTGCAATGCCGAACATTATGCACGCCGGACTTATCGTCATTGAAGACTGGTTCATGGGCTACTAAGGGAGTCCTGGACTAGGGGGTGTCCGGACAGCCGGATTATCAATATCCGCCAGACTCCCAGACTACAAAGATAGAAGATTGAAGACTCCGGCTCGTGTCCGGAAGGTACTTTCCTTGGCGTGGAAGGCAAGCTTGGCGATACGGATATGTAGATCTCCTACCATTGTAACCGACTCTGTGTAACCCTAGCCTCTCCGGTGTCTATATAAACCGGAGGGCTTTAGTCCGTAGGACACAACATTACATCTCAACAATCATACCATAGGCTAGCTTCTAGGGTTTAGCCTCCTTGATCTCGTGGTAGATCTACTCTTGTACTACCCATATCATCAATATTAATCAAGCAGGACGTAGGGTATTACCTCCATCGAGAGGGCCTGAACCTGGGTAAAAACACTGTGTCCCTCGTCTCTTGTTACCATCCGCCTAGACGCACAGTTCGGGACCCCCTACCCGAGATCCGCCGGTTTTGACACCGACAGGCGCTTTGCCCATTGCCAACACTCGTTCTCGAGGCAGAGCTAACCAGTTGGCGAGCCGCTGGCGAGACTTGGATATGGAATTCAGCCCAGGTCGCTCCTTGTCAGACTTCTGCATCCACAGCCATCGGGCTTGCAATGCGGTGTTGAGCCACTGAAGATTAGGAATGCCTAGGCCTCCCGCCCATTTTGGCGAGCACACTTCCCCCCATGCTACGACACAGTTGCCACCAGCGGCATTTGCCTCAACACACCATAGGAAGCCTCGGCAGATTTTATTTAGGGCTGCAATTGTTTTCTTAGGTAGATCGAGAGCAAGCATTGCGTGTAGAGGCATCGCACAAAGAACTGATTGGATCAACAATAGTCGGCCACTCTTGGGCATTTTAGCCGCTTTCCACCTTGACAGCGCTCCAGCCAGCTGGTCCACAAGATAAGATAATTGCGCAACCGATTGTTTCCCCAGGGTTAGTGGGAGGCCCAAGTACTTGCACAGGAAGGACCCCCTAGGGAAGCCAAGAACTCGTTCCACCGTTTCCATTGTTTCCGCTGGGCACCGAATGGGGTAAGCTGCACTTTTGGCCAGGTTGACTCGTAGGCCCGAGGCCTCACCAAAGATCTTGAGGAGCGACACACAAGTGGACATGTCCAGTTCATTTGGCTTGGCAAATTTGACTACATCATCTGCAAACATCGATAGCCGGTCCTTCAGCCTAGTTCTTGCTAGAGGGGCAAGCATTCCCCTTGTGGATGCAAGCTGGAACATGCGGTGCAGCGGCTCCATGATCATGATAAACAACATAGGGGATACCGGGTCCTCGTGCCGTAGCCCAATGCGATTGGTGATTGGCCTTCCAGGAATTCCATTCATTATAATCCGTGTGAATGACGTAGCTAAAAGACCACAAATCCAGTCCACCCATCGAGACCCAAAACCCATAGCCGTCAGCACTTCCAGCAAAAAAGGCCATTGCACCGAATTGAATGCCTTTGATATATCCAATTTAAGCATGACCGCCGGCTCTCGAAGGGCGTGTAGTCGCCGCGCTGTGCATTGCACAAGCATGAAATTGTCGTGAATAGAGTGGCCCTTGACAAATGCACTTTGATAGTTTCCCACTAGGAAGGGCAGCTCCACCGCTAGTCTGGAAGACAGGATCTTGTCGAATATCTTGATCACTCCATGCACCAAACTAACAGGTCTGTAGTCCTTGATATCCACGGCCCCATCCTTTTTTGGTAGCAAAACCACAATTGCTTTGTTGAGTGCCTGCAGTCCTCTCGTGTCAGCTAGGTAAAAAAGCCTCCAAAGCTCGCCTGAAATCCTCCTGTATTATGCTCCAACACGTCGCATAAAAATGACCCGTGAAGCCATCGGGTCCCGGTGCTTTATCCATAGGCATTGATTTAACTATCTTCTCCACCTCTTCTTCGGTGAATGGGGCTTCGAGCTGTGACAGATTTCGTGATGGTAAATGAACCGCTCCAAAATCAAGCGTGTGCATCCTCACCGGCGCTTCTCAAACACTTTGGAGAAGTATTCATCCACCTCCTTGGCGATCTCCTCCTGCCCAGTGGCAACCTTATCCCCATGCTGAACTGTCGTCATCATGTTTCTCCACTATCGATGACACGCACTCTGATGGAAGAAGCTAGTGTTGGCGTCGCCCTCTCGTAGAACAAGGATCGTCGTTCTGTGTCGCGCGATGGTACGCTCCAGTGAAGAGAGGCCAAGCAGTTTCTGCTTCAGTAGCTTGCGTGTGCCCTTTCCGGTTCCGACAACATTCTTGACCCCATCGCTTTGTCCAGTTGAAAAATGATCTCCGTAGCTATGCCAATCTGCAGTTTCACATTGCCTATCCAACGGTCGCTCCATTTCTTAAGGCTCTTTGCGTTGCCTTCAACTTTGCATCAAGCGCGACAAAAGGGTTGCCCTCACTCGGGACCGAACTCCACGCGTCTTGCACCTTCTGCATGAACCCCTCGGCCTTCGTCCAGAAGGCCTCGAACTTGAACCTACGCCCATAAATAGATCAGCACTGAGATCCAGCAACAACTGACAGTGATCGGACACCAACGAGTGGAGTGCGGTGAGGTGACACGTTGGGTACAGCTCCTCCCACGTCGCGGCGCCGAAGACACGGTCAATTCGCTCCAAAGTCACGTGCTCCCTCTCGTTTGACCAAGTGTACCTCCTTCCGTTCAGATAGATTTTCTTCAGCTCCAGGAAGTTTAACTTTGCTCGAAAACGCGTCATCATTCTCTTAATGAGAGAATTGTTCTTGTCCTCCAGGTTCACCAATAGGTTGAATTCCCCAACCACCGTCCATGGCCCAACAATCAACTCCCTAATTTGTAATAACTCATGCATGAATGCAAATCTTCTCCTGGTCCTGTTGTGGGCCTTACACACCGGTGATCCACCACTGGGCGCCACCCAAGTGCTTGACTAAGGCCGTCAGGGCGTTATCTGTGCATTCCCAATTTTCTCATTCCAGATTTAGCAATAATTGTTGGTATCATGTCTAGTCCACTGGAGAGTGTCGGGCTCGCCCTGGCCCTGGTAGTTGCCTGTTGCCATATGCTAAATAAATCATAGTAATTTTGATGTGAGATGCCATATGCTACACGAATTATGCCGATGGCCGATCCAATGGAGCCCTTTCAAATCTGGGGCTGCCATCTATTCGGACTCTTAATTGTCTATATCCATATAGCAATAGAGTTGGGTCCCGATAACTGCCACACATGTGGTGTATAGGGTAGTTGTGCCACACGCCTCGTGTGGCATGGACAGGAACCAGCCCGCACGACCGCGTCCGGGCGCGCAAAGGCACGACCCGCACGTCCGATGTGTGGCAACCCCGCCCGCACGTCCGGGCCAGAGAACCCAGCAGCCCGCATGATCCAGCCGTCCCGGCCTCTGATCGATCCCCAACCCCGACTGCCGCCATCTTCTCCCACCTCCCGAACCCCTACCTCCATCGCCGGCCTTCTCTAGTTGCCATGGCAACCAGAGCAGATCCGTAGGGCCCTCCCACCGCAAACCACATCCCTTATCTCCCCCATACCCCCACTCCAAGAATGCCCTCCAAAGATGACCAGCTAAAAGCAGTTGAATCTCCCTGATCTCCCTACTGCTTCTCATCCTTCTTCTGGGCAGAAAGTTGCAAAATTACCGACGAAGTTGGCAACTAGATCCATCCTACAGGGGTAAAACACTACATGGTTGTGTGTCTTCACAGTTGTCAAGCAGAATACACTAGATCTGCCATGTACTACGCTAGAGATAACCATAAGTTCTCAGTAGATTGATGCACATAGTTGGTAAATGAATGGATGTGTAGGAATCCATAAAAAGGGAGAGAAAATTGAGAAATTTGGAATAATGGGGTGTGTGAAAATTAATTGCCACTGGTGTCTAACGTAGTTGCCACCTATCATTGTCGTCAACTTGCCACCATGTCAACTTATTGCTTGCCATCCTATTGTAGTGGCTGATGCCATCGAATCAAACGGATAGCTAGCACCCAGATTTTAGAAAAGATAGTGGATGTGCATGTCCTACTACCCATGATATGTTGGTTGCCAACGCATGAAAATGTGATAAGACTGACGTGTTAACTTCTACATGCAAGCAGCACAAGGATACATTTTTTGTGGATTGTTGATGCGTTCTTGTTCATGCAGTGATTGAGAGCACATTGGCAGGAACGAGACGCGAAAGAGAATGAATCACGAAGATGGCGCTGATACTTGGGGTTCTCAAAGACCAGAAACACCCCCTTGGGATGCATCAGAGTACAGTCAACTCATTTCTGCAGGGCCGTTGCTGCCACTACTAGAACAGTATGCAGGCATTGGTATGATGCATGATAACAAATTAAGAAAACTAACGAGTACAGCAGAGGAGCGATGAGGTGCCACAAGGCACGAAGGAACAAGAAGGGGAAAGGTGTTGCGCGTGTCGTTCCGGAATGAAAGAGAGGTATCATTCTCAAGACGGGATGCCCTGTCCGGTGTAAGCTAAACGTAGATGGAACACAGTATGTGGTCACTGAATATTTTGACGAGCACAACCACAAACTCATAAAGAAGTTCGACCTGGTAAAATTTCTGACCGCCCATAGAGGATTCATCCCCCTTGAAAGGAAATTCATAAAGCTGCTACATGATTGTAACGTCGGTCCATCAAGAATGGTCCAGATACTATCACTCATCCACAGCAAAAATGAGACTCTGAGTAGCATGCCCTACATACCAGCTGACGTCACAAACCTAAAGGCAAAGTACCGTAGAGAGAGCAAGGTGGCTGACATAGAGGCCACAATGGCCTACTTCGATGAGAAAGCGAAGGAAGATCCAGATTTCTTCTACAGGATAAGGTTGGATGATGAGGACCGTGTCAAGAACATGTATTGGGTGGATGGTGCTGCAAGGAGAGCCTACAAGCATTTCCGAGATTGCATTTCATTCGATGCGACGTATCTCACTAATATGTACAAGATGCCATGCGCTCCATTCATAGGAATAAATAACCACAATCAGTCGTTGCAGTTTGGATGCGGGCTCGTTCGGAACAAAGACATGGATTGGTACGTTTGGCTGTTCAAGACCTTCTTGGAGTGCATGGATGGACTTGCTCCGATGAACATAATAACAGACCAGGATTTTAGCATGCGTCCAGGCATAGAGGAGGTCTTTCCGTTGGCAGTGCACATGCACTACAGGTGGCATATTATAAAGAAGGCTGAGGAGACGCTAGGACCGTTCTTTGCTGACCGTCCAGAGCTGCACAAGGCATTTGAGCTGTGTGTGGACCATAACTTGACGGTGGAGGAGTTTGAAAGGAGCCGGATGGCCATGATTGAAACATATCAAGTCCAAGACAACGAGACCCTTGCTAGCCTGTGGGAGAAGCAAATGTACTGCGTGCCGGCCTACTTCATGCAGTGCTTCTTCCTGTTTCTGCAGACTACGCAGTGCAACAAGGGGTTCAATGCTGTTTTGAAGCGGTACGTGAGCCCTGGCAACTCATTGCTTCAGTTTGCCAAGCAGTACACAGCTTTCCAACAAAAAATACTGGGATCTGAGCTACAGCAAGAAGCGAACACCGCGCTAAAGCAGCCAAAATTGCTAATGTATTTACCGATGGAGAGGCAAATGAGCAAGATATACACCAACAAGATCTTTAACAAGTAAGACAGTTGCGTTACAGTCTTATTTGCGCAAAGCACGAAGGCAGTAGGTGCCATATAGAATGCAATGCAGTTGCCATGATATGTGGTTGCCATGTTTAATGAAAAACTATTTGCCATGTTTACTCAGCTGCAGTTGCCATGTTCAATGAAAATTCTGTTTGCCATGCTTACTCGGATGCAGTTTCCTTGTTCAATGAAAATGCAGTTGCCATGTTTAATGCATTGTACTTCCGTTGGGCATGTTGGTATGCACATGCCAATGTCAACTGAAAATGTTATGTTGTTGCCATTTCTACTGAAATGCAATTGCCATGTTTACTAAAATGCAACTGCCATGTTTGCTGAAATGCAATTGCCATGTTTACTCAACTGTAGTTGCCATGTTTAATAAAATGCAGTTGCCATGTTTTATGCAATGTGCTTCCATTGGGAATGTTGGTGTGGAAATGACGATGGCCTGTTGAAAATGTTATGCAGTTGCCATGTCTAATGTACTGCAGTTGCCATGTCTAATGTACTACAGTTACCATGTCTAATGTACTACAGTTGCCATGTCTTATGTACTATATTTGCCATGTTCAAGGTACTATATTTGCCATTTTCAATGTACTATATTTGCCATGTTCAAGCAAAATGTATTTCTATTTCCATGACAACATAAGGTGCTACAAAAAAAGAGCGCACGATAGTTTAACAGAAAACACACAAAACTTGCAGATTCCAGGAAGAAATAAAGCGTGCCAGCATGTTCACGGCTTTCCAGGTGGACGAACATACGTTCAAGGTGCGTTCTATTTTGGGCATGTCAGATTCAGAATCTAAAGACCCGGACAAAGGAAGGAACTACTTCGTGAAAGCCTCGATCGGCCAAGGCGAATGCTACTGACAATGCTGCAAATTTGAACGTGACGTCATTGTGTGCTGTCATATACTAAAAGTAATGGACATGAACACTGCGACACGGATTCCCCGCCATTTCATAAGGCGGCGATGGACTTGGGACGCTGACGACGCGTTGGCGCTGCAGACAACAAACGCAGTTCTGGCTGTGCATGATGAGAGACCTGAGTCAACCATGGAAGCCGTGAGGCACGTTGTGCTAACAAAGAACTATGCTGAGCTAATTGATGAAGCGTGCAAGAGTGATGAGACAGCGAGAGTCGCAAAAAACACATGAAGGCCCTGAAAAGAGAGCTTGACGAGATCAAGAAGAGGAAAGCTGAGGAAGCCTTACACAGGTTCCCCCGCACATCAAGTGTGCCTTCGTCCACGGGGCCATCATCTGAAAACTTGGAGATAGGATCTGGAACAGCAAGCACACAAACCCAGGTCAAGAACTCGCCCCGTTCCATCACAAAGGGGCGTCCAAAAGAGATAAGGTACAAATCGGGATTGGAGATTCAAGCAAAACACAAGAAAATGAAGAAAGGGACGGGCAATCCGTAAGCAAAATTGGGGAGCTGTGACATGGTCCTTGTGGACATTTTGTTTTGTAACCCAGATGTTGTGAATTTTTTTTAAATTGGGAGAATGACTCTTGAGGGGCATTAGAAGTTGAAGGAAAATACATTGAATGGATAACTGCAGTTGCCATGTTATGGGTACTTAATCTGCCATGTTATGTGTAGTTAATCTGCCATGCTATTTTATACTAAAATATGCCATGCTATTTTATACTAAATATGCCATGATATTTTATACTGGATCTGCCATGTTAATTGTACTGGATCTGCCATGTTAATTATACTGGATCTGCCATGTTGTTTATGCTGAATCTGTCGTGTTGTTTGTACTGAATCTGCCATGTTAGCTGTACTGAAATATGCCATGTTAGTTGTAATGACTCTGCATCACATATATTTCCATGTTAATTCGACGCGGTTTAGTCACACATAGTGTGTTGTGTGCAATGTATGGCAAACAAGTTGAAAAAAGCATAACATGCATCAACCGCAAGAAAGGTTATGGCTACATGATCAAACTACCATGCTAGCCGGTGTAGTTAGCGATGAAAAAGAAGAAGCAAAACAGCCAAATGAAAAACGACGATGACTTTCACTAACCATATCTGATGAACTACATTTGCCATGTTTTAAAACATCGTAGACGCATTCGAAGCAGCAAATTAGTGCTACAAACGATGGAACCATAATAATAATGATAAACGTAAAACATATCTGCTGTCACGCCTAAATAGGTTCACATCCACACATATATTACAGAAAATATTCAAATGTCGCTCACACACCACCACTACATACTAGGCTACGCGGGGTTGCAGTCATAACATAGCACACGGACATAGTTTTGACAAGAACAAAGATAGTACCTAAATTCCTCGGCAACAAAATGTAAGGTATGCTTCCGGTGTTTAATGCCACGTGATCACTTGTACTTCTTGATGACTTTCTTGACAGCTTCCTCCATGAACTCGCGTGCTCCGGACCGCTTGTTGAAATCTTCATCCGTCAACCAGTTCCATGTGTAAATTTTCCGGAGCTCAACGACCATTGCAGCTGTGACAGCGGGAACAAGTCTACCTTCCCACTTTGCAAAGTATTCCAACGTGTGAAAGCCACTGTCCGTCATGCATAAGAAAAAGAGTCAGGTGAACTCGCAAAAAGGACAAACATAGCAATGGTAAACTTCAATTCAGATGTAACAACAAAGAGGGGTGGTATTGATGTAAATGGCACATGAAGGAGGGGGTAGGAAATTACATGTTCCCTTGATTCGTAGTCACCACGTACTCAATCGGGAAATGTCTGATCTGGACCTTTGAGTTATCGTAGTGACGGTTCGATGTCTCTTTGACGTTGTTGATGAAGAATTCAGCATGCGAAGTAAGGTCTGCATCAGGTGCCGGTCAAGACAGATCGCGTAGTGGTGACCACACTTGTCGTGTGGGTCGTGTGGTGCAAGCTCCTGGAACATGGGGAACATGACCTGCATGTAAAAGTGAAGGAAATGAGAAGCAGAGTTCACATGAAGAACAGCAGAGGGACGAAAAAGTAGAATCATGTAGAATGTTTAGTTATATTGGGTAGTTGAAAGAATGTTGCCGTCCATGTATGAACAAAATTTGCCGTGTATTTTACTTTGAAGTTGCCACATAGTTTGCACGGGATGCAAAAATCAGAAAGTCAATTTGCACGGCAGCTGATGCCACATGAAACATTTGCCACATAAACAGAGTGCAGATAATGGCAAAAAACCATACCATGTGAAAAAAAGTGCAAACAGGGAAGTAGTACTCACATATTTCTTCACTGTGAGCTTGAATTCACCGTGTTGAGCAAAATTCTTCCTCATGATTTTTTGGTGGAAGTCACCATCCCATATTTTGCAGGCCACACTGTAATGCATGATTGTTTTGTCGGGAGACATATCCATATGCTTGTTGATGTAGTCAATCCCGCATGCCACTACATTCGTCGACATTTTACCGTTTGGCCTCACGGACTCGGCAAGATCACCCAGGTCGACGTACGTCGCTTCGCATTGAATGACCTTGGTTCTGTCCAAACATGAGCTGTATGAAAATGATATAACATGAAAGAATCATGTCTACTAAGTACAAAAGGAAGAACTAAAACGTAAGCGGATCATATCTAGAAAGTAGAAAAAAATATGAATGGTAGAAAGAGCAAAGCAAAATGTGGTTATTACGCTTTCAGCTCCTTCATGTACTTGCTGTTGGCCCTCGCATTTCCAAATCGCTTGACAATATCATACAGCTGGGTCTGTTCCTTTGTGGCCCTGACTTCGGGCTCGTAGTCTTCCGTGGGTGGTGGGTGAACTACCCTCTGCTGCCTCACAGAACTAGGGGTGGCACTCCTAATGGTATCCTCAAATACCGTATCTGCAGGCACATTGGAACTTGATTGCCCCTGACCTCGTGAGGACCTCCTCTGCAATGTTGCCTCCTCGATCCTGCGATAAGCTTCATCAAGTGACGGTGAAATCTCCTCAGGGGCGCCTGCAAGGATCAAAAAAGTGGGTTAGGATACCTGGAAAAACAAAACAAATGGAATGTGAAAAGATGGGGTGCATGATGTAAAATGTCGGTACAAAAAGTAGGGAGTTGCCATGTGGAGGAAAATCCAGTTGCCATGTTGTGTCAACTCCAGTTGCCATGTGCTTGCCGAATCGAAAATGCAGCATGGAAATAAAAATACAGGTGACATGGTGCAGCAAATCCAGTTGCCATGTGTATTGCATTGTAGTTGCCATGTGACAACAACTGTAAAATGCAGCATGGCAACAAAAAAATGTAGGTGACATGGTGCAGCAAATCCAGTTGCCATGTCATCACATAACAGTCGCCATCACAAGTGAGAACCCCAAAAAGAATGCTTGGTGCAAAAGTCAGACTACACAGATGTATACAAGAAAATGATAAGCACACAAAGAAATGTACCTTGGACGATCGGCTCTACGAACTTGACATCCTTCCTGCCCTCGACCATTGGCTGCGCCATCATTGCGGGCATGCCTCCCGGGAAAGCAAAGGCAACTGGCATAGGATCTGGCACCACTGGTTGATCTTGACTGATGCCAAGGCTGAAGCTCGGTGGGGTGAAGGCCATTGGGTGCCTCTCATGCCTACTGGCCGGACCGCGAACAACTTGCGGGGCAGAATCCAAGGGTGAAAGATCAACAAACATATCTGAATCGGCCGCTACAGAATGATCAGGCTTATTGGTAGGGCGGGGCGTGTTGTCAGCGGTATCAGCCGTATCTTTCTTGACAATCTCTTGTTTGGGCTGTAGGGGACACCAACATTGACTGGGAGCCTGGAAGTGCGCAGATTTAAGCTGGGGATTTCCACTGCGGGTAAAGGCGCAGTCTGCTCCGGATGTTCACCTGCGTCACTCGTGCCTGGCTTGACACCTGCATCAGTTGTGCTCCGGTCTTTCGGTTTCTCCATCACATTGCTTTTGGCAGGTGGCGGGAACAGTGTGGACGCAGGAACATAACCAGACTCATCTCTGCTACTCCTAGCTAAGCTGGTGCGTTGGGTATGTCTGTTGATTGCTTGCGGGGGCTACGACGCCTAGGTGGAAGACCAGAACGCGAAACAGTCGCCTTAGCAGTATCTGCACCAACAGGAGCTGGAGCTGTTGTGCCAAGACTCTCACCTGTAGATGGCATATCATTATGAACTGCCGCCTCAGCCACTTCTGTCGTGGACATAGGAGTGCCACCATGCACACGCTTGGAATCAGTGTCAGATGAGCGGGAATCTTCCTTGCTTAGGTTGGTCTCGGGAGCGTCCACTTCAACGCTTGCTAATGGGGTGGCATGGCTCACAGCAGCATCCTTCATTGCCAGAAGAGTTGGCAATATTTCAGGTGTCCTGGCAGATACCGACTCGTCACTCCCCGATGTACGGATGCCTGTTGTTCTAACCTACACCATCTGCAACCGGCGGAGATGGTCCGCCACTTGCGTCAGAGTTAGTGGAAACAGTTGACGGTTCAATAGCAGTTTTGTCGACTGGCGCCTCATGAACATGTGAGTTGCCCCCTGTTGACAACTTTGAATGAAGGAGTTGCCATGCAGTTAAAAAGGAAGGAAAATCATTTGAAAAATAGCAGTTGCCATGTGGGGGTGATGACAGAAGCCCATGTGGCAAGCTGAAAGGTTGCATTGAAAAATCAAAAATATAGCACTATGTCAATGAAAGCACATGGAAAACCTACTTCTTGACTGGCTTTCTCAGGTCTGGCAATACGACAGGATCCCCGGTGTTGGACGTCGTCGTACGAGGAGATGACCTAGTGGAAGGGGTGTCACCAGCAATGGGGGCACCTTTATTCAACCGAGCAGAAACACAGGTTGGTGTTGGTGCCTGTTTCTTCGTAACTGCTCGTCCACCAGCTGTCGCCTCACTGCACGTATAAGATGGAGGAAAAAAGGGTGGCAATTGTCAGACAGCAAACTCATTGCTGCGCTTAGCAAAAACAAATGCAAAAAGGGATCAGTCTGTTCCAAAAATATAGACAAAACAAAAAACTAAAATTAAAGTCGAACCTCCTCCTAGCGGCTACGGAATCGGTCCTAGACCTCTTGCCAGGAGAACCCTGCCCAACATCCTCTGGAGCCCTCCCCCTCTTTGATGGAAACACCCCTCGCCTCTCGCAGCCGTATGTTCTTTGACTTTCTCCGGTGGGGGGACATCTGGTGTATCCTTGCCCTTTTTACCACCTGCACGAACTTCAACATGTTCATCATCATCGGTGTCCTGTTGCATGTTCTCCATGTCATCGTCGTCATCCTTGCTGAGACCAGCATCTCCATCTAGTTCATCTTGTGTGTCAGCAAGCTCTTGGGAACTATTGTAGTCATACCGGCCATGGCAACCAGTTGGCCGATGTGTCCGTTCTGGGACAAATGTAGTAAACTGCCTCGCAACCGCGTCGCTGTCAGAGCCATTAAGGGACATACACCCCTCAACCAACTTCTCGAGCAAGCCAGTCATTCCGTATGCAAAATGCCCAATTAGATGTTCAACAGGTGCCCTCGCCTGTGCACGAAACAAGAAGCAGCAATAACCAACCATATTACAGTCACTTGCACGAGATCAAAAATAATCCAAGGCAACCATAGATATATATCTTTGATTACCTCAGTAGGGCAAGACAAAGCTGAGTGCACGTCCATCCACTTTCCAAAGTTTTGAGGCCCCCCAAACACGCTATAGTCTATAGCATGCTTGGCCATCAGCTGGAAAAAACAAAAAAAATAGCTAGGATGTAAGAGAGAGAATGATGAACACTGACTAGCAGTTCATGTGTTGCAAATACAACAACAAAAGAAGACGCGAATATAAGTTTCAGCATGAAAGACAGAGTTGCCATGTGGAGTGAGACATGGATACCATCGTAGACAGCCATGGCTAACAAAGGTAGTCATCTCTTGTTAACCATGGACGGTTGCCACATGACGATTTTTTCATATGTTATGCCGCAAAAATTTGTAAGAATGCCGTGTAGAGAAAGAAACCAGAACTAACCTGCAGTTTTCCATATTTGGTATCAGCTACCCTGTCTGCAGCAAGCACAGCCTTGACAACATCGATAGTCCACGCATAAACAACAAACTTGTGCGTAGGCGGCGGGCTTCCTGTCCCAGTGAAATCCACGGTGGACAGATCAAGACAGTCGACGTACATGAGCTGATGTACAACAATTTTTAAAAAGAAAGAAATATCAGTTGCCATCATGGTATTTTGCGAAAAAACAGGATAATATATGTTGATACGATCATCAAGTTGAAGTGCATGAAAAGAGAAAAAGAAGAAGTTGCCATCTGTATGTGCTAGTTGCCATCATAGTGTGATGGCAGTTGCCATATTGTCATGATGGTAGTTGCCATCATAGTATGATGGCAGTTGCCATATTGTCATGATGGCAGTTGCCATATTGTCATGATGGCAGTTGCCATCTTGTTATGATCAGGTTGCCATGCATGAATAAAAGGTGTTAAAAAGAGTGTTCACAGAAAGGACTGGTGAAAAAAATACAATTAAATGCAGTCGACAACCCTTCTGGTACATCTTGCTTGAGAATGCATCATGCAGGAAGTCGGCAATAAACTTACACCAATTCATGTTCTTCACATCTTTCAGTTTCCCTGCACCGCACAATTTTCAGGATAACGAGTTGCCGCATCAGAAATCAAATGGAACAAAACATCAAAAAACACTGGCAGTGACTAGCTTGCACATGACATCAGAGCCAAAAGATTGAAGGAAAATAATGCAGTAAAGATAGATCATTCACCAGGATGGGGAAGCATTTGTTGCTTGGGCGAAGAGAAGTGGTCGGCGCGAAAACAGCTGAGATGGGGTACATGAGTAGTTTCATCTTAAAAACCTTGCCATGGGTTGTCATGGCCTGCAGCGAATCTGCCAGTACAGACGTCTTCGGCATGGATTCCAACCCAGGAAACAAACGGGGAAACAACGCTTCCTTGATCTTGTTATTGACCTCATACGGGACTTTGATTTGTCCACGGGGCACACCCAAAGTGCAGAACACGGATTCTTTGTTCAACGACAGTCTTCCACATCCCGGAATCACAAATTCCCTGGAGGCGGGGTCGTAAATCTCACCAAGCTAGTCGCATACAGGGTTGACTAGATTCGTGCACCGGACATTCATCAGAGCCTGCATACCCATCTCGGCAGCAGCTCCCTTCTGATCGTCGGTAAATCTCATTCACAATGAAGTCATCATTCCCGGAGGCCCATTATAGTACGTTTCTTCTTCGCAAAAAATGACAAATGATCAGTTGTTGCCATGTTTGCACTGTCATGAAATTTTAGTTCATGACAGACGACTGCAAGCTCGAGGTGGCAACCAATAACATATGCAGGAGGAGGAGGGTGTGTGGACAGTTACCTTGTCGCCCTCTTTTCTCCGTCCAGTTGCCCGATTCTGCTATGGTGGATCCATGAAATCATCATCATTGTTTTGATGATCGCCGTGAGCATTCTGCTGAGGTAAGAACAAACCAAATTGTCACGGTGGAAATAAAAATGCAGGAAGTAAGTAGTTGCTACCTAACAGAATGTCCTTGCCGCATGGGCTCGAGTGAAAATGTCAACTAGTGAATGCAAAATATCACATGAACACGCACGCACCCCCCCTATGATTGTCGAAAACATAAGTGTGGCAATTAAGCACATTGGTTACATTTGAAAAAAATGTACAGATCATAAATGCACTTAAAAACAAAATGTTGAAGTTGCCATGTTAGCACAAGATAGTACGAAAGAAAGTCACAAAAATCCTCCACTGCACAAACCTAAGATGTGGCAGCTCACACCCTGTCCTCATACAACAATGACTTGCCATGTGTTCAATGGCAAAAATGTGCTAGGTTGAAACTGCCATGTTAAAATGCAACACAGAATTCAAAAAAGCGATGAAAAACATCTAATGAACAACCTGAAATTGCCACAGTGTGTTCAGATATCACAAGTCATTATGGCAAAACACGAAAAATGCATATGCCATACAATGAATTTGCCACATTATACTGACTGTAACATGGCAACAGACATACTGTGTTCAGACAAATACTTGCCACATGGAAATCATATATATGGCATCTGACACAATTGATGTGCAAATTAGTTGCCATGTTATGCAGCCAATTTGCCATATTATCCTGTCTACAACATGGCAACAGCCACAGTGTGTTCACAGTCTATTTGCCACAAGAATATACTATCCATGTGGCAACAGACACAGTTGATGTGCAAATTAGTTGCCATCCAGTGCATTTGGTTGCTGAAACTGCAGCGACTACCGACTCACTACACTTTATCATTCCTACAGTGTGGCAACTATCACAATCATTCAGGAAAATTAGTTGCCACATGGAAAAGCATGTTTGTGGCAACTATCACAGTCATTCAGGAAACTAGTTGCCACATGGAAAAGCATGTTTGTGGCAACTATCATAGTCATTCAAGAAATTAGTTGCCGCATGGAAAGGCATGTTTGTGGTAACTATCGCAGCCATTCAGGAAATTAGTTGCCATACAGTCATGATAGTTACTCAAACTACCACGTTTGCCTTCATACTGCAGTTTGAAAAACAATTAACCAGATCTAGGGTTCAATGGCAACTATAATGACTTGAAATTCATCCCCAAAATTCTCCCCGAACTGATCGCAAATACCAATTCGAAGCAATGCGCAACTATCAGACCGGAAAACAACGGCCCAATCCCAAGGCACAACCAGTGTGTGTCTCCGGACAGGCAGAACCACACCGGCGAGACCGCCACCGTGGCGGCGACGAAACTGCCCAGTGCCACCAAAAACGGCAAGCACAGGACTCCGCCGCCGGCGGGAACGCCGGCGCATCGCTAAATCGCCTGAATCTCTACGAATCTCGAGCCAAGCATCGAACACTGAGGGAAGGGGAGAAAATGCAGGCAAGGATTGTGAGAGTGGGAGCGAGCATTACCTTCAATCTGTAGGCGCTCTGGCGAAGCCGCTCCGGTCCGGCGAGAGTGGGACTGGCTTTACGACGTTGCTCCTCGAGGATGCTCTCTGGCTTCCTCCTGTATGGATGGTGTATGTTTTTGGATGAATAGAGTGATATTAAGAGCCCGCAATAGTTTTGTGCAAGTGTAGAGTTTGATGGTCATCCCGCTGTAGTACTATGGCCACCAGTCTGCCAAGATGATGGTGCAGTGGCACTGCCAACACTTGTTTTTTGTATTGTCTTTTTGGATCAACTGTAAAACATGTAGTTTTGTGAACTTGCTTCGGTTTCTGAATCTACACATCGCATTTTGAAGGACTGGGGAGAAATCAGGAAATGCACTGAGAATGGAGGATCACCCAATGTTGCCCAGCACTTGCACTTGTGTCCTGTTTGTTTATTTTATGTTCAGCATTGGTCGAATGGTGATGTTGGTTGGAGACTGATGTAAACATTTGATTTATTTTGGTATTATAATCAGTGAACCAAGAGATTTGAGTTGAATATAAATCCTTCCCCATGAATGTACTGTTTTGAAATTAAAATATACTGTTTCCCCATGAATCCTTCATCAATATACTGTTTGTAAAACAGTGAAGTGATGTGGCCATCTTGTAGGCGCAGAATCGCAGATAGATGGAAGCAAAATATTTTGCATCATTGTTCAAAGGTGCTGACACTTATGTTAGATCTTAGGGAGTATCATTTCTTTTTTCTATATGTTTGACTACTTTAGGTGTTTTCATCATACGGCTTTTCTGTCTTTCTTTGTTTTAAAATTTCAGGCCGAAGTTAATTCTCAGTTGCAGCAAGCACCTGGTAAAACTACATTAACTATTGATGCTTAATTAGTTAACTAAGGCAATCAACAAACTCCGGCAGTAGTTAATGGTCGTTCTAGATTATGGAAACAATTTTCCTTTTGTATTAATATTTAAAACAGTGCAAGCAGAAGATAATTACAAAGGGAAATAGAGTAAAACAAAAGCAAGAAGGGAACTTTTTAGGGTAAAGAAAGAAAGGATTACAACCCTGGATGTTGTAGGTGCAATTCCGGGCCAGGGGCATGAGATATGATCAACCCCCCTCACACGCAATGCATCTTGTTTGAGGCCCATTTAAGAGGCCCATGTCAGTGCTAGGCTTAGGCCATGCGGCGAGGCAAAGTGCCAAAAATCCGCCTAGATTTAGGTAGAAAATGACTAGACTTGTCGTTTTTGAGAAAATCTCCAGCCCGCCCAACCTCAGGCAGGATTTAGGTAGATTTCCTCATCTTGGGCCCGGTTTTAGGCTGGTTCATCAGTCATGCCTCTGTGAGGCACGTCTTGGTGCACGCATGTGCGTTGGACTGTAGCAAATTCATGCCAGCGCAAGTATGGTTTTGTGGTGCCAGCTTTTCTGGTATTGTTTTTACAACAACTTTTTTCTAGAATTATTTTACAACAATAATAAGTTCAGGACATAGGGGCTCCTAACGGAATGCAAGAGCTTCCATTAGTATTTGTTGGAACAATTAGAGGAACCGTTTTGGGTCGTGTCAATATTGCTTATTCGTCAAAACATGGGTTATGCTTATGCACACTTGCGATAATTTGTTATGCACACTTGCGATAATTTAGAAAACTAGAACTAGTGGATATGTGGACGAAGCAAGACAAACAAAAGTAGAACGACTTCCTTATAATTCCATGGCAATGCTCGGGCATTCAACTAGTACACGTGTTATGAAAACTCTCTGGGACGAAAGAGCAAACCTAATTAAATAGGCATTGGGATTGGTACTAGCATCCACACAAATTGTAACATAGCAGTTCCACCGACGCCTCGAAAGTGGCAACCCGACCGCTGGGGGCAACCAACGTGCGGGCGAGCTATGGCACACACCACACACGCGCATTGTCCTACGTGGCACAGAAAATCGGCCAGATTGTGCCAAGATTCATGCATATAGTACTGGACAGTGATGAATGTGTGTGGTCGAGATGGTCAACGCCCACAGGTGTGGGCGTTAACATTTCCGATAGAGTTTTGCAAAAAAAGAAATAAACATATCAATCTCTCCCTAATAATAAAGCACGGATTGGGTCTCCGGGTTCACCGTCACAATACGCTTTCTTCTCATGTTATAATACGCTTTTTGTATGGACAAAATCATAATATAAACAAGGTGGTACTAATTTCTCTCCCTAATGATAAAGCACGGATTGGGTCTCCGGGTTCACCGTCACAATACGCTTTCTTCTCATGTCATAATACGCTTTCACAATTTGTATGGACAAAATCATAATATAAACAAGGTGGTACTAATTTCTCTCCCTAATAATAAAGCACGGATTGGGTCTCCGGGTTCACCGTCACAATACACTTTCTTCTCATGTCATAATATGCTTTCACAATTTGTATGGACAAAATCATAATATAAACAAGGTGGTACTAATTTGGGGTACGCACTAAAGATTTTGGTCAAAATCTCCCTCTCCTCTTTACCTTAAACCAAGCCCGCACGTGCGCTCTGGCCCAATAGATCTGGCCCACTTATTCCATACGCAGACCTAACTAGCGCGTCGTTGGCATTGCTGCCCAAGACGAGAAGAGGAGGGTTCCGTCCGCCGCCGCTACCAAGATCTGTCCTCTCGCGGTGCCCGTCCTCGCCCGCCATTGCCAAATCAGACGAGATCGGCAGGATCCGCCGCATCTTTGCGACCGCCGCGGTGCTTCACCTGTCGCCGCCTTCTTCCGATTCCTTCGTCGCCGAGGACGAGCACGCCAAGTTCCCATGCCTTTTCCAGCTGTGTTGATGACGAGTTGTTCCCCAACTAAAGGAACAGATCAAGGCCATGGGATCCAGCCGGTGAGAGTCCCTTGACCCCATCACCTTGCCGAACACATGGTGGGGGACAACATGAACGAGCTGCTCATCAGCCATGCGGGGATCACGGAGGAGCTGCTCGTCGGCATCCATCACGTGCACCCAGCCCCCACCGACGGTGGCCGCCCATCACCCTCGACGGCGCGCTCCCAAGATCCCGAGAATCAGCGCCCACCTCCTTGGGAGAGCTCCTCCTACCTCCGGAGGAGGCGCTTGAGCCGAGCCCGGCCATCACGCGCATGGACTGATCACGCGCCCGTGGTCAACAACAACCTCCAGGTCGCATCATCGTTCCGTCGTTCGGTGGCATGGGCATGCTCTCCATCGATTGATTTTGTATGGAAGATTTTTCTGAGTGGGGGCAACGCCCATGGGTGCTGCGTAGGAGTACATGTTCAAGACAATCAACAGCTTCTTTGATGACTTCCTCACCTAATGGTCAGATACAATTTTGCGACAGTGAATAGATGTCTAATAGGTTTGTTGGCTACTTCTGAATGTTCATAATCTGTAAAACCATTCAAATTTACTATGATTTTGCTTGAACAGGGGCGCCGCCGCATGAGGAATGACACTTTGTGGCTAGCAGTGGCGACGACCACCACTGGACACGAGGAATCAACATGCTGACGGCACGAGCTCGTCCTTGGAGTTAACTTCCACTACTTTCACTGATTTGGACTCACTTCTCTTCAGTCCAAATATTTGGACACTCAGTTAACTTCCTGCTTTTCAGAAGTTTAATTTAGTTCCACCATTTGTAATTCTTCAGCAACAGTTAGTCGTCGGTTTTTGCGCCGTGAGGCGGTTAGAGAACATGGTGACTGTAGCATAAGCTACACAGCCGGTTTTTGTGCCGATCACCTGGCTTGCTACTTGTGCGTTATTATGATCTGATTTGTATGCAACTCTGACATGTGAAAATAATGAAGTTGCCAGCTGGTTCTTTGCAAGTTCTAGAGAGCTTTTGTGTTCGTTTTAATTTTGATAGAAATTTGGTTTTCAGTTCTTGGATGTATAGCTCATCTACTGTAGCAGTTATCTTTTGTTAACTACAACAGTTAACTTCATTGTTACTGTAGTGAGTTGCTATTATAAGTTGAGAAAAAATAACTGGTGCAGTTAGCTGTGAGATGCAGTTCTCGTTGGAAATTGATGGTCCCGTTAGCTTTAGAAAAAACCAGAAAGTTTAATTTGCATTTTACAAAACAATTCATTTCTGATGGTCCAGTTAGCTTTAGAAAAAACTGAGGCATGTTCTGGAGTTTGTTTTTCTTTTGCTGAGAAAATGTAGTAGTTAGATGAGCACTCCCGCCATGGTTGTAGGAGGAGAGAAATGTAGCAGTTAGGAGTTTTTTTGTCTTTGTTGCTGCGGGCCACAAGAGAAAAACTGTGAAAAATTGTTGTTGCAGTTAACATGTAAAAATGTCACAGTTAATGTGTGAGAAAAAAGTTACTGTGTTACAGAAAAAGGAAAATATTTGTTGTACCAGAAGTTAACTATTCAATTTACCAGTAGTTTTTTTTGCAGGGGTAATTTAGCAGCAAAATTAGCATCGTTTTTCTGCAGTCCACTTTTTGTGTGCGTTCAGTCATGTATCGTCGTCTCTATTTGGCATGATTTGCAGCGAGTTTCTTCGGTGTCTATTTTTATTCCAATGCCTTGTTCTTTCTGGCAAGACAGTGCTTGTGTTAATGCCTATGGTAGATTAGCATGTATTATGATTAAGAACTACAATTGATCAGCATATTGAGTAAGCAAGATGGTCGGCAATCACATCCTCCGCGTTGGACCGCACATACACGAACCCAGCGTGGTCGCCCTGTGGTGGTGCGTTGCGGGTGGCCGAGTTGCCAGAGACTACAGATCCTCTGCCCGCCCGGCGATGGAGGTTGGCGGGGGTGCGGTGGCGACGTGCGTTTGCGAAGCTTGGATTTGGGTTTTTTAACAGGAACAGCAATACATCGTTTGTCAATACATCAAGCAGAAAGTGCTTTCACCACATCTGTTCACATTGACAACACTTGTTGACTTGTTTCTACCGAAGTGCTGTGCGGCTTTAAAAAAGAAGAAGTTACGTGCGTTTTTGGCCGTTTGATCTCCTCTTATTGTGGAAAATCCTATTTTACGCTTTCATGCAAAGTGTCGATCTTTCACAAGTCGACGCTGAAGGTATATGCATATACAATGGGTAGCGGCGTTGTCATCTCAAACTTCCTGTTTAAGCTTGATGCATGCTCTTAAACTGCCCTGTGATATGTGACGTTTGTTTGATATCGGAAGAAAGACATGTGCCCATATTATTTTTTACTGCTCATTGATATGCACATGGTTACAACTACTATACTAATTACATGATATCGTGAAACTTGATGTGCATCTATAGTTCCAATTATGATGTACGATTGGTAGACTCTTCCACTGAATATGACCACGTTCAAAATCAAATGCACATAATTCTTTTTAAAATAAACCATATTTTAATTTTGTTGGGACCATTCTCTCTTGGCATGCGCTGACCCCCACTCTTTTGCATTATTGCTTTCACATAGAAAACATAGGACCATGGGTGCAGTACGGTGCAAACTACCGCTCACTGTCAAGCTTTGATAAGGTTAGGTAAAAGAACATAATCGTGTTATCCATGTTTTTTTGCTATGGCCTCACTGGTTGCACTAAACACTCATGTGTTTATGGTTAGATTTAGATCATGGTATTTCTCAGATCAATATTATATGGACATATAATGGTCATAAACTGGTTTAAACTGGGCATTAATATGCAAAAAGAGTGGCCTATTACCTGGTTGAGATGTACGAAATGGAAAGTATCCATTATAATTAAGGGTTTAGAATCTGCTACTCCCTGGTGTAGAGGTCAGGGAGTTTCATGTCCCAAATAAAGGATTGTCATGTATGTTATATAGTTCTATAGAAAAACTAAGCACAAAACTGCATAACATAGAATAGTGCTGCTTCTAAACTGATGTTGCCATTGACAAGGTTACTAATATAGCTTGGTGTTGTTGCAGGGTGTGTAGTTTACACTCTACATTAGTTTATCTTGGTGGATATGTAAATTTTTGCTCATTGATGACACTGCACACTTAAGGAAACAACCTTACTCATCTCTTTCTCTATAAATTATTCTATCCAGGTTGTCAACACATCTTATAACTAGGTCCCTTCCACTGGATCCTTCTTTTAACAAGCAGCTAGACTCAAGGTACTAACGTCAAATCAATCAATCGTTTTGATGTGGTCTCTCAGGAGTTATTTTCGTAATTTATTATTCTTCACGTTCCACTTCCATTTTACTCTTCAAGAGTTCTCCTGCTCGAATGTTTGTATATACCATAGCAATTCTCTCCTATAACAACTACATTAATTTTGAGATTGCTCACAGAAATTCTCTCCTTCTTGATATGATGGTACAACTTTGCTAAAAAAGCCATTATTTGCGGTACTAACAAATTGTAGGAATATGATCCGCTGACATCAATTTACTGCTCTAGATTAATTATTATTCGATGACTGTCAAAAGATAGATTTTCAAATATTGAAGGCGAATTAGTCTATTCATTTGTGTGTATCGTCAATATATACCTTTGTAATTACCAATGGAAATAATCAATGATTTCTCCCTTTTATGGGTACTGAAAGATCGAGGATGTCGCCTAGAGGGGGGGGGGGGCGGTGAATAGGCGCTTTAAAATAATTACGGTTTAGGCTTGAACAAATGCGGAATAAACCTAGCGGTTAATTTGTCAAGCACAAAACCTACAACAACTAGGCTCACCTATGTGCACCAACAACTTATGCTAAGCAAGATAAACAACTAAGTGATAGCAAGATATATGACAAGAAACAATATGGTTATCACAAAGTAAAGTGCATAAGTAAAGGGCTCGGGTAAGAGATAATCGAGGCACGCGGAGACGACGATGTATCCCGAAGTTCACACCCTTGCGGATGCTAATCTCCGTTTGAAGTGGTGTGGAGGCACAATGCTCCCCAAGAAGCCACTAGGGCAACCATAATCTCCTCACGCCCTCGCACAATGCAAGATGTCGTGATTCCACTAAGGGACCCTTGAGGACGGTCACCGAACCCGTACAAATGGAAACCCTTGGGGGCGGTCACCGAACCCGTACACTTTGGCAACCCTTGAGGGTGGTCACCGGTACCCGTCAAATTGCTCGGGGGGATCTCCACAACCTAATTGGAGACCCCGACGCTTGCTCGGAGCTTTACACCACAATGATTGAGCTCGAACACCACTAACCGCCTAGGGTGGCCAAGCACCCAAGAGGAACAAGCTCAAGGGTACCAAGCACCCAAGATTAATAAGCTTCTCAACTTGTAACTTCCATGTATCACCGTGGAGAACTCAAACCGATGCACCAAATGCAATGGCAAGGGCAGATGGAGTGCCCAAGTCCTTGTCTCCCAAATCCCACCAAAGCAACTAATGCTAGGGAAGAAAATGAGAGGAAGAACAAGAAGGAGAACACCAAGAAGTCCAAGATCTAGATCCAAGGGGTTCCCCTCACATAGAGAAGAAAGTGATTGGTGGAAATGTAGATCTAGATCTCCTCTCTCTTCCCCCCCCCCAAAACTAGCAAGAATCCATGGAGGGATTGAGAGATAGCAAGCTCGAAGAAGTTCAAAAATGGGGGAAGAACACGAGCTCAAAGGATAGAGTTCATTGGGGAAGAAGACCCCCTCTTATAGGTGGGGAAAAATCCAACCGTTATGCTCACAGCCCGCACAGAGCGGTACTACCGCTCATGGGAGCGGTACTACCACTAGGGCGGTGGAAGCCCTTTGAAAAACAACAACGAGGAGGCAAAAGGCCGGTAGAACCGCCGGAGCAGTACTACCGCTCGGCCTCGCGGTACTACCGCTAGGGGTAGCGGTACTACCGCTAAGGGTAGCGGTACTACTGCTTGCGAGCAGTACTAAAAAAATACATCCGTGCCTACCACCGCTGGACTTATGACGAGTTTTTGGTCCAGAGCGGAAGTAGCCGCGGTAGTACCGCTCCCACGAGCAGTAGTAAAAAAATTACATCCCCTCCAAGCGGTAGTACCGCTGCAGCCGTTTTAAGGACACCAAAACTGACACAACTTCTGCAAATGGACTCCGAATTCAACGAAACCAAGTTTGTTGGAAATATAGAGACAAGGGCTTACACAATATTGATAGAAATAACAATAAGAAGGAAACTAGAAAAGTCCCATAAGAAAATGGTGAGAACCCTTCCTCGAATAAGCCGGTAAAACCTCCAACACCGAAAATGCAATACAAGAAGCATGTGAACTCCGTTTTCGATGAACTCGAGCTTGTCAAGAAGATGACCATAAGCACAAAATCTCACATGGAGAAAACAAAACAAGAACCAAGAAAGATGATGCAAGCATGCAATGGTTTGAGCTCTCTACGAACGATACGATCAAGCTACTCACTTGAGAGCCCCCCTTGATAGTACGACAATCAATCCTATAACCCGGTCTCCAAACTACCACCATGAGACCGGTAAAATAGAGAACCTATCAAGGCCAAACCTTTGCCTTGCACAAAGTCTACTTGAGCTAGATGTAGACGATCTTGACTTCCTCAAGTTGGACCACCTTTCTTGATTGCGTTGGCTCGGTGAAGACTAGTAGATTGCTCCCCCATACTCCACTATGGGTGAGCCACTCTTCGACACATCTTCACAAGTCCATTGTCACCACAATGAACGGCAATCTTCAAGCACTTGATCTCTTCGTGATGCATCACTTGAACGTGCACACTGCAACCTAACCCCACAAAGAACTCTCACGAAGACCATGGGTTAGTACACAAAGCGTAATTGACAATGCTTACCATACCATGGGATCACTTGATCCCTCTCGGTACATCTTCTACACTTTGTGTGTTGATCAACTTGATTCACTCTTTGACTTAGTCTTGATCAGCCTCTCACATGACCAATCTTTAGGTAATTCCTTGAGTAGCACCTTGGTCATCATAAACTCTCCTTGAAACCAACAAATGGACTCCAAGAAAGCCTATGGACAAATCCTTCAAATATAACTCAAGGCAACCATTAGTCCATAGAGATTATCATTAATTACCAAAACCAAACATGGGGGCACCGCATGTTCTTTCAAGCTCCCCCATTTTGGTAATTGATGACAATCACTTTCAAGAGAGTTTATATAAGGAAATATGCATCACCATGCAATGCAAAGCAAGAAGAAACAACTCTCTAATCTTCTCCACAAAACTCTCTGAAACTTCTCCCCCATTGGCATCGATTGCCAAAATGGGAGAAAAGCTTAGAAGGCCAATATAAATTGTGTTCCTCCATAAATTGTGTATTTCTCAACAAGAGAGTGAAATGCAATACACATATCCAACGGTAAATACTTGGATGAAGACAGACTATATTGACGCCCAAAGATTGCAAAAGAATGATATGCCAGAAAGACATAACAAAGAGAGAAACAAGCAATCAAGCAATCAAAATATACCAATTGAAGTGAGCTATCAAAAGATGCCAATTGAACCAACTAGACCAATGCCTACGTGCCACATGAATAAAAGATATTATGATATGAGCAAAGGAGTATTCTAGAGAAGCAAGAGAAGCTCTCCATGATTTGTGCACAATTTAGTTTTGTAATTGGATACAACGAGTACAAAATAGGATCATCACTCCCCCAAGATCAATATAACCTCACGACAAGTGCAAGAGAGCAACGGAGTGCTCTAAAGACACTAGTGAAGCTCCCCATGATTTGTGCACTCCCTACAATATTTGCATTAGGATACCAAGTGCACAAAATAGCATTATCACTCCCCGAAAATTAATAGAAACTCACAACAAATGCAAGTGAGCATGTAGGAAACAAAGCCTAGCACTTGCAACAAACAAATGGTTAAGCAACATTTAAAAGAGGCAACTTAAGAGTAGGCTCAACCAAAATGATGTGTGTGAGTCATGGCAAAGCACTTGAGAAGACTAAGTTAAGGGTGAGTATTAAGCATCAACATAGTCTTGAATAGTGGAGATACAAGGTGCATGGCATGTCCTTCCCACACACACCAAGCAAGTTCATAATGCATTGTCTCAACATGCCTAATATCTCTAACTTTATTTTTGTTACTTACATGTCAGAATATTCTTGTAAGAGGCGAAAAAAAGAATTGGTGTTTGTTGGTGAATGGAAATCATATGTGTCATGTTTGACATGCATTGATGAAAACACAATTGTGTTTTTTTTGTTATTCCATTGTCTTAGCCAAGCATGGGCAAAGGTGAGCACAACGAAAGAGGGAAAATCATATGAAACGTTTTTTTAATGGTCTGGATAGTCCAAAATTGGAATAGCTAAGAGAAACACATATGAGCACTACAAATTCATATAAAAGTAAATGGCAAGTATCATAAGTGGTTTATGTCACAATGGAGCTATATGGTCTGATGTAGAGAGATGAAACTGGACCTAAAGCGAAGGAGTGGACCAAGATAAATGGGAATAAAAATTTAAAAAACTAGAACTAGTGGATATATGGACGAAGCAAGACAAACAAAAGTAGAACGACTTCCTTATAATTCCATGGCAATGCTCGGGCATTCAAGTAGTACACATGTTATGACAACTCTCTCGGACGAAAGAGCAAACCTAATTAAATAGGTATTGGGATTGGTACTAGCATCCACACAAACTGTAACATCATCTAGCAAATTTTAACTAGCAAACAAAAGATGATAGTGACTAATCTAGTTGCATGATCATTAGTAATAACCAGTGAACCACTTCGAACCTCAAACTAATCCACCAGCAGCAGGATTACAGTACGTCAAAGTTCAAGGCACACATAGAAGATTCATAAAATCAATAGTAGAGCACCCAGCCTCCCGCACATCAATATTGGAGAGGCTTAGCGGCGCTTCCTCTTGTGTGACTGCCGCTGATGAATCAGGAGGAACTGCATGGCTTCTTCTAGTGTTGCTTTCCGGTCATCCTTACGGTTCCACAGCTCTGGTACGGTGTAGCGCCCGCTGGGGTTGTACTCGTTGACTTCAAGCAGTGCCTTTGTTACCAAGGTATAGACTTCTTCACCATGCTCTTCTTTTAACTTGCGAAGCTTGTCATCATTCTCCAAGAGAATTTCCTAAACCAAATTAAAAAGATAAAGTATGTGCCATCAGATGGAATCATGGCGATAGTTGCAAGACCACACAAAAAAAGTTAATGTTTGCAAAAGCGGATGTAATGTGCAAAACTGCTCGATATATTTGTATTTATACTATAGCCTCCTAAAACTGTTTGACTTAAGGTTATGAGCTAATAGAGCTAGAAAACTATTAACAAAGTTCACAGTCTACATACCTTATCTTTACCATCAACAGTGACTATCCCAAAAGGATGCCACTCTGAGTTTTTAATTTCATCTTGCCATTGTGAACAAAGAATGACAGCTTGTGCGTCCTCTTGTGGTACATTTGTGCTGCAGGCATTCTTAAATGCTTTCAGATCTAGCTCACCCATCCTTTTGATGCCTATACGTGCCCGTACATTATTTGATAACTTGTTAAATTTCTGCGAAACATGCAGCAGTAGATTGGTCTCAAGGTAATTCAGTGATATAGATATAAATGATACACAGTTTGAACAAAGTTTTAAATAGCATGCTATATATAGAGGAGCTATAGCTTTTGAAGCAGGGTCCTCCCGCCAAGATATGCACTTTTGACATTAAATTTGAAAAAAACCTAATTGCTCGCTATTTTCAGCTATAGCGCTAAATTTGGATAGCGCAGGTAATCTACTGTTGGGCTAAATTTTCCGCGCTTTTGAAAATCATGTCGCAATAAAATGGTCGAAATTATGCCTTATTTTCCCTTCTTTTCTTATATACTACTTAATATATATGTCATGCATTGATGCAAAAGCTTGGTTATTGAATTAGCTAGGATGCTTGATCAGTACCTTGTTTTTCATGCCCGAACATGTATATGTCCAGTATATGTGACAGTATATCATAGTACATGATATATATATGATGCCTGATTATTGTATATATGCTTCTTTTTGCATCTTTTTCAGGATTGAAGCAAAAACTCCGAACGGGCTTTAGACTGTATATGCATGCTGTGTTACAGGAACTTAGAGACTATATATGCATGCTGTGGCACAGGTGTTTATAAAACAACTAAGAGAAAAACAACGTTTACATGCATTTATATTAGTTGTGAAAATTTCGATCGCATGCATCCTAGCTATCAATCATTTACTAGCTACAGCTTTGCATCTAGCTATCAATCGTTTGTTTTACCTCTATCAGCATCTTCCGAGTGCGCTGCAACTGGTCATTGCATTCTCTGTGCATGGCCGTGAGTGCATGGACCGTCGCGTGCAGGCCATCGATCTCGTCGTCTTGCTCAGTCTTGTGCGTGTCGGGCTCTGAGGAACGCTTTCGGTTACTTCCTTGGTGCTGCTGGCGGCGCAACGCCGTCGCCGCTGACGCGTCCACCATGGACAGCTCCGGTGGCAGCTGGAAGACGTCTGGCCTCTCAGCCCAGATGAGCCTCTGCATGTACATAGCAGAGTAGCACGGCTTGTACGTCCTCCTCTTCTTCTCAAAGAATTGCTCGATCTCCCTCTTCACTTGGGCCCAGATGAACCACGTCCAGGAGAAGTTATGCGCCCCGACCGCAGAGGTCAACTTCATCTGCAAATGCGTCAGGGGGCGAACGCTCGTGTAAGCGTTAAGTGGCGGCAGGAGGTAAACCTTAAGGAACTCGTGGGCGGCTGACACCACCATGGCGTCGTCCACGCCAGGCGGGGCAGGGGCCGTAGGTTCCCCGGGGAGGCAGAGCGCCTTGGCGAATGTATCGAGGGAGATCTCGATTCTGGCGCCACGGACGGAGCTCCACCACCGATTATAGGTGGGATCCGGACAAACGTTGTAGTTGGCGATGAGCTCGGCGACGAGGTCGGGGCGCGGGGCCCCGGAGGAGGGGAGGGCGAGGTGGACGAAGTCGAGGAGGCCGAGGGCGCGGAGGCCTTCGTAGTGGTCGGCGGACGGGGCCGGCGGTGGATCAAGGACACGGAGGTTAGCGCGGACCCGGCGGAGGTCGACTTTGGATGGTGCCTCCTTTGCGGGAACGACCGGATCAGCGTCGCTGGAAGCGGCCATTGGACTGAAGGAGCTTGCGATGGAGGAGGTGGACGGGAGGGAAGGGAAGGGGAGAGGCCAGTGCGCCGCCGCTATGGATAGCCTGTGGTGGCGGAGGGGTGGTCGCAGCCTGGCAGGCTAGGCAAGTAAAATGGGTCACCGCATTTATTCACGTTCACAGCAGTACCATAGTCTTCCTCGGTCAAGCCTGATCGTCATCACCTATAGATTTGGAAACTAATAAAGCCTCGTTTAATTCCTACTCTTAATTTCGTCCGATTTTATTAGATCTCCTCATATTTTAAGCCAAAGTTTAGCCATACATTTGCATACTGGCAAAAATGTGGCACCAACCCTTGCCATAAGGTATGGCAATGCAAAATACCAGCAAAAAAAAAAAAGAATCTATGGAGGGCCCTCTACGGATCGAACCATCCCATGCCCAGCCGTTCTTATGGATCGCCATACAAGACTAGTCCGCGTGGGCAAATAGCTCCCATGCGACGTCGTTGGTGTGAATTGTCTCTCATGTGACGTCGTTGGCTGTAATAGCTCTCATGCGACATCTGCGTTGGAAAAAATAGCTCCCATGCGACACTGCTGCCTAATCCAAAGACACATGTTTAAAACTCGAATCAGGTGAGCGGGACCCACATCATGGGACCCACTAACTTATCCAACTCAGCATTGGTCAGGTGAGCAGGACCCACAGCGTGGGACCCACTAACTTATCCAGGTCAGCATTGGTACAAGAGGACACCGAGCCGTGGCCCGAGCCGTGCAGCACCCCAGCCCATCCTCCCCCCTCCCCCCTCCCCGACCGTTGTTGTTCTTCTTCTCCGGCGACGACGCGCAGCAACGCCGTTCCGGACCGCGGCCTAGTAATGTCGAACTCCGCTTCAGCCTCCGCCGCTCATGGCGCGCTATGGCGCGATGCCCATGACAAGGTGCCCTGCATGCCCACGATCGCACCCTCAGGCGGCTAGTCACAACGACCGACAAGAATGGCAACCTTGGGCGGGAATTCGTGAAATGCGAGAGCAAACCAGAGCAGGGAAAGGTGAGATTTTACTTCTCAATATGCCAATTTTGGTTTTTGTCTCCCAATTTCATATTTGCCCAATTTTCCCCCATTTTTTATCGGATTTGGGAATTTAGGGTTCATCTTTCCCAATTTCAGAAATTGAAGCAATGCACCCATTTTGAGTGGCTAGATGAGTACATAGAGCGGATTCAACTGGAGGGTGCATCAGGGGAGCTCGATTTACCGTTGGAGGCGGAGAAGTTGGGCAAGTTTGGATCGGGCGCGTCTGGATCTGGGGCCCCTGGATCTGCCCATTCCATTGGGGCTACTGTGGGGGATGCAGTAGTGACGGCAGAGCTGAAGAAGCTGAACAAGCAGATGAAGAAACTCATCGAATTGCAGAAGCGGGGCAATTTGATGGGGCTGATGGCCGGACTTTTTTATGTTTGTGTAATTGCTCTCGCATTTGTTTATGTGATGATAATTAGTCGTAAGTGAATAGATTGGGCATCATTTATAACCGTAATGATATGTATATTTGAATAAAAAGTGTTGCGCTGTACGAATTCAGCATGTCCTCTACACTCTGTTTCGGCCCCGTATTTTTAGTTCTTCAGTTCGTCATCAGTTTCAGTTTCAGTGGTAGAGGGAGAAAAGGAAAAAAAAGGTTCGTCCACAGCCCGTTGCCCAAAAAGGCCAGGCCCATATAGAAGTTAGGCAGGGCCGAATAGAACATATCTATGCCCATTGATAAAAGAAGTGTAGCTAGTGCAAAAAAAAGTGCACACTGTCATTGACATCGATATATCTTTTCGGCTTTAGGTTATTTCACAAATTTTAAGTTTCCTGCAGTCACCTTTTTTGACATAACTCATCTGATAATTATTTGAGATATTTTTATGCATAAGCTATCGTGTCCGATGGTAGGGTCCCGTGTTGTTTCGGCTAAAACAAAAGGTTGGTTCTAGTTAGCAGTCCAACTTGCAGTCTTTGTGAACCAAAAAAGTTGCAATTGTTTGGTTCTAGTTTATTTCAACCAAGCACCATTTTTTAATATTTTTTCTGACTTGTGCTATGGTGTTTTCAAAGTTTTTACTCGTGTGTTTCAACCGAAAAAGGTTGTGCCCCTCTCAAAAAAAGAAGACATCTAGTGTGCCCCTAGTAGCATCTCCTTACAACATAGAGGGGCATCCCCTTACAACATATAGTGCATAAAACATAAAAGGAAGATAATTAACTAGACACGTGCTAACAACAACTTATACAATTGGATCATGTTTTAGTGCATTTTTTAGTACACATGACCACATAAATAAAATGCAATGGAGAAACATTAGGACCGAAAAAACATATAGATAGATAGAGGGGCATCGGGTACCCTAGTAGCATAGATAGATAGAACATATAGAGGGGCATCCCCCCACTACATATAGTTCATAAAACATGAAAGTAAAATAATTAAAACTAGATATATAGAAGACACGGGCACACACGCCCGAACCAACACAAACACAAACTAGATAGATAGAAGACTAGACTTGAACAACTCCTTGACCCTCCTCCTTGCCACTCCTTGGCCCCTCCTCCTGGGCCCCTCATCCGCCGTTCTCCGCATCCGTAGGGGAGGTGTGCATGCCGTTGGGGAGAGGGAAGATGTGGTGGAAGTTGGTGAAGATGTTGTAGGTCGTGAACGCGTAAACTCGCATCCACACAGAACACCTCCCGAGGAGGTGGTGAGCATCGAGGGGTTGGTGAAGGTGACGAGAGGCCGGCGACGGCCGTTGGGCCCGGCGTTGCCATCGTACTGCTCGTGGAGGTGGAACATGGGCGGAGTGCCCGGAGGGAGGTGGCGGTAGCCGGCTTGGAGGAAGAAGCGAGCCAACTCTCTAGGGCCCCTCCACCTAGAGAAGGCCCACACCCTCAGGCTATTCTCGACGACGACTCCGGCCGGGTACTGCCTCTTCGGCACGGTGCAAGGGCGACGGTAGGTAGGGCCGTTGAACTGCATGGTGGCTCGAGTGGTGGATCTGGCTCGAAAAGAAGAAGGGGAGGAGGCTTGAGAGATGAGTGTGAGAGGATGAGGAAATGGTGCCCTTTTATAGCCGCGTTGCAGCCGTGGTCAATGTGTACACGGTGCCTTCTCGATCGTTTTCTCTTCTCCGTTCGCACTGGCATAAGTAATTGCGGGCATTAATTCAAAAAACGGCGGGCAGAGCATCCAAAGAGGCACGGGCGGCACAGGCGAGATGCATCGTTTCGTGCACTTGCATCGGCGGTGACGCCGCGTGGGAAACATGCCCGTTCATCCGCGCGTGACACTGAAAAAGGAGCTGCACCACCGAACGCGTCCGTCTCGTTCAAACATGCATTTGTTAAAATAGCTTAGATGCGACATATCTATACGCTCCGCCCCTGCCGTGCTTTACTGCGTCGATGCGTGCATTGAATCCCGCATGCAAATGGCTAGGTGTTCATGAGCAAAGAATAGCTAGGCTGCGACGTTGCATGGCATGCATGGGACAAGGATGGCCCACATGTCATTGACCCTCTCGCATGCAGCCCATCCCCCCCTCTCGACGGCCGTGCGCACGCATGCCAGGCTCTGCCGGGCCCGATCCGCTCGGCCCAACGGTCACTTAGATGCTCCCCGCCAACATTATCTCTGCTCGCCGAGAGAAAAACGGTGGCCAATCAGATTGGAGCCCACGGATCGCCCCCGCGGAATCCTTCTAGAAGGCCTATCCGACGGCCGCAGTTTTGCGTTAGGGTTAGATCGAGGTGGACGTTTGGCACTAGGGTTACATGGGGTTTGGAGGCAGTCAACGGGGTTTTGAAAGGTTTGACCGAACATTCAAATGTGTATAACTAATTCAAAAAAATCTAATAAATGAAAAACCTTCGCATATAGCCTTTTTATGTTACATAGTTATGATATAAAACGATAAACTTGATCTAATGATCTTTGCATGAAAAAACCTTCACAAATTGGACTATCTCGACTGAGAGTTCAAAGGAGTGAGAAGAGGGCTTGAGGTTTTGAAAATGCAAAAAAAAAATCAAAAACATCACCTTAGCTTCATTTTAGAGTGACTAAGGAGGATCTGAAGTTATTTTTGCATTTAAATTTTTTAAACTTGTTTTATTGCTGACTTTGTATTAAAGGGTGTTTTTTCAAAAATAAATTAAATAATATGAATACTTATTCAAAAAAAGGTGAGACTTCGTATTGATCCTACATAGGTATAATATAAGCTAAGAAAATCTTTTTTGGGTGATTTTGAGAAGGTCGAAAAAAACTTGCTTAGAAATGGGGCCGTTTTCCCTTACTTTGGAGCCTATTTGGACAACATTTTCAGTGACTATGAGTTGGACTTCACAAAAAGGGTTGGATTTATGAACTAAAGTGCATAGTAGTACATAAAACGATGCAACATCACAGAACAAACAAATGAACTCAAAAATATTGAGATAGGTTCAAATTTGAATGTCGGTTCAAATTTGAATTTTATTTCAAGTCAAATCAACATCATAGCACATAAGTTTTCACATGAAAGAACATAAGTTTTCACATCAAATGACAACAAACTTAAGTTTTCACATCAAATTTGAATGATTTTGACTCTATTTCTTTTGCTTCTTTCTACCACTCGATTTCTTCTGCTTTTTTCCACCGTTTGGTTCCACGACGCATAGTTTGTTGATGCTGATGCTCTTGCTTTTTGGCCCCTTGCAAACTCCACTAGGCCCCCTCAACTTTTGCACCTGACCATGTCCCACTTCTTTAGTTTGCACTTCTGCAGATTGAGTAGATGGCACACATTGTTCAACTACTTCAGTTTGCAACTCAACACTTGGCAGCACAACCTCCAAACATGGCAACACAGTTGTCAAAGCAGATTCGCATGGCAGCACAACATTTGCTTCATCTGCAATAGTTTTAGATTGCCCTAGCATCTGCAAAACAGATTCAGTATGCATCACATCGTCCAAAACAGAAACACTTAGCTCATGTTCAACAGTAACAATTTAAGTTAGCTCCATATCTTTGTCACCAAACATTATCTGCTTAGTGCTCTTCCTTCTATATCCATTGAGTCTTGCTTTTTTCACTGGCCAGCATTGTTCAACAACAAGAGGTGGGGCTTTTTCTGCATGCTTCCTCCTAAAAAATAAAGCATTTGACTTGGTTAGATTCTAGAACAAGTAGCAAAATAAAAAACTAGCAAAAACAGTAACATAAACATACTTTGGCCTCTGAGGAGTGTAGATGCACTTGGATGAACCAATTCTGTGCCCAAGTACCTCACACAACTTGCACCTATTTTTGTTACCTTTTTGAGCCCTTTTGGGCTTATCATTCTTTTCCTTTTCCTTTTTCCCCTTCTTACTACAACCACCTTTCTCAAACCAAGCTTTGAATCTGCTCTGCTTAGGCCTCCGGCCTTTCTTCTAGTGACAGGGGACACAAGGTAAATTTATTTCCACCTCAAAGCCACCGAGATTGGTCGACAGGCAGGAATTGGACTTGCATATGCAGCTTTGAATTTTGTACTGAATAATACTCATGCAAATATGGGTGCATATTTAACCTGGTTTAGATGCCAAAAAAAGTACGGAATGCTCACATGGTTTTCCAGTGTGTTGCCACTCTTGGCAAGTGCACTCATGCAACTCAATATTTACCACATGCCTCTTGCCACTCTTTGTATCTCTAACTTCAGCACCCCACAAGGAAGATTTCTCAACAGATAGATGTGAAAGATTTCTACTCCTGTTGACCACCTGTTGTACCACTGCTGGAAGCTTGTCCCCGTCCAAAATAATTAGCAATTTTTCCTCTCAACTCCCACAAACGCATGATCTTTGTTGTTAAAACTTTCTGCCAAGTTGTTATTGATATGATCACATTTTATGGCAGTATTAAAACCTGATCTATACCACAACAGAGAATGGTGGGTGTTCAACAATGAAGCAAATTCATTATCACTACATGATGCCAATATCTTACCAAGGTGATAGGAATGTGTCATGCGGTGTAGGATCTTGCTGCTGGCCACATGCGCCCAAATTCATCTCCTCCGAAGTTTTTTATCGATTCATCCACATATGTCCAAAGCACTCCCTCTTCTCAAAGACGGGGAAAACATTTTTACTGCATTTTCCAACCCTTTATCTGATCTGTGTGGATGGCCAAAGGAGAAACGGCCCTATGCATCTTTTCAGGTTGCATCATGAACCATATCCATGATGCCTCTGTCTCTGATTGAAACATTCCTATTGCAATTGGGAACATCCAGTTGTGTCCATCTAGAGCATTGCATGCAGCCAATTGACCATTCCACTTTCCAGTCAAAAAAGATGAGTCTATGCTCAAATATGGACGACAACCTGCTTTGAATCCATCTATGCAAGGCTTCAAACACATAAAAAGCTTGCTGAATAAAACCTTGCCATCCTCTGTTACCTCTGTATCTATCTCCACCACACTCCCAGGTGACCTCTTCTCCACCTCTACTTTAAAACTATACAACATCCTAAATGTATTTGCCCAGTCACCATACAATGATTTCATGACCCTTTGTTTTGCTTTCCACACTGTGGTATATTGCAGCTGGATGGGGGTACAGCTTCTCCAAGTCAACTTTAAGCCTCTTTGCTGTAGTGTTTGGAGTCTTGGCTAAAATAGGAGTAATCTTCTCTGTAACCCAAAGCAGTGATGTCATCTTTGAAACTCTCTGTGAAGTGGTCATACATGTATGTTGGTGTGGTATTTGATTTACCTCATCTGCATTTCCATCAAGTTGTAGTCCGCGCATAAGTACCATTTGCAAGGATTGCCACCACCATCATAACCTTTGCACCGAGCATAAAATTTCTTTCGATCAGTCCACATAGTCTTGGCATCAAACTCTTTTTCACTGCATAGGTCCTGAAAGACATCCTAAACTCCTTCATGCTTGGCCACAACTTTCCCACCTCAATAACTGGGTTCTCTTTGTCATACAAACAAACCAGCTCATTATCATCTGCATCATCCACATCATCTGCAGCATCTCTCATCAGCTGTTCTTCATCCTCATTTGCCTTTCTAGGGCCTGTGTTACCTTCAGCAGGCAAAGAACTGTCATCCTTCTCCTTATCTTTGTCATCAACTTGAATGCCAAACATTTCGGCCATATCAATGTCAGATATTGGTGTAATAACCAAATATGTTTTTTCATTCAACTCTACTACATTCCAGTCAACAACAATCTTCCTAGCACCGTGGGTTCCTCCTCTCCATCTGCATCAATCCTTGTATCTTCAGCTACTACAGTCGGTTCAGTCAACAATGCCAACATCTTCTTTTGTGAAACCCACTCATCATCTTTCATCTGTGCAGCCATCTTTGATGGCACATAACCAACTCTGGAATGAGTTTGCAGATCAATTAGCTCTGCATAAAATGTTACTTGTTTGCTTGCCCACCCTTCTTGCTGATCAATTTCAGCAACCATGGATTCTCCATCTTCAATTCTCACATATTCACCATTATAGTTATCGAAACATTGCAGAGATACCTCTTGTTCTGGACCCCAAACAATACTCTCCCCAATTCTCTCCACCAAATTGCCCACGGCCTTCTCCTTCATGCTCTCCAATTCCTGGGGATCAACATCTGCAAAATCGACATCCAACCTCACGGTGGTATCTCTATCAATGTCTTGGACACTGCCATCACTGAGCTTGGCTTTACAGGGAAAAAATTCCACTATAATTGTGAATGTGGTGGCAGAACCTGAACCTCCCCTGTTTTGTCAATGGCAGGCAGCGGCGGCAGTCACTACCAAATCGAGTTCGATTCTAAATCGCCAAGAAAAGAGGGTGGCATTACCGATTTGAAGCACCGTCTCCTCGGGGCAGCCCGCCTCCTCGCTCCATCTCATCCAGCCCTCGCTCCATCTCCTATCCAATCGAGATTCTAAAACGCCAAGCAACAGGGGCAACATGAGGCCACAGATTTATCCAAAATTCAGTGGAATGGGAGTAGTGTTTGGAAAATACTCACTCGCAATAGCCGCTGCAGAGATAGGCGCCCACCACCGGCCGCATGGAGAAGAAACAACCCCGGATCCAATGGAGCCCGATTCTAAATCGCCAAGAAACATAGGGCAGCATGAGGCCACAGATCCCCAAAATTCAGGGGAGTGGGACTAGGTTTCGGCTCACTCGCAATAGCTCTGCCGCTGCCGAGAAATGCGCTCCACCACCGCTGAAAAGAAACGGCTGCCGGAGAAGATGCTTACGGCGGCGCCGCTCGCCCAGTCCAGCACGGGCGAGTCGAGCACGGTCACACAGTCACCGGTCGAGTCGTGGACGGTTGACTCTTGACTACGTGGCCATAGGTGGACCCCACCAGTCAGAGCACATACCCCTAGTGTCCTAACCAAATCCCAGCCTAACGGACAGCCAACTAGCCGCGTAAATGGTGTGTCGCATGGGAGCTATTTTTTCCAACGCAGATGTCGCATGAGAGCTATTACAGCCAACGACGTCGCATGAGAGATAGTTCACACCAACGACGTCGCATGGGAGCTATTTGCCCAGTCCCCATTGTCCAGTGACTCCAGTCTGTTCCCATGGCACAGAGGACTTAAGACATATTATTCTCATGTAAGAACGAGCACGGCTAGCGTGGAAGGCCCTTGGACTCTAACATGTTACTGAGAGGGATCTGCAGTTTGATCATGCTGGTCAATCGTCCCTAAAACATCTATTCTGTGAGAGACCACGACCTCCAGAATACCGACTAGTATGCTAACATACAAGCTCTTGTTGCTGTGACTACTTTTGATACATCTGGTGGGAATGTAGGCAACGCGTTAAAGGGGAATCAGTCCAGTTGCCGGAAAGAGCCGCTATGTCAATCATGTTGTTGCCGCAGCCCTCTAGCTACCTCTCCTCTCACTCAGAAACGGAGGAAGAAGAAGATGGACACGAGAGATTTTCCGGCCGCGCACGAACGCCGCCACGGGCGCACGAACGCCCCAATCTTTTCTCTCAAGCACTGGCTACATGGCTGCATCGCTGGCTCTCCACCACCTCGCTACATCAGGTCTTGAGGGGTTTTTATACCTGCGCGTACAAGCACCCGAGCACACACGCACGCACACATCACCGGCCTGAACTCACGGCCACTAACCCATTCACACGCAAGTACTAACTATGCCACTAAGCTAGCTACATGCATGCCGTCCATATCCATGCGCGCATCAGTTCCTCAACCGCCGGCCACACGACCTGGTAGCTACCATGCATGCATCTAACAAACCCAGCTAGCTTGCTAACTAACCGGGTCATGGACTTGTGCCACGGTACGCATGCACCCACGAGCACACCTAACGTGGTTTACTCTAACATACTTTCCCTAAACCACGATCTTGCCGTCACCGGAGTTGTTGCAGCTCCTGTCATTGTCGTCGAACGACCGTGACCCAGCCCGCTGACCCGACCCGGCGCATCGACGCCGGTCGCACCGCCACGGACCCGAGCTGGCGCACCGACGCCGGTCGCACCGTGCTCCGTCACGACCCCGGCGACATACACCGAGCTCCATCTCCGCCGGCGACACACGCCTGGCGTCCCTCTGCGTCCCGACGCCCCGCGACGATCCGACGTGCCCGACGAGCCCGACCGCAGCAGGTCCCCAGACGTCCCGCAGCAGATCCGACGCGCCCGACGAGCCCGACAGCACCAGACGCCACGCATGCCGCCTCGGCGTCCGTCATGGCAGCCGCCACGCCGCGCTTACGTGTCACGCACCTTCCACGGTTGTCGCCCGAGCCGCCGCAACCTCTGCGCCACCACGCAGGTCCTTCGCGACCTCCTCGCTCTCGCGACCGCCGTGTTCTTCGCGCAAGACTCCCCACGCCCCGCGCTCCCCGCGCGCAGACGCACGCAATCTGCGCAACCAGGTCCAGCGCCGACGTGGTCCACTCCGCGTCCCGACGCGTTCGCTACGCGTCTGGCGCGCGCCCATACACGCGCTTCGACGCGGTGAGCCCGCCGCCGCGGCTTGTTCTGCCACGCCCGCGACGCCTCCAGCCAGCGCCATGATCGCGCCCGACGCGACCAACGCGCCGATCCGGCGTGTCCTGGAGCTTGGCCTTCTCCGCTGAGCCACGCCCGCGCCACCGCAGCCTCGCGCCATCGCAGCAGGTCCGCCGCGGCCGCCACGCTCCCCGCACGCACGGCATCACCATGCTCCGCCGCCGCACGGGACGAGCGCCATCGCCGGCGAGCTCCTCCGAACCCGATGCTCCGATACCAATTGTTGTTGCCGCAGCCCTCTAGCTACCTCTCCTCTCACTCAGAAACGGAGGAAGAAGAAGATGGACACGAGAGATTTTCCGGCCGCGCACGAACGCCGCCACGGGCGCACGAACGCCCCAATCTTTTCTCTCAAGCACTGGCTACATGGCTGCATCGCTGGCTCTCCACCACCTCGCTACATCAGGTCTTGAGGGGTTTTTATACCTGCGCGTACAAGCACCCGAGCACACACGCACGCACACATCACCGGCCTGAACTCACGGCCACTAACCCATTCACACGCAAGTACTAACTATGCCACTAAGCTAGCTACATGCATGCCGTCCATATCCATGCGCGCATCAGTTCCTCAACCGCCGGCCACACGACCTGGTAGCTACCATGCATGCATCTAACAAACCCAGCTAGCTTGCTAACTAACCGGGTCATGGACTTGTGCCACGGTACGCATGCACCCACGAGCACACCTAACGTGGTTTACTCTAACAAATCAGTGTTTCTAGCGGCGAACTATGAACCAAGCAAGGAAAACAAGCAATGCATAAAGCGTCATGGATGACAATGACCACCGAAGAAAGTAGTGAAGATCAACGCCGACGCCTCTTTTTTGAAGCAACTCTCAGAGAAGCTACCGGAGCCATTGTGAGATACTCCAATGGGTTCTTCATTGGGGCATCGAACGAGGCACTATTCCATGTCCAGGATGTTGAAACTGCGGAGCCTGTAGCACTCAAGAATGGACTACACCTAGCTATCCAGTTGGGATGCAACCACATCATCGTCAATTCTGCAAGCCAAGTTGCAGAATAGACGGGACGCTTACTCAGCAGCAGCACCAATATTCGCTGATTGTGTGTTGCTCGCTAAGGAGATAGCGGAGGTGACTTATGCTCCCTGCCCTCGGGAGGCTAACGAGGTCGCAAATTTTTAGCTAAGAGTATCATGAAACTCAGGAAGTAGTTAATGGTCGTTCTAGATTCGTTCCTCTGGAAATCAATTTTCCCTTTTTTATTCATATTTAAAACAGTGTAAGCAGAACATAATTACAAAGGGGAAATGGAGTAAAACAAAAGAAAGAAGGGGTTACAGCCCTTTTTTATGGAGAAATTACAACCCTGGTTGGTGTAGATGCAGTTCTAGGCTATGGGCTGGACATAGGATCAATCCCTCACATGCAATGCATCTTGTTTGAGGCCCATTTCAATGCTAGCCTTAGCCCATGCAGTGAGGCACTCCTGGAAACCTGCCCAGGTTTAGGTGAAAGTGCCAAAATCCGCCCAGGTTTAAGCAAAAAAATCATTTTCTCAAAGAACTCCAACAAGCCCGACCTTAGGCAGGTTTCCTCATCTCAGGCCCAGTTTTAGGCTGGTTCATCTGCCATGCCCGTGTGAGGCAGGTCTTAGTGCACACATGTGCGTTTGAGCAAAACAAACTCATGCAAGCGTAATTATGTTTTCGTGATGCTCGTAGCATACGTACATGCACATGGAGTTTTTTTTTTACCTCTGTTTTTTTGTGATTAGTGAACATCGCGTACCACAAAAAAGATATTTTTGGAGTGGATACGGTGAATCTTTTGCAATGCTTACTCTACTCTCCATCCCAATTGATAATCATGTATTTATAAAAATTATGCATCGCATATTTAAAAGGTTAATTCGATAAATGACACTCTGGCGATTCCAAGAAATGCCACTGCAATTTCCAAACTTTAAGAAATGCCATTTACAGTGGTATTTTTCAAAGTCCGAGTGGCGTTTTTCAGAGTTTGCAAAATTTGCAGTTGCATTTTTTAAGTTTGGAGCGTTTCTCGGAATCGCCAGAATTCGAGTGGCATTTATCCAATTAACCCTTATAAAAATGCAATGCTTACTATACTGTCCATCTCCAATTGATAATCATGTATTTATAAAAAATGTTCAATGCATATAAAAATTGTTCATCGTGTATCTATAAAATATTCATCTTGTTTGTAGGAAAGGCCGTCGTCTATTAAAAATAGCTGTTGTGTAGAAGTTGATCATTGAGTATTTAAAGAATGTTTATCATGTATTTTTAAGGATTTCATCTTTTATAATTAATTGATTTTACAAAAATGCATATTTACATATATACAACCCAATTTGGTTTTTTTCTGGCATTTCTTTCTATTTTGTTCATCGCATGTTTAAAAATTGTTCATTGTGTATATGAAGAAAGTTTGTCATGTATTTTCAACATACTCATCTTGTATTCCAAAAAAAAGGTTCATGGTCTTTTCAGAAAATGTCATCATGTATCTAAAAGTTGTTCATCGCATATAATAAAATCTCATGGTTGTTACCTCATAATTCATCGCCGAAGTACAGGCGTTCCCTGTCACCGCCTTCAGATGAGGAGATGACATCGATGTGGCATCTCTTGTTTGGCACGCCGGGGGGTGACATTGTGCTTGTAAATAATGTGAAGTGGCAGATGATGGGGCATGGGGTCGGTGGAATGCACGTTGAACGCAGCGCAGCTCCCAGAGACGAGCTTTTCCACTCACATGCAAAAGAGCGACAACTAGGCTTATAAGTCAAATAAAAGGCACCTGTTTGGTTGGGCTACCAGCTTATAAGCTTGGAAAGCCTGCTAGAATCCCAACCAAATACCGCCATAAACTATGTTGCATCACGCAAGTAGACATGGCTAGCTATTTATTGCGATTATTAATTGGGCTTCTCACGATGCATGTTAAGTGACCGAGTTGTTTAAGAGTAGCTATATTATATTGATGACTGATTGCATATTGTGTTCTTGCTATAATCAGATAAAAGATCCGGCTCTCTAATATATAGTTAATATGCTTTGCGTGCACAATTGTATAAATGAATTTGAGGAGTAACTAGAAACAACAGGAGGAAGGCATGATTATAAATGTTGAAACACTCCCTACTATTACAAGTCTAACATTTCGTAATACACATATGTGAAGTTAAGCTTAATATTAATGTTACCTCACCCCATGTTATGCTTTTGTGTAAAACAGGAGCTACTGATTTAGTGATTTAGTTGCTCCTTGTTGAACTTTGTTTTGTTTCTTACACATTTAGGTAGGTTATATGACATAAACTATATATTTTATTTGGCTTCAGATCTAGCATTACTAGTGCGTGATTACCATGGATATGAGGTTTGCTTAGTTGGTATGCTAGCTCCCAGCTCATGTTTGAAGAAATCAACGAGCTTTAGAAGTATTGATAACCTACGTGAGTTTAGGTTGGTATTCAGTGCAATTAATGGTTGTATGCATTGGAAGAATATGAACATTGTTACCTAATAATCGTAGGATTCATGGTTGTTACCTCATAATTCTTCTCACCAGGTATTCATTTCTTTATATGAACACTAGGTTGATAAATGTTGCATTCATAGTAATGTTGTGCTAATTGAGTATATTTATTATTTATAAACTTGTAGGAATTATATGATTGCAACTTTGATTAGGATAATGCTATTGGTGGTTGCTACTTGCTACTTTTACCACACTTATAAAGTCGGTATGCCGGATCGGTGTTCTACGTGAAATTAATGTGCACATTCTGTCTGTTCAGATTTTAGAAGCATGGAAATATAAATATGTCAGGTTTTGTTCTATATGTTTTGTTTAGTTACTCTCTTTATCTCAGTACAATTGTTTGTTTCACTATGTTGATGTGATTTTTTTAGGAAACTGACCATGAATTTTTATTTTCCAGTCAAACATGCGCAATGATACCTTGTTTGTAAGATGATAGAAGCTTAGCACTATGTAACATGCATCTTGCCATGACTTGCAACATCTATTTATCTCATATTTGGTAGTGCTCCTAATAATGTAGAAGAAACTTATTGTTGTTGAGAAAAACAATTGGTTGAGATACTAATATACCCCTACATTCATCTTTGTCAAAAAATTCACAAATATTCATCCAATCTGATTAAAAAACATGAAATGAGAAACGTTTACGCCAATTGACAATCATGTATTTTATGAGGCCCATGTAAAAAAATTGGTGCTAAAAAAAGGCTTTTACTCTTTGCCTTTTGTCCAAGAAACAACATATGTCTTTTCGTCGTTAACATTGCAAGCGTATAAAATCCATGAATAGACACAATGTCGAAAAATCAGGTTTTTTTATTTAGTTTAACACTTTTATTCTAAAATCTATCTCCCTTGTTATATACACTTGACTTCATATAATTGCAGGAAATACGCAATGTAGTGCACATGTGATTAAATGTTTGGAGTGTGGTGCTTATTTCCACATTCTATAATTTCCTTTGCTATTTTTCTCCCGGTGATTGGATCGGATTTAAGGTGTATCTAGGTTGATCGTCGAACTTGGTGTCTCTTTGTGTAACATGATGCTTTCAGAAGTTGTAGAAAATGGAAGGCCATGTGGGTGCGTGTGTGTGTGTGTGTGTGTGTGTGTGTGTGTGTGTGTGTGTGTGTGTGTGTGTGTGTGTGTGTGTGTGCTGGATGTGCAACGTTTTTCCTTGTATGACGTACCTTTGCTTAGCGCGCCATGCATTCAAGCTAACTGGACGCTAGAAAGCTAAAAAAGCAGTGAAATTATTAGTTAGCACGAACAGTCGTGTGCCCTATATGAAGGAAGCAGCCCACTGCTCTTAATGGGCTTCCATAATGGGCTCTCAGGGGCAAAAGTTCGCATAGGCCTTTGATTGATCAGTTTTCGTCCTACGCATAACTGCTCGTCGTAATGGGCTCAAATTATCTAATTGGGTCTGCAGACATGTTCGAACTTTAGTGGGCCCATTAAGTTAATGGGTTGTAACCATGCCGAAAGCTTTATTGGGTCGCTATAATTGAAACGGGCCGACAGTTAATGCTCGGCCCTGTTACCTCCCGGGTCGTTAACTGGCCGACATCAAAGCGGGCAATAGGTGGGCCCATTTGATTTCACGGGCCGTTAACAGGCCGATACTAAGGTCGGCCTACATATGGCCCAACTATACTGTGGGCCTTTAGCAGGCCAAAAGAGAAAGGGGGCTCATACTAGACCATGAAGAGCATGGGCCGCTAAGAGGCCAAACGTTAGGTCGTACTGTATATGGCCCAACTGTGTTGTGGGCCTTTAGCAGGCCGAAAGAGAAACCGAGCTGGTATTGGACCATGAAGAGCATGGGCCGTTGAAAGGCCAAAACTCGGGTCCAACTGCAAGTGGCCCAGCTCATTTATGGTCCGTTAAAGTGCTGAAAGACACACCGGGTCGGAAATAGGACCAACACTTAAATGGGTCGCTAAAGGCGAAAGTCGTACATCTCGAAAATTGGCCCATCCCTTGATGGGCTGTTAATGAGCGAAACCACACCGGCCGATATTGAGCCCAAATATATAGCGGGTTGTTAACAGGCTCGAACTGACTATGGGCTTCAATGGTGTCAAATCATTAACAGGCCATTGACGAGCCGAATTGGCACATCTCGTATGGGCCGTGGGCTTAAATGGACCTGACACAAGTAGGTCTTATATGGGCTGACCTGCTAATTTTTACTGGGCCGACCTTTTTCACCGGAATGGAGCACTATTGGGCCTTGCCACATGTCGACGTATCATAGGCGCCTCTCGTACTATGAGTGGATGGCATATGTCCCAACGCTGAGCCAACACGTGGATCCTCCGGCGAATGAGAATTTTACACGTGGAAAATCCCCATTGGTCGGGGCTGTTAACGGTTATCGGATCCAAACCGGAACCTGATAGCTTAACGGTGAACCGTTACAGTGGATGCCACGTGTTGGTTACCCTTGAGGAAAGCACTTCTATGACACACCATTTACCGTCATGGAAGTGGACACTTCCGCGATGATAATTTTGGTATTATCATGGAACACTTCTATGACAGCATATGTATGACTATCTTGATTCTGTCATAAAATCGTCATGCATGTACATGCATGACAGAAAACGTGACCTACTGTGACAAACACGTATCATCACGGAAGTGTATTTTTTTGTAGTGTCACCTCACGAAGTGATCACGACCCAGTAGTATAGATGACAGACATACAAGAGTGTAGGGCCACTGATGGAATACTAGCATCCTATACTAAGCACTTAGGATAGAAGGTAAAGGTATCAACAATTGTAGCAACAATGACAGGCTATGCAACAGAATAGGAGCTATCGAATAAATAACAGTAACAAAGCTAATGCAAGAATAAGAGAGAAGAGAGTGGGCGATATCTGGTTTATCAAGGAGGGTTTGCTTGCCTGGTTGCCCTGGCAAGGAGGGGTCATCGTCAATGTAGTTGATCACAGGGGTATTGGCAGCGGTCTCGGGGTCTAGCAGAAAGAAGTAACGGAGGGGGAACATAATAAATAACAGAACAATCAAAACATCACAAAGCATAACATGTCAATACATGGTGCTAGAGGTGATCTAACACAGTGCTAGGTGATACCGATGAAGGGGGAAAACATCCGAGAAAGTATTACCGGAGTTTGGTATTTTTGGACAGGTGAAACGGAGGGGGGCGGTTTGTTGTTCACTATGCTAGGGACATGTGACAGACGAATGGAGTGCATATTCGGAGTCTCGTTATTCTAAGCAACTTTCATGTACAAAGTATTTTCATCTGACTTACATATTATTTTATGTGTTTTTTCAAAGTTTTAGACATATTCTGAAATTATTTATTTATTTTAATTTCGAAAATACAATTAAACACTATATGCTACGGGTACATAAAAGTGTACGAAAGAAGTGCAGGTGAGGATGACAGTGGGGCCCAGCTGCAGACCCAGTCAACCTTATCCACTAGAACTGTACACGTGGTCCCACATGTCATGGACTACAGGGATAATTAGGGATCGATTTTAAACATGGTAAATTAAAGGGGGAGCCCCACATGCCAGTGGCTATTTGGATTAGTTTAATTAGTCTGTTAATTATGCCCTCGATTAATTAGGAGTGGGTCCCATTTATCGGTGACTCATTTTATTTAACAGATTTTTAACTAAATTTAATTACTCAAAGTAGTGGGTTTAGGCTAACTTAATTAGGGCCCCCACTTGGCAGTGGCACATGGCCAGGAGTGCCTGTGCTAGACATGCATAGACGTAGCCAAGGTGCCGGCGGCCACACACAATAGCGACAAGGGCGGGGGAAGCAGGGCGAGGCCCAGAGCAGACACGACCAGAGGGGAGCACGGCTGGGCGGAGGCGGCCAGAGGAGGGCACTGCAACAACATCGGGTGGCTGTGACGGCGCGACCTCAGCCGCGTTCGGTCTACGATGCGAGGAGGAGAAAGGGGAGAGGTCACAGGGGACCGGGTGCTCACAGGGAGCTCGGAAGCGCGCTCGACGAAGATGGAGTAGTGGTGGCGACGGGTCGATGACGATGACCGGCGGGGCAGAGGAGGACGAGGTAGGCCGGATCCGCGACAAGGCCTCCGGATTCATCCATCTCTGGCGGTGAGGTGGCAGCGCGAGGACGGCAGGAGGAGCCATGGGGCGGAGGAGACAGTCCTCGGGCGCGGGTGACGGTGTCCTGGACTAGGGGGTACTCACCACGTCGTCCCCCGATTAGTTAGATTGGGCCGAGGACCCCCATGGCCGTATAGTCATGGGCCAGTTCGGACAACCGCCACATACAAGGAAGATTCCACAAGACTTGATGATCAAGACAAGGACTCCTCCCAACCGGCGTATCCGGCTAGGACTCTTGTTATCCTTGGCCTCTGGTGCGTTATATAAACCAGGGCCAGGCTAGTCGACAGAAGGACAATCATAATCATAGGCTAGCTTCTAGGGTTTAGCCTCTACGATCTCGTGGTAGATTAACTCTTGTAATACTCATATCATCAAGATCAATTAAGCGGGAAGTAGGGTATTACCTCCATCGAGAGGGCCCGAACCTGGGTAAACATCGTGTCCCCCGCCTCTTGTTATCGTTAGCCTTAGACGCACAGTTCGGGACCCCCTACCCGAGATCCGCCGGTTTTGACACCGACATTGGTGCTTTCATTGAGAGTTCCACTGTGTGATCGGCAAAAGGATCAATGGCTCGTCTGCGGATTAACTGCGACGTCGACATCTTCGTCACCGGCTCGACTGGTCACCTTGGCTTGACAGAGGACTATGGCCCACCTCCAATCATCATGTTTGGACAAGGGCCTTCATCAACACCAACTCCGATCTCTATCAAGATCATGGAGGAATCATCCATAGGGCTCGGGGGCTCAACGTCAACGTTGCCCTCGGGCGATCGTGCTGTTTTTCTGGACAACGAACTTGTATCCGCCGCCACTGCCTCCTTGAGTTCCGTTTTAACGATTGCTTTGGTGGAATTGTGTGGAATTGATTCTACAACGACCCTGCAAAATTTCATCGAGTTCCTATGGAGTAATCTCTGGCAATCTACGATATACCGGAGCCCTGTCAACCTGGACGGGATTCTAGACGAGTTTAGGGAGTGGCGTCTAGCATCTAGCTCAGACGTCCTTTGGAATTTCCAACCATTGATCGGCTGAGGAATTCCTATATCTACCACCCCTCAAAATTTCAGCTCAATCCGACCGTCCAAACTCCAGGAACATTCCGATTAGTGCATCACTTTTAAGATCTGTTTTCTGTGCGAGAACGAATCCGACCCAAGTTCATCCTTTTTATGAACGGAATATCGGACATCCTTTTTGAAGGAAGTTTTGTATGGGGTATTGTGCTTTGTTCCCACTAACCTTAAAGTCTTTTCAACATGATCTTCACCATCACGCTGGTGTCAAATCAGTCCGGCAATATGGCTCCACGGTTGCCGACCCGCGCTAGACACGTCACCGCTTTGTTGAGCCGAGCTCGTCTTCTTCGGATCATCATCTTGGCAAGCCGAACAAGAGTTCGACATCGTGAAGGATAAATCATCACCAACATTGCCGCCCCACGGATTACACGGAGCAGGCACACCAGCATTGCCACACGGTCACTTCATCAAGCCAGCATTGACCATATCACAAGTTACGACCTGCATCGGCATGGCCGAACCGTTGCTTCATCGAGCCAGTGTCTATCATGCCGCACTACTTCAACACCTCGGCTGACATGGCAGGTGCAACGTCTTCTTACCGACCTGCTCCGTCACCTCAGCTAGACCGGGGGCTTCGCCATCTCTTCTTCAACCCACTCCGGAGACTTCGGTGTCGTCAGCCAGCCAGCTTCGTCACGTTAGCTGGACTGGAAGCTTTGCCTCGGCAAGCCAAGGTTTACCAGCATTGCCATGCTGTCGCTTCACTGCCCATCAGGCAATGGGGGTGAGGATTGATTCCCAATTTTGGGAGTCACTTTTCTTCGAACTGCTACAACAAATAAACCAGGTGCTATTAATCCTAGCAATTTTTGCTTGTTGATTTTATTTTTCTTAAGAAATTGTTACTCTGGTTTGTTCCATCGCCTGTATACAGGTCTATCAAATGGCGGCTACATTAACGATGGTCGCGTGGTGGTTCGGTCGGTTTCCATACATAGTTCGGCGAACGACCGCATCCGGAACCCGGACCGCCTTGCAAATTCAGGCTTTCTCACGCCTTCACTGTGTCACGCCGACGCCCTGCATCGACATTGGCTTCGGCGCCATGCCACATCCATTTTATTTTGCGTAAATTAATTATGCAAGGATTTTTATATATTTATATTATCATTATTGGCCTGCACTATTTTACATGTGCAGGTAATGGACTTTGACTGCATCATGTGGTCTCTTCAGCGTCACTCTGCTGGCCTACATTGGTCGTGCTATGTCACCACTTTGGAGTGCCGAGCTCTTTGCTCCGCCACCTCGGGACCGGCTTGGGGGATGGAACCTTGTACGACATCAATCTCGGACCACATCATCAATGTCGAACGCATTAACCAGCTAAGTCGCTTTCATGCTCAAAGCTTTAAATGTTTAACCTGCTTTTGGTTCGACCAAGAATTATACTTTTTTGAAAAAAGTTGTTTCTGAAAAAATTCCTTGTCATAACTTTGTTTGTGACACACATACTCAAATACCCTTTTTATTTGGGGGATTCCTTCATGGAGCTTTTCATCTTGCATATGATTATACTTATACGGCTTCGTTCCTTGTTCATGTATTACGCCACAATATGCACCATATTGACCTAAGTGTTCCGCATGCTGGGTTGCCTCGCTCCTGTGTTTACCCCTACATTCCCGATTGTTCGTCTACGGAGTAAAGGGAGCACCTCTGCGATTGTCACGATCGGGTCATCCGAGCCGGACCTCAGACTTTGTGAAGTCGAAAGCTAGCGCTCTTATTGTTCTCAATAATGGTCGGCACACAACGGAACTCATGAGTACAAAAAATCTATTGCACAAGTCTCATAGTAATAATGAGCAACCGAATAAAGGTATCGATGGGGGTACTATTTTCTTCGAAGATGCTTCTTACACTTCATGGGTAATATAGCATAAGTTCCCTGAGCGCGCTTTGTCTGTTACAGCCTTATGACCTGATTGGTTGGTTACCGGAAACACCGTCGATATTCTCGACAGGTGGAGTACATAACACTTTTCGGCCCTTGACAGAAGAGGGAGAAGCCGACGGTCGGTTAAGACACGTACAAAGTTCGGGTGAACACATATATGATATGAGTACTTCGGTACATACAATCATTATACATAAAATTCTTTTTACCCAAGTCACTTGGTGGCTCTTAAAATTTATATATGAGATGTAAATGTGTTTTCTTCTTGGTCGTTGTTAAAACATGACAGAAGCACAATTTTTTTTCAATTTTCGGATTGGCACCGAACACTTGATCTTGTTCGGATGTCAGGTTTTCATTGATGTTTTTTGGTTTTCCAAGCTTATGGCACTTTTAAAATATTTGTGTGTTTCCAGCATAAGTCTCACAGTGCAACGCCGGACACCTTTAGAGATTCGGCAAAAACATTCTCGGATATTGCTATATATGCATCGGTTTCGAATTGTGTCTTCGGTCAATAGATGGGTTTCCCGACTCCTGTGCTTGACTCCTATGTTCCGCTTTGTTCAGCTAGGTGTGCAATGGGAGAACCACTGCGATTGTGCTTCCAGCTTGCATGGTTAAGCACCTCAGTGGAGAAAGCCGAAAACTGACTGTCACAATAAGCACAAACTGGTCAGCGATCCGATGACCGTGTTAAATGATGAGCCGTTCATAACATTGGCCGAAGTGTTTATGGCTTGACCTCAGCTGTCGCTGAACACTAACCGGGGGCTCGTAGCTAGCTTCCCCAGTTTAAAGCTCCAATGACTAAGTGAAAGTTATAAAGCCAAGTTATCTGATTGCCTCGTTTCCACTAACAACCGCCTCCGGGCACCGAGACGTCGGCTAAGGGTTATCTGGTTATTGCAGAAACACCCTGCGTAGTATCTACAAAGGGTTAGAGGCCGACGATGGGCCACTTTCAATTGATAAAGGGTCGCAATGGAGTCAAAATAAGTATATATCATCAGCATTTGTATTTATTATACAAGTGTTGCCTTCCGTAATTATCGTTATATAAAGCCATAAATATGCATCAATTTGACTTAAGATTTTGGCCAAGCTTGGTTGCCTGGCTCCTGTGCTTACCCCTACGTTCCTGATTGTTCGGCTAGGCGGTAAAGGGAACACCTATGTGATTGTTACTACTGGGTCATCCGAGTTAGTACCTCAGACTGGGTGAAGCCGAAAGCTAGCAATCTTAAAGGATCACATTGGTCGGCAACAACGGAAGTCAAAATTTTGGTTCATTAATACCATAGAGTTCAGGAACTTTCCCTGAACTAAATCCTCAATATTTTACTTCCAGATTGATCGGAGCTGAGGTTTCATGATCATGCTTAGCATGACAACCCAAAGAAAGGAACCGATAGCAGGACTATTTTCTTTGGAAGATGTTTCTTACGTTTAAAAGTAATATAACATATCTGTCTGCGTACCTTTGTTTTTAAAAACGTATGGCCGGATTGCCTTGTTTGCCGTAAATCTTTGCCCTCATAAAGTCTTTATAAAGTAGGACAAACACTCCTCGACTGTTGGCCAAGGAGGTGGAAGCCGATGGTCGGTCAATAAAGTTTTTTACAATGCGGATCCGAGCATTAATGATGTAAAGTACTTGGATACATAGAATCATTACACATAATTTGTGATTTTACTACGGATATCGATCCTTAATTTGTCCACCTGTGCCCACATTAAGGCTCGGGGCTACTGGGCTTCATGCTTATCATTTACAAATATTAAAGGGGTACATCGATCCCCTGATCTGGTGTTGCCATCCGACCAGTGTCTCGGGGGCTACTGCATTACCTATTTAATGCAGAAAATTCAAAGTGTTTAGTGTTCGGCTTGACCGAACTATGGGCAAACGTGTCTTCGGACAACAATAGGAACCATCTGGCCCTATATATCGTCAAGCTAATATATTGCGACAACTTCTCAAGACCCTCACTCAAGGGCCCATTCGCCAATCACTATTATCTCTGATATATTACACTGCGTCTCTATTCCTACGTATGCTGCCGAGCTAGGAGTTGATCCTAGGGCCGATTTCGCGCATCGGCCTGAGTCTCAGGGGCTACTAGGATCAGCAGTTTCATGTTTTCCTTCAGGTGCATCTCGGGTTTTGGACTGACACACACATTGAGGGTTACTGGATATACATATACTGGCTATACATATCGATAGAGAATAAATTACATCAGTCAAGAATATTCACAAAAAATCAGCCCGCGGTCGGGGTGGTGCACCACCTCGTAAGCAGTCCGGCATAAAGCTCGGGCGCTAGTGGCTAGCTCCATAGAGGGAATTTCCGGCATTAAGCTCGGCTAACTCTTTCAACTTTTTTGAACCAAGGTGATCTATGGCACCTAGGATATAGTCCGGCGTTGGAACTCGGATACATTCCGGCGTTGGAGCTCGAAGGCAGTCCGGTGTTGGTGTTTGGCTGCAGATGATACCTCGAATGCAGTCCGGCGTTGGAGCTCGGACGTGAGAGGACACCGCCGCACGGGAAACACTTCAAAACCGATGTGGGCGTAAGAATAACAAGGCATTGATAAAGGTTGAGAACTTAAAGGGGCTCCTCGGATACCCGACGTGTAAACTCTTCAGATTTACTTAAAGGCAGATGAGCAGATGAGCAGATTTTTTGAACCAATTTTCAAGACCGAAGACCAAAGATGAAGAACAATTCAGAATAATCGAAGAGCGCCCCCAACTTGAAGACTGGTTCAGGGGCTACTGACAGTGTCCTGGACTAGGGGGTACTCACCACGTCGTCCCCCGATCAGTTAGATTGGGCCGAGGATCCCCATGGACGTATACTCATGGGCCAGTTCGGACAGCCACCGCATACAAGGAAGATTCCACAAGACTTGGTGATCAAGACAAGGACTCCTCCCCACCGGCGTATCCGGCTAGGACTCTTGTTATCCTAGGCCTCTGGTGCATTATATAAACCAGGGCCAGGCTAGTCGATAGAAGGACAATCATAATCATAGGCTAGCTTCTAGGGTTTAGCCTCTACGATCTCGTGGTAGATCAACTCTTGCAATACTTATATCACCAAGATCAATTAAGAAGGAAGTAGGGTATTATCTTCATCGAGAGGGCCCGAACCTGGGTAAATATCATGTCCCCCGCCTCCTGCACTAGTGCAGAACCGGGCATTAGCACCGGTTCGTAAGGCCCTATAGTGCCGGTTACATAACCGGCACTAATTAGTGGTCACTAAAGGCCCCCCCCTTTAGCACCAGTTCAGCACGAACCGGTGCTAAAGGGCGACCACGTGGCACGAGCCAGCTCCGGGGACCTGAGCCCTTTAGTACCGGTTTGTAATACCAACCGGTACTATAAGGTTTGGAGGGTTTTTAATTTTATGATTTCTTTTTCATTTAATTTTGTGTTTCCATTTTAATTCTTTTTCGTTTGCTGGTATTTTACGATACTACACATTGTACACGTTATGCATATATATATATATATAATTTCTAGTAGAACCAATCATGCATATATATATCACATCAATGTCTCACAAATTAAACCACCATATTAATTAATTCACACATACACACATGTACAGATATATACAATTTCTCCTACATATGAATGTTGCCTTCGGAGCCAGTCTAATTGGTGCCTTCGGAGCATGATGACAATTGAAAGTGGTTTTCATTGGGGCGGTAGCGGGTAACAGAATTCTCCATTCGGATTTATGACCTGGTCGAGCAAAAATCCCGCTATTTCCTCTTGAATTGCTTCTACGCGCTCCGTTTCTATGAGCTTCTCCCGCACCTCTTTGAACTGTTAAGGAGATCAATATGCATGTGTATTAGTTGTGTGACTAGCTAGATATCGATAATGATGTAAAAATTGTGAATAGTGTTCTCACAAGCGTACCCATTGCTGTCTTTGAGATCTGCTCCTTTCGGACGCCATCATGCGAATATTCTCGCAAACGCAGAATGCACACAGATCGTCCTTTACCGCTTCAGGCCTTTACGAGAATGGAATTTGATCAGATAAAAATTAATCAAGCATGATAATTAAAGGGATGGCAGCTAGCTAGCTAGCTAGTAGTACTACTTAATTACTTACCTTGGGTCGAAACCATTCAAGCTTTTGTTTCCATTCGCCGGGCGTGACGCTGATGAATCTTGCCCAAGCCCTGCCCGCCGACAAAGAAAATGAATAAAGGGGTTATTAAATAGTTCATATCATGAAATGTCGAACTAAATAGGCCGAGATATATAGTTAATAATGATTGAAATTACCTGTTGACTATCCCATACAAGATGTTAAAGTCGGTGTTTTTGAGACTAGTGAGTCCAAGATTTCAACCTGTTCAAGGCCAACTTTAATGATACACAAGACCCAATGAAATCTGCATGCACACACATTTACATGTCTTAATTAAGCGGACATATGTTAGCAAAAACATGTAGCTAGCTAGTAGGCAAAAACAGAGAATTTGTAGTACAAGACAAGTGTGACTCACCCAAAGTGGTAAGGAAGTAGTATATCTTCATTGTATTTGAGGCGCTTCAAGAACTCTAGCATGCTGCTTTCTACTTCCTTTGCATGATGTTCATTTATCTTCCATGTGAATTCATTAACGGTGTTTGGGTCAATGAACCCAATGCCATAGCGCCCACCTTTTCTCATTTCATATATCTTCATCCTGCATAATACCACGTAAAAGAATATATATAGTGAGGATAATTACAGGTAATAATGATTGATCTCAAAAGGATCACTACAGCTAGCTTGAGACTTAAATTATAGAAAGAAATCACTTATAGACAATAGCAATCGATTTATAGATTTGTCGAGTGCTTCCTTATTGTATAACTGAAACAGTTCTAAATATTCAACGGACCCAGCTTTCTCATGGTAGTAATGGTCCTCCTTGACATTCACCATGAGGGACACTCGATCTGAAATCTTGGTAATGTTCATGTACCATTGATGCAATTCATACATTCTCGTTGGGAGGTTCTTGACCTTGTCCGGCGCGACCAAAGGTTGGCCCCGGACATATTGCCGCTTTTACTTCATCCCTCTAAGCAAACGCATGGGCTCGATCTCGAGGAGTTGTCCAACAGTGATGTTGAGAACTTCAACCTGCATTATATGCTCCTCCGTTATTACCACATTGCCCACCTCGAACATGCCTTCGCTTGCCCACAATAATATTAGGGCGTCAGATCGTCACTGTTGTTGGCACAACAAGCGAGGGATCGATTATGTCGCTGTTCTCCCACTGGGAATGGTTTTCCTGCATTTTTGGCAGCTGCTTCTTGTTTGCTCGATCCCGATGTAGACATGCTCGCCTCCCTTTGTAGACGTGCTCGATTTAACTTCCCGATGTGGCGCTCATAGTGCGTGTCAACAGGCTTGGAAGCTGGTGGTTGAGCCATACGAATGAAGTGGTCAATCGCTTCTCGTGCACTTTCTCCCTTGGCGGCGGTGGCGGTTTGGTGCAAAATGGGCTTCCACCTCGGCCTTCGATATGGCTGTGATTTCCTCCTCGGACTTGTCATAAGACCATGCGGAAGAGGCTTGTGCTTGAACCATATTTATACCGCTTGCCTCCTTTGTATTTCCAGCTGTACTACCTCGACTTCGACGGCCACGCACGAGCTGCGGGGTGTCTCTGCGATTGCCGAGGCGGCGGAGATGGCCGACGGACCGAGTTGGACGAGGAAGAGTGGCCTGAGGTTGTGCCGACTTGGAGGAGTGGACGTCGACGCTGTGGCGGACTTGAGGAGGAGGATTGTCCCGACACTTTGCCGGACTTGAGGAGGAGGATTGTCCCGACACTTTGCCGGACTTGGAGGAGCGGAGTCTGCTGACTCGGTGGCGGACTTCGACGAGGACTCGGGTGACGCGTGTGGGTGGCCTTGGAAAGATGATGCAATCCTTTTTCCATAGAATGATACGATGTTTGGCCTCTCCGAGAAAGCGCTCGCCGTCACCTCCAGCAATGTCAAGCTGTAGCCCCGAATATGGGTCCAACACCTCATCAACCATGACACGAGCATAGCCCGTTGTAATCGGGTTGCCATGGAAGGTTGCCTCGGGGGGATTTGTGAAAGCACAGCCATCCGCCACCTTCATGGATATGTTCTTCATTTTGTAGTGTAGCTCGCAGTTAGTGTTCTCCGTGATGTCATCCACGGGGTATCTACCCAGCATTGGGTCGTCTGGGACGGAACCCACGCTGCTTCTCGGCATGGATGGGCCGGTGCTATCCAATGCTGGATCATCCGCTAGCTGCTGCAGCCGAGACCCCTTTGATGGGTAAGTGAGTCGATCCGCTCCTCGCCGCCGCTGGAATTTGACCGCCAATTCCGCTTGAGTTGCTTCTAGGCCTTGAAGGCGTTCATAGTCCCGCTTCCTCTGCTCCTCCTCCATCTTCCTCTTCTTCTCCTCCCCAATCTTCTTTCTCGCACGGGTTCTGAGTCGGTGTTCCATCGAAAACCCTCATACCACGGAATAGCGCCCTTGCCTCGTGTTCTTCCCGGTGTTCAGATTTCCCAGGCACGCAGAAGCTCGTCGTTCTCTCTGTTGGGCTAGAACACCCCGCTCGTGCCTCTTCTATTGCAACAAGTATCACATCGTCGGCTCCCTTCAGACTTGCCTCGTCGAAACATTTCGTCTCCCGTCCAACTCCCCCATGCGCATAGAACTAAGTCCCGACCTGGCGGGCCAGCTCTTAGTAGCCGGAGTGACACCTGCATCCTCCATCTCTTTCTCGGACTTACCCCACTTAGGCATTGCCACCGCGATAGCCACCGCCCCACTTATGGAACTTATCCTTTTTTCGCATTCTTCTTGTTTATTCTCGACCGCTCCCTAGCTAATTCGAATCCTTGAATTTCACGAAATCGCCCAATGATCACGTTGGTTCTCCAAAGTGTTCCTTGAATACTGGAGTCTTCCTTCCTCCGCCGACGCATTTGTTCCATTCACCATTCTTGTAGTTCTTGAATGCGATCGCCATCATCTTAAGAGCAGCCTCTTTGACTTTCTCGCACATCTCGCTTCGTGAAATGATCCGTAGGGTGAAATGTTCCATGAGAGTATCCCAAAGCGATCTTTTGATTCTTGTCGACATAAGTAACATCTGGACGTGGCTTTGCTGGCGCCCTCCATTCTTGAAGTTTGATCGGGAGTTGGTCCTTCACAAGAACTCCGCACTGATGAACGAACTTGTTCGCAATCTTCTTAGGCGCTATTGGTTTGCTAGTAGGGCTGCATGCCTCGATATTGTACTTTACGCCCGGCTTCAACTTTTTGTTCGGACCTTGTTTCGTCCTTTTTTCTGAAGATTTGCTCGATCCGGATGGCTGAAAGAACAAAGATCGATTCGTTAATATATCTTCAAGTCATTTAAAACATGTGATGATCACCAGATGCCTGCTTATATAAATATATATACCTCGTTGGTGTTTGTTGTTTCAGGATCATGTTCTTCGTCATCGTCATAATCATTCATGACTTCGTCGTGATCGAATATCATATCACCCTCTCCGGTGTTGTTTAGGAATTCGGAGCCGTCATAATCTTCTTCATTTTGATTATGCCCCGCGTATCATATCGAACATGGTCTGTTCTCCCTCTCTGTCGGTATTGTCTGCCATAGCTTTTGTTTAACTAATCCAAAAGAAATATAAAACAATTTAGTATTCAAATCTCGAATAATAGATATAATCTTGAATACATCGTCCAGAATAATAGATATAATCTCGAATACATCATCCGAATAATAGATATAATCTCAATACATCGCCCGAATAATAGATATAATCTAGAATACATCGCCTCGAATAATATATAATATTGAATAGTACATCACGGCTATTAGCTAATAAAGATCGAATACTACGAAGAATCTAGGACACTCGCGGTTCCTCCGCGGCAGGCAGTGGACACCCAAAGAGAAGGAACCTCACAGATCATAGTGAAGTGAGATCCTCAAGATATCGCCACGTATTGGAGAACCTGCCGCCTCTAACGCAACCATGTAGCGATGAACGTGCTCGCCCTCCTCCACGACACGGCGACGTACCACCTCCGGCGGGCCGGGTCCTCCGCACCAAATCGCCCACGCGAACGCCACCAAACGAGATCGGTCGACGATCGACCCGCGGCGGGTTCTCGTCAAGCGGCGCGCCTCCAAGCAGCACCTCCAGTGCCAGCCAGGAGCCCAGGCCCGGACATGGGTCGGCTGGACGTCGTCATGACGGTCGACGGCGAGGATCTTGGGCGGGCATCGTCGAGAACAAATACTAGCTATATGCCCGCAAAAAGTAACATTTTTTTAATGATTGGATTTTGATAACTAAAATTTCTAACATTTCTATATATATAACTAACATTTCTATAACATTTCTAACAATGCTATATATAACTAACATTTCTATAACATTTCTAATATTTTAGAACTAAAAAACAGAAAAAAATTATAACATTTCTATATATATAACTAACATTTTATAACTATTTCTATAACTAAAAACAGAAAAATTTCTAACAATTCTAACTTTTTATAACTATATATTTCTATAACTAAAAACAGAATATTTCTACAATTTCAAACATTTCTAACAAATCTAAGAATTCTAACATTTCTAACTATTTCTAAAAACAGAAAAATGTCTAACAAGGTGTGTGTGTGTGTGTGTGCTAGGCTCACCGGCGGGCTAGGCGAGAGGCGACGGGGATGTGGGACAGACGGGCGGCGACAGGCGCGGCGACGACGGGCGGGCGACGACGGGACGGGACGACGGGGCAGGCGGCGGCGGCGATGGAGGCAAGGGCGACGGGACGGGCGGCGACGACGGGACGGGCGGCGACGACAGGACGGGCGGCGGCGAGGGCGGCGACGACGGGACGGGCGGCGGCGAGGCGGCGGCGACGGGACGGGCGGCGCGGGGGGCGCGGCAGAGGAGAAGAAGCAGAGGGAGATGAGAAACCGACAAAATTTTGAAGTGTTTAGTTATATAGAAGGCACCTTTAGTACCGGTTGGAGCCACCAACGGTACTAAAGGTCTGTTTTAACCGAGCCAAGCGGCGAAGCGACCCCTTTAGTACCGGGTGGTGGCACAAACCGGTACTAAAGGCTCCCCTTTAGTACCGGTTTGTGCCACGACCGGTACTAAAAGGTCTTGCGCCAAGCAGTGCGGTGATCTTGAAGTTTAGTCCCACCTCGCTAGTCGAGGGCTACCTGACCGGTTTATAAGCCCAGGCGGTAGCTCTCTCGAGCTCCTCTCCTAGTCGAGCCCACTGGGCCTACTGTCCTCCTCGCCTTGTGGGCCTCTTGGGCCTTGGCGGGCCTGCATCTGGCCCAATGAAAGGTTGTATCGCTGGTCGATGCAGCCGCTTTGGCCCAAAGATGGCGGGCTTTTATTGCTTTTTTTTTTTGCTTTATTTTTTTGTTTTCTTTATTTTTGAGTTGTTTTTGTTGTATTTAGAGTTTCTTTGTGAATATTTTTGCTTTAGGTACAAAAATTACAAACTTTCTCTTAGAGCCGGTAGATTTCAAATTTGAATAGTTTAAATATTGAATTATTTGAAATTTGTGTGAATCACTAGTTTGTGAATAACTTAACTTTGAAAAAGTTTTTCCAGTGATTCTTTTTCTTATGTTCAATATTAGTGTGTTTTATCATTATATTCAATTTAGTAATGCTTAGGTTATTTAAAAATGAAATGCCTTTGTAACAGTTCAGTTTTAAATGGAAACCCCGATACTTCAAAGAGATTGTCCATTTTGTACGAAGTGCATCCAGTTTTGTCGTAACCCTCTCTACTTTCTTGCACATGCTATTTATATGAAATTATGATACCATGCCAACTTTCAACCTTTTCTCGAGTTCATTTGAATTGCTTTTCAATTTCAGGTCATTTATTTGGAAAAAATCAAGTAAATGCATGAAAAGAATTTGTTTGCACATAAAATTTCTTCGCGTTTCAAATGCCAAAACACATAACTACCCTAACTATTACAGACATTCCCTCCTGGGTGTGAAACATGAAGAAAGTGATGATAGTGAAGCCGATCACATCCCGGATCTTTGGGTGTGAAACTTTTTCTTCAAGCGTGTGTCCCTTTGCGCCAGTAACCATGGAAAATCTTCATCATTTAACGGGATGCTCGGGTCAATATTCACCGTGAATGGAGCAATTTCATCAAACTTTTCATAATCTTCGACTTGTCTGTCTTGTCATCCACTCCCACGATGTTTCTCCTCCCGTAAAGAACTATGTGCCGCTTTGGCTCATCGTACGATGCATTCGCTTCCTTATCTTTTCTTTTTCTTGGCTTGGTAGACATGTCCTTCACATAGAAAACCTGTGCCACATCATTGGCTAGGACGAATGGTTCGTCTCGTGCACGCAAGATTGTTGAGATCCTTGTTGTCATTCCATATCTGCGGGTCTTCCGTTACCCGCCTCGTGTCATATTGACCAATTTGCACCAAACAAAGGGACCTTTAAACCACGCCGATAGTCAAGTTCCCATATGTCCTGTATATAACCATAATATGTTTCCTTTCCGTCTTGGTTTCTCGCATCAAAGCGACACCACTGTTTTGGTTGGTGCTCTTCTTATCTTGGGAAATCGTAAAATGTATTACCATTTATCTCGCCCTTTGAAAGTCATTATATTCAAGATGGTAAGCGGGACAGCAAGTACAGGTCATCTTCAATAGAGGTGGCATGCATGGTACGTGTTCCGCAACCAGTTGGCGAAACTCCTGGTTTGTTCACGTGTAATCCACTCATCGACCGCTCCGGTGTTTGGAGCGTAGCAAATTCTTGTGTTCATCCATATACGGAGCCACCAAGGTGGAATTTCAGAGAAGCTGTAGTGTGCTTGGTGAAAGAATGTCCGTCCATACATATTATTTGTTCCTCCTAGCGTGCCTTTTCCATCGATGCGCCCTTATGCCGCGATTCAGAACACCAATCGGCTTAAGGTCGAATAAAGTCAATACAAAACTCAATGACCTCCTCATTTTGATGGCCCTTGGAGATGCTTCCTTCGGCCTAGCACGGTTATGAACATATTTCTTTAAGACTCCCATGAACCTTTCAAAGGGGAACATATTGTGTAGAAATACAGACCCAAATTGTTAATCTCTTCAAGATAGGTGAACTAGGACGTGCGCCATGATGTTGAAGAAGGATGGTGGGAACACCAACTCAAACCGACAAGACATTGCACCAAATCATTCTCGTAACCTTGGTATGATTTTCGGATCGATCACCTTCTCGAGATTGCATTGAGAAATGCACATAGCTTCACAATGGCTAATCGAACGTTTTCGGTAGAAGCCCCTCAATGCAACCGGAAGCGCTTGCGTCATAATCACGTGGCGATCATGAGACTTTAGGTTTCGAAATTTTTCTCTGCCATGTTTATTATTCCCTTTATATTCGACGAGAAGCCAGACGGTACCTTAATACTAAGCAGGCATTCAAAGAAGATTTCCTTCTCTTCTTTGGTAAGAGCGTAGCTTGCATGACCCTGATGTATGCCATCTTCTCCGTGCATACGTTGCTGGTCCTCCCGTGCCTCAGGTGTATCTTTTGTATTCCCATACACGCCCAAGAAGCCAAGAAGGGTCACGCAAAGATTCTTCATGACGTGCAGCACGTCGATTGCGGAGCGGACCTCTAGGTCTTTCCAATATGGCAGGTCCCAAAATATAGATTTCTTCTTCCACATGGGTGCGCGTCCGTCCGCGTCCTCCGGAACAGGTTGTCCGCCAAGACCCTTTCCAAATATCACCTTCAAATCCTTGACCATATCATGTACATCAGCACCAGTACGATGGCGAGGCTTCGTCCGGTGATCCGCCTCACCTTTGAAATGCTTGCCTCTCTTTCTTACGGATGCTTGCTCGGAAGAAATCGACGATGTCCTGTACACATTCTTCTTACAACTATTCAAATATATCTTGTCGGTATCATCCAAACAAAGGCGTGCATCCATGGTATCCCTTGTTTGTCCATCCGAAGGTTACCGAGAGCAGGCCAATCATTGATGGTCACGAACAGCAACGCCTTTGAGGTCAAATTCTTCCCCATGTGCTCATCCCACGCACGCGTACACTGCTCCATTCCACGGCTGTAAGAGTTCTTCAACTAATGGCCTTAGGTACACATCAATGTCGTTGCTGGTTGCTTAGGGCCTTGGATGAGCACCGCATCATAATGAACTTCCGCTTCATGCACAACCAAGGAGGAAGGTTATACAAACATAGAGTCACAGGCCAGGTGCTATGGTTGCTGCTCTGCTCCCCAAAAGGATTAATGCCATCTGCGCTTAGACCAAACCATACGCTCCTTGCGTCATCCGCAAACTCCTTCCCGTATTTCTTTCGATTTTTCTCCACTGTGACCCGTCGTGGTACTCTCAACTTTCCATATTTCTTACGGTCTTCTCTGTGCCATCTCATCGCCTTTGGCATGCTCTTTGTTTTGGAACAATGTTTCAACCGTGGTATTATAGGAGAATACCACATCACCTTGGCAGGAATCTTCTTCTTGGGCGCTCGCCCTCGACATCACCAGCTCATCGCGCTGATCTTATAGGGCAATGCACCACATACCGGCAAGCGCTCAAATCCTCGTACTCACCGCGTAGAGGATGCAATCATTAGGGCATGCATGTATCTTTTGCACCTCTAACCCTAGAGGGCGACAGCCTTCTTTGCTTGCGTACTCTCGGGCAATTCGTCGTCCTTTGGAAGCATATCCTTTATCATTACCAAGAACTTTCCAAATCCCTTGTCGATATACCATTCTCTCGCCTTCCATTGCAGCAATTCCATGTGGTGCCCAGCTTTTTCTTGTCACCCACGCATTGGTACAACAATTTTTGTGATCCTCTAACATGCGCTGCAACTTCTTCTTCTCCAAATCACTTTGCTAGTTTCTCTTTGCATCGGCAATGGCCCGACCTAGATCATCAACGGGCTCATCGATGCCTCTTCTTCACTTCTTCCCGCATTGCCGGCTCAGCTTCTTCCCGCATTACCGGCTCAGCTTCTTCCCCATTGTTGTATCATCGTATTCAGGGAACCCATGGCGGGATAGCTGTTGTCGTCCTCTTCTTCTTCATTGTCTTCCATCATAACCCCTCTTTCTCCATGCTTGGTCCAAACATTATAGTGGGGCATGAAACCGACTCAAACAGTGGACGTGAATGGTTCTTGACGAGAGTAATTGTGACCATTCTTACAGACACCACATGGACAAGGCATAAAACCATCCGCCCACTTGTTTGCCTCACCAAGAAGCGTAAAAGTATGCACGCCCTCAACGAACTGGGGTGAGCATCGGTCATCGTACATCCATTGCCGGCTCATCTTCATTACACAACACCGAATAGACCAAATTAATACAAGTTCATACAACACTTAAATGCAACAAACAAATAACTCTCTAGCTAAAGCATTTAAATGCAACAACAAATGCGATCAAGATCGCAACTAAGGTAACAATTGATCCAACAGCATAATGGTACCAAGCCTCACTATCGATGGCATATTTTCTAATCTTTCTATTCTTCAAGCGCATTTTCTCCATCTTGATCTTGTGATCATCGATTTACATCGGCAACATGCAACTCCAATTCCATCATCTCCCCTCAATTCTTTTCAATTTTTCTTTCAAGTACTCGTTTTTCTTTCAACTAAATTTAACCTCTCGACAATAGGGTCGGTTGGAATTTCCGTTCACATACCTCCTAGATAAAAATATCTATGTCAACTTGATGGGCATAATTTGTCATAAACACGAAATGCAACTAATAGTTTTAAAAGAGAATATACCACATCCGAATCATAACAAGGACGAGGGCCGACGGGGACGGATATCAAAACCATGGCACTATGTATAACAAACAACGTACGGGTAAGATAATTATTACATGATTAACTATATATCCAAATCACACAAACATCAATTTTTTATATAAAATTACATGAACAATAGGCTCACCACAAGGTGGTGCCGATGACGGGACGGTGCGGGCGATCGACGGTGGTTACGACGAAGATTTAGAAGGCACTAAGTAAACCACACCTTGTCTCTGAAATTGCATATAAATCAAATACTAGCACATATATATATTTCCTCCCAAATTACTAAACTCACAAATTAGTAACTATATAAAGCATTGCAAGAGCTAATCTAGCAATGAGAGATGAAAGGACAAAGTTGCTAACCTTTGTGATCATTTGAATGGATGGAGGCCTTCAAATCTTGACAAATTTTGGGCAAATTTTGTGGTGAGCTCGAGGGGAAGAGGAAGAATAGAGAGGAGAGGAGAGGGGAAAGGGGGAAGAACAGAGCAAGCTGGACGAAGGGTTTATATGCAGGAGGACCTATAGTATCGGTTCGTGGCACGAACCGGTACTAAAGGTGCTGGAGGGGGCCCAGACTGACAACATCCTGCCACCACCCTCATTAGTACCGGTTCGTGGTACGAACCGGTGCTAAAGGTTAGCCACGAACCGGTACTAATGAGAGCGGCCCGGCTAGCCATTGGAACCGGCACTAATGTATACATTAGTGCCGGCTCTAATACAAACCGGCACTATTGTGCTTCACGTTTGACCCTTTTTCTACTAGTGTTGTTACCATTAGCCTTAGACGCACAGTTCGGGACCCCCTACCCGAGATCCGCCGATTTTGACACCGACAGCGGGGCTGCGGAGCATGGCGGCGTAGCTAAGGGGGCGACAGGGCCGGCGAGGGGCCTCGGGTGCAGGGCGAGGCGCCCCGATCCAGACCGCGTTCGGGGAGGGAGGGGAGGAGAAGATCGGGGGATTCGTGGGGGGGAAGTGTTGGTCGTGGGTGGGCTTTAGGGTTGCGGGGTTGGGTTAGTAGGCCGGGGCGAGCAGGTGGGCCAGCTGGGTCGTGGCCCAGTTGGGCCGGGGGGCGTTTTTGCTTTTTTTGTTTCTTTTACATTTTTCTTTTTTGTTCATTTTCTATTACATTATTCTAGTTTATATAAAACACAAAACTAGTTCCTAATTTAGTCTTTTGACGTATACTACTGCCAGATTAGTTCTCACACCTAAATAAAATACTTTAATATTTTATAACTTATAAAATACATTTAATTAATATGTAAGCCATTGTTTTAATTATTTTTTGCACTTAACATTCTATAAAAAATTGGTTTCTTCACCAATATTTATGATGGATTATTTGCCATATTTAGAACATTTTAGTTTTAACTTTTGAAAACTTTATTTGTTTGACTTGATTTAGAATTTGAAATTTGAACTAGTTCCGAATCAATGCGAGTTTAACAATAGTGACCACGGTGACATGGCCTCATTAGTAGAGGGTTACTGTAGCTTAATTATCCGGGCGTCACAATTCTCCTCCACTACAAGATATCTCGTCCAGAGATTTAGGAGGTGGAGTAAGGGAGAAAGATCTGGTTACGAAATTCTAATGAATCTTCTCGGTATTGGTTGCTCTTCCGAAGAGGTCGATCCACTACATTGATGTCTTCATTTCTCTATTTCAGGTCATCATGAAGAAACTGGCATACTTTCTTTAGGATCTCCATCGTACTTACGGAAAAGATAAGGGGGAAGACTATAGGGAGAATGTCTACAAGGACTGGTTTTCAGTAGTTATCTCAGGGAACAAGGTACAGGGTAGCTTCGAGTTGAAACTCAGGGAAATCATTGAGAGCAATATAAGATGGTACGAAAGGTTTTCGAATGGGTAAGCAATCGTTCGGTGTCTAAACTAGAGTGTGAAAAGAGCGCAGAGCAACTGGAAAAATGTTGTATCTAATACCAGAATAGATCTCAAGTAAGGTGGCTCGTGAATATCATTCGAAGCCAAGCGTGAGGAATAACTTTGGAAATAGGGGTGTGCAAGAGAGTCAGGTTTGGATCCTGTGGAACTGTGGGTTATGGGCCCACCATGTGGGTTAGAAGTAGAAAGGGCACCAACATCTTGCATGTTGATGGTAGCAAGGCTTGTCAGAGGATAGCATGTTAGTTAGATTTGGCAACAACGCTGGTACCATGGGTGAGGGACGAGGAGAACCATTTTCCTGCTTGTTGAAACGAGGCGGACCTCCAGGCAAAGTTCTCGTCCATCGATGGTTACCGGAATGTGATCAACAGTAGTAACAGGGTCTTACTGACAGAGTTGCGCACCGAGGTGCTTACATAAGCTGGGAATTATGACTGCTCGGTTAAGTCAGATTACAAGAAAGGTTAAAAAACAATGGAAAGGAAAATGTGTTTAAACTCATATTTCAGGGGTATATTCTTCCAAAGGTCAAGCCGAGCATGATATCCATGACAAGATAGAAAGTAGAAAACCATTCAGGTAGGGGGAGATGAATTTCATGACATTACCCATACAATGGTGTTAGGATAATTCATAAATAAAACTTTGCATTGTGCTTCAAATGTCTTATTGAATATCGGAGTACCACAGACATGCTTCGAGATAGCATTGACATGGTCTTCAAGCAATGTCATACTTTGGATTCTCAAAGGATTCATCAGGAACAACTCATAGAATAACTCTTCAATTTCCACATGGAAGAAATGTTAACCTTGCTAAAAAGGAAACTAGGACAATAGGGCCTCCGGCCAGGTGTGCTAGGCATGACATCACCTTATCGGGCCTTATCTGACCAAGTTTGAGATCTGATTGGGGTCATGATACCTCAGTCTCAGGATGCCTGAGAAGAAAAGGTGCGACACAAATTGACGAGAAGACATTGTAAGATTCGTGGGAAATTAACTATGGAAGCGAGTTCAGAAACAAGAGTTCATCAGTAAACCAAGGAGAGGATGAGGATGTGGCTGATGGACTCAGCGACAATTCATCAAGATTTCCAAAAAGATGGGTCTCCAGAAATATGTGAACAAGGAGATAACATTTGCCAGATCAAATTATATAACGATGTATGTTCGAGGAAAACATACACAATTAAACATTGGTTGAAAGGTGCACCCGAAATATGGGCTGGGTTGCACGACCAACGTTGGAATGGCGATTTAGCAACCATGACACTAAATTGGAATTATTATCCATTAATTGTGAAGCAATAGGGTTGCTAGAGATAATAAATTCGCACAACAGAGTTCACTCAACACGGGGACCAAGAAAAGAATGGTGATGGCGAGAAGCATCACTGTATCAAGAATTCTTAAGAGGTGGTGAAATTCTCACAACATCCTTGACATAAAAGACGGTAATACTCCATGGTAAAGAAGAACAGATGCTGGATAGCAAGGAACTCAAGGTATAACACAAAACACAAACAAGTTTGTGTTGGAGGGAGGGCGATAACGTTGTTGATGATAAAACAAACCATCAAGGGGCGATGATGGTATTTCTCATCAAGAATTCAATAGATATCTTGGAAGGGCTCAGAATGTTTATGTTGATCACACACATTGCCGAGAGGTTTCTTGAAGATGTAATCGATCGGCAATGACATCAAGTCAAAGGAATGATGAAGCAAAAGGTTATTGGAACCACGGGTATGACACAAACTCGAAACCAAGCTTGCTTTTCAAGGTCAAAGGATATGACAAGGAAGAGCGACGTAAGCTTAGCTCATCATCGAAAACTGTGCTATGCAAAGGACCAGGTAGCACATTTAAAATTTAGCATGGTAATGCTACAGCCGATCAAGCTAAGAATGACTTAAAGGATTTTTAAACTCGTAAGCAATGACAATTACTTAGAGTTATTGAATCGGAGTGCAGAATATATTCACCTATCGATGTTCTCGAGTGACTAATAACTCAGAACGTGGGGGAAATCTGAAATCGATGAGAATCAATACTGGATGAAGAATCATTGCAAGTAACACGGTTCTTTGAGATTCTCGAGATACCGAAGGGTATTACTCGAAGTAAGATCAAAATAGGGGTTGCAAAGATGTATTGATCTGCAGAAGACAAGTATTTTTAACTTGTCAGAGAAATGGAATCAAGGAGAATTATGGTCAGAACCACGATTGCAAAGGATCAATTTACAGAGACCAAATGATATTATATCAAGGAAATAGTTATTATAACAAGAAGCTTCCATGATATGATCTACATCGTGTCCATGGGCATGAACACAAAGTTCAAGGTCGACTCCCACTTATTCAATGTATAACCTTCCATTCGGCTCTCGTTTTTTGAAAATAACATTAGTTGTTGAAAGTTTTACCTGGTGCAATACCAGATAAGTATGACCCGTGAAATCTTTTGTGTTCACACAGATTAGAGAAACCGTTCGTTCAACCTATCAGGGCATCTTAGGAACATATACCACAAACTTCACGAGTAAATAACACAAGCTCGAAAGTTGAGCATGGTTGACAAAGCAGAGGATACAATTTACCAAAGGCATTATATACTTGTGGAAAAGCTCACAATGTTATTGAATATGAAAAGACGCGGTTGGATGAAATCCAACAAAGGATCTGGTGGCCTACAAGGGATCTGATGTGAGCATTGGTACTCAACCAGAAGAAGAAAGAATGCAAGGAGATCAGATGATAGAAAGAACTGACTAATTCAAAGCTCAATTGCATAGCAATTATGAATTCCAAGTCAAGGGATCAGAAGCAACACTCTGATTAGGGATGGATAAGTTGAATAGCCTTAGGCGTAGAATGGACGGCAATTTGATTGGCCGAGAACCAATTCCAGTTAAAAGAATGGAAGCTGAGTCGGAAATGTAATTTATAAGGATCCACCATGATTGCGGGCATTCACAAACATATTGAATCAAATGCTCAATATGACAATGTTAAAGGATGCTAATGAATATTGCTAGTCATATGGAATTAACCATATTGCAAGCAAGTAAGGAAGATCAGGAGAAATAGGCTACCGAGGATTTCGGAAGATCGAATAGCATTCTGAAGAATTTTGTGAAACACATATACAACTGGGGATGAATGAATACTCGATAAGTGCGAGGAATATCCGTAGGGGTATTCATGTGGCAAAGAACTGCAAGGCAGTAGGCACAGGGTATTCTCTGAACAATAGAGAGAATTTTGGGGTATCTTGTAATAACAAGATCAATGGGGAATGATTGTATGAATGGCACGTGTATGTGGTTATCTATAGAGGTTTATCGATGGAAGGGAATTGCAAAAATGATGGTGCAAAGTCTTGAGAGAACATCGTAGAGTATCTTCGGAATCTTTTGGTGCAGGAGGCGATCATCTATAATTAGGGGCTCTCCGGGTGGAAGTGATCATGAGATCCTAATGTTAGAGTTAGCAAAATTAATTCAACCCGAATAGAAGAGAGATCAGATTCCCAGAGTAAAGACGAGAAATAAAAGATCCTAATACCACCTAATGGCGACATGGGCCCGTGAGCCACACAGCCATGTTAGTAAATGTTTTGCAATGACTAGACTCAACTTTGTCCAAGAAGTTTGGAAGGGGGAATCCTACAGGCAGTCGGCTCTGATACAAACTTGTGACGCCCCCGATTTGATCGTACACTAATCATGCAAGCAAATGTGTACAACCAAGATCAGGGACTCACGGGAAGATATCACAACACAACTCTAGACATAAACTAAAATCATACAAGCTTCATATTACAAGCTAGGGGCCTCGAGGGCTCGAATACATAAGCTTGAAAGCACAACAGTCGGCGGAAGCAACAATATCTAGCTACAGACATAAGTTAAACAAGTTGCCATAAGATGGCTAGCTCAAACAGGGATACAAATCGAAAGAGGTGCATGCCTCCTTCTTGGGATCCTCCAAAACTACTCCTGGTCATCGGCGACCTGAACGTTTAGTAGGCACCCTCGGGGTAGTAGGAGTTGTCGAATGTGGCGTCTGGCTCCAGGGCTTCAGCATCTGGTTGCGGCATCTGAGAAGAAAAGGAAAGGGGAAAAAGAGGGAGCAAAGCAACCGTGCATCCAAAGTACTCGCATGCAAGGATCTACTCTACATATGCACTGGTATAAATTAAAAGGGTAGTATCTGTGGAATAAACTGCAGAATGCCAGAATAAGAGGGGCATAGCTAATCCTATCAAAGACTACGCTTCTGGCAGCCTCCATCTTGAAGCATATAGAAGAGATTAGCTAGTAAGTTCACCAAGTATCATCATATAGCACAATCCTACCCGGCAATCCTTTCCTTGTCGCCCTGTGAGAGAGCGATCACCGGGTTGTATCTAGCACTTGAAAGGGTGTGTTTTATTAAGTATCTGGTTCTAGTTGTCAGAAGGTTGAAGTACAACTCCGGGTCGTCCTTTTACTGAGGGACACGGCTATTCGAACAGATAAGCTTCCCTGTAGGGGTGCACCACATTACTCAAGACGCTCAATCCCTCTGGCCGGGCACACTTTCCTGGGTCATACTCGGCCTCAGAAGATCAACCCGTCGCAGCCCAACCTAGGCTCAACAAAGAGGTCAGCACACCGATCTAAATCCTAAGCGCATAGGGGTATTGGGCCCATCGCTCATTGCACTCCTGCAGGTTGCCTACGCGGCCGGAAGCGGACCTAGCCTCCCTAATACAAGAGCAGTCGTTCCAGTCCAATCCAGCGTGCGCCACTCAACCGCCGATGTTAAGAAGGCTCCGACTGATACCATGACGTCGAGAGCCCATAATTGTTCCTGCATAGTTGGTTAGTGCGTATAGGCTCGTAGCCAGACTCAGATCAAATACCAAGATCTCGTTAAGCGTGTTATTTTTTAAGTAACCACGGACGCCGACCATGGACCAGGCCCACCTGTCTCATAGGTGGTCACAACTTGCCATGTCGCTCCGCCACAAAGTAACACTCGGGAGCCGTCGGGAACCCAAGCCCACCACTACCTGGGTGGAACCACCTGTCCTTTCAGCCCCCACATCAGAATCACTTGCGGGCACTCTACGAGACGACCCGACTTTAGTCACATCATGTAATCTGTATAGTATGTATGTATATACCCATGATCACCTCCCAAAGTGATCAGGACCCAGTAGTATAGCATGGCAGACAGACAAGAGTGTAGGGCCACTGATGGAATACTAGCATCCTATACTAAGAATTTAGGATAGCAGGTAAAGGTATCAACAATTGTAGCAACAATGATAGGATATCACTACTGCAGGATGCTGCTAACGCGACACTACGATCAGAGACCCTTCGACAAAACTGTGTGCGAGACAATAATCACAAACGATGGTGTAAAAAACCCGTCAAAAAGGTGCAAAACGTTTGCGATGACGGATGCATCAAACGCGGTTCAGATTTTGGTTCCGTGTGCGATTCATGGCATACGATTCAGATCAATTAACTATTTGCAATGAGGAGGAACAAAAGAAAGGGGCAGCCAGGTGAAGGTGTGTGCGATATACAACATACGGTTCACTCGGATGAACTGTTTGTGATTAGGCAACTCAAAAGAAACGGTCAGGCAGATCAAGGTGTGTGCGATATATGGCATGCGGTTCACTCGGATGAACTGTTTGCGTTCAGACAAGAGAACAGAAACAGTTCAATATAACGAGATGTGTGTGATACGCGACAAACAATTCTGTAATTAGAAATGTGTGCGAAGACCGATAATAACACAGACGATGGCTTCTAATAAGACGTATGTGATATGCTCTGTCTACACAACATGTATTGGCCATTGGGGGACGGGCGGTCATCCGGATACGTCATAAGGATGTGAAGAGGCATCCTATATCAGCAAGGACTAGCTATTCCACTAGTAGCTCATCTAAGAGAGCTCTCAAGTTAAGTGTGCTCAGGCTGGAGCAACCAACAGATGGGTGACTGGATGGGAAGTTGTGTTGATGTTAAATTACCTGATAGGATGGGTCAGTTCAGTCAAACGACCGAAATGTCCAATTCCCTTAGCTAATTTAACCTCGAGGTCCTTGTTTTTTATTTTTAGTTTATTTTTTAACATATGTTAAAGAAGGTCTACTGCATTACTTTTTGACAATCTGTATAAGTGGCATACAATTGATCCATCTGACCTGTTTGTAATGGAATAAGCCGTGTGTGTTGTGGGCAAATGCTTGCTAGTGTACCAGCATTTGTGATTGATGAATTCATCACCGACGGGTTCCCTAGTGTGGTCCGTGTTCATCTCATCATCATCTACTTCTTGTGCTAGCTCGATGTTCCTTATATGTTAAGTTTCCATTAATTGATGGCGTTCTATGAACACGCCACCATTTCCCGCCATTTCCTCATCTGTTTCCCGCCACCCAGCAATATTGCACATAAACCTAGGTGCGGCGCGACGCACAGAGGCAACAAGCGTAGCCTGTAGCAGATCCACCTTTTCCCAGCATGCCAACTCACCAAAGCACCGCCTCTGCCATCAACCTCGTCGACGAGGAAACTAGAAGGTGCCACAGCCCGTCAAGGCTGCGGCACTCCCCGACAACGCGATGGACGACACCGTGATGTGCATCATCACCAGGGTTGAGCAGACCCTTGGCGCATGGCACTTCAGCGCCGCAGATCAAGATAGGCATGTCAGCATCGAGAGCCTACAGCTCACCGCACAACATCATCGATGGCACGCCGCAGAGCAAGCTAGGCGCGTCCGTGCTGATAGGCTGCGACTTCGCCCATGAGTGACGGCGGCGCGCCCTGCGACAAGCGAATCCGCCGGTGCTTGCATCTTTGTCGACGAGCATCACAGCTGCGTACACGTCCCATCGGTACCCCCATTCCTCGCACGGAGTGGGCGCAAGCCCTCTGCATCGTACTTGCACCAGAGGCCGGCCGCGTTGTACTTGCACCGGACGCCCGCTGTGCCGTTTGCATGGGTTGCGCCGTTCGCCTTGGCCGTCGGCCCGCTCGATGCAAACGCGCTGGTCGGTAGGCTCGACTGCCTCCTTGTCCCAAGTGTCCACCTAGGCGTAGTACAGGAACATGGCCGTCGCATCGTCGAGGTGGTGATCTTTGATGAAATATCCATCTTGGAGCTCGAGATCGCGCTGCAGATGTACCACGAGCGTGTCGACCGCTTGAACGAACGTCTGCATGAGTTCAAGCAAAGCCAAGAGCTACCGTAGGCAAGGGCTGCTGGTCATGGTCTCATGGACACATTTTATTTTGGTGAGTCGTTTCGACGTGGATAGCTATGTATTCACATCATTCATACTATTGCTCTGTTTCAATGTGTGTACTCTGTTTTCCATTCTTATATGTTCTGTTTCAATGTGTGTTTATACGCTTTGCATTTTGTATATATATGTGGATGATAACAGATAGATTCAAATTAGTATACAAAAACACATAGAAAATGGAATTCATAATATATATAATATTAATTGGTCATTAGTTCGTCACAGAATATATATAATATCATCACATATACGTGATGATACTTAAATACTAGGTACAATGCATAAAATTGAAAATGAACAATACTAGAACTCATAATCCCTCCTGGTGCCAGTATTCCGGCAGCCCCTAGCCAGCACTCCCTGGTGCACGGCGTCTACGCAGAGTGGAGGCAGGACTCCGCCTCCTCCACCTTGTAGCGCTTGACGTGCCGATCTGCCTCTTGCAGGCGGACGTGTGCGAATGATCTTGCCATTTCGTTGGGCGCCCACCGGAGCTCCTTGTCGGTGGCACGATGGAGCTTAGCGGCCCAGCTCCACGCAGCGACGAGGCGCCTAGCGCCTCTGGCCTTCCACGCGAAGTACCCGTCTTCGTACACCTCCTACACACGATGACGCGCCCGCCCCCAAAGCTCCGCCGCCTCCTTTTTTCCAGGCGGCATCAAGGGCTTCACGGGCTGCCTGGTAGGTGGCATCCTTCTCCACCATCTCCTTCTTGAAAGCCACTTGACTGGCTTTCTTAGCCGGCGACAGCGACTTCCAAAGACAAAGATCGTACTGGCCCCGAAACCAATCCAAAGTTGGGGGGTCCGGCGAAACCTCATCTGACGGCGTGTAGGTGTCCTAATCACTGCTCTTCAAGTCAGCATCCTCGGGGATGGCGACTCCTCCTCGGCGCGTGGGCAGACAGGCGGCGCCATGGCAGAGATTTGAGGGAGAGAGAGAGAGAGAGAGAGAGAGAGAGAGAGAGCAACGGGAGGATCTAGATGAGAATGCAGGCGGGACGACGTGAGCAAGGTAGTATTTATTGGCGGCTGGAATCTAGATCGATGGGAACAGTACAAACGCTGGTCGCTGGAATTTATAAGTACTGTAGTGTGAATTACACAGGATTCCCGCAGCAAAATATGTGTGTGAACATAATAGCTGACGGTTCCCAATGCAGAACCGTGTCTAATTAATAAAGTTCGCCACTCACCATCTAAACCTCGAGGCACGAAATAGAGTGTCAATCGTGTGGGGCCGGTTATCTTGCAAGATTTTACATTTTCTTTTTTGAACACCAGATATTTACATCGTTTGATGATTTTCTAACTCGCACAAAAGTACACAAATATGATTTTTCAAACCGTTATGGTTAACCATTGCATGTAGATGTAGTTCAAATTTGAATTACAGTCATTAAATGGCTAGAAAATCACTTAAATGTCTTCAAAAGGTAGAATGACCCCTAAAATTTTCCAAATTTTCACATGACAGTTGTATTAGTGCACGTTACATGTAGAAAAAAATTGAAGGCCGTATATAAGAGGAAGTTATCTGCTGTTCGTCATCAAACATGAATTGTTCCCTTCTCGGAACCACGAGCCTTCTTGTGAGTTGCTCCGGTTTGTGAGGGGTGTGTGTCCAAACTTTCGTCAAACAGGCCAATTTTTTTACCACATCATCGTGATGGCATGACATTACATCAAACAAGGTTTCATGTTTTTCTAATCATTTTTTAATTTTTTGGAATTAAAATGCTATGGCACTCCGTGCATGTGTCCATGCTGTGAGACCAATATGTTTGAAAATTCCTTCTAATTTACTGCACATGGAATTAACTCGCACACAAGTACACAAATATGATTTTTCAAACCGTTATGGTTAGCCGTTGCATCTACATTTAGTTCAAATTTTGAATACGGTCATTAAATGACTAGGAAATCACTTAAATGTCTTCAAAAGGTCAAATGACCCCTGAAATTTTCCAAATTTTCACATGACAGTTTGTATCAGTGCACATTACACGTAGAAAATTTTTGAAGGCCGTAAGACGAAGCTATCTGTCGTTCGTCATCAAACATGCATTGTTTCCTCTCGGAACCACGAGATTTCTAGTGAGTTGCCCCGGTTTGTGAGGGGTGTGCGTCCAAACTTTCATCAAACAGACCAATTTTTGTACCACATCATTTTGGTGGCATAACATTACATCAAGCAAGGTTTCATGTTTTCCTGATTATTTTTTAATTTTTTGGAATTAAAATGCCATGGCACTCCATGCATGTGTCCATGCCGTGAGACCAATATGTTTGAAAATTCCTTCTAATTTACTGCACATAGAATTAACTCGCACACAAGTACACAAATATGATTTTTCAAACCGTTTTGGTTAGCTGTCGCATGCACATCTAGTTCAAATTTGTATTATGGTTATTAAATGGCTAGTAAATCACTTAAATGTCTTCAAAAGGTCAAATGACCCCTGAAATTTTCCAAATTTTTACATGACAGTTTGTATCTGTGCACATTACACGTAGAAAAATTTTGAAGACCGTAAGAGGAAGTTATCTACCATTCGTCATAAACATGCACTGTTCCCTCTCGGAAGCACGAGCCTTCAAGTGAGTTGCACCGGTTTGTGAGGGGTGTGTGTCCAAACTTTCGTCAAACATGCCAATTTTTGTACCACATCATCTTGGTGGCATGGCATTACATCAAGCAAAGTTTCATATTTTCCTGATCATTTTAAAATTATTTGGAATTAAAATGCCATGGCACTCCATGTATGTGTCCATGTCGTGAGACCAATATGTTTGAAAATTCCTTCTAATTTACTGCACATGGAATTAACTCGCACGCAAGTACACAAACGTGATTTTAGGAACTGTCATGGTTAGCCGTTGCATGTATATCTAGTTCAAATTTGAATTACGATCATTAAATGGCTAGAAAATCACTTAAATGTCTTCAGAAGGTCAAATGACCCATGAAATTTTCCAAATTTTCACATGACAGTTAGTATCAGTGCACATTACACGTAGAAATTTTTGAAGGCCGTAAGAGGAAGCTATCTGCCGTTCGTCATCAAACATGCATTGTTCCCTCTCGGAATCATGAGCCTTCTAGTGAGTTGCTCCAGTTTGTGAGGGGTGTATGTCCAAACTTTCATCAAATAGGCCAATTTTTGTACCACATCATCTTGGTGGTATGACATTACATCAAGCAAGGTTTCATGTTTTTAATTTTTTGGAATTTCAAATGCCATGGCACTCCATGCTTAATTGTGTCATAACCGTTAAACCAATATGTTTGCAAATTCCTTCCAATTTACTGCACGTGGAATTATATCAGACACAAGTACACAAAATATTAATTTTCAATTACGGTCATTAAATGGCTAGAAAATCACTTAAATGTCTTAAAAGGTCAAATGACCCCTGAAATTTTCCAAAATTTGACATGGCAGTTGTATTAGTACTACAAATTTTCTCGTACATTTAAAACACCATCTGTTGCCGCTTTACTCCAAATTCGTCTTTCACAGCTAATAAAAAATATCTACAACATCACACACAGTTGTTTTGTAGGAATCATTTGTGATGAAAAATTCTGGGTCTATTTAAGTCTTCCTCCTTAAGCTTTGCCAGCTCGTCTGCTCAAGTGCCGGCAACCCCCTGTCAGTGTCAAAACCGGCGGATCTCAGGTAGGGGGTCCCGAACTGTGCGTCTAGGCGGATGGTAACAGGAGACAAGGGACACGATGTTTTACCCAGGTTCGGGCCCTCTCGATGGAGGTAAAACCCTACTCCTTGTTGATTGATATTGATGATATGGGTAGTACAAGAGTGGATCTACCACGAGATCAAGGAGGCTAAACCCTAGAACCTAGCCTATGGTATGATTGTTGTAATGGTTGTTCGTCCTACGGACTAAAACCCTCCGGTTTATATAGACACCGGAGAGGGCTAGGGTTACACAGAGTCGGTTACAACGGTAGGAGATCTACATATCCGTATCGCCAAGCTTGCCTTCCACGCCAAGGAAAGTCCCATCCGGACATGGGACGAAGTCTTCAATCTTGTATCTTCATAGTCTTGGAGTCCGACCAATGATGATAGTCCGGCTATCCGGACACCCCCTAGTCCAGGACTCCCTCAGTAGCCCCTGAACCAGGCTTCAAGGACGACGAGTCCAGCGCGTATATTGTCTTCGGCGTTGCAAGGCGGGTTCTCCTTCAAATTCCATGTGCTTGCCGAATAGTATCCGGCTCCCTTACAGATGTTGCGCTCCTTGGCTTCCACGCCCAATATTGGCCCTCTTCCATGCGTCGCATGAATGCGAAAAGCCAGGGTAACTTTTATATTTTACCCCCTAGCTACGCAAATAATCTGCCTATAAGAGAGGCAAGAATCCAGATCCAAATCACACCATCCTCCTTCCAGGAGTACTCATCGGAACGTTTCTGACCAAAAACCCATTCCATCATGGACTAAGACGCGGCTCCTCCTCTCGCGCTCCCAGCCCTCCGCCAGGAGATTGGAGGAGATGTTTAGTTCCGCACAATGAGCTGGTGACGCTTCAAGCGGAGGGATATCTTCCTCCGGCCTTTATGGTCCCGGTTCGAGACGGGCTGGCTACCTACAAAGGTGGGAAGCAAGCGGAGGCCACCCCTAGCCCCTCTAAAGGAGAGCTGGTGTGCTTCGTCCCCTATCTAATAAGGACGCTTGGATTTCCCGTACATCCGTTCCTCCGCGGGCTTCTGGAGTTCTACGGACTCCAGCTCCATCACCTCATGCCCGCCTCTATTCTTCACATCGCGGGTTTCGTAGCTCTTTGCAAGCTATTCCTGGGCATTGAGCCCCATTTTGCGCTATGGAAGAGGCTATTCTGCCTCGTACCCCATTCTCACGAGGGGTCAATATATCAAGTGGGCGGTGCGAAATATGGCGCATCACGGGACGGATATCCATCGGAACCCCAAAGAAAGCGTCCAAGACCGGCCTTGGAATGGTTTTATGTAGAAGGCGCTCGCTGCGGACCCATTTGGATCGGCCTCCGGAGTTCACAAGGCTCCTCTGAAGAAACGCATAAGTTGGCGCCGCATGAGCCCTCAGCTGGAGGAAGACAAGGCGTCCATTATTTGATGGGCGGATAAGGATCTTGGCCCATTACGGATTGACCATGATTGGAGTCATGGCCACGTGCATCATCGCGGGGTGCAGCCGCTGCTGTCTGAGGCCACCCATGTGGGATTTCAACAGGGAGAATGATGCCACCTGTCATGGCCGCAAAGGGCCAGGATCGGCCGAAGATCTGGTGAAGATTCTGTCCGGCTTGTACAAGGGGGAGAAGGAGGACTTCCTCCAGACGAGCCCATTGAACGGGTTTTCCATGAATAACCCTCAGCGCTGGGTAAGGGGACGTTTTATTTATCCGACCCATGCTTTCAAAGTTAAGTACCTTACTTTACGATTTCGACGCAGGAACTGCGTCGGGATGTGGAGGGCATAAACAGTCCGACTCCACAACCCGAGGATCCGGGAAGATCCCTCGATCCGGCCTCCGAAGAGGATCCAGACATAAAGGTGGAGCTAATCGACGGGGTGTTCCACCAAATTAGCATGGACAACGCTCTAGTCGCCATTACGGCTGACTACCCCGGCTTGTCACCGGCTCCCCAGGTAATTATGACCGAAGTCCTGATACCATTACTTCATCCTTGCGTATTCCTGACCACCGTATACAATGGTGTCTTGCAGGAGGTGCCTTCAAGGCGGGAAGCCGAACCCACGACGGCTGACCAACAAGGGTCAGTCTGGCCCCGCAGGCGGAAGAGGGGTGCGGTGCGAATCGAAACGTCACCGCAACGGTATAGCTCGCGACCGTTATTTAGGAAAAGATTCCTAGGAGGTGTATTAATGCTCATGACTTTTTCAGGAGAAAGAGCGCTCGCCGGACTGTGCCCGGAGAGGTTGCCAACCAAGCCTCCGTCAGCCAGGCTCCAAGACCTGGTCCGGATGGGGAGGCGAGCGCAAGGCGCGAGCCGGATACTCCTCCGACGGAGGATGCCGACAGGCTGTCCGCCACCAGGTCTGAGGTGGAGAGTGCCATGAACCATAGGCGCCGCCGGACAGTTTTTCGTGACACGTGTTTCTCCCCTGAGGCGTTGAATGCCTTTAACGCGGGAGACGCGCACCTACGTGCTGCTCAAGATGGTTGACCAGAGCCACGGAGCAGTATGTAAAAGACATACGGGTAAGGGATTATAATAGTGGTATATGCCAGTAGCCCCCGAGACTTAAAGCAGTTAAAATAACTGATTTAAGGATCTTTTTAATGTGCAAGATCTTACAGAGAAGAATACCCAATTGTCCCAGGAGCTACAAGAGTGCAAGGCCCAACTTGAGGCCGCACTAGCTACCGCAGGAGGAGACACAGAGACCCCCCTGGTAACACATTATTTCAAAAAGATAAGCGGTGTGCGGCGTGCGTGTAAGTCTGACAATGATATTGCAGATGTTGCCGGACTGGATCCAAACAAGCAACACCTGCTGCGCCAGCTGAAGGCCGGCGAGAGGGTGCTTATGAAGGTGCAACAGGAGAGGAACAAACTCCAGGATGCCCACACCCAGCTTGGGGAAGAGCTGAAAGGTGTTCGGGCCGAGTGTGCAGCTCCGTGAAGGAGAATCGGTAACCGTCGCGGCATCTATGGTAAGTGCTTGAGCGAATTCTTTTGAAAGGAAGAGTTCAGCGAGGAAGCCAATTGGCAGAAATATGTCTATAGGTGTGCTCACAGGTCGCCCTGCGGAGGAAATGCCCGCTTCGACGGGTGACCAACTTCCCGAGCTGGTGCAACTGCTCGAACATGTTCGGCAGGCAATGAGTGGCGTCGTCCAGGCCCTATGGCCGTCCCTTTCCCTACCCGAGGGCCTTGGAGAGCTTGCGGAGAAGCTTCAGGGAGCACGGCAGCGCTTCCGTTTATGGAAGATATCGGCCTGCCGTCAAGGTGCCAGGGAGGCCTGGGCCATGGTGAAGACGCGGTACAAGAAGGCGGATCCAAACCACATGGCGAGGTCGGACTGTGGGGCCCGATGGGAAGGAGATCCTGTGAGCTTAGTGTATGGCCAAGTAGAGTTGGCGCTAAGTATTCCTAACGGATGTAAATTACATGCACTGTTAGGCGGGATTGAGGAGAATCTGATCGGTCGATTTGTGATGTATTTAAAATGACATGTAAAATGCCTTCTAGCGGATTGTAGATCGTTTGTCTTTGCCGACCTTTTTCGCTTCAACCTCGGGACCCTAGAGTGCGAGTGTGTCCGAATGCCTTCTCGGTTATGAAAAACCGGGGCATGCATGGAGACCAAAGCGTAGGGGTCATTAGTGCTTTATCGGACAAGTGCCCAACTAGTTATGTTATATTACATGGTTAGTAAGAAACATCTTCCGGGAGAATAGTTGATTAAGGGTTCCTTTCACAGGGGGCATGCCCTAAAGTGCATGTCGGACTGCGAAAAGAGCAGGAAAACATCCGGGGTAGATAAATAAATGTGTAAAAGTCATCTTTCAAGTCACCGACCGAATATTCCCTTAAGAACGCTAGCTTTCGGCTTCACCCGGTCGAGGTACACATCCGGTGAATTCGACATAAAAATCGCAGAGGTGCTCCTTTTACCTCCTAGCCGAACAATTGGGAACGTAGGGGTAAGCACAGGAGCCAGGCAACCCAGCTTGGCCAAAACTTAAGTCATATCGATGCATATAATGGTGAATAAAAGGTACATGTGGAAGTTTGACACATGTGCTAGGCATGAAGCCCGTATAAGTAAGCTTCTGTTAAAGAAGCCCCCAGGTATAATGAGTGCGGGTAGCACATCAAGGGTCTGCGAACAATGCGCAAATAGGCCCTCAAGGGATTTATGAAAAAAGTGAAAAAGAAGAAAAAGAGAGATAAAAGGCAACTGAAGTATAAAATGTGGACGGGGGAAGGAGACAAACTCTGAGTCCGGCGCTAGGCGTAGAATCTTCGGAGGCAGGCTGCATTCCATGGGTTTGGCTCGAGTCGGTTGTCCGATGCGCTCCGCAGACGATACGCTCCGCCGGTCAGGACTTGGTCGATGATGAAGGGACCTTCCAATTTGGGCTTGAGTTTGTCCTTTTTCCTGTCCGGCAGGCGTAGAACTAGTTCGCCAACATTGTATGTTTTAACCCGTACTTCTCTGCTTTGATATCTTCGAGCCTGCTGCTGATAGAATGCGGAACGAGCCTTTGCCACGTCGCGCTCCTCCTCTAATGCATCCAAGCTGTCCTGTCGATCCAGCTCAGCTTCTCTTTCTTCGTACATGCGCACTCGAGGTGAGTCATGAATTATATCGCAGGGCAAAACTGCCTCTGCGCCGTATACCATAAAGAATGGTGTGAATCCGGTAGTACGGTTTGGCGTGGTCCGCAACCCCTAGAGTACGGAGTCGAGCTCCTCTACCCAGTGCGTGTTAGATTTCGTGAGGGACCGCACTAGTCTGGGCTTGATGCGGCTCATTATTAGACCATTTGCTCGCTCAACTCTTCCATTGGTTTGAGGATGATAGACTGAAGCGTAATCGAGCTTAATGCCCATAATTTTGCACCAGAGCTTAACCTCATCGGCCATGAAGTTCGTGCCGTTATCGGTGATGATGCTGTGGGGGACGCCATAACGGTGTACTACCCCGGATATGAAGTCTATCACTGGTCCGGATTCAGCCGTTTTAACTGGCTTGGCTTCTATCCATTTGGTGAATTTATCCACCATGACCAATAGGTACTTTTGCTTGTGGGTTCCCCCTTTAAGGGGTCCAACCATGTCAAGCCCCCAGACCGCGAACGGCCAGGTAATGGGTATAGTTTTGAGGGCGGTGGGTGGCATATGGCTCTGATTAGCAAAGAGCTGACAACCGATGCATCTTTGGACTAAGTCCTGAGCATCTGCCTGGGCCGTCGGCCAATAAAATCCTGTGCGGAAGGCAGGGCCCAGGCTGCAGCGTGGTGTCCGCCTAGTCCGGCATGAATTTCAGCTAGAAGATTTCACCCTTCCTCTTCGGAGATGCACCTTTGAAGGACTCCGGTTGTGCTTTTCTTATAAAGTTCTCCCTCATGGACCTTGTAGGCTATAGATCGCCGAACTATGCAGCGGGCCTCATTTTGGTCTTCGAGAAGTTCCTGCCTAGTTAAGTAGGCTAGGAATGGTTCTGTCCATAGGGCAATTACCGCCATTATTTCGTGGGCTGAAGGTGTTACTTCATCGGCTGAACCGCCGATTATGTCAGATTCTTCTGTGTTGGGTGGCGTGGTTGTTTCCGGGATGTTATTTCCGGACTCCTCTTCCCATAGTACGGATGGCTTGAAGAGCCGTTCCAGGAAGATGTTTGGAGGGACAGCGTCATGTTTCGCGCCGATGCGTGCCAACATGTCGGCTGCTTGGTTATTATCCCGAGCTACGTGGTGGAATTCGAGTCCTTCGAACCGAGCTGACATTTTTAGGACAGCGTTACGATAGGCTGCCATTTTCGGATCCTTGGCGTCAAAGTCTCCATTTACTTGAGATATTGCAAGGTTTGAATCCCCACGCACCTCTAGGCGTTGAATACCCATGGAGATTGCCATCCGGAGACCATGTAGGAGGGCCTCGTATTCGGCTGCATTGTTGGAGTCCGTGTACATTATCTGAAATACGTGATTGGTGTGTCTCCGGTTGGGGACGTCGAAGACGACCTTGACCCCAAGCCGCCAGACATTTTAGAGCCGTCGAAATGCATAATCCAATTGGAGTATGCGCCGTACTCTTTAGGGAGTTCGGCTTCGGTCCATTCAGCGATGAAGTCAGCCAAGACCTGCGACTTTATAGCTCGCCGAGGTTTATAAGTTATATCGAATGGTAAGAGCTCAATGGCCCATTTTGCAATCCTGCCCATCGCGTCGCGGTTGTTTATAATGTCGTTGAGGGGCACTTCGGAGGCCACTGTTATCGAACACTCTTGAAAGTAGTGTCGGAGCTTCCGGGATGCCATGAACACCACGTACGCTATTTTTTGATAATGCGGGTACCGGGACTTGCAGGGAGTTAAGACAGTGGATACGTAGTACAGTGGTTTTTGAAGAGGGAATTTATGCCCTTTTGTTTCTCGTTCGACGACGAGCACCGTGCTTACAACTTGATGTGTTGCCGTGATATATAACAACATTGGTTCGCCCAGGTTAGGCGCAGCTAGGACCGGATTTGTTGCCAATATGGCTTTTATTTCTTCGAGTCCGGCAGTGGCAGCATCCGTCCACTCGAAGTGTTCAATGCGCTTGAGGAGGCGATAGAGGGGCAGTGCCTTTTCTCCCAAATGGGAGATGAAGCGGCTTAGAGCCGCCATGCATCCAGTCAATTTTTGTGTTTGTTTGAGGTCTTTTGGAATATCCACTGTGTGAGCTCGGATCTTGGCTGGGTTTGCTTCAATTCCTCTACCGGATACAATGAAACCCAGGAGCTTTCCGGCTGGTACGCCGAAAATGCATTTTTCCGGATTCAGCTTAATGTCGTATGCTCGGAGGTTGTCGAATGTGAGCCTCAAATCGTCTACTAGAGTTTCGACGTGTTTGGTTTTGACGACTACGTCGTGTACGTATGCCTCTACTGTTTTGCCGATCTGGGTAGCCAGACATGTCTGAATCATGCGCTGATATGTTGCGCCGGCGTTTTTGAGTCCGAAGGGCATCGTGTTGAAGCAGAATGGTCCGTATGGAGTAATGAATGCCATTGCGGCTTGGTCCGCCTCCGCCATCTTGATTTGATGGTAGCCGGAGTATGCGTCGAGGAAGCATAATGAATCGTGCCCTGCAGTAGCATCGATTATTTGGTCGATGCGGGGAAGGGGGAAAGGATCCTTTGGGGAGGCCTTGTTGAGGTCTTTAAAATTGACACATAGGCGCCAAGATTTATCCTTCTTTGGTACCATTACCAGGTTTGCTAGCCAGTCCGGATGTTTGATGTCTCTGATGAATCCGGCTTCCAGTAGTTTGGCTAGCTCTTCTCCCATTGTCTGTCTTTTGGGTTCGGAAAATAGCCGGAGGGCCTGTTTGACTGGCTTGAATCCTTTTAGGATGTTTAGGCTGTGTTCTGCCAATCTGCGTGGGATTCCTGGCATATCTGAAGGGTGCCAGGCAAAGATGTCCCGATTTTCCTGAAGGAATGCTCGTAGTGCAGCGTCTACATCAGGGTTCAACTGTGCCCCGATGGAGGCCGTCTTTGTTGGGTCCATTGGATGGACCTGGAATTTGACTATTTCGTCCGCTGGTTTAAAGGAGGTGGACTTGGATCTCTTATCGAGTATCACATCATCCCTATTCACTGTAGAGCGCAGCGCAGTGAGTTCCTCCGCCGCTAGGGCTTCGGATAGTGCCTCCAGGGCTAATGCGGATGTCTTGTTTTCGGCGCGGAGTGCTGTGTCCGGATCACTGACGAGAGTGATTATTCCGCCGGGCCCGGGCATCTTAAGCTTCATGTACCCGTAATGGGTACGGCTTGAAAAATTGTGAATGCCTCTCGTCCTAATATAGCGTGATATCCGTTGCTGAACGGGGCCACTTGGAACATGACCTCCTCGGACCTATAATTGTCCGGCAAGCTGAACACCACATCAAGTGTGATTTTTCCTGTGCAACGTGCTTCCCGGCTAGGGATTATTCCTCTAAAGGTTGTGCTGCTTCGCTCAATGCGGCTCCGGTCTATTTCCATTTTTTGAAGAGTTTCCTTGTAGATGAGGTTTAATCCGCTGCCACCATCCATGAGTACCTTGGTAAGATGAAAACTGTCCACTATTGGACTGAGGACCAATGCGGCTGGTGCTCGGGCTGTTCAGAATTTAGGTTCGTCGCTGGCGTTGAAGGTGATGGCCGTGTCGCTCCATGGATTTGCTGTTGCTACCTGGTAGACTTTGGCGAGGCTGCGGATTGTTCGTTTCCGCATATTATTTGATGCGAAAGTCTCGAAGACTGTTGACACCGTACTGGTTCTGTTGTAGTGGTTCTCCGGGGCTAGAAGCTCGTCGCCACTTTTGGCCACCTGCCGCAGTATCCAACATGCTCGAAGGCTATGTGTTGGAGTGGCGTCTTCAGATCTTGTGAATTTTACAGGGTCCACTGAGCCATCCCTCCAGTACGGTTCCGTGCCCTTTATGGGGTTTTTGCTTTTTGGTTTTTGTACCTGGTGCCTGAGTGTGATGCACCCTTTTGTTTCGGACTAGGGCTGTATTCGGGGCCGGATTGTCCCAAAACTTAGTTTGGTTTTCCGAAACTCTCCATCGCCTGATATTTTCGTACTATGGACGCCAAGTCGGCGAAGCGTGTAATTTCACGACGACTGATGGCATTCAAGATTCCCTCGTCCGTGCAATTATTGCAGAAAATTGAAATTGCGTTTTCCTCACAGCAGTCTTTTATCCTGTCCATAACCAGGAGGAATCTGGCCCAGTAATGATGTACTGTTTCAGCAGGCTCTTTCCGGATTTGAGATAAATCGTGTATGTCTGGGTGGGTGGGTGGAATTGAGTTCGGAACCCTACCCATCTTGAGGCTCAAGGGCCGGAAAGTTTCCGAATTTGGAAGCTTGGATTGCTGGACGTTGTCCAACGAGTCTGGTCCGACGCCTGACTTTAAGTTCAGCGCTTGATCGACGTCCGTCCCTCCGCGGGAATACGGCATGGAGGGTTCGGGAGTCCGGACATGACTAGTTTTTAGTACAAAAGAAGAGTCGCCGCTTTGTTCCTCTACCACCGCAATGTGGTGGGTAACCTGGGGAGAGTTAATCAATCTCAGATCGGTTTTAAGCCTGATCTGATTGTAGTCTGTGGCGACTCCCAGGGCGGCCATGCGATCCAAGAGCTCGTTTACGGAGGAGAGCTCCATTGGATCCAGCTACTCGGTGAATTCCGAGCTAACGTGAAGGTTGCTTTCGATGACCCGAGAGGTCATCGTCGATGTGGCGGCTGAACAGGCGGTCATGAGAAAACCACCTAGCCGGACAGTTTAGCCGGCGGACAAAGCTCCTTCGGTGATGGTTCCGTCTTTAAAGACGGGAAGAGTCATCCTTCCTGGTCGCGACGGCACAGAGGAACTCTCAATGAAAGCACCAATGTCGGTGTCAAAACCGGCGGATCTCGGGTAGGGGGTCCCGAACTGTGCGTCTAGGCGGATGGTAACAGGAGACAAGGTTTCCGATGTTTTTACCTAGGTTCGGGCCCTCTCGATGGAGGTAAAACCCTACTCCTGCTTGATTGATATTGATGATATGGGTAGTACAAGAGTGGATCTACCACGAGATCAAGGAGGCTAAACCCTAGAAGCTAGCCTATGGTATGATTGTTGTAATGGTTGTTCGTCCTACGGACTAAAACCCTCCGGTTTATATAGACACCGGAGAGGGCTAGGGTTACACAGAGTCGGTTACAATGGTAGGGATCTACATATCCGTATCGCCAAGCTTGCCTTCCACGCCAAGGAAAGTCCCATCTGGACACGGGACGAGGTCTTCAATCTTGTATCTTCATAGTCTTGGAGTCCGGCCGATGATGATAGTCCAGCTATCCGGACACCCCCTAGTCCAGGACTCCCTCACCCCCGAATCCACAAATCCTGATCCCCATTCCCGCACCCCCTTCTTGCAAAGATGACGCCATGGAAACGCTTTATGAAGGCCCATACGATGGCCGTGTCCCCCCCCCCCCCCGAGCACCACCGCCTGCGTCGAGAGCGCGTCTGCCTACGCCAAAAGTGTCGCTGCATCCACATTAAGCACGGCTGCTTCCGCCAAGAGGGCGTCTGCGTCAGCCGACATGGCAGCTACAACAGCCGAAATGGCTGTAGCTGCTGCTGTGACGCCGGCTGCAAATGCCGAGAGCGCTCGAGCTGCTATCCGTGCCGCTGATGTCGCCCTAGCCTAGGTCGAGGCCATTCACGCCAAGATATTCCAGGACACCTCGGAATCCAGCATGTTACCCACGTCCGAAAAGGCGGCGGTGGCCATGGAGCACCTGTTTCCTGATGAGGTCGTCGAGCGGGAGCTGGAGATGCAGGAGGCGGCGGAGATCGAGGAGCGCCGGGAGGAGGAGTTGCGCGTGGCCCAAGTCGAGGTAGAGAAGAGTCTGTCCATCAAGTAATTAGAAGTGGAGTACCAATGCGAGCTCTAGCGCAGCCACTACTATGAGTACTACAACCTTGAGGGCGGCGCCGAGGACGAGGACGAGGACGCGGTCGACTTCAGCAGGGGGGACGCGGAGTCCACCAACGGCAGCATGTCGCCAGGACAAGTCATCAATGTCTCATCTCACACTAGTGATGGATAGGCCGGTGCGGCGACGGATTTGTTAAAATTATTCGTACTTAGGCTTTGTTTTTAATGCTGGTCTTTTGTTAGTGTAATGTTTAGATGAACTGTCTCTGTTTAATTACTAAATTTGCTTGATTCAGTAAGTCTGGTCTGTGTGCTGTACGCTCTTTTGTGCGCCCAAATTAGCAACCGATGTTACATTACGCAATGACGTACGCGGGTATATTTCCACCAAAATTTCAATTTTCAAACTCATCCCATGCGCATTAAGTAGAAGAATCATTTGCGATGCACATTATCGTTCAAAGTGAATGGTGTCTGCCAGCACCGCGCGCAAAGTTTCCTTCCACATTTCAAAATTTTTGGCGTACCGCCGAAATACCTACCCTCCCCCCTCCCCACCCCCTTTACTCCCCAACCACATGTCACATTTCCCCTATTCCCCCTTCCTTCCTTCCTAAGTTATGGCCACTTCCTCACTTGCTTCCTCGCTCTCGCCATCTCGCATCGTACCACCGGGGTCGCCATGGTCTTCTTCAAAGACCTCTCCAGCAGTTCCTCCTCCTCCGATGACTCCTTCACCACCCGGGTATGCCTATCTTCTCTCTCTTGGGCTATGACGACTTGGAATGAAGGATTTTTACCCGGCGGTCGTTTTGAGTCATTTCTTCCTCTTATAGTTCCCTAGGACCATCAGTTGCAACGAATGGAGTGGGGTGGCTGAAGATTTGTCTGCTCGTTCTCACCATCATTCTCCATGCATGAAGCTAGTTGCGTTTGGTGTGGACAGTTGGAGGAAGTTTTTGGCATGTGCAGAGAAGGTTAGACCCTCTTTCGTTGTTATAAATCATTTGTTAGATGTGATTCAGATTCTGTCACGGTTCCAACCCATTCATACCACACCTTCAACGAAACGCATCCTAAGACAGTGTCACATCTTGTACCTAGTATCTAAAAATGTTGCCATCTCAGCAGCGGTGCCATTAGAAAACTATTTGGCACCGCTTCAGCAGTTTGTGGAGCCAACTTGTCCACACATCCGAGCAGCCAAGCAGTAAAATACTAAATCTTTATGGCACAAAGGAACTGGGCATCAGAGCAACTAGGTGCTCCAGAGTTTGGGTCCCTAATTTTTTTCCGCTGCATCAGCTCGCCAGTGCAGGGCACCGGTGTGAGATGTTGCAACAGTTGTATTTACACCGGTCTTGGCATACATAGTGGACTCCTTAGTGCTATTAGTTCTATGTTACTAAATTTGTGCATGTAAAAACCTGTTAGTATCAATTTGTTGTCATCCAAACACTGTCGCTATGTAGTTGCAGTTATATTTACCTTCCTCTTAAAATATTCAATTTTTTATTTATAGTACATGAGTAAGAACTTGTAGTGTTGTTGTAGTTAATTATAGCTTCTGATGTTTCAGAATTTGGTTGTTGTGTCAGTAGCAATTAATTCATTTGCACATTGATCTTTTTGAGAAGATATGTCATAATTAACCTGTTTCTTCAGTTTTTCAAAATAAGTATTGGTGATTTTCTATGTTGCTATAAACCCATTTTCCCTACAATTATTACAAATCTAGTTTTAAATATTATAGGTTGAATGGAAGTGTTCTTACTTGGAGTGGGTTGATCAAGAGTGGCCATAGTCTTTGAAGATGTGCCTAGCAAAGCTCTGGAGCACGTATCGGGAAGAGAACAGAGATAGGCTTAGAGAAAGTGTTGTCAACGCTGAAGAATATTTGAAGATGCGGGATAAAAAGAGGAAGGTGGAGAATGAGCTCAGATTTTTTTTAATCAGACTTTGCTAAGATGGTGTTGGCGAAGGAGGAGGCACTTTCCCAGTTGGCTAGTGCAAAACAGGTTCTTAGTGAACTAAAAGCAGAGGTGGATAAGGCGAGCCTAGATGATCTTGATTAGGGAAATGAATATATTGTTCTAATATTGTTCTTATGAAGTTGAACTATCTATATGTTGTACTGTGCAGTTTTCCGGTAGCTATCGTACTGTGATGTTCAAATATATCTATGTGCCTGATATGAAATTGCAAATAACTATTTGATATGAAATGTGAATTTGCATAATACTGGAATTATTATTTGTAAACTAATAAACCTGCGAAATGGGTGATGGAACTTTGCAAACGTTTCTAGAAGTAAAAGCACTTGTGATGGATAGCCCAATGCCACACAGTTTCCTTCATCAAATCGTGCGTGTTGTAGTTGATAAAAGCAAACGGTTAACCAAGGCAGACCGTGTGTGATAGTTACACGTATTACACATGAGCCTATACATAAACCTGTGTGGGAGGTTTATATGAACAGAAAACGTTTTCCCTAGATTGACTGTGTGGGCTGTACATACGAACGGAAACATTTTCCCTGGATTGACCGTGTGGGAAGTACATACGAACAAAAATGTTTTCCCTAGATTCACTGTGTGGGATGTACATGAGAACGGAAACGTTCTCCTTGGATTGACTGTGTGTGATATACATACGAACAGAAATGTTTTTCTGGATTTACCGTGTGGGATGTACATACGAACGGAAAAATTTGGGTTTCGATGCCTGGCCCGATCGCACACGTGCTCATTTTTCCCCAGCTTGTGTGCCAGGAGGGCCTATCCCCGGTGGTTTTTGGGTCGTGTGGGAAGGACCCCCCTATCTTCCACACTCACTTGGCGATGGTTCCAAATGCCGTCGCAGAAAAGGGTTAAAAACCGTTTGTATAGCACTGACGCATACTAGTGTATGCAACAGAATAGGAGCTACCGAATCAACAATAGTAGCAAACCTAATGCAATAATTAGAGATAAGAGAGTGGGAGATATCTGGTTGATCGAGGGGGGTTTGCTTGCCTGGTTGCTCTGGCAAGGAGGGGTCATCGTCGATGTTGTCGATCACAGGGGTATCGGCAGCGGTCTCGGGGTCTACCGGAAAGAAGTAACGGAGGGGGAACACAATAAAAAATAGAGCAATCAAAGCATCACAAAGCATAACATGGCAATTCACGGTGCTAGAGGTGATCTAACACGGTGCTAGGTGATACCGGCTGATACGTCTCCAACGTATCTATAATTTTTGATTGTTCCATGCTATTATATTATTTTACACATTTACACATTTATGGTTTTAAACATATTCTGAAATTATTTACTTATTTTAATTTTGAAAATACAATTAAACACTATATGCTACGGGTACAGGAAAGTGTACCAGAGAAGTGCCTGTGACAACATCGGGCGGCTGTGACGACGCGGCCTCGGCTGTGTTCGGGCTATGAGGTGAGGGGGAGAAACGGGAGAGGTCACAAGGGACCGGGTGCTCACAGGAAGCTCGTCAAGCACGCTCAATGAAGACGGAGTAGTGGTGGCGACGGGTCGACGATGATGGCCGGTGGGGCAGAGGAGGCCGAGGTAGGCCGGATCCGCGACGGGGCCTCCGGATCCTTCCATCTCTGGCGGTGAGGTGGGAGCGCGAGGACGGCGGGAGGAGTTGCGGGATGGAGGCGACAGTCCTCGGACGCAGGGGCGCGGAGCATGGCGGTGTAGCTAAGGGGGCGACGGGGTGCCACCGAGGGGCATCGGGCGCAGGGGCAAGGCGCCCCGATCCAGATCGCGTTCGGGGGGAGAAGGAGAAACAGGGGATCCGTGGGGGAAAGTGGTGGTCGTGGGAGGGGTTTAGGGTTGCGGGGTGGGGTTAGTAGGTGACGACGGCGGGTGTGCCGGTGGGCGTGGCTTGATTCGGCCGGGCGTTTTCCTTTTTTTTTTCTTTTACATTTTTCTTTTTTGTTTATTTTCTATTACATTATTCTTGTTTATATAAAACACAAAACTAGTTCCTAATATAGTCTTTTGAAGTATACTACTACCACATTAGTTCTTACACCTAAATAAAATACTTTAATATTTTATAACTTATAATAGGCATTTAATTAATTATTTAAGCCATTGTTTTAATTATTTTTTTGCACTTAACATTCTATAGAAATTTGGTTTCCTCACCAATATTTATTATGGATTATTTGCCATATTTAGAACATTTTAGTTTTAACTTTTGAAAACTTTATTTGTTTGACTTGATTTAGAATTTGAAATTTGAACTAGTTCCGATTCAACGTGAGTTTAACAATAGTGACCACGGTGTCATGGCCTCATTAGTACAGGGTTACTGTAGCTTAATTATCCGGGCGTCACACCACACTACTCTGCTTTCAATCCACTTCGCCCAGCTGCTCTCATGTGATCGTCGTCTACTTCGAACATGGCAGGTAGTGGATATGAGCTCAATATATCCGGATCCGTCTATTGGGGTCTCATCCCTTTCTTATACAAGGAGGAGATAGCCGTCTGACTAGTTCTCCGCCAATCCTGGGAGGATACCCCAGCTCCACTATTGGAGCCGATCTGGCTTGACCATTTGTGGAAGCTCGTGGCGAATGATCTGTAGGCATGTGCCAATTGGAGGGCCATGCGTGCCTTCGCCCGCGCCTCCACGCTGATCGAATTGATCAGTCAAAATGTATTTGCCAACTGCTCGAGGTCTGTGTCGTCTCTAGATCTGGAGGCCGTGAGCGGTAGTTGGAGGTGTAGCCCGCACCCCTGATGTTGGGGAATGTTGCATGGAAAACAAAAAAAAATTCTACACACACGGAAGATCTATCCATGGAGATGCATAGCTATGAGAGGAGGAGAGCATCTACATACACTTGTAGATCGCTAAGCGGAAGCGTTTATCACGCGTTTGATTTAGTTGTACTCTTCGCGATCCGATCGCGATCCAACCGATCTAGTGCCAAATGGACGACACCCCTGAGTTTAGCTAGCGTGCGGCTCGATGACATCTCCTCGGTCTTGATCTAGCAAGCGGGCGAGGAGACATAGATGGGATCACAACCAACACAACAACGTGGTGGTGATGGTGGTGGTGGAGTAACGACGGCGTTTTGCTATGCGTCGCTGGGATGAGGCGATGGAACTACAGAGTAAGGAGAGAGAGGGGTGTGATACGTCTCCAATGTATCTATAATTTTTGATTGTTCCATGTTGTTATATTATCATTCTTGGATGTTTTACAATCATTTTATATCATTTTTTGGTACTAACCTATTGACATAATGCCCAGTGCCAGTTGCTGTTTTCTGCTTCTTTTTTACATCGCAGGAAATCAATACAAAACGGAGTCCAAACGCAGCGAAACTTTTTTTGGATTTTCCTGGACCAGAAGACACCTGTTGGGCCAAATAAGTATCACAGGGGTGCTCCAAGGGGAGCACAACCCACCAGGGCGCGCCTGGGGGCCCAAGCACTCCCAGGTGGGTTGTGCCCACCGCGATGGCCTCCTGCACTGCCTCTTTGCTCTATAAATACCCGAATATTCCAGAAACCCTAGGAGAGTCGACGAAAATCAATTCCAGCCGCCGCAAGTTCTAGAACCACCAGATCCAATCTAAACACCATCATGGAGGGGTTCATCATGCTCATTGGTGCGTCTCCGATGATGCGTGAGTAGTTCATTGTAGACCTAAGGGTCCGTAGTTAGTAGCTAGATGTATCCTCTCTCACGTTTGATTCTCAATACAATGGTCTCTTGGAGATCCATATGATGTAACTCTTTTTGTGGCGTGTTTGTCGGGATCTGATGAACTTTGAGTTTATGATCAGATCTATGTTTTTATCCATGAAAGTTATTTGAGTCTTCTTTGATCTCTTGTATGCATGATTGCTTATAGCCTCGTATTTCTTCTCTGATATTTGGGTTTGTTTGGCCAGCTTGATCTATTAAGGACAGTATAACCGCACCTAATCCCTTCCCTCACAACAATTTGGGTTTTCGATAGTCCGTTTTCGCGATTTTGGAGTTCCTGGCCACCAGATTTAATGTGAAAAGTGACATGTTTTGCAGTGTGGCTAATCTGGCCTGGCTGTCATATGGGCTGCTGCTCCACGGGCCAAAACGGACACCTCTGATGCATTGGGCCTTCGCGAGCCAGCAGCCCATTTGAAGGAGGGAGGCCTACGAGCCATCGCGTCAGGTCCATCCACTCATTATCCAGTCCCCCGCATCTACTCGCCTAATCCCGATCAAAGCGGAGGGGAACGAGACTTCCGGTCGATCCATCCGCCCGCCCAGTCCTGATACAGGCTTAGGGAAACGAGATTGCCGGTCGATCCCAGCGACCGGAGGAGAGGAGCAGCCGGTGCGGCCGGTTCCATCAACTGAAGATGGGGTGAGGGATGGGATCGAATTCCATCCGGTCGATCCCTGTGACCGGAGGAGCAGGATCTGGGTCGAGGCAATCCAATCCAGCCCATGAAAAAAGGTGGGGGCGAGGGAGATGATGGAAGACTCCTTGCCTGCTTGAAACTGCTCCGCTCTCCTTCAAGCTTGCAATCATGGCCTTCAGGAGAAAGGTTGAGAGCTTTAAAGGCAGTTGATGTGCACCACTCGCCCGAGGCTGATTATTGCAAGGTCAGTTACCATGGCGCCCCTTGTTCTTCTACTCTATGTCCATATATTCCCCCACTCCTACCTCACGTCACAACCTCGCCGCTGCGGAGGACCACTACCATGACCATTCGCTGGATTCATCAGCTCCCCACCTCCCTCTCTTGGTCGTCCAGGAAAAACCAAGAGTGCTGGCAATGGCACCGGCGACTATGGGCAATGCCCACTTCTGAGTTTTTTGTCAGTTAGTAGGCGACGGCATCCCCCTGTACTGGCGTAAAACAGCGGTAGCAACAACAAATCTTCTTTGTCCAATTTGGACTCCTACTAATGATGCTTTTCTATCTCGTGTTTTGTGCAGCTGCCCACAACCGGAGGATTTGAGATTGGTTCTCAATTTCTGATGGGTTGATTTCATCTAAGTTGCCGCTTTTCCTTACTACAGATTTTTTGCTGCCTTCTACATCCCCTATCCCACCGAATTACTAATGGCATTAGACATTTTTCTTACTGCTATTTTTTTGTGCTACCAAATTGATGCAGGTGCCATGAAAAAGGATTGTCGCTGATGTTAGTGGTAGGTTGTGTTGGGGAGTTCCTAATTCCTAGCTCATGATTTGCAATGGCTATCAACCATATTGTACGTGAATCCTCGTACGTCATCTTATTATCTTAATATCCATGTATATGTGCCTATGTTGTAAATTTCATGTCCATCCATTTTAGCGACATAAGTGGGTCTTTGTTTATTCAGGTTCATACATTGCAGAACCAACGGCAAGTGTTGTACAACATAAGAAAGTATTCTCAATAAAATAGCATTGCCTATAAAGGTTTTCTGAGCTTTTGGTGCCTGCGTCTACAAGTGCTTAATTTATAGTCGTGGGTGTGGAGATATGTTTTTGAAAATTCCTATGCTGAATTAGCTACTTTTCATCCCTGATTTAGCATCTATCTAATGGTTTCATATCAGTTCAGTGGTGACCTATCTGAATTATGAACGCACTGGTCACTTGGAAAATATTTATAGTTACTTGCTAGACATATCTATTATTGATATTTGCTTTTTGGTCATGGACAGCTAGAAAATACACCATTTAGTAGCTACACTTTGTTTTCGTATGTCTTTCCTACTGAGTACAAGTGGATAGAAGAAAGAACTCCAGATTCATGCATGATGATCTTTCGAAGTCATAAATATTTATTACTACATACACATGATAGAACATGCACTGCTGCTGCAGGAAGATAAATCTTAGTATGCCCTCGCATTATTTAGTTTTTTGTGTGGCTGTACTACTATGTTATTATTATGGTCATTGGTTTTATGATTTACCACACTGGTAATGCTCACTAGGCCGATGTGCATGTTCTTTAGAAGAACTGAATTTTTGTTTTACATGAAACACTTCATTTTCTGATCAGTTTAACTACAACAAAATAATTATTGTTTCATGTGACTGGTCTATTCTATATTTGCTAGGTAATTCTGTTGCTACAAGCCTCGAACCATGCACAACCAACACTTCCTCCTGGTTCCATTCTAGGATACACAAGTATGACATTGAGTGTTATTGTTGTACAATCTCATGTCCCACCACTAGATAAATGTATACTATCCTAATGCATGATATTACTCATCTTTGTTCTTCCTTGAATATGCATGGACTGCCTATGTTGAGGCATCGTAATTCATTTTTTCCTGATATTAGACCATCTAGATTTTCACCACCATCTATATACTTTTTAATGGACGGCGCGGCAACGCGCGCCATCATGATCTAGTTTATCTTGCATGGGAAGAGGTGCTTTGTGATAGGTCTGAACTTACGGTGCTTGATCACAGTGACAGAAGGGGAACCGACACGTATGTATCGTTGCTATTAAGGATAACAAGATGGGGTCTATTTCTACATAAACAGATCTTGTCTACATCATCTCATCATTCTTATTGCATTACTCCGTTTTTCCATGAACTTAATACACTGGATGTGTCGGTGTACTAAGGTAGGGGTACCTCAGTACCCCAACTTGTGCACGGGCGGTTGCAGCTTCCCGCGGCAGGGTTTACCACGTGCTCGCCGAAGACCTTCCTGCTCCATGTCAAACCATTCAAAGCGAAGTATACAAGGCAGAAGATCGAGACCGGCAAGCGGAGCTTGCCGAAGGCCAAATCGAGCTCAAGGATACATCACTCACGCAAGGCCACGGCAAGAGGAGCTCGCCAGAAGACTAGGAGATTACATCATAGAAGACACGCCTCGGCGCTATATGCGTCGGCGAGGGCCCGGGAGCGACAAGTTCTGAGCAGCAAGCTCCGGGTCCCAAGAAGATCAAGACCCGCAAGGCGCTTGCCGGAGAGTTCTTGTGTGTGCCGCGCTCCAGTTCATCGGCCCACGCTGCGCCAGGGCCTTTCGAGGACGCGTGGCGGATGGATTGTCAGGCACTGGGGACACGGTGGCACTCCACGTGATGGATCCATCGCCGTGGCGACGGAGACGCAAGGCGGGAGCTTTTGGGGTCGACGGCGACGGCATTAAATGCCCTTGTCCCTCATCACAAAGTAGGTAGCGACCACTGTTCATGCATTTGTAGCTTCTTTGTTTCGCACTATTCCAACTACCACCTCTTTTACATTTCTACCCCTTTCTCCCACGTTGACACTGTCGGTGACCTTGCACTATAAAAGGAGGCCCATGCACAACGTGGAGGGGTTCGCCGAGTTCGATTGAAACATTTACAACTCTCACGCTCGGTGTAGCACTCATGTAGCTCTTCAAGCTCCCGAGCTCAATACAAACCAAGGCGGGAGTAGGGTTTACGCGTCCGTCGCGCGCCGAACACAGGTAAAACCGCCGCGTGCTCGCTATGATCTCGCTCTGTGCTCCTCCGCCTCGCATCGCATGCATAAGGGCTCGGTCCCATAGGTGTTCGCGCGACGATTTCCCCGACATCTTTGGCGCGCCCGGTAAAGCGTCGAGGTTGTCGCGGACTGATCCGGCGTTCACGCGGCGCGTTCTTCATCAACCTCTCCGGTTTCATCGGCAACTTCATCAACAATTGTGCCATGGCCCCAAGAGGAAGGCTTCAGAGGTTGCGAGTCCGTCTGCGTCTCATCCGCCGCCACCGGAGCCAACGGGCGGAGGAGACGCCGTCGGAAAGGTGGTCGCCGGCGAGGACACTCTGGCGCCACCAGATCGAGGCAGGGCGGATGACCGCGCCTCGGTCTCCGGGACACGCCGCGTCCACCTCGGCACGACAACCCGGCGCCATACCACGGAGGTGGTATCCATCTTTGCCGGGCAAGGACACACCGGAGGCTCGCGGGATGCTCCGGACCACCGTCCGGACACATGCAAAGCGGCGGCGCCGGCAGACCTCGCTCCTTCTAACGCCGATAGAGTCCGAGCATATCCCGCCTCGCACCGCCGCACCGCTCCCTCCACTCCGGCAGAAGCGCCGCAAGGGCGAATCGCTCCTCGACTTCCTCAACGGCGGACAAGGTCAAGACGGAGGGCTACCATCGAGCTCGATCGCCGCTAACAACGACTCTTCACAGCAGCCGGCGACCTCGCGCCGCGGCAGTCGAGAAGACGAAGGCCGACGGCGACAAGACCGCCGGGTGCAACCACCATGCACTCCCCGCCGCGAAGCAAAAGACGCCGCCAGCCGAACAACGCCGACGACGGCTCCACGGCATCGTCGGATCCGCGGGCTCGTCGGGATCAACGCCGGTCCTCGACGACCGGGCGATAAGAAGGATGCGCTTATCTGCGCCGACAAGATATACCGGAAGCGGTTGCTGCGGCAGAAGCGCGAGCTACGCCACCGAAGCTCCCCGGGAAGAAGAAGGCCAAGTCCGGCAAGGACAACTCGTGCTTCGCTCCGCAAGCGCATCTCCCGGGCGCTGCGCCGCTGCCGAGGACGCGCCATCGAGCTCCACCGCAAGTGTCCGCAAGGACAGCTCGTGCTCGCTCCGCAAGCGCATCTCCCCGGGCCATGCTGCCGCCGAGGACGCGCCATCGAGCTCCACCGCAAGTGCGAGAAACAAAGACAGACCAGCCAAAGATCAAGCTCGGCAAGGACGGCAGCTCTGGTGCTCACTCCGGCAGCGCGTCTCTCCGGAGCGCCAGACCGCCGCCGAGGACGCGCTTATCGAGCCCGCCGACCGGTCCACCGCCAAGAGGGCAAAGAAAATTGCCAAGCTCCGAACTTTTGAGTTGTACCCCCACGAGAATCCATACCCGTATGAGGGACACGGACGCGAAGGGTCGAATCGTGGTTGGTTTGCGCTGTCGGTTCATCTTGAGTCCGCTCGATGATAAAAGCACGCCGCAACCAGCCCGACAAGTTCTTCCGCGGGCTGCACCGCTGGTGGTCACCGATGCCTGCGCTCGAGCAAGCATGTTTCTTGTTGGTGGGCTCCCCAAAGCGTAAGGACGAGAACATACAAGGGGAAGGATCGGGAGGAGTACGGCCTCGACGGATTGTTGGAAATAGAAAAGCTAAGTCGTCCAGAGCTTTTGTGCGAGCACTCCTTAGTTCCATGCTTTTTATATTATGTTCCTCGTCGTTCGTCCTTTGTACGCAATGCTCGTGGCGCGGAGGAACCTACCAGCGGATAGCCGCACCCTTATCTTGTTTTCGAGCACGCCAACGATTTAAGTGAGCTGCGACAAGTGTCGCGCCCTTGTTTCGTTTTCGAGTCCGCTCAGCAAGCTAAGTGCGTTGCGACTAGCCATGCAAGGTTGCTTGCGGTAAGACTTTGGCAAGCAGCTGCTTCGAGTTCAAGACTTTCGGCGCTTCATGGCAAGGGCCCTTGCCGGCAAGTTCCCTAGAAGCGAGGGAAAAAGCGCACAAAGGGTGTAACGTAGCAAGCCTTGCCGTAAGATGCCCTTCGTATGAGAAACTTGTGCGCGGAGGAACCTACCCGTGGATAGCCGCACCCTTATCTTGTTTTCGAGCACGCTCAACGATTTAAGTGAGCTGCGACAAGTGTCGCGCCCTTGTTTCGTTTTCGAGTCCGCTCGGTGAGCTAAGTGCGTTCGCGACTAGTCATGCAAGGTTGCTTGCGGTAAGACCTTGGCCAGCCAGGCTGCTTCAAGTTCAAGACTCGGCGCTTCATGCAAGGGCCCTTGCCGCAAGTCCCCTAGCAGCGAGAGTATAAACATCTGAAGGGCAAGGCACGGCATCGTATTGCAAAGTCGCCTGTAAAAGATTTATGTACATATACATGTAAATAATGAAACTATTGCAGACTGTCTCACTGTTTTCATGGCTGAAATTACAGCAACAAGGAGAAACCGAAGAGCACACCGGCACTTGGATTTTGGTGGAGCCAGAGTTTGCGGTCATGAGTGCCAAGATTTCTTCCGGACGGGATAATAGCACCAAAAGCTGCGGAATCAGATAAGTTTTTCATCCTCGTCATGCATCCTCTCATGGACCGGGAAAGCGGGGCTGCGTCTTTGAACGAAGCGTGTCTTGTAAAACCCGTGCGCGGAGGAGCAGTCGTGGCCCGATTGCGCCCTTGGTTTGTTTCGAGTCCGCTCAACAAACACAAGTCCAGAATCTGGCCGGCAAGGTTGCTTGCGGAAGCAACACCGCCGGTGGCTTCGATGTCCCGACTCAGCAAGCGTGTTCGCGGCAAGCAAGCTCCCGAGAGCGTGGGATGGGAACATACAAGGCACGAAGTCAAGTAAAAGACTCGGTCCGACAAGCGTTCCCCCCTTTTCATTAAAAACATCCTAGTTTAGTACAAGTCCATAGAGGATGAAAAACATGATAGAGAGGATTACACATTTTAAATACAACTAAGGCCCAAGGGCTTACAAATTAGAAGATAAGATGCCCGTAATTCCTCTCCTGTTTCTCTGATCAGGAGTTAGGTCAAGGAGGACCCGGCAAGAGAAGCTTGCCGGGAAGGGCAAAAGGAGGGGAACCGCTCCTGCTTCCTCTGCTTTTATGGGGAAGTGGGGGGCGTTTCGCTCTTCCCATTAAAGAACGTGGGCACGTCCCACCCCACGACGCCGCAATCGACGCGCGTGCGTTCTTGGGGATGCGACAGATGCGGAGTGGATTGGCGCGCCGTGGGCGCGTGTGCCCTGCAGATGTCTTGGGCCTGGCCCAACAGCGCTCGGCACCGTGTGTGGCCCAGGCCGGGGCTCTGTCGGTGTACTAAGGTAGGGGTACCTCGGTACCCCAACTTGTGCACGGGCGGTTGCAGCTTCCGCGGCGGGGTTTACCACGTGCTTTCGCCAAGACCTTCTGCTCCATGTCAAACCATTCAAAGCGAAGTATACAAGACAGAAGATCGAGACCCGGCAAGCGGAGCTTGCCGAAGGCCGCCCGTGCTCAAGGATACATCACTCACGCAAGGCCCGGCAAGAGGAGCTCGCCAGAAGACTAGGAGATTACATCATAGAAGACACGCCTCGGCGCTATATGCGTCGGCGAGGGCCCGGGAGCGACAAGTTACTGAGCCGGCAAGCTCCGGGTCCGGCAAGATCAAGACCCGGCAAGGCGCTTGCCGGAGAGTTCTGTTGTGTGCCGCGCTCAGTTCATCGGCCCGCGTGCATACAGGGCCTTTCGAGGACGCGTGGCGGATGGCTGTGCAGCCTGGGGGACACGGTGGCACTCCACGGTGATGGATCCATCGCCGTGGCAGACGGAGACGCAAGGGCGGGAGCTTTTGGGGTCGACGGCGACGGGCATTAAATGCCCTTGTCCCCCACTGTCAAAGTAGGTAGCGACCACTGTTCATGCACTGTAGCTTCACTGTTCCCGCACTATTCCAACTACCACCTCTTTTACATTTCTACCCCTTTCTCCTACGTTGACACCTGTCGGTGACCCCTTGCACTATAAAAGGAGGCCCATGCACAACATGGAGGGGGTTCGGCCGGGTTCAGTTCGAAACATTTACAACTCTCACGCTCGGTGTAGCTGCTACTGTAGCTCTTCAAGCTCCCGAGCTCAATACAAACCAAGGCAGGAGTAGGGTTTTACGCGTCCGTCGCGGCCCGAACCTGGGTAAAACTGCCCGCGTGCTCGCTACGATCTGCTCTCTGTGCTCCCTCCGCCCTCGTACCGCACAGACAAGGGGCTCCGGTCCCATAGGTGTTCGCGGCGGACAGTTTCCCCCGACAGGATGCATGCTGGATAATGATACGTCTCCAACGTGTCTATAGTTTTTTATTGTTCCTTGCTATTATATTATCATTCTTGATTGTTTTACAATCATTTTATATCATGTTTTTGTACTAACCTATTGACATAGTGCCCAGTGCCAGTTTTTGTTGTTTGCAAGTTTTTTACATCGCAGGAAATCAATATCAAACAGAGTCCAAACGCAACAAAACTCCTAGAGGATATTTTGGGCCAGAAGAAAGCCAATGGGCCAAGGAAGCAGCTGGGGGGCTGCTCGAGGGGAGCAGCACCCACCAGGGCGTGCCAGGAGGCCCAGGCGTGCCCTGGTGGGTGTTGCCCACCTCGGGTGCCTCCTGAGCCGCCTTTTCACTCTATAAATACCACGATATTCTAGAAACCATAGAGGAGTTAACGAAAATCAATTCCAGCCGCCCCAGAGTCCAGAAACACCAGATCCAATGTAGACACCGTCATGGAGGGATTCACCACTTCCATTGGTGCCTCTCCTATGATGCATGAGTAGTTCTTTGTAGACCTACGGGTTCTTAGTTAGTAGCTAGATGGCTTGCTCTCTCTCTCTTGATTATCAATACAATGGTCTGTTGGAGATCCACATGATGTAAGTCTTTTGGAGGTGTGTTTGTTGGGATTCGATGAACTTATGATCAGATCTATGTTTTTATCCAAGAAAGTTAATTGAGTCTTATTTGATCTCTTATATGCATGATTGCTTATAGCCTCGTATTTCTTCTCTGATATTCGGGTTTTGTTTGGCCAACTAGATCTATTTATCTTGCAATGGGAAGAGGTGCTTTGTAGTGGGTTCGATCTTACGGTGCTTGATCTCAGTGACAGAAGGAGTACCGACATGTATGTATCATTGCTACTAAGGATAACAAGATGGGATCTATATCTCTGTAATAGATAAACGGATCCCGTATACATCATGTCATCGTTCTTATTGCATTACTCCGTTTTCTCATGAACTTAATACACTAGATGCATGCTAGATAGCGGTTGATGTGTGGTGTAATAGTAGTAGATGCAGGCAGGAGTCGGTCTACTAATCTTGGACGTGATGCCTATATAATGATCATTGCATGGATATCGTCATGATTATTTGAAGTTCTATTAATTGCCCAACAGTAATTGTTTTCCCACCGTTTCCTATTTTTCTCGAGACAAGCCACTAGTGAAACCTACGGCCCCCGGGTCTCTTTTCATCATATTTGGCTTTGCGATCTATTTTCCCTTGCATTTATTTTCAGATCTATTAAACAAAAAATACAAAAATACCTTGCTGCAATTTATTTGTTCCGCGATCTATTTATCCTATCCACCAGTTTTACCTCACGTTATTTGCCTATCTTGAGGCGCTATACCCGGAAGGGATTGACAACCCCTTTAACGCGTCGGGTTGCGAGCATTTGTTATTTGTGTGCAAGTGATGTTTACGTGGTGTGAGGAGGTTCTCCTACTAGTTCGATAACCTTGGTCTCATCACCGAGGGAAATACCTACCGTCGCTATACTGCATCATCCCTTCCTCTTTGGGGAAATACCGACGTAGTTCTAGCAGACATCAAAAGGAATTTCTAGCGCTGTTGTCGGGGAGGATCTCGTCAAGATAGTCTCCCGTCAACGTGCTTTCTAGCGCCGTTGTCGGGGAGGATCTTCAACATCAACCAGGTTCCTAATCACAAATCTCATCTCCTTGCAATTTACATTATTTGCAATTTTCCTCTCGTTTTCCTCTCCCCCACTTAACAAAAAAGTTTGCCATTTCATTCACCCTCTTTTTCATTCGTCGTTTTCTCGTCATATCTATTAGTGTTCTTGCTTCATTATGTCTAGTTTGAATGCTGCTCCTTTGTTACCAAACATTGAAGTTCTATACTTCAAGCAAAAATAAGGAGAAATTTTGAAAGATGCTTGGTATAGGCTTATGGAATCATACCGTGTTTGCAACCTAAAGGGAGATGCAAAAATTTTGCTTAGAAAATTTTACATAGGATTGGCTTTGCATCATAGACAACTCTTGAATTTTGCCGCAAAAGGGAATTTTATTGAGCTTGATGTCAATGTTGCCTGTGAAATTTTAGAAGAAATTTCGGGGGTTCCACCACAAAAGAAAGGGTTTTATTTCACCCCAGAGGGAGCCCAAATTTTGGACAAACTCGGTGATTTGCATAAACATATGTTGGAATTACAAAAACATAATGAACCTCTCAAACATCTCAACGGTAGTATCAATCATATGAACAATTTGATTTCTCTTTGCAATAAACGATTGGATATTTTAGATCTCAAGATGGTTTATTTTATGGAAAATTTAGGGAAGTGCAAAGAGCCTCCCGGGTTTGAAAAGACCCTTACTAAAGTGGCAAAGATAACGAAAGGCAACACTTAGATCCTACGCGTTATGCCTTGCTAGGGGCGTAAAACGATACCGCTTGTTGCGACGCAACCCAATGAATAAAATTTACTTTCGCTTTTGGCTTTATGTTCTTTAGTATTAGCACAATTATGCTACTGTTATGATTGTGTTTTTTGCGTTTTAGTTAGTTTTGTGCCAAGCAAGACCTTTAGGAAGACTTGGGTGAAAGTTTAGTTGATCTTGCTGAAAAACAGAAACTTTTGTGCTCATGAGATTATTTGTCATTTTTTTACAGAAGAGGGATTTTGAGTTGATTCCTTTTGCAGAAGATTAATATAAAAATTCCTCACGTCCACCAATTTAATTAATAATTTTTGGAATTACAGAAGTATTCGAAATATTCATATTCCTACAGACTATTCTGTTTTTGACAGATTCTATTTCTTTGCGTTGTGTGCTTGTTTTGATGATTCTATGGTTTTCTTTGATGATTTTTTGCCATAAAAAAGTTGGAATACAGTAGATATAATGCAAAAACAAAATAATAATAGGTTTTCTACAGTACTTATAGTAGTGGTTCGGTTTCTTATACTAACGGATCTCACGAAGGTTTTGTTTGAGTTTTGTGTGATTGAAGTTTTCAAGTTTTGGGTTATCTTACGATGGATGAAGGAATAAGGATAAGCAAAAGGCTATGCTTGGGGATACCAGAGGCACCCCAAGATAATATTCAAAGAAGTAGCAAGCAACTAAGCTTGGGGATGCCCCCGAGTGGCATCCCCGCTTTCTTCTAACAACCATCGGTATTTTACTTGAAACTATATTTTTATTTGTCACATGATATGAGTATTGCTTGGAGCGTCTTGTATGATATGAGTCTTTGCTTGTTTTGCTTTTTGTTTTAAGTGTTGAATCCTTGCTGGACACATCCTTTTAAGAGAGCCAAAAATTATGCTATGCTTGCTCCTATGCTTCACTTAAATTTTTAGAGACATGGGCTTGCTCTAGTACTTCACTTATATCTTTTTGAGCAATGTGTGCTTTGTTATTTTTGAAGAAATGCTTTCATGCTTCACTTAGATTTACTTGGGACTTAGTAAAATTTTAAGAAATTCTCTCTTGGTTCACTTAGATTATTTTGAGAGAAAGACAAAAATTATGCTCATGATCTTCACTTATATTTGTTTGAGCTCATCAAAAGCAACATATGAAAATAGTCCCAAAGTGATAGATATTCAAGGAGGATATAATAAAAACTTTCAAGATCATTGGACAAAATAAACTTGATTCTTAGTAATGGTTTTGAGATATGATGATATGATATGTGAGTCATGTTGATGAGTAATTGTGCTTTAGTAAGAATATTGATGTTAAGGTTTGTGATTCCCTAAGCAAGCACGGAAGTAAATAGTTATGCAATGAAATTTATATCCTATTAATGTTGCATTATTCGGTGTTGCTTATGCTTAATGCTTGGGTACGAGATTTTTTGCTTTTTTTTGGTCGCTTCTCAATCTTTTTGGTAGCCTTCATTTTGCACTAAGTATGATCACTACTTGTGCATTCAAAACCATTTAAACCAGTTTTGCCTTATGATTCCACTATACCTACCTATATGCGGTATTTCCATGTCGTTCTAAGATAATTTGCATGTGCCATCTCTAATGTTCAAAATAAATTTTCTCTTTTGTGTGCTCTACTACTCGCGAAGTGGTAAAGGGTAGCCAATATTTTCCATGCTAGATGTGTTATTCTCACGATGAGTGTTTATTCACTTGTCATTGCACGAGAGTTCGACAAAGGTACTAGGGATACCCAGTCCCGAAATGAATAAATGAATTTACTTTATGTTGTCAAATAATAAATTCCTTGGAAAGTGTTGGTATAGAGGGCACCCGTGGATACGGTTAGCCATGGAAAGTGAAAGTTATGGTGGAAAAAGGAATAAACTTTATTTTCTATTTGGGAACTGCCTATGATGTATATAGCATGGAAAGTGTTGGGATGCTCCAAGTCGTCTTCGTTTGTGGGAAAAGTATGCCTCTCAAAAATAATTATTTATCTCTCAATTTAAGCTTTGAGCTCTGGCACCTCTACAAATCCCTACTTCCCTCCGCAAAGGGCCTTTCTTTTACTTATGCAATTTTTATTTTGAATTTGAGTCTCCATCTTCTCTTATAAAGCACCAACTAAGGGGCACTATGATCGTATTTGAGTATTGGGTGTAGCTAATATTCGAGTGTGTTTCATGAATGGATCAATGACTGAGCATGATGGGCTAGGGATAACTTGCTTTAGTGTTGATATTTTGAAAGACATGGTTGCTTGTTGGTATGCTTGAGTTTTAAAGTTTTCATGTCAAAACTAGACTACTGCTTTGAATCATATAAAATTCCATTTGTCCATGCTATAAAGAAAAGAAATGTGATGAACATGTTAGGCAACATTCCACATCAAAAATTCTGTTTTTATCATTTAACTACTCGAGGACATGCAGGAATTAAGCTTGGGGATGCTGATACGACTCCAACGTATCTATATTTTTTGATTGTTCAATGTTGTTATATTATCATTCTTGGATGTTTTACAATCATTTTATAGTCATTTTGTATCATTTTTTGGTACTAACCTATTTACATAGTGCCCAGTGCCAGTTGCTGTTTTCTGCATATTTTTTACATCGCAGGAAATCAATATCAAACGGAGTCCAAACGCAAAGAAACTCCTGGAGAAATTTTTTTGGGCCAGAAGGAAGCCAGTGGTCCAAGGAAGCACCTGGGGGGCTGCTTGAGGGGAGCAGCACCCACCAGGGTGCGCCAGGAGGCCTAGGCGCGCCCTCGTGGGTGCTGCCCACCTCGGGTGCCCCCTGAACCGCCTCTTCGCTCTATAAATACGACAATATTCCAGAAACCCTAGAGGAGTCGACGAAAATCAATTCCAGCGCTGCAGAGTCCAAAACTACCAGATCCAATCTAGACACCGTCATGGAGGGGTTCACCACTTCCATTGGTGCCTCTCCTATGATGCGTGAGTAGTTCTTTCTATACCTACGGGTCCGTAATTAGTAGCTAGATGGCTTCCTCTCTCTCTCTTTATTATCAACACAATGGTCTCTTGGAGATCCATATGATCTAAATCTTTTTGCGATGTGTTTGTTGGGATCCGATGAATTTTGAGTTTATGATCAGATATATGTTTTTGTCCAAGAAAGTTATTTGAGTCTTCTTTGATCTCTTATATGCATGATTTCTTATAGCCTCGTATTTCTTCTCCGAAATTTGGGTTTTGTTTGGCCAACTTGATCTATTTATCTTGCAATGGGATAAGTGCTTTGTAGTGGGTTCGATCTTACGGTGCTTGATCCCAGTGACAGAAGGGGAACCGACACGTATGTATCGTTGCTACTAAGGATAACAAGATGGGATCTATATCTCCACAATAGATGAACAGATCCTGTCTACATCATGTCATCGTTCTTATTGCATTACTCCGTTTTCTCATGAACTTAATACACTAGATGCATGCTGGATAGCGGTCGATGTGTGGAGTAATAGTAGTAGATGCAAGAAGGAGCGGTCTACTAATCTTGGACGTGATGCCTATATAATGATCATTGCCTAGATATCGTCATAATTATTTGAAGTTCTATCAATTGCCCAACAGTAATTCTTTTCCCACCGTTTGCTATTTTTCCCGAGACAACCACTAGTGAAACCTACGGCCCCCGGGTCTCTTTTCATCATATTTGCCTTTGCGATCTATTTTCCCTTGCATTTATTTTCAGATCTATTAAACCAAAAATACAAAAATACCTTGCTGCTATTTATTTGTTCTGCGATCTATTTATCCTATCTACCACTTTAACCTCATGTTATTTTCCTATCGTGAGGCGCCCTACCCGGAAGGGATTGACAACACCTTTAACCCGTCGAGTTGTCAGTATTTGTTATTTGTTTGCAGGTGTTGTTTGCGTGGTGTGAGGAGGTTCTCCTACTGGTTCGATAACCTTGGTCTCATCACTGGGGGAAAAACCTACCGTCTCTATACTACATCATCCCTTCCTCTTTGGGGAAATACCGACATAGTTCTAGCAGACATTAGATAGCGGTTGATGTGTGGAGTAATTGTAGTAGGTGCAGGCAGGAGTCGGTCTACTAATCTTGGACGTGATGCCTATATAATGATCATTGCTTGGATATCGTCATGAGTATTTGAAGTTCTATCAATTACCCAACAGTAATTTTTTTTCCCATCGTTTCCTATTTTTCTCAAGAGAAGCCACTAGTGAAACCTACGCCCCTGGGTATCTTCTTAATATATTAGCCTTCACGGTCTATTTTCATTTGCTTTTATTTTCAGATCTATTTAACCAAAAATACAAAAATACCTTGCTGCACTTTATTTTATTTGTGATCTATTACAACTTTCCCCCGTCCACTTGCCAATTTCTGGCACGGTTACCCGAAAGGGATTGACAACCCCTTTAACATGTCGGATTGCGAGTATTTGTTATTTGTGTGCAGGATCTGTTTAATTATGCTGTATTGCGTGGTTCTCCTACTGGTTCGATAACCCGGTCTCATCACTGAGGGAAATACCTACCGTCGCTGTGCTGCATCATCCCTTCCTCTTTGGGGAAATACCGATGTAGTTCTAGCAGACATCAAAAGGAATTTCTGGCGCCGTTGCCGGGGAGACATCATCAACATCAACCAGGTTCCTAATCACAGATCTCATCTCCTTGAAATTTACATTATTTTCCATTTTCCCATCGTTTTCCTCTCCCCCACTTCACAAAAATTTGCCATTTTATTCGCCCTCTTTTTCATTCGCTGTTTTTCTCGTCAGATCAGTTTTTCAGTGCAATCTTGTTGTGTAGTCACCATTACTCAAGAAAACACCAAGTTGTGTGATTTCTCCAATACCAACAACAATGATTTATTAGGACCCCGATTGCTCCTCCCGCCACTAGTGGGGAGTCTTGTGATATTAATACTGCTTTGCCGAATCTTGTTATGAAAGATCAATTTTCTGGTACTCCTAATGAGGATTGCGCTTCCCATCTTAACACATTCATGGAATTATGCGATACGCCAAAGATAAAAGATGTGGACAATGATGTTGTGAAGTTGAAATTATTTCTGTTTTCTATGCGAGATCGCGCAAAATTTGGTTTTCTTATTTGCGTTGCAATAGTATCGATTCTTGGAATAAGCGCAAGGATGCTTTTATTACTAAGTATTTTCTGCCCGTAAAAATCATTTCCCTTAGAACCCAGATAATGAGCATGTTGCACAATCTTGGTAAAGGATGAAATTGATGCTAAGGAATTGCCCAACTCATGGGTTAAATATTTAGATGATCATAAAAAAAAATTATGCGGGATTTAATTTTGTTTCTAGAAATCTTTTAGATTAAGCCGTGGGTGGTAATTTTATGGAACTTACTTTGGGTGAAGCTACTAAAGTTCTAGACAATATTATGGCAAATTATTCACAATGGCATACCGAAAGAGCTCCTACTAGTAAAAAAGTTAATTCAGTTGAAGAAATTTCTTCTTTGAGTGAAAAAGGTTGATGCTCTTATGAAATTGGTTGCTAATAAAAGTACTCCTATTGATTTTAGTGATGTGCCCTTGTCTACTTTGATTGAGCAAAATAGTGATGCCATAGATTTGAATTTTATCTCGCGAAACAATTTCAATAACACTGATTATAGAGGTAATTTTAATCCTAGGCCTTTTCCTAGTAATTCCTCTAATAATTCTGGTAATTCCTATGGTAATCCTTCTTATAATAATAATAGGAACACCTTTGATCTTGAGAATAATATTAAAGAATTTATCAATACTCAAAAAGTTTTCAATGCTATGATAGAAGAAAAGCTGAATAAAGTTGATGATATGTCTAGAAGTATAGATGGAATTTCTCATGATGGAGAAACTCTCAAGATGAATTTTTTTCCTAAGGTTGAAGAATCAACAAAAGCTCTTTATGTTTCTATGGATGAAAGTAAGAAAAGAAGCGCTATGCTTAGAGCTGGAAGAGAATTTTTAGAAAAAAGAGTTTTCTAGTGATTGCTTTCATAAAAGTGATGAAGATCTTAAAATGATTGGTATTTCTTCTATTGATTATTTGTTTAATAAAATTAAGATTGATGAAAAAGGGACTGGAGAAGAGTCAACTTTAGCTAGAAGGCATCCCAATAATATGGAGGGTGAAAATCTTGTTGAGAAAATTGATAAAAGTGGGTTTGAAGAGGTCAAGACTTTAACTAGTGATGTGCCCACTCTTTTGGATTACAAAGACTTTAATTATGATAGTTTCTCTTTGATCTATTGTATTTCTTTGTTACAATCCATGATAAATTCAACCCTTGCTTATGAACAAAATAAAGCTTTTACTAAAAATATTGTTGATGCTATGATGAAAGCTTTAGAAGGAAAGTTGGAATTAGAAGTTTCAGTTCGTAGAAAATTGCATGATGAAAGGTAACCTACTATCAAAGTCAAGATTAAAAATTATTAGTGTTTTGCTTTATGTGACTTGGGTTCTAGTGTTTCTAAAATTCTGAAATCTTTATGTGACGTGCTTTGTCTTACCGATATTGAAGAATGTTCTTAAATTTGCACTTGGTGGATTCCATTATTAAAAAACCTATGGGAAGAATTAAAGATGTTCTTATTCTTGCAAATAAGAATTATATGCCCATAGATTTTATTGTTCTTGATACTGGTTGCAATCCGTCTTGTCCAATTATTCTTGGTAGACCGTTTTTACGTACTATTGGTGTCGTGATTGATATGAAAGAAGGCAATATTAAATTTCAATTACCACTAAGGAAGGGTATGTAACACTTCCCTACAACTAGAATTAGGCCACGATACGAATCAATCATGAGGGCATCATATGGATCTAGAAACAAAGATGACATCCATAGCATTATGCCTAGCTAGGGGCGTACGACGATAGCGCTCGTTGGGAGGCAACCCAACTTGTATATTTTTGCTTTTGGGTTTTATTGCTGTTTTCAATAAAATATCCAATTATGCCTCTGATTAGATGTGTTTTTGTGGTTTAAATTAGTGTTTGTGCCAGGCAAACCCTTTGGGATGATTTGAGTGATAGTTGATTTGATCTTGCTGAAAAACAGAAACTTTTGCGCTCACGAAAATAATTCCCATTCTTAAAAGAATAGTGTTTTTGGGTTGATTATTTTTGCACAAGATTAACAAACAAAGTTCTCACGTTTTTGGAGTTATAGAAGTATTCGAAATATCCAGATTTCTACCAGATATTCTGTTTTTAACAGATTCTGTTTTGTTTGTGTTGTGTGCTTGTTTTGATGATTCTATGGTTTTCTTTGATGTGTTTTTGCCATTGAAAAGTTGTAATACAGTAGATATAATGCAAAGATAAAATATGAATGGGTTTGCAACAGTACTTACAGTAGTCTTTTGTTTTCTTATACTAACGGATCTCACTAAGGTTTTGTTGAGTTTTGTGTGATTGAAGTTTTCAAGTTTTGGGTGATATTACGATGGATGAATGAATAAGGATTAGCAAAAGGCTAAGCTTGGGGATGACCGAGGAACCCAAGATAATATTCAATAAGTATCAAGCAACTAAGCTTGGGGATGCCCCCGAGTGGCATCCCGTATTTCTTCTAACAACCATCGGTATTTTACTTGGAGCTATATTTTTATTTGTCACATATTATGAGTTTTTCTTGGAGCTTCTTGTATGAGAGTCTTTTCTTGTTTTGCTTTTTGTTTTAAGTTTTGAATCCTTGATGGACACACCTTTTTGAGAGAGCCAAAAAATTTGCTATGCTTGCTCCTATGCTTCACTTAAATTTTAGAGCCTTGGAATTGCTCTAGTGCTTAAATTATATATTTTTGAAGCACGGTGTGCTTTGTTATTTTTGAAGAAATGCTCTCATGCTTCACTTAGATTTATTTGTGAGTTAGTAAATTTTTTAAGAAATTCTCTCTTGCTTCACTTAGATTATATTCATAGAAAGACATACAATGCTCATGTTCTTCACTTATATTTCTTTGAGCTTATTAAAAGCAACATATGAGATTAGTCCCAAAGTGATAGATATCCAAGGAGGATATAATAAAAACTTTCATGAAGATCATTGGACAAAATAAACTTGGTTCTTTGTAATGGTTTGGAGATATGATGATATGATATGTGAGCCATGTTGATGAGTAATTATGCTCTATTAAGAATATTAGTATTAAGATTTGTGATTCCCTATGCAAGCATGAAAGTCAATAGTTATGGAATGTAATTACATCCTACTTGTGGTGCATTGTTGGGTGTTAGTTATGCTTAATGCTCACTTATGAGATTTTTCGTTTCTTGGTTGGACGCCTCTCAATATTTTTGCTAGCCTTCATTTGCACTAAGTATGACCACCACTTGTTGTCGCGGGAACGAACACCTATGGGGCCGGCGGACCGGGCCCCTTTCGGTTTGGCGGGGGGCAGAGATCGCGCGAAGAGCGGATCGAGGCGAAGCACACGAGCGGTTTACCCAGCTTCGGAGCTCTCCGGAGAGATAATACTCCTACTACTGCATGTCTGATTGTATTTTGTTCTTGCTCGGGAGCGCAAAGCGCTATAGTACACACTAGCTGCTAACGAGACCGAGCGTGAGTGTTTTTAGGCTTCGAACCCCCCTCTACATTGCGCATGGGCCTCCTTTTATATGCTCAAGGGGTCACCGACAGGTGGCAACGCAGTCAAGGGTAAGAATGGAAAAGGAATTGTGGTTGGTACACCTACTTGTACAATGTATCATACCTAACCCTGACGGTAGGGGACAAAGGCATTAAATGCCCGTCTGCGTCGCCCAAATAGTGCAGAAAAGGGACCGTCAGGGGCGCCACCGCTCGCCGCGATGGCAATCTTGTCAGCGTCGCTTGCCACCTCGCACCGCTGGCTGCACAGCCTCCTGCCACGCGCACCTGGAAAGGTCCCAGGGCGACACGTTGGTGGATGTGCTGGAGCGTGGGTATAGGGTGGTAGCCTACTGCGGCAAGCGCCTTGCCGCGGTCGTTGTCTTGTCGCGTCCGGAAGCTTGTCGCTCACCGGGCCTTGCCGGGACGCGTGGCGCGTCGCGGCAAGTTCCTTGAGATGCCTTGGTTGGCCTTCCTGGCAAGCTCCTCTTGCCGGGGCCTTGTCTCCTTGGCTTGAACACTTTGTTCTTGAATGGCTCCAAAGGAACCACGGAGGACCTGGGCGGTCACCCGGCAAGCCTTGCCGCGGGGTGCTGCGACTGCCCGTGCACAAGTTCGGGATACTAGGGTACCCCTATTCTAGTACACCGACAGGAGCCCCCGGGCCTGGGCCACAAACGGTGCCGAGCGCTGTTGGGCCAGGCTCAAAACAGGGCACGGGCACGCGCGGCCTGGGTTACGCCGTATCTCACTCCGTATCCACCGCGCCCTCCCTTAATGGCATGCGTCGAATGCGGCGCCGTGGGAGAGATCGTGGGTGGTTTCTTTATTCGGAAAAACGGAACGTCCGCCCCCTCCCTCTTTATAAGCAGGGGAAACAGGGGCAGTTCGCCCATCTCGCCGTTGCTATTCCAATCTCAAAAAGAGAGTGGCGCTCCGCCCCCCATCGCCACCGGCGCCACCAACTCCATCAATCTCCCCCACCACCTCCGCCATGGCTCCGAAAGCCGGGAAGGCCGTGAAGTCGGCCGAGGCGCTGCGGCTCGAGGCGCTGCGAAAGGAGCGGGCAATCTTCCTCCCCGAGCTCGCCGCGAAGGAGCTGAGGGAGTACTACTACCTCTTCTGGTCGACGGAGACGCGAGCACATCCGCACATCCGCGCTCCGAAAGGATATCCCTTCTTCGCGTTGTTCTTCTACTGCGGGCTCTGCCCGCCTTTCTCTGAGTTTTTCTGCGACATCCTGAACACCTACGGGTTCCACCTCCTTGATTTCACCCCCAATGATGTTCTGACCATGGCAGTTTTCGCGCATCTCTGCCAAAACTTTGTCGGAGTCCACCCAAACGTAGCTCTTTTCCGCCAATTCTTTATGCCCCGAGTTGAGAGAGGAGAGCCTTTATCCGGCGGAATCGCCTGGATCTCGAGAGCCGGCAAGAAGGAAGCTTATCTGGAGGGGGAGCTCCACAGCAAATGGGAGGAGTGGAGAGCAGACTGGTGCTGGATTATCAAGGAGAACCCGCAGCCATTCACCGCCCAGCGCCAAGCCCCAGTAGTACGCGGCAACGATTGGAGCAGCGTGGCCCCGAAAGATGATAGGCTGAAGATTGCCCTCACCCGGATCCTACGCCTCAGACTTGCGGGCTCATCAGAGGCGCCGAGGCGCAGATTTTCTTCGCCACGCACGCTTCGCAGAGAGGAGGAGACCCTTTGGGAGTTTGGGGCCCGGCGGACATCATGAGGCTGCGCCGGGCCTCAACTTCAACTTCACCGTCACGAGGCGGACGTGATGCTCAAGGAGCTGTTCAAGCACGACCCTCAACATCCCGAATGGTTCAGGCTGCCGAAGGGCGTCGTCCCGCTGTGCAACAATTCCTCGCTCGATCGCATCCGTGCAATGATGCCTCTGTGCGATTCGCATGGAATTGTTCCAACTTGGCAAGAGCCTGCAGACGACGTCATGCAGGCGTTCTTTGATGGCTTGGTGGAGGTGGCGGTCCGCTTCGACGAACAGAAGAGCCTCACCCGCGACACTACCGATGCGGAGATGCAGCGCATCGCCACTAGGGCGGAAGAGGCGCGGCAGCCGCTACTGCGGGCGAGTTTGGATTCACCGTGGAGGAGGCAAAGGCAGCAAAGGCGGCAAGCCTTGACGAGCGAGAGTGGCTTGCCGGCGAGGAAGAGCTTGCCGGGCCTGACGCCGAGTCGAGCGAGCCCGCCGAGGGTGCGAGCGGCCTGCCATCTTCAGGCAGCTTGCCGCAAGCAGAGCCCCCAGCGCAGCCCGCAGCTCCAGCAATAAGGCGTCTCCGCAAGGTCGGGGACGTAGCAGGGCGGCAGACAAGTCAACAGCCGTCGCGCCGCGCGACACGCTCCACCGCGACAAGCACTGTTGCCGCGGGAGCGCCTCACGCCGCTGCAGCAACTGGAGCGGGGTCCTCCCGGACCACCGCTTCTGGTCCTGCTGCTGCCCTCGCCAAGCGGTCAAGGGAACCCACTCCTCCGCCTCGTCGCGCCGAAGGTGGGCCGGACTTCGACCTCTCCGCGCTCAGCTCCGACGAGGAAGAAGAAGAGTAAGATTCTTTGTTGTACTTGTAGTTCTTCAATTCTTGCTGTTTTATCTTGTATCTGACTTGCTTTATTCTGAACTCATTCCTTTTCAGGACCCTGGCCCAGAGAGCGGTGAAGAGAGCCAAGGCTCCGGTGATTGTCATCGAGGATGAGCCCACCGCGACAGCAGGGGGCGCGCCCGAGACCACCTTGCCGGACTCGGCAATCATTCCCCATGGCAGCCCCCAGCGCAGCCCCCAGCGTAAGTATATGGTTTACTTCTCCCTGTTAGGCGCGCATGGGTGTTCTTTCTTTTGCTGACATCTGACTGTTGGTTTGCGTAGGAGCAGAGCAGCCTCACCAGGAGCACTAGGAAGCCGCCCCCGAGATGCTATCTGCTTCGACTACACCGCCAAGGGAGGATTCCCCGGCAAGGGAGCGTTCTCCGGCAAGGGAAAAATCTCCGGCAAGGGACAGTTCTCCGGCAAGGGACAGTTCTCCGGCAAGGGACAGCACCGGCGACCCCCCGGTGGTGAAGCCCATGACTGCAGATCCCAGTACAGGTAACCCTTCTTGCTTGAAAACTTCCCTTGGGTTCTTCTTCTTCTGATTTTCTTTTTGGATATTTGCTTGACTTTTCTCCCTCTTCCGGCCGTCAGATCCATCTGCCACGGAGCCCATGGAGACCGAGGTTGCTGGTGAGGAGAACACGCGCGGCAACACCGACAACATCACTGCTACCGAAGAAGCAGCCGACACCGACGATCCTGTCGGTGAGGAGGCCGCCAAGGCTGCTGCCGCAGAAGCCGGCGAGGGGTCCGGCGATCGCACTGACGGCCCTGAGGCCGCAGGAGCATCAGGCGCTACGCCGACCGCCGATCCCTCTGCCACTGCTGCAGCGCCAGGCTCCGAAGAGCCCCAGCCCGACGCCTATTTGAAGTCCGGCGATGGCGTCTTCATCAAGCTCCCCTGGGCGTCAAGCTCCAGGGCGCCGGTCGAAGGAGAGAACTTTGATGGAGAGGTGCTCGCCTCCGCTGGGCTGACGCTGGTTGATGCGCCGAGCAGCAGCAGCGGCGAGTCTGAGGAGGAGCAGCTGCTGCGGAAGCTGGTGTCGCTCTACCGCGCCCGACAAGCCAAGGTGGAATCCCGGGAAGCGCTTGTCGCGCAGGCGGGAGTGGACATCGAGAAGCATGTGGAGGAGCTCCGGAGTCGCAACCAGGAAGCTCTCCGGTCCCTTGCAGAGGAGCGGGCGCAACTCGTCGAGGAGCGGAAAGCCTTCCTCCTCGAGAAGGCAGAAGCTGAAGAGCAACAGCAGCTTGCCGCCGAGGAGCTGTTTGCGCGGGAAGGCGAGTTGGCGCAGCGGAAGGTTAACCTTGACAGCCACGAGGAGGAGTTTGTTGCGCGCGAGCAAACATTTGGCGGGGCTCTCAAGGAAGCAGAAGATGCTGCCACAGCTGCCGAGGCCGCCAAGAAGGAGCTGGAGACGAAGGTGGCGCAGCTAGAGGCCGATCTCAAGGCGAGGAGCGAAGAGCTTGCCGCGCTCAAGCGCGAGCGCGAGAAGGACGCCTACACCCTTGGCGAGCTGAAGGGTAGTCTGTCGAGAAGGGCAAGGAACTTAGCGCCGCCAAGGATTCCAACGCAGATCTTGAGTTGAAGCTGGCTACTTTGACCAAGACGCTGGACGGCGCCAAGGAGCAGGAGGTGGCCTTGAAGGAGGAGATCAAGGCCCAAGCGGCTGGCGACGAGGGCCGCCGAAACCCAAAACACTTTTAGGGAGACTGTGGAACTCTGGACAGAGGGTCTCATGAATATCGCCGCAGTTATTGACGGGGAGCTGGCGCAGCTGGGGATGGAGGATCTCGGGTACTCGTCCGACGAGAACCTCCGACCCAGCGCCAAGCTCACCTTGTTCTTCAAACGCGTGGCGACGGCTCTCCAGCGGCTCCGGGAGAAGATCCCAAAGCAGCTGGCCGACGAGTCGCGCACGATCTGCGCGGGAGTTCTTCAAAAGGTGTTGGTGAAGGTGGCCTTCCGCAACCCGGGCCTCAACCTCACCAATGTCCTCAAGAAGCTGCCGCCGGATGCCGATCTGGAAGCGCTCAAGGCCCTTGTCGCACCCATTGTGGACAAGGTGAGCGAGATCAAGAGGGTTGAGGGCAATCGCGTAGATTAGGCCGCCCGTTTTCTCCTTTTCTTGTCGCTGCTAGTCATGTTACGAGAACAATCTATTAGAGCTGTGACAAGCTATCTTGTAATATAACTTTATTTTGGGTATCGATTGCTATGTTATTTCCTTTACTTGATTCCTTCCCTTGTATGTTTTTGCCCTATGCTTTTAGGGAACTTGTCGTATGAGCACCTTAGCCATGAGCGCCGAGTCTTGGGACGTCGTGACTGCGGCGGTGTCGCTACCAACAAGAAACCTTGTCGCAACTAGTCGCAGCTCACTTAAGTTGTTGAGCAGACTCGAAACAAAGTAAGGGTGCAACTAGCTACGAGTTGGTTCCTCCGCGCACCGGTTTTCCATACAAAGCACGGCCGTTCGAGGAAGATAACTTAAAAAATTTTAAAACTGACTGCTCAAACTTTGGCAACTTAGCTTTTCTGTCGTTCGCTTCCCGGTAAGGCGAAACTTTCTTGATTGACGCCTGGTCCACATCATTATCTTCTCCTTTCCCCCCGGTAAACTTGTGGGCGAGGGAACCTTCCCTTTCCTTGAGAAAAAGAAAGAAGAGAAAATAAAGATATGGAGCCTTACGGCTCGTTATTGCTTACCGAGGGTAGGTGCTGCACAAAGTGTCAGATAACACATGCAAAAAATAGAAAGCATGAAATTGACAAGATGTGCGGAGCACATGAGTTTTATTTATGCACGGGGTCTGCGCCCGGCTTTGTACAAAGGATTACATGCAACAGCGGCGCCTTACGGGTAAAACTTACGAAGATGCTCAATGTTCTAGGAGTTGCTCACCGGAAAGCCATCTTCGGTCTCAAGGCGGACAGCGCCAGGCCTAGTGACTCGTTTCACCCGGTAAGGGCCTTCCCACTTCGGCGTCAACTTGTTGGAATTCTTGGCGGACTGAACGCGCCGAAGAACAAGGTCGCCTTCCTCGAGACTTCTAGCATTAACTTTGCGGCTATGGTAGCGGCGCAAAGCTTGCTGGTATCGAGCAGCTCGTACAGCAGCCTGAAGATGGTCCTCCTCAAGGAGCAGCGCGTCATCTTGTCGCAGCTGCTCTTGCTCAAGCTCATCATAAGCGAGCACTCGAGGTGACCCGTATATGAGTTCCATGGGGAGAATTGCCTCTGCTCCATAGACTAGAGCGAAAGGTGTCTGGCCAGTGGCTCGATTTAGCGTCGTCCTGATCGACCAAAGAACCACCGGCAGCTCCTCAATCCAGTTCTTTCCGCACTTGAGCCCGCGCAGCACTTCAGCATTTGCCCTCTCCGCTTGACCGTTGCTTCTCGGGTGAGCAACAGAAGCGAAGCAGACCTTGGCGCCAAGATCTTGGACGTACTGCATGAAGGTGCGGCTCGTGAATTGCGTGCCGTTGTCGGTGATGATCCTGTTAGGGATCCCGAAAAGGCAAACAATCGACCTGAAGAACTTGACTGCTGACTGTGTTGTCACCTTCCTCACTGCTTCCACTTCTGGCCACTTCGTGAACTTGTCGATTGCAACGTACAAGTACTCAAAGCCCCCGACAGCTCGGGGACAGGGGCCGAGGATGTCGAGCCCCCAGACCGAAAATGGCCAGGATAAAGGGATCGTCTGGAGAGCTTGAGCTGGCTGGTGTATCTCGCTGGAATGGAACCGCACGCTTCACACTTGGTTACTTATGCGGTTGCATCACGGAGGGCTGTCGGCCAAAAGAAACCTTGCCAGAATGCTTTGCCGGCAAGCGCTCTTGCGCCAATGTGGTGACCACATATGCCTCCATGTATCTCTGCCAACAGCCTTTGTCCATCTTCCCGGTGAATACACTTCAATTTCACACCGTTGAGTCTTCTTCTGTACAGTGTGTCGTCGACAAACTGGTACATACTTGACTGCCGGGCTACTCTTTCCGCTTCTTCTTGTTCTTCGGGAAGTTCTCCTGTCTGAAGGAAACGGACAATCTGCTGTGCCCATGCTGGAGCTTGCGGCTCGACAACAAGGACTAAAGGCACATATGCTGCTGTGAGAACATCCTCTTCTACGGCGAGAACCTGCGGCTCAGCCGGAGCTTGACGTTCCCCGGCAAGCTTGCCGGAGCAAAACTTGTCAGGAGCGTCTGCTTCAACGGAACAAACCCTAGGGCTTGCGGAGCAGACTGCTCCTCAGCATTCTTGGTGTTGATCTTGGGGACCTTCTTGGCGGCGGCTTCGGGGAGCTCTGCCGGAAAATAGTCACCAGAAATCAACTTCCTCTTCTTGGTCTCTCCAGTTGATGGCGTTACGGACGGTTGAGTCAGTTTGAGCACAAAGATCCCTGGTTCCACAGGTAACTTAAGTGCGGCGCACTTCGACAGGCCATCGGCAATGTCGTTCTGAGCTCTTGGAACATGTTCCATCTGTAGGCCGTCAAAGTGCTCTTCTAACTTTCTCACTTCATCAACGTAAGCTTCCATCAACGGACTCTGATAACTCTTGTTCACTTGGCGGACGACAAGCTGTGAGTCACCCCTGACAATGAGCTTCTTGATCCCAAGGTCTGCTGCGATCCTGAGACCGGCAAGCAAACCTTCGTACTTTGCAGTATTGTTTGTTGCTCGCTCCTTGGGAAAGTGCATCTGGACTACGTACTTGAGGTGCTCTCCGGTGGGTGCAACAAGTAGCACGCCCGCACCGGCGCCTTGCATCGAGAAGGCACCATCAAAGTACATCAGCCACTCTCTGCTTGCCTCCTTGACGGGGATGCTTGTTTCTGGAATTTCTTCATCTGGTGTTGGCGTCCACTTTGCTATGAATTCTGCCAATGCTCGGCTCTGGATAGTTGAAGTGCTCTCAAACTTGAGGCCAAAGCTTGACAGTTCCAGTGCCCACTCGACAATCCTGCCTGTTGCTTCTAGATTCTGCAGTATTCTCTTCAGCGGAAAACGAGTGACAACTGTGATCTCATGTGCTTGGAAGTAATGGCGCAGCTTTCTCGAGGCCATGAGAAGGCCGAAAAGCAATTTCTGCACACCAGAGTACCTCGATCTAGCCCCTCAGAAGGGAACCGACAAAGTAAACGGCGCTGCACCATTCTCTTCGCATCTCCTCACGCGCCAAGCAGATCCACCCTTGTCGGGACGAGCTTGTCGGCGAAGCCCCCGCTTGTCATTTGGATGCATCTACCGTGGTTCTTTGGCTCATCAACCGCCTCCCTCTCCGCTACTAACGCAGCACTAACCACTTGATTGGTTGCCGCTAATATAGCAGCAACTTCTCTTGTGGCTTAGGTGCGACAAGTGTTGGAGTGGAGGACAGGTATCCCTTCAAGTCCTACAGCGCAGACTCCGCTTCCGGAGTCCATTTCATTGGACCTGCCTTTTTCAATATTTTGAAAAATGGCAGGGCGCGTTCAGCAGACTTAGAGATAAACCTGCTGAGAGCAGCCACGCAACCGGCAAGTCTTCGTACATCCTTGACGCGCTTTGGTGCTTCGATCTGTTCAATGGCCTTGATCTTGTTGGGATTGGCTTCAATTCCCCGCTGAGACACGAAGAACCCGAGAAGCTTGCCGGAGGGGACTCCAAACACACACTTCTCGGGGTTCAGCTTGAGGTTGATCTTGCGCAGATTTGCAAAGGTTTCGTCTAAATCTTGAATCAGAGTTGCTTTGTCCTTGCTCTTGACCACTATGTCATCCATGTAGGCTTCCACATTTATGTGTATTTGTGGCTCAAAAATGTCATGGACTACTCTTGCAAATGTTGAACCAACATTCTTTAATCCGAAAGGCATCCATATGAAACAGTATGTGCCACATGGAGTGATGAATGCGGTCTTCTCCTCATCCTCTTCTGCCATGAAGATCTGATGGTATCCTGAGTATGAGTCAAGAAATGAAAGCAAGTCACATCCGGCCGTGGAGTCAACAATCTGGTCAATGCACGGCAAGGGAAATGGGTCTTTGGGACAAGCTTTATTGACATCGGTAAAGTCGATACAAAGCCTCCATTTCCCGTTTGCCTTGCGCACGACTACAGGATTGGCCAACCACGTAGGATGGAGCACTCCTCTAACGAGGCCTGCTGCTTCCATTTTCTTGATCTCTTCTGCAATGAATTCTTGGCGCTCCACTTCTTGTTTCCTGACTTTCTGCTTGACGGGCCGCGCATGAGGACAAACGGCAAGATGGTGCTCGATTACTTTCCTGGGAACACCGGGGATGTCAGACGGTTGCCATGCAAACACGTCGACGTTCGCCTGCAGGAAAGCAACGAGCGCGCTTTCCTATTTAGGGTCGAGCGTGGCACTGATGGTGAAGGTACCACCAGTGCCGTCCTCCTTGGCGGACACCTTCTTGGTCTCTGGTGATGCTGTCATCGTCTTCTTACACTTGCCGGTGGAGCTCGATGGTGCGTCCTTGATGGTAGCGCAGCACTCCGAAGAGGTGCGCTTGCCGGAGTGGGCATCAGAACTCTTGTCGGACTTGGTCTTCTTCTTCCCCCCGGGAGCCGGCAAGTGTCTTGCGATCTGCTCTGGCTGTTGCTTCCCGGTAGATCTTGTCGGTGCAGATAAGAGCATCCTTCTTGTCGCCAGGGACAGAGATGACACTTATCGGGCCTGGCATCTTCAGTACGTTGTATGCATAGTGAGAGGCTGCCATGAATTTGGCGAGCGCTGGACGGCCGAGTATCCCATTGTAAGGCAATGGAAAGTCAGCAACGTCAAAAGTGACCCTCTCAGTCCTGAAGTTCAACTCGCTGCCAAATGTCACCGGCAATGTGATCTTTCCCTTTGGCTTGCTCCTTCCCGGATTGATTCCTTGGAATGTGCCGGTCTCTTCGAGCTCGCTGTCAGGGATCTGGAGTTTCTGGAGTACCGCGGAGGAGATCAGGTTCAAGCCGGCCCCGCCGTCAACTAGCATCTTAGTGACCTTGAGGTTGCGGATAGTTGGTGAAACCAACATCGCAAGCACCGACCATGATTATGCGATCAGGGTGGTCCTCAATATCAAAGATGATAGGCGTGCTGGACCATTTTAGAGGCTTGCGTGACTCGACGGGTGGTTCTGCCGCATTGACTTCCCGCACCCACTGCTTGAGCTGGCGGTGTGAAGTATGCAGAGAAGCACCGCCGTCAACGCACAGGACCTCTGTGGCTTTCTGGAACTCCTGCTCATCGGCCTCGTCGTCATCCATATCTTCATCTTCGTCGTCATCTTCATCCTTGTCGCGGCCGCGGGGAGGTCTGTCTCCTTGCAGCTGCTTGGCCTTGCCGCGGCGTCCTCCTTGGTCGGGACATTTCTTGCCGGATCCTCCAGTACCTTCTTGGGCCTTCTCCTTGTCGCGTCGCTCGTACTCAGCCTTTTGCTGCTCAACAAGCTGCTCGACCTTCTTGTAGCTCTGGAGGTCATGGCCCTTGGTGCGATGGATCTTGCAGTACTGCTTGCCGGCGCCGTCCTGCTTGTCGGCGACCGCCACTGCCTGGCTGTTGGTAGCTCTGGCTTTCTGGGCGTCACCTCCGTTGCCGGACTGCTCGACAACTAGCACATCTTTGCCTCTCTTCCTCCTGTTGTTCCGCCGCCGGTTTTTCTTTGCCGGGGCAGCATCCTCGCTATCAGATCCTCCTGCTTCTGTATTCTCTCCGGGGAGTTTCCTCCCTTCCTCAGCGCGTGCACACTTGTCGGCCGGGGCATATAGCTCATCGACGCGTCTCGATCTTGCACATCGCCATTTCCTCCGCATCCTGCGGTTTCGCGCGTTCGATGGAACGCGCCGATGACCATGGCGAGGTGGACATCTGGGATATTCGCTGTACATGGCTGAATCTCTGAATGTACTTGCGTTAGGGCTCTCCTTCCTTCTGGGCGAGCAGATGAAGGTCGCTCTCTTGGCCATGAGGTTTGTGGCCGCCTGTAAAGGCGCCGACAAACTGATGGCATAGGTCTGCCCAGGAGGATATGGAGTTGTCCGGCAAGTGCATGAGCCAGGACCTGACATTGGGCTTGAGCACCAGCGGGAAGTAATTGGCAAGGATCTTGTCGTCCGTCCCCCGGCAGCTTGCACGCGATGGTGTAGATCTTGAGGAACTCCGACGGATGCAACTTGCCGTCGTGCTTCTCGCACGTCGCTTGAAATTCTTCGTCTTTGGGCCCTTTGGACTTGCCGCAGCTCACGAGTGAACGCAGGGCAACCTACGCGTCGGCAAGTCGCTGGTTCCCTGGCGCATGCATGTCGACAGCGGGCCCAGCGCGCTGGTCTGATTGACGCCGCGCTTCTCTTTGGCGCTCGATGCGAGTACGAGCGTCTTCTTGCTGTCGTTCGTGAAGAACTTGGCGCTGATCGCGACGAGCTCGTGGATCCGATGATGCGGTGGAGTCGCTGTCGAGCTGGATCCGGCGAGTCAGCGATCTTGGCCTTCGGGGCAGAGAGTGCACGGTGGTTGCACCCCCACCGGTCTTGTCGCCACCGGCTCGCGCCTGGCAGTCTTGCCGCGGCTTCGATGTACTCGGTTGCCGTGGAGTGTCGCCGTTGGCGAAGCCAATGAGACTCTGAATGGTGGCCCTCCATTCGTCGATCTTGTCTGCCGTTGGAGGGTAATCCAGGAGCAGTTGAGCTTGTGCCAAAGCTTCTGCTGAAGTTTCCGGTGGCGGTGGCGAACGGTGCGAGGAGCGGGATATGCTCGGACTACCAACTGGGTTGGAAGGAGCAGTATCCAGTCCAGGCGACCGTGCCTTGCTCATGCCGGCATGTTGGCGTGCATGCTGGTCTTGAGCATCCCGAGATCCACCAGCTTGGCCTTGGTCCAACGAACGTATTGTACCGCGAGTACCATGACGTTGTCGGTCCCGCGCCTCCTGAGATGGGGTGCATGTACGGATGTCGAGGTCTGTGCAGCCTTGTCCTTGGACCTGGCGGCACCATGAGCTCCCTCGTCGACGCCCGTTCTTCCGCCGGCGTCAACCCCACCACCTGTCTGCTCCAGTGGCGGTGGGTTCGACGCGGACGGAGCAGCCACCTCTGAAGCCTTCTTCTTCGGTGGCATGTCGATGAAGATGATGAAGATCTAGCTCGTGTGAACGCCGGATCAGGTTCACACAGCCTCGACGCCCCCTACCTGGCGCGCCAAAGATGTCGTGGGAACGAACACCTATGGGGCCGGCGGACCGGGCCCCTTTCGGTTCAGCGGGGGGCGAAGATCGCGCGAAGAGCGGATGGAGGCGAAGCACACGAGCGGTTTACCCAGCTTCGGAGCTCTCCGGAGAGATAATACTCCTACTGCTGCATGTCTAATTGTATTGTGTTCTTGCTCGGGAGCGCAAAGCGCTATAGTACACACTAGCTGCTAACGAGAGCGAGCATGAGTGTTTTTAGGCTTCGAACCCCCCTCTACGTTACGCATGGGCCTCCTTTTATATGCTCAAGGGTTCACCGACAGGTGGCAATGCAGTCAAGGGTAAAAATGGAAAAGGAATTGTGGTTGGTACACCTACTTGTACAGTGTATCATACCTAACCCTGACGGCAGGGGACAAAGGCATTAAATGCCCGTCGCATCGCCCAAGCAGGCGAAAAAGGACCGTCGGGCGCCACCGCCGCCACGATGGCAATCTTGTCGGCATTGCCGCTTGCCACCTCGCACCGCTGGCTACACAGCCTCCTGCCACGCGCATCTGGAAAGGTCCCAGGGCGACACGTTGGTGGATGTCTTTGGAGCATGGGTACAGAGTGGTAGCTCTGCGCTGCAAGCGCCTTTGCCACTGTCGTTGTCTTGTCGCGTCCGGAAGCTTGTCGCTCACGGGCCTTGCCGGGGCAGCGTGGTGGCGTCGCGGCAAGTTCCTTGAGATGCCTTGGTTGGCCTTCCCGGCAAGCTCCTCTTGCCGGGGCCTTGTCTCCTTGGCTTGAACACTTTGTTCTTGAATGTCTCCAAAGGAACCACGGAGGACCTTGGCGGTCACCCGGCAAGCCTTGCCGCGGGGTGCTGCGGCTGCCCGTGCACAAGTTCGGGATACTAGGGTACCCCTATTCTAGTACACCGACACTTGTGCATCCAAAACCCTTTAAACCAGCTTTGCCATATGAGCCCACTATACCTAACTATATGCGGTATTTATGTGCTGTTCTAAGCAAATTTTTATGTGCCATCTCTAATTTTCAAAATAAATTTCTCTTTTGTGTGCTCATACCGCTCGCGAGGCGCTGAGGGGTGGCTGATATTCTCCATGCTAGATGTGTTATTCTCACCATGAGTGTGTATTAACTTGTCATTCCATGAGAGTACGACAAAGGTATTAGGGATGCCCAGTCCCGGAATGAAAATTGAATTTACTTTATGTTGTCACAGAATAAATTCCTTGGAAAGTGTTGTTATGGAGGGTACCCGTGGATACGGTTAGCCATGGAAAGTGAAAGTATGGTGGAAAAAGGAATAAACTTTATTTTCTCATTCGGAACCTCCTATGATATATCTAGCATGGAAAGTGTTGGGAACTCTAAGTCGTTTTCATTGGTGGGAAAAGTATGCATTGATACGTCTCCTTCGTATCTATAATTTCTGATTGTTCCATGCCAATATTCTACAACTTTTACATACTTTTGGCAACTTTTTATACTATTTTTGGGACTAACATATTGATCCAGTGCCTAGTGCCAGTTCCTGTTTGTTGCATATTTTTTGTTTTGCAGAAAATCCATATCAAACGGAGTCCAAAAGGGATAAAACGGACGGAGATTTTTTTGGAATATATCTAAATTGTGAGAACTGGGATCAATGCGAGACGATGCTCGCGGGGCCCATGAGGCAGGGGGCGCGCCCCTGACCCTCGTGGACACCCTGCAAGGTGGTTGTTGCCCTTCTTTCGCTGCAAGAAAGCTAATATCCAGAGAAAAATCGTGTTCAAAGTTTCAATCCAATCGGAGTTACGGATCTCCAGGAATATAAGAAACGGTGAAAGGCCAAAATCTGGGACACAGAAACAGAGAGAGACAGATCCAATTTTGGAGGGGCTCTCGCCCCTCCCACGCCATGGAGACCATGGACCAGAGGGGAAACCCTTCTCCCGTCTAGGGAGAAGGTCAAGGAAGAAGAAGAAGAAGGGGGGCTCTCTCCCCCTCTCTCTCCCGATGGCGCTGGAACGCCGCCGGGGCCATTATCATCACCGCGATCTACACCAACACCTCTGTCATCTTCACCATCATCTCCATCACTTTCCCCCATATATCTACATCGGTCCACTCTCCCGCAACCTGTTGCATCCTCTACTTGAACATGGTGCTTTATGCATCATATTATTATCCAATGATGCATTGCCATCCTATGATGTCTGAGTAGATTTTCGTTGTCCTATCGGTAATTGGTGAATTGCTATGATTGGTTTAATTTGCTTGTGGTTATGTTACTATCCTTTGGTGCCCATCATATGACCGTGCGCGTGGATCACACCATAGGCTTAGTTGTATGTTGATAGGAATATGTATTGGAGGGCAAGAGTGACAGAAGCTTCAACCTAGCATAGAAATTAATGCATACGGGATTGAAGGGGGACCAATATATCTTAATGCTATGGTTGGGTTTTACCTTAATGAAAGTTAGTAGTTGCAGATGCTTGCTAATAGTTCCAATCATAAGTGCATAGAATTCCAAGTCACAGATGACATGCTAGTTGTGGCCTCTCCCACATAAAACTTGCTATCGGTCTAGTAAAGTAGTCAATTGCTTACGGACAATTTCACAACTCCTACCACCACTTTTCCACACTCGCTATACTAACTTTATTGCTTTTTTATCTAAACAGCCCCTAGTTTTTATTTACGTGCTCTTTATATTCTTGCAAACCTAGCCTACAACACCTACAAAGTACTTCTAGTTTCATACTTGTTCTAGGTAAAGCGAACGCTAAGCGTGCCTAGAGTTGTATCGGTGGTCGATAGAACTTGAGGGAATATTTGTTCTACCTTTAGCTCCTCGTTGGGTTCGACACTCTTACTTATTGAAAGAGGCTACAATTGATCCCCTATACTTGTGGGTTATCAAGACCTTTTTCTCGCGCCGTTGCTAGGGAGTTATAGCATGGGGTGAATATTCTCATGTATGCTTGTTTGCTTTATCGCTAAGTAATTTTTATTTGCTGTTCTAAGTTGTTCTCTATATTTAGTTATGAGTAGGAAATGCAAAATACCAAAAAAGTTAGTTGTACCTACTGAACCAATGGTTGAAGAGCCACTCAATATCTATCACACTCCTGAAGCTTTTTACTTGGATCATCTTCGATCCCTATGTGCTCGTGCTGAAATCCCAACTAGGTTAGTTGAGGGAAAATCTTTAGATGAGCATGCTTTTTATGTGCGACACCGCTTATCTCAAAAATGGAAACTTTTATTGGATCCAATTCATCATTTGCACTGCCATGCTTGGAATTTATGTGAAATATATGATTTTACTTGTTGTTCTGAAAACCCTAAGAAACATCTTCACTACCAATGTGAGTTTAGTGATTAGGGAAATGAATATATTGTTCTAATATTGTTCTTATGAAGTTGAACTATCTATATGTTGTACTGTGCTGTTTTCCGGTAGCTATCGTACTATGATGTTCAAATATATCTATGTGCCTAATATGAAATTGCAAACAACTATTCGATATGAAATGTGAATTTGCGTAATACTGGAATTATTAATTGTAAACTAATAAACCTGCGAAATGGGTGATGGAACTTTGCAAATGTTTCTAGAAGTAAAAGCACTTGTGATGGATAGCCCAATGCCACACAATTTTCTTCATCAAATCGTGTGTGATGTAGTTGATAAAAGCAAACGGTTAACCAAGGCAGACCATATGTGATAGTTACACGTATCACACACGAGCCTATACATAAACCTGTGTGGGATGTTCATATGAATAGAAACGTTTTCCCTGGATTGACTGTGTGGGATGTACATACGAACGGAAACGTTTTCCTGGATTGACCGTGTGGGAAATACATACGAACAAAAATGTTTTCCCTGGATTCACTGTGTGGGATGTACATGAGAACGGAAATGTTCTCCTTGGATTGACTCTGTGTGATATACATATGGGCAGAAATGTTTTTCTGGATTCACCGTGTGGGATGTACATACGAACGGAAAAATTTGGGTTTCGATGCCTCGCCCGATCGCACACGTGCTCATTTTTCCCCAACTTGTGTGCCAGGAGGGCCTATCCCCGATGGTTTCTGGGTCGTGTGGGAAGGACCCCCCTATCTTCCACATTCACTTGGCGACGGTTCCAAATGCCGTCGTGGAAAAGGGTTAAAAACCGTTTGTATAGCACCGACGCATACCAGTGTATGCAACATAATAGGAGCTATCGAATCAACAATAGTAGCAAACCTAATGCAATAATTAGAGATAAGAGAGTGGGCGATATCTGGTTGATCAAGGGGGGTTTGCTTGCCTGGTTGCTCTGGCAAGGAGGGGTCATCGTCGATGTAGTCGATCACAGGGGTATCGTCAGCGGTCTCGGGGTCAACCGAAAAGAAGTAACGGAGGGGGAAACAATAAAAAACAGAGCAATCAAAACATCACAAAGCATAACATGGCAATTCACGGTGCTAGAGGTGATCTAACGTGGTGCTAGGTGATACCGGCTGATATGTCTCCAACATATCTATAATTTTTTATTGTTCCATGCTATTATATTACCCCTTTTGGATGTTTATCGGCTTTATTTTACACATTTATATCATTTTTGGGACTAACCTACTAACCGGAGGCCCAGCCCATATTGCTATTTTTTTCCTATTTCAGTATTTCGAAGAAAAGGAATATCAAACGGAGTCCAAACGGAATGAAACCTTCGGGAGCGTTATTTTTGGAACAAATCTGATCCGTAGAGCCTGGAGTGCAAGTCAAGAAAGCTCCGAGGGTCCCACGAGATAGGAGGGCGCGCCCCCTGTAGGGCGCGCCCCCTGTCTCGTGGGCCCCTCGGGTGTCCACCGACGTACTTCTTCCTCCTATATATACCTCGCACTCGAAAACATCCAGAGCACCACGAAACACAATTTCCCTTGCCAGAACCTTCAGATCCGTGAGATCCCATCTTGGAGCCCTTTAGGCACTCTGCTGGAGGGGGAAGCAACCATGGAGGGCCTCTACATCAACATCCTTGCCCCTCCGATGAGTTGTGAGTAGTTTACCACAGACCTACGGGTCCATAGTTATTAGCTAGATGGCTTCTTCTCTCGTTTTGGATCTCAATACAATGTTCTCCCCTTCTCTTGTGAGATCTATTCGATGTAATCTCTATTTGCGGTGTGTTTGTTGAGATCCGATGAATTGTGGGTTTATGATCAAGTTTATCTATGAATAATATTTGAATCTTCTCTGAATTCTTTTATGTATGATTGAGTTATCTTTGCAAGTCTCTTCGAATTATCAGCTTGGTTAGGCCTACTAGATTGGTCTTTCTTGCCATGGGAGAAGTGCTTAGCTTTGGGTTCAATCTTGCGGTGTTCTTACCCAAAGGATGTGAAAGGGTTGCGGACACGTCTTGTATTGTTGCCATCGAGGATAACAAGATGGGGTTTATATCATATTGCATGTGTTTATCCCTCTACATCATGTCATCTTGCTTACTGCGTTACTCTGTTCTTATGAACTTAATACTCTAGATGCAGGCAGGAGTCGGTCGATGTGTGGAGTAATAGTAGTAGATGAAGGCAGGAGTCGATCTACTTATTATGGACGTGATGCCTATATACATGATCATGCCTAGATAATCTCATAACTATGCGCTTTTGTTCGACAGTAATTTGTTCACCCACCGTAATACTTATGCTATCTTGAGAGAAGCCTCTAGTGAAACCTATGGCCCCCGGGTCTATCTCTTATCATATTTGCTTTCAATCTACTTTTATTTGCATCTTTACTTTCTGCATCTATATCAAAAATACCAAAAATATATTTATCTTATCATACTATCTTTATTAGATCTCACTTTACATGAAGTGGCCGTGAAGGGATTGACAACCCCTTTATTGCGTTGGTTGCGAGTTCTCGGTTTGTTTGTGTAGGTGCGTGGGACTTTTGAGGAGCCTCCTCTTGGATTGATACCTTGGTTCTCAATCTTGAGGAAATACTTACGCTACACTTTGCTGCATCACCCTCTCCTCTTGAGGAAATCTAACGCAAGCTCAAGGCGTAGCAAGAAGGATTTCGGCGCCGCTTCGGGAGGTCTTCGCTCAAGTCAAGACATACCAAGTACCCATCACAAACCCATCTCCCTCACATTTACATTATTTGCCATTTGCCTCTCGTTTTCCTCTCCCCCACTTCACCCTTGCCGTTTTATTCGCCCTGTCTTTCCCAGTCTCCTCCTCTCCTTTTCGCTCGCTTTCTTCCACCTTGCTTTTGTTTGCCGCTAGGTCTGAAATTGGGGAGATTATCATCGATATGGACAATAATGATAACACCAAAAATCCCGAGGCTCCGGTCGATGAACCCCCTATCTTGCATACTAACAAGTTTCGAATCGGTAGTGGTAACATCATTGGCAAAGGTGTTATTCAAGATTTCTATACTTGTGCCGGTGCTTTACCTTCCATGGGTTGTTCTATTCTTCATAGAACTAGTAGTCTTGCGGATGCTATCGCTATGCTTGTAGTTGAACTTGAAAGACAATTTATGCATATGCATCCTTGCATACAAAGAATTTTCCTAGAATTCTCTACTATTGAGCATTCCTCTGTTAAGCATGTTGTTACTATCTTTTTGGCTCATGAGTTTAGATTTATCATAAGAGAGGCTAAAGAAATCTTTGCGCATTATAGCGTGGACGCCGGTCGTCCTCTCATAGAAGCAATCCTCTATGATCAAGAGGAAATTAGACGTTTTCAATCTTCGAACTATGTCGCTTTTAATGAAAACCTTAGAAAAAAGGTTCCTATCAATGTCTTGGTTGATTGCATTAACGAGCTTAATAATGATTTTGCCCTTCGAAACAATGAGCTAGGATACTCTCTTGAGTATAGGCTCACAAGATTTTGTCAAAAGAATGCTTTTAGTGATGAAATAGTTGTGCACTATGAAGGGCCAAAGGAGGAACCCGTTCCTCCTGTGATTGATCTTGGGGATTTTTGTCCCACTAAATTTAGCCCTTTTGATTACTTTTGCTTGCCTCAAAGGAAACTTGCTGCCGGACGTAGAGAATATGAGATGAGCTTTCAAGACCTATCTTATTGTAACGGAACTACTTAGATCTATCTTTTTTTATGCCAAGCTAGGGGCGTTAAACAATAGCGCTAGTTGGGAGGCAACCCAATTTTCTTTATGTTTTTTGTTTTTGCTCCTGTTTAGTAATAAATCTTGCATCTACCTCCTGGTTAGATGTGTTTTTATCTTTTAATTAGTGTTTGTGCCAAGTAGAACCTATAGAATAACCTACGATGATAGTTGATTTGATTCTGCTGAAAAACAGAAACTTTGTGCGCACGAATATAATTTTGTTAAATCACAGGAACGTGCTTTTGCGATGATTCTTTTTGATGCTGTTGAATACAAAAAATTTCCAGGACTTCCTATTTTTGTAGGATTTTTAGAGTTCCAGAAGTTTGCGTTAGTTACAGATAGCTACAGACTGTTCTGTTTTTGACAGATTCTGTTTTTCGTGTGTTGTTTGCTTATTCCAATGCATCTATGGCTAGTAAAATAGTTTATAAACCATAAATAAGTTGGAATTCAGTAGGTTTAACACCAATATAAATAAATAATGAGTTCATTGCAGTACCTTATGTGGTGGTTTTGTTTTCTTTCACTAACGGAGCTTATAAGATTTCCTGTTGAGTTTTGTGTTGTGAAGTTTTCAAGTTTTGGGTAAAGCTTTTATGGACTATGGAATAAGAAGTGGCAAAAGCCTAAGCTTGGGGATGCCCATGGCACCCCAATATATTCAAGAATAGCCAAAAGCCTAAGCTTGGGGATGCCCTGGGAAGGCATCCCCTCTTTCGTCTTCGTTCATTGGTAACTTTACTTGGAGCTATATTTTTATTCGCCACATGATATGTGTTTTTCTTGGAGCGTCGTGTATTATATTAGTCTTTGCTTTTTAGTTTACCACAATCATCCTTGCTGTACACACATTTTCGGAGAAGCCTACTTGATTAGAATTTGCTAGAATACTCTATGTGCTTCACTTATATCTTTGGAGCTCGATAGTTTTTGCTCTAGTGCTTCACTTATATCTTTTAGAGCACGGTGGTGTCTTAATTTTCAAGAAATTGCTAGTCTCTCATGCTTCACTTATATTATTTTGAGAGTCTTTTAGAACAGCATGGTATTTTCTATGATCATAAAGTTGGTCCTAGAATGATGAGCATCCAAGTTGGGTATAATAAAAACTATCATAGAAAGTGAATTGGATGCTATGATCAATTTGATGCTTGATAATTGTTTGGAGATATGGAGGTAGTGATATTAAAGTCATGCTAGTTGGGTGATTATGAATTTAAAGAATGCTTGAGTTGAAGCTTGTGATTCCCGTAGCATGCACGTATGGTGAACCGCTTTGTGATGAACTGGGAGCACAATTTTATTTATAGATTGTCTTCCTTATGAGTGGCGGTCGGGGACGAGCGATGGTCTTTTCCTACCAATCTATCCCCCTAGGATCATACGCATAGTACTTTGGTTTTTGATGACTTCTAAATTTTTGCAACAAGTATATGAGTTCCTTTGATTAATGTTGAGCCCATGGATTATGCGCACTCTTTCACCCTTCCACCATTGCTAGCCTCTCTTGTATCGTTGAATTTTCGCCGGTACCATACACCCACCATACTCCTTCCTCAAAACAGCCACCATACGTACCTATTATGGCACTTCCATAGCCATTCCGAGATATATTGCCATGCAACTTTCCACCGTTCCGTTCATATGACACGCATTACTTTTGACATATTGCTTTTTGCATGATCATGTAGTTGACATTGTATTTGTGGCAAGGCCACCTTCATGATTTTCATACATGTCGCTCTTGATTCATTGCATATCCCGGTACACCGCCGGAGGCATTCATATAGAGTCATATCTTGTTCTAGATTTGAGTTGTAAATCCATAAAAGTGTGATGATCTTCATTTTTAGAGCATTGTCCTAGTGAGGAAAGGATGATGAAGACTATGATTCCCCCACTAGTCGGGATGAGACTTCGAACTTTACAAAAAGAAACAAAAAAGAGAAAGGCTAAAAGAAAAAAAAGAAAGAAAGAAAAAAGGGCAAAAGAAAAAAAAGAAAAAGAGAAGAAAAGAAAAAATGAGAGAAAAAGAGAGAAGGGATAATGCTACTATCTCTTTTTCCACACTTGTGCTTCAAAATAGCACCATGATCTTCATGATAGAGAGTCTCATATGTTGTTACTTTCATATAACTAGTGGGAGTTTTTCATTATAGAACTTGGCTTGTATATTCCAATGATGGGCCTCCTCAAAAGTGCCCTAGGTCTTCGTGAGCAAGCAAGTTGGATGCACCCCACTTAGTTTCTTTTGTTGAGATTTCATATATTTATAGCTCTAGTGCATCCGTTGCATGTCAATCCCTACTCACTCACATTAATATCTATTAATGGGCATCTCCATAACCCGTTGATACGCCTAGTTGATGTGAGCTATCTTCTCCTTTTTTGTCTTCTCCACAACCACCCTTCTATTCCACATATAGTGCTATGTCCATGGCTCATGCTCATGTATTGCGTGAAAGTTGAAAAGTTTGAGATTATTAAAGTATGAAACAATTGCTTGGCTTGTCATCGGGGTTGTGCATGATTAAATACTTTGTGTGATGAAGATAGAGCATAGCCAGACTATATGATTTTGTAGGGATAACTTTCTTTAGCCATGTTATTTTGAGAAGACATGATTACTTTGATTAGTATGCTTGAAGTATTACCATTTCTTATGTCAATATGAACTTTTATTTTGTATTCATTTGGGTCTGAACATTCATGCCACAACAAAGAAAATTACATTATGAATTATGCTAGGTAGCATTCCACATCAAAAATTTCTTTTTTATCATTTACCTACTCAAGGACGAGCAGGAATTAAGCTTGGGGGTGCTTTATACGTCTCCAACGTATCTATAATTTTTGATTGTTCCATGCTATTATATTACCCCTTTTGGATGTTTATGGGCTTTATTTTACACATTTATTTCATTTTTGGGACTAACCTACTAACCGGAGGCCCAGCCCATATTGCTGTTTTTTTTGCCTATTTCAGTATTTCGAAGAAAATGGATACCAAACGGAGTCCAAACGGAATGAAACCTTTGGGAGCGTTATTTTTGGAACAAATCTGATCCGGAGAGCCTGGAGTGCAAGTCAAGAAAGCTCCGAGGGCCCCACAAGATAGGAGGGCACCCCCCCCCCTTTAGGGCGCGCCCCCTGTCTCGTGGGCCCCGGGCGTTCACCGACGTACTTCTTCCTCCTATATATACCTACGTACCCCGAAAACATCCAGGAGCACCACGAAACACAACTTCCACCGCCGTAACCTTCTATATCCGCGAGATCCCATCTTGGAGCCCTTGCCGGCACTCTGCCGGAGGGGGAAGCAACCACGGAGGGCCTCTACATCAACATCCTTGCCCCTCCGATGAGTTGTGAGTAGTTTACCACAGACCTACGAGTCCATAGTTATTAGCTATATGGCTTCTTCTCTCTTTTTGGATCTCAATACAATGTTCTCCCCCTCTCTTGTGGAGATCTATTCGATGTAATCTCTTTTTGCAGTGTGTTTGTCGAGATCCGATGAATCGTGGATTAATGATCAAGTTTATCTATGAATAATATTTGAATCTTCTTTGAATTCTTTTATGTATGATTGAGTTATCTTTGCAAGTCTCTTCGAATTATCAGCTTGGTTTGGCCTACTAGATTGGACTTTCTTGCCATGAGAGAAGTGCTTAGCTTTGGGTTCAATCTTGCGGTGTTTTTACCCAGTGATAGAAATGGTTGCAAGACACGTATTGTATTGTTGCCATCGAGGATAACAAGATGGGGTTTATATCATATTGCATGTGTTTATCCCTCTACATCATGTCATCTTACTTAATGTGTTACTCTGTTCTTATGAACTTAATACTCTAGATGCAGGCAGGAGTCGGTCGATGTGTGGAGTAATAGTAGTAGATGCAGGTAGGAGTCGGTCTACTTGTTATGGACGTGATGCCTATATACATGATCATGCCTAGATAATCTCATAACATGCGCTTTTCTATCAATTGATCAACAGTAATTTGTTCACCCACCGTAATACTTATGCTATCTTGAGAGAAGCCTCTAGTGAAACCTATGGCCCCCGGGGTCTATCTCTTATCATATTTGCTTTCAAGCTACTTTTATTTGCATCTTTACTTTCTGCATCTATATCAAAAATACCAAAAATATATTTATCTTATCATACTATCTTTATTAGATCTCACTTTTGCAAGTGGTCGTGAAGGGATTACCCCTTTATTGTGTTGGTTGCGAGTTCTCAGTTTGTTTGTGTAGGTGCTTGGGAATTTTGATGAGCCTCCTACTGAATTGATACCTTGGTTCTCAAAACTGAGGGAAATACTTACGCTACACTTTGCTGCATCACCCTCTCCTCTTAGAGGAAAACCAAGGCAAGCTCAAGACGTAGCACCGGCGAAGGGGGAAAACGTCCAAGAAAGTATTCCCGGAGTTTGGTATTTTCGGACATGTGAAACAGAGGGGGACGAGTGCATGTTCACTATGCTAGGGACGTGTGGCAGAGTTCACAAGGGATCGGGTGCTCATAGGGAGCTCGGCAAGTGCGCTCGATGAAGACGGAGTAGTGGTGGCGACGGGTCGACGACGATGACCGGTGGGGCAGAGGAGGCCGAGGTAGGCCGGATCCACGACGGGGCCTCCGGATCCTTCCATCTCTGGCGGTGAGGTGGCAGCGCGAGGACGGCGGGAGGAGCTGCGGGGATCCGTGGGGGAAAGTGGTGGTCGTGGGAGGGGTTTAGGGTTGCGTAGTGGGGTTAGTAGGCTGGGGTGAGCGGGTGGGCCAGGTGGGCCGTGGCTCAGTTGGGCCGGGGGCGTTTTTCCTTTTTGTTTCTTTTACATTTTTCGTTTTTGTTTATTTTCTATTACGTTATTCTAGTTTACATAAAACACAAAACTAGTTCCTAATTTAGTCTTTTGAAGTATACTACTGCCAGATTAGTTCTTACACCTAAATAAAATACTTTAATATTTTATAACTTATAATAGGCATTTAATTAACTATCTAAGCCATTGTTTTAATTATTTTTTGCACTTAACATTCTATAGAAATTTGGTTTCTTCACCAATATTTATTATGGATTATTTGCCATATTTAGAACATTTTAGTTTTAACTTTTGAAAACTTTATTTGTTTGACTTGATTTAGAATTTGAAATTTGAACTGGTTCTGATTCAACGCGAGTTTAACAATAGTGACCACGGTGACATGGCCTCATTAGTACAAGGTTACTGTAGCTTAATTATCCAGGCGTCACACCACTCGACTCTGCTTTCAATCCACTTCGCCCAGCTGCTCTCATGTGATCGTCGTCTACTTCGTACATGGCAGGTAGTGGATATGAGCTTGATATATCCGGATCCGTCTATTGGGGTCTCGTCCCTTTCTTATACAAGGAGGAGATAACCGTCTGACTGGTTCTCCGCCAATCCTGGGAGGATATCCAAGCTCCACTTTTGGAGCCGATCTGGCTTGACCATTTCTAGAAGCTCATGGCGAATGATCAGTAGGCATGTGCCGATTGGAGGGCCATGCGTGCCTTCGCCCGCGCCTCCACGCTGATTGAATTGATCAGTCACAATGTATTTGCCAACTGCTTGAGGTCTGTGTTGTCTCTAGATCTGGAGGCCGTGAGCGGTAGTTGGAGGTGTAGCCGCACCCCTGATGTTGGGGATTGTTGCATGGAAAACAAAAAAAATTGTACGCGCACGGAAGATCTATCCATGGAGATGCATAGCTATGAGAGGGGGGGAGCATCTACATACACTTGTAGATCGCTAAGCGGAAGCGTTTATCACACAGTTGATGTAGTTGTACTCTTCGCGATCCGTGAGTTTAGCTAGCGTGCGGCTCGATGACATCTCCTCGGTCTTGATCTAGCAAGCGGGCAAGGAGACGTAGATGGGATCACAACCAACACAACAATGTGGTGGTGATGGTGGTGATGGAGTAACGACGGCGTTTTGCTAAGCGTCGCCGGGATGAGGTAGTGGAACTACGGAGTAAGGGAGAGAGAGGGGTGTGATACGTCTCCAATGTATCTCTAATTTTTGATTGTTCCATGTTGTTATATTATCATTCTTGGATGTTTTACAATCATTTTATATCATTTTTTGGTACTAACCTATTGACATAGTGCCTAGTGCCAGTTGTTGTTTTCTGCTTGTTTTTTACATCGCAGGAAATCAATACCAAACGGAGTCCAAACGCAGCGAACTTTTGTTGGATTTTTCTGGACCAGAAGACACCTGTTGGGCAAAAGAAGTACCACAGGGGTGCTCCAAGGGGAGCACAACCCACCAGGGCGCGCCTGGGGGGCCAAGCGCTCCCAGGTGGGTTGTGCCCACCGCGATGGCCTCCTGCACTGCCTCTTTGATCTATAAATACCCCAATATTCCAGAAACCCTAGGGGAGTCAACAAAAATCAATTCCAGCTGCCGCAAGTTCTAGAACTACCAGATCCAATCTAAACACCATCATGGAGGGGTTCATCATGCTCATTGGTGCGTCTCCGATGATGCGTGAGTAGTTCATTGTAGACCTAAGGGACCGTAGTTAGTAGCTAGATGGATTCCTCTCTCACGTTTGATTCTCAATAGAATGGTCTCTTGGAGATCCATATGATGTAACTCTTTTTGCGGTGTGTTTGTTGGGATCTGATGAACTTTGAGTTTATGATCAGATCTATGTTTTTATCCATGAAAGTTATTTGAGTCTTCTTTGATCTCTTATATGCATGATTGCTTATAGCCTCGTATTTCTTCTCTGATATTTGGGTTTTGTTTGGCTAACTTGATCTATTAAGGACAGTTAACCGCACCTAATCCCTTCCCTCACAACAATTTGGGTTTTCGGTCGTACGTTTTCGCGATCTGGGAGTTCCTGGCCGTCAGATTTAATGTGAAAAGCGACATGTTTTGCAGTGTGGCTAATCTAGCCTGGCTGTCCTGTGGGCTACTGCTCCACGGACCAAAACGGACACCTCTGATGCATTGGGCCTTTGCGAGCCAGTAGCCCATTCGAAGGAGGGAGGCCTACGAGCCAGCGCGTCAGGTCCATCCACTCGCGATCCAGTCCCCCGCATCCACTCACCTAATCCCGATTGAAGCGTAGGGGAACGAGACTTCCGGTCGATCCACCCGCCCGCCCAGTCCCGATAGAGGCTTAGGAAACAAGATTGTCGGTCGATCCCAGCGACCGGAGGAGAGGAGCAGCCGGTGCGGCCGGTTCCATCAACTGAAGACGGGGTGAGGGATGGGATCGAATTCCATTCGGTCGATCCCTGTGACCGGAGGAGCAGGATCCGGGTCGTGGCAATCCAATCTAGCCCATGAAAAAAGGTGGGGGCGAGGGAGATAATGGCAGACTCCTCGCCTACTTGAAACTGCTCCGCCCTCCTACAAGCTTGCAATCATGGCCTTCAGGATAAAGGTTGAGAGCTTTAATGGCAGTTGATGTGCACCACTCGCCCATGGCTGATTATTGCAAGGTCAGTTACCATGGCGCCCCTTGTTCTTCTACTCTATGTCCATATATTCCCCCACTCCTACCTCATGTCACGACCTCGCCGCTGCGGAGGACCACTACCATGACCATTCGCTGGATTCATCAGCTCCCCACCTCCCTCTCTTGGTCGTCCAGAAAAAACCAAGAGCGCTGGCGACGGCACCGGCGACTATGGGCAATGCCCACTTCTGAGTTTTTTGTCAGTTAGTAGGCGACGGCATCCCCCTGTAGTGGCGTAAAACAATGGTAGCAGCTGCAAATCTTCTTTGTGCAATTTGGACTCCTACTAATGATGCTTTTCTATCTCGTGTTTTTGTGCAGCTGCCCTCAACCGGAGGATTTGAGATTGGTTGTCAATTTCTGATGGGTTGATTTCATCTAAGTTGCCGCTTTTCCTAACTATAGTGCCTTCTACATTCGCTCTCACACCGAATTACTAATGGCATTAGACATTTCATACTCCTATTTTTTTGTGCTACCAAATTGATGCAGGTGCCATGAAAAAGGATTGTCGCTGATGTTAGTGGTAGGTTGTGTTGGGGAGTTCCTAATTCCTAGCTCATGATTTGCAATGGCTATCAGCCATATTGTACGTGAATTCTCGTATGTTATCTTATTATCTTAATATCCATGTATATGTGCCTATATTGTAAATTTCATGTCCATCCATTTTAGCAACATAAATGGGTCTTTGTTTATTCAGGTTCATACATTGCAGAACTAACGACAAGTGTTGTACAACATAAGAAAGTATTCTCAATAAAATAGCATTGCCTATACAGGTTGACTGAGCTTTTGGCGCCTGCGTCTACAAGTGCTTAATTTATAGTTGTGGGTGTGGAGATATGTTATTGAAAATTCCTCTGCTGAATTAGCTACTTTTCATCCCTGATTTAGCATCTACCTAATGGTTTCATATCAGTTCAGTGGTACCTATCTGAATTATGAACGCACTGGTCACTTGGAAAATATTTATAGTTACTTGCTAGACATATCTATTATTGATATTTGCTTTTTGGTCATGGACAGCTAGAAAATACACCATTTAGTAGCTACACTTTGTTTTCATATGTCTTTTCTACTGAGTACAAGTGGATAGAAGAAAGAACTCCATATTCATGCATGATGATCTTTCGAAGTCATAAATATTTATTACTACATACACATGATAGAACATGCACTGCTGCGGCAGGAAGATAAATCTTAGTATGCCCTCGCATTATTTAATTTTTTGTGTTGCTATACTACTATGTTATTATTATGGTCATTGGTTTTATGATTTACCACACTGGTAATGCTCACTAGGCCGATGTGCATGTTCTTTAGAAGAACTGAATTTCTGTTTTACATGAAACACTTCATTTTCTGATCAGTTCAACTACAACAAAATAATTATTGTTTCATGTGACTGGTCTATTCTTTATTCGCTAGGTAATTCTGTTGCTACAAGCCTCTAACCGTGCACAACCAACACTTCCTCCTGGTTCCATTCTAGGATACACAAGTATGACATTGAGTGTTAATGTTGCACCATCTCATGTCCCACCACTAGATAAATGTATACTATCCTAATTCATGATATTAATCATCTTTGTTCTTCCTTGAATATGCATGGACTGCCTATGTTGAGGCATCGTAATTCATTTTTTTCCTGATATTAGACCATCTAGATTTTCACCACCATCTATATACTTTTTAATGGACAACACGGCAACGCGCGCCATCATGATCCAGTTTATCTTGCATGGGAAGAGGTGCTTTGTGATAGGTCTGATCTTACGGTGCTTGATCTCAGTGACAGAAGGGGAACCGACACGTATGTATCGTTGCTATTAAGGATAACAAGATGGGGTCTACTTCTACATAAACAGATCTTGTCTGCATCATCTCATCATTCTTATTGCATTACTCCGTTTTTCCATGAACTTAATACACTAGATGCATGCTGGATAATGATACGTCTCCAACGTGTCTATAGTTTTTTATTGTTCCTTGCTATTATATTATCATTCTTGATTGTTTTACAATCATTTTATATCATTTTTTGGTACTAACCTATTGACATAGTGCCCAGTGCCAGTTGTTGTTGTTTGCATGTTTTTTACATCGCAGGAAATCAATATCAAACGAAGTCCAAACGCAACATAACTCCTGGAGGATATTTTGGGCCAGAAGAAAGCCAATGGGCCAAGGAAGCAGCTGGGGGGCTGCTCGAGGGGAGCAGCACCCACCAGGGCGTGCCAGGAGGCCCAGGTGTGCCCTGGTGGGTGCTGCCCACCTCGGGTGCCTCCTGAGCCGCCTTTTCACTCTATAAATACCATGATATTCTAGAAACCATAGAGGAGTTAACGAAAATCAATTCCAGCCGCCCCAGAGTCCAGAAACACCAGATCCAATGTAGACACCGTCATGGAGGGGTTCACCACTTCCATTGGTGCCTCTCCTATGATGCATGAGTAGTTCTTTGTAGACCTACGGGTCCGTAGTTAGTAGCTAGATGGCTTCCTCTCTCTCTTGATTATCAATACAATGGTCTCTTGGAGATCCACATGATGTAAGTCTTTTGGAGGTGTGTTTGTTGGGATTCGATGAACTTTGAGTTTATGATCAGATCTATGTTTTTATCCAAGAAAGTTAATTGAGTCTTATTTGATCTCTTATATGCATGATTGCTTATAGCCTCGTATTTCTTCTCTGATATTCGGGTTTTGTTTGGCCAACTACATCTATTTATCTTGCAATGGGAAGAGATGCTTTGTAGTGGGTTCGATCTTACTGTGCTTGATCCCAGTGACAAAAGGAGTACCGACACGTATGTATCATTGCTACTAAGGATAACAAGATGGGATCTATATCTCTGTAATAGGTAAACGGCCCATATACATCATGTCATCGTTCTTATTGCATTACTCTGTTTTCTCATGAACTTAATACACTAGATGCATGCTAGATAGTGGTTGATGTGTGGTGTAATAGTAGTAGATGCAGGAGGAGTCAGTCTACTAATCTTGGACGTGATGCCTATATAATGATCATTGCATGGATATCGTCATGATTATTTGAAGTTCTATCAATTGCCCAACAGTAATTATTTTCCCACCATTTCCTATTTTTCTCGAGACAAGCCACTAGTGAAACCTACGGCCCTCGGGTCTCTTTTCATCATATTTAGCTTTGTGATCTATTTTTCCTTGCATTTATTTTCAGATCTATTAAAAAAATACAAAAATACCTTGCTGCAATTTATTTGTTCCGCGATCTATTTATCCTATCCACCAGTTTTACCTCACGTTATTTGCCTATCTTGAGGCGCCGTACCCGGAAGGGATTGACAACCCCTTTAACACGTCGGATTGCGAGTATTTGTTATTTGTGTGCAAGTGATGTTTACGTGGTGTGAGGAGGTTCTCCTACTAGTTCGATAACCTTGGTCTCATCACTGAGGGAAATACCTACCGTCGCTATACTGCATCATCCCTTCCTCTTTGGGGAAATACTGACGTAGTTCTAGCAGACATCAAAAGGAATTTCTGGCGCTGTTGTCGGGGAGGATCTCGTCAAGATAGTCTCCCGTCAACGTGCTTTCTGGCGCCGTTGTCGGGGAGGATCTTCAACATCAACCAGGTTCCTAATCACAAATCTCATCTCCTTGCAATTTACATTATTTGCAATTTTCCTCTCGTTTTCCTCTCCCCCACTTAACAAAAAAGTTTGCCATTTCATTCACCCTCTTTTTCGTTCGCCGTTTTCTCGTCATATCTATTCGTGTTCTTGCTTCACTATGGCTAGTTTGAATGCTGCTCCTTTGTTACCAAACATTGAAGTTCTATACTTCAAGCAAAAACAAGGAGAAATTTTGAAAGATGCTTGGTATAGGCTTATGGAATCATACCGTGTTTGCAACCTAAAGGGAGATGCAAAAATTTTGCTTAGAAATTTTTACATAGGATTGGCTTTGCATCATAGACAACTCTTGGATTTTGCCGCAAAAGGGAATTTTATTGAGCTTGATGTCAATGCTGCCTGTGAAATTTTAGAAGAAATTTCGGGGGTTACACCACAAAAGAAAGGGTTTTCTTTCACCCCAGAGGGAGCCCAAATTTTGGACAAACTCGGTGATTTGCATAAACATATGTTGGAATTACAAAAATATAATGAACCTCTCAAACATCTCAACGGTAGTATCAATCATATGAACAATTTGATTTCTCTTTGCAATAAACGGTTGGATATTTTAGATCTCAAGATGGTTTATTTTATGGAGAATTAGGGAAGAGCAAAGAGCCTCCCGGGTTTGAAAAGACCCTTACTAAAGTGGCAAAGATAACGAAAGCCAACACTTAGATCCTATGCGTTATGCCTTGCTAGGGGCGTAAAACAATAGCGCTTGTTGGGAGGCAACCCAATGAATAAAATTTACTTTCGCTTTTTGCTTTATGTTCTTTAGTATTAGCACAATTATGCTACTGTTATGATTGTGTTTTTTGCGTTTTAGTTAGTTTTGTGCCAAGCAAGACCTTTGGGAAGACTTGGGTGAAAGTTTAGTTGATCTTGCTGAAAAACAGAAACTTTTGCCCTCACGAGATTATTTGTCATTTTTTACAGAAGAGGTATTTTGAGTTGATTCCTTTTGCAGAAGATTAATGTAGAAATTCCTCACGTCCACCAATTTATTTAATAATTGTTGGAATTACAGAAGTATTCGAAATATTCATATTCCTACAGACTGTTCTGTTTTTGACAGATTCTGTTTTCTTTGCGTTGTGTGCTTGTTTTGATGATTCTATGGTTTTCTTTGATGATTTTTTGCCATAAAAAAGTTGGAATACAGTAGATATAATGCAAAAACAAAATAATAATAGCTTTGCTACAGTACTTATAGTAGTGGTTCGGTTTCTTATACTAACGGATCTCATGAAGGTTTTGTTTGAGTTTTGTGTGATTGAAGTTTTCAAGTTTTGGGTTATCTTACGATGGATGAAGGAATAAGGATAAGCAAAAGGCTATGCTTGGGGATACCAGAGGCACCCCAAGATAATATTCAAAGAAGTAGCAAGCAACTAAGCTTGGGGATGCCCCCGAGTGGCATTCCCGCTTTCTTCTAACAACCATCGGTATTTTACTTGAAACTATATTTTTATTTGTCACATGATATGAGTATTGCTTGGAACGTCTTGTATGATATGAGTCTTTTCTTGTTTTGCTTTGTGTTTTAAGTGTTGAATCCTTGCTGGACACATCCTTTTAAGAGAGCCAAAAATTATGCTATGCTTGCTCCTATGCTTCACTTAAATTTTTAGAGCCATGGGCTTGCTCTAGTACTTCACTTATATCTTTTTGAGCAATGTGTGCTTTGTTATTTTTGAAGAAATGCTCTCATGCTTCACTTGGATTTATTTGGGACTTGGTAAAATTTTAAGAAATTCTCTCTTGGTTCACTTAGATTATTTTGAGAGAAAGACAAAAATTATGCTCATGATCTTCACTTATATTTGTTTGAGCTCATCAAAAGAAACATATGAAAATGGTCCCAAAGTGATAGATATTCAAGGAGGATATAATAAAAACTTTCAAGATCATTGGACAAAATAAACTTGATTCTTAGTAATGGTTTTGAGATATGATGATATGATATGTGAGTCATGTTGATGAGTAATTGTGCTTTAGTAAGAATATTGATGTTAAGGTTTGTGATTCCCTAAGCAAGCACGGAAGTAAATAGGTATGCAATGAAATTTATATCCTACTTATGTTGCATTATTCGGTGTTACTTATGCTTAATGCTTGGGTACGAGATTTTTTTCTTTTCGGTTGGTCGCTTCTCAATCTTTTTGCTAGCCTTCATTTTGCACTAAGTATGATCACTACTTGTGCATTCAAAACCATTTAAACCAGTTTTGCCTTATGAGTCCACAATACCTACCTATATGCGGTATTTCCATGCCGTTCTAAGAAAATTTGCATGTGCCATCTCTAATGTTCAAAATAAATTTCTCTTTTGTGTGCTCTACTACTCGTGAAGCGGTAAAGGGTAGCCAGTATTTTCCATGCTAGATGTGGTATTCTCACGATGAGTGTTTATTCACTTGTCATTGCACGAGAGTACGACAAAGGTACTAGGGATACCCAGTCCCAAAATGAATAAATGAATTTACTTTATGTTGTCAAATAATAAATTCCTTGGAAAGTGCTGGTATGGAGGGCACCCGTGGATACGGTTAGCCATGGAAAGTGAAAGTTATGGTGGAAAAAGGAATAAACTTTATTTTCTGTTTGGGAACTGCCTATGATGTGTATAGCATGGAAAGTGTTGGGATGCTCCAAGTCATCTTTGTTGGTGCGAAAAGTATGCCTCTCAAAAATAATTATTTATCTCTCAATTTAAGCTTTGAGCTCTGGCACCACTACAAATCCCTACTTCCCTCCGCAAAGGGCCTTTCTTTTACTTATGCAATTTTTACTTTGAATTTGAGTCTCCATCTTCTCTTATAAAGCACCAACTAAGGGGCACTATGATCGTATTTGAGTATTGGGTGTAGCTAATACTCGAGTGTGTTTCATGAATGGATCAATGACTGAGCATGATGGGCTAGGGATAACTTGCTTTAGTGTTGATATTTTGAAAGACATGGTTGCTTGTTGGTATGCTTGAGTATTAAAGTCTTCATGTCAAAACTAGACTACTGCTTTGAATCATATAAAACTCCATTTGTCCATGCTATAAAGAAAAGAAATGTGATGAACATGTTAGGCAACATTCCACATCAAAAATTCTATTTTTATCATTTACCTACTCGAGGACAGGCAGGAATTAAGCTTGGGGATACTGATGCGACTCCAATGTATCTATAATTTTTGATTGTTCAATGTTGTTATATTATCATTCTTGGATGTTTTACAATCATTTTATAGTCATTTTGTATCATTTTTTGGTACTAACCTATTGACATAGTGCCCAGTCCAGTTGTTGTTTTCTGCATGTTTTTTACATCGCAGGAAATCAATATCAAACGGAGTCCAAACGCAAAGAAACTCCTGGAGAATTTTTTTTGGGCCAGAAGGAAGCCAACGGTCCAAGGAAGCACCTATGGGGCTGCTCGAGGGGAGCAGCACCCACCAGGGCGCGCCAGGACGCCCAGGCGCGCCCTCGTGGGTGTTGCCCACCTCGGGTGCCCCCTGAACCGCCTCTTCACTCTATAAATACCACAATATTCCAGAAACCCTAGAGGATTCAACGAAAATCAATTCCAGTGCTGCAGAGTCCAAAACCACCAGATCCAATCTAGACACCGTCATGGAGGGGTTCACCACTTCCATTGGTGCCTCTCCTATGATGTGTGAGTAGTTCTTTCAATACCTACAGCTCCGTAATTAGTAGCTAGATGGCTTCCTCTCTCTCTCTCTCTTGATTATCAATACAATGGTCTCTTGGAGATCCATATGATCTAAACCTTTTTGCAATGTGTTTGTTGGGATCCGATGAATTTTGAGTTTATGATCAGATATATGTTTTTGTCCAAGAAAGTTATTTGAGTCTTCTTTGATCTCTTATATTCATGATTGCTTATAGCCTCGTATTTTTCTCCGAAATTTGGGTTTTGTTTGGCCAACTTGATATATTTATCTTGCAACGGGATAAGTGCTTTGTAGTGGGTTCAATCTTACGGTGCTTGATCCCAGTGACAGAAGGGGAACCGACACGTATGTATCGTTGCTACTAAGGATAACAAGATGGGATCTATATCTCCACAATAGATAAACAGATCCCATCTACATCATGTCATCGTTCTTATTCCATTACTCCATTTTCTCATGAACTTAACACACTAGATGCATGCTGGATAGCGGTCGATGTGTGGAGTAATAGTAGTAGATGCAGGAAGGAGTCGGTCTACTAATCTTGGACGTGATGCCTATATAATGATCATTGCCTGGATATCGTCATGATTATTTGAAGTTCTATCAATTGCCCAACAGTAATTGTTTTCCCACCGTTTGCTATTTTTCTCGAGAGAAGCCACTAGTGAAACCTACGGCCCCCGAGGGTCTCTTTTCATCATATTTGCCTTTGTGATCTATTTTCCCTTGCATTTATTTTCAGATCTATTAAACCAAAAATACAAAAATACCTTGCTGCTATTTATTTGTTTTGTGATCTATTTATCCTATCTACCACGTTTACCTCACGTTATTTGCCTATCTTGAGGCGCCCTACCCGGAAGGGATTGACAACCCCTTTAACACGTCGAGTTGCGAGTATTTGTTATTTGTGTGCAGGTGCTGTTTACATGGTGTGAGGAGGTTCCCCTACTGGTTCGATAACCTTGGTCTCATCACTAAGGGAAAAACCTACCATCTCTATACTGCATCATCCCTTCCTCTTTGGGGAAATACCGACATAGTTCTAGCAGACATCAGATAGCGGTTGATGTGTGGAGTAATTGTAGTAGGTGCAGGAAGGAGTCCGTCTACTAATCTTGGACGTGATGCCTATATAATGATCATTGCCTGGATATCGTCATAAGTATTTGAGTTCTATCAATTGCCCAACAGTAATTTTTTTCCCACCGTTTTCTATTTTTCTCAAGAGAAGCCACTAGTGAAACCTACGCCCCCGGGTATCTTCTTTAGTATATTAGCCTTCGTGGTCTATTTTCATTTGCTTTTATTTTCAGATCTATTAAACCAAAAATACAAAAATACCTTGATGCACTTTATTTGTGTGCAGGATTTGTTTGCGCTGTATTGTGTGGTTCTCCTACTGGTCGATAATCGGGTCTCATCACTGAGGGAAATACCTACCATCGCTGTGCTGCATCATCCCTTCCTCTTTGGGGAAATACCGATCTAGTTCTAGCAGACATCAAAAGGAATTTCCGGCGCCGTTGCCGGGGAGACATCATCAACATCGACCAGGTTCCTAATCACAGATCTCATCTCCTTGAAATTTACATTATTTTCCATTTTCCCATTGTTTTCCTCTCCCCCACTTCACAAAAATTTACCGTTTTATTCGCCCTCTTTTTCATTCGCTGTTTTTCTTCTCAGATCTGTTTTTCAGTGCGATCTTGTTGTGTAGTCACCATTACTCAAGACAACACCAAGTTGTGTGATTTGTCCAATACCAACAACAATGATTTATTAGCACTCTGATTGGTCCTCCCGCCACTAGTGCGGAGTCTTGTGATATTAATACTGCTTTGTCGAATCTTGTTATGAAAGATCAATTTTTCGGTACTCCTAATGAGGATGCCGCTTCCCATCTTAACACATTCATGGAATTATGCGATACGCAAAAAGAAAAAAGATGGGGACAATGATGTTGTGAAGTTGAAATTATTTCCGTTTTCTATGCGAGATTGCGCAAAATTTGGTTTTCTTATTTGCGTTGCAATAGTATCGATTCTTGGAATAACTGCAAGGATTCTTTTATTACTAAGTATTTTCTGCCCGTAAAAATCATTTCCCTTAGAACCCAGATCATGAATTTCAAGCAACTTGAACATGAGCATGTTGCACAATCTTGGGAAAGGATGAAATTGATGCTAAGGAATTTCCCAACTCATGGGTTAAATCTTTGTATGATCATACAAAAAATTTATGCGGGATTTAATTTTGTTTCTAGAAATCTTTTAGATTAAGCCATGGGTGGTAATTTTATGGAAATTACTTTAGGTGAAGCTACTAAATTTCTAGACAATATTATGGCAAATTATTCACAATGGCATACCGAAAGAGCTCCTACTAGTAAAAAAGTTAATTCAGTTGAAGAAATTTCTTCTTTGAGTGAAAAAAGTTGATGCTCTTATGAAATTGGTTGCTAATAAAAGTGCTCCTATTGATTTTAATGTTGTTCCCTTGTCTACTTTGATTGAGCAAAATAGTGATGCCATAGATGTGAATTTTATCTTGCGAAACAATTTCAATAACATTGATTATAGAGGTAATTTTAATCCTAGGCCTTTTCGTAGCAATTCCTCTAATAATTATGGTATTTCCTATGGTAATCCTTCTTATAATAATAATAGGAACACCTCTGATCTTGAGAATAATATTAAAGAATTTATCAATACTCAAAAAGTTTTCAATGCTACGATAGAAGAAAAGCTGAATAAAGTTGATGATATGTCTAGAAGTATTGATAGAATTTCTCATGATGGAAAAACTCTCAAGATGAAAAATTTTGTTCATAAGGTTGAAGAATCAACTAAAGCTCTTTATGTTTCTATGGTTGAAAGTAAGAAAAGAAGCTCTATGCTTAGAGCTGGAAGAGAATTTTTAGAAAAAAAACGTTTTCTAGTGATTGCTTTCATAAAAGTGATGAAGATCTTAAAATGATTGGTGTTTCCTCTATTGATTATTTGTTTAACAAAATTAAGATTGATGAAAAAGGGACTGGAGAAGAGTCAACTTTAGCTAGAAGGCATCCCGATAATTTGGAGGGTGAAAATCTTGTTGAGAAAATTGATAAAAGTGGGTTTGAAGAGGTCAAGACTTTAACTAGTGATGTGCCCACTCTTTTGGATTACAAAGACTTTAATTATGATAGTTTCTCTTTGATTGATTGTATTTCTTTGTTGCAATCCATGATAAATTCAACCCATGCTTATGAACAAAATAAAGCTTTTACTAAAAATATTGTTGATGCTATGATGAAAGCTTTAGAAGGAAAGTTGGAATTAGAAATTTCAGTTCCTAGAAAATTGCATGATGAAAGGGAACCTACTATCAAAGTCAAGATTAAAAATTATGAGTGTTTTTCTTTATGTGACTTGGGTGCTAGTGTTTCTACAATTCCGAAATATTTATGTGATGTGCTTTGTCTTACCGATATTGAAGAATGTTCTTAAATTTGCACATGGCAGATTCCATTATTAAAAAACCTATGGGAAGTATTAAAGATTTTCTTATTCTTGAAAATAAGAATTATATGCCCATAGATTTTATTGTTCTTGATATTGGTTGCAATCCATCTTGTCCAATTATTCTTGGTAGACCGTTTTTACGTACTATTGGTGTCGTGATTGATATGAAAGAAGGCAATATTAAATTTCAATTACCACTAAGGAAGGGTATGGAACAATTCCATACAACTAGAATTAAGCCACCATATGAATCAATCATGAGGGCATCATATGGATCTAGAAACAAAGATGGCATCCGTAGCATTATGCGTAGCTAGGGGCGTAAGATGATAGCGCTCATTGGGAGGCAACCCAACTTGTATATTTTTGCTTTTTGGTTTTATTGGTGTTTTCAATAAAATACCCAATTATGCCTCTGATTAGATGTGTTTTTGTGGTTTAAATTTGTGTTTGTGCCAGGCAAACCCTTTGGGATGATTTGAGTGATAGTTGATTTGATCTTGCTGAAAAACAGAAACTTTTGCGCTCACGAAAATAATTCCCATTCTTAAAATAATAGTGTTTTTGGTTGATTATTTTTGCACAAGATTAAAAAACAAAGTTCTCACGCTTTCCTAATTTTTTAGAATTTTTGGAGTTATAGAAGTATTCGAAATATCCAGATTTCTACCAGATATTCTGTTTTTGACAGATTCTGTTTTGTTTGCGTTGTGTGCTTGTTTTGATGATTCTATGGTTTTCTTTGATGTGTTTTTGCCATTAAAAAGTTGTAATACAGTAGATATAATGCAAAAATAAAATATGAATGGGTTTGCAACAGTACTTATAGTAGTCTTTTGTTTTCTTATACTAACGGATCTCACTAAGGTTTTGTTGAGTTTTGTGTGATTGGAGTTTTCAAGTTTTGGGTGATATTACGATGGATGAATGAATAAGGATTAGCAAAAGGCTAAGCTTGGGGATGACCGAGGAACCCCAAGATAATATTCAATAAGTATCAAGCAACTAAGCTTGGGGATGCCCCCGAGTGGCATCCCGTCTTTCTTCTAACAACCATCGGTATTTTACTTGGAGCTATATTTTTATTCGTCACACATTATGAGTTTTTCTTGGAGCTTCTTGTATGTCTTTTCTTGTTTTGCTTTTTGTTTTAAGTCTTGAATCCTTGATGGACACACCTTTTTCACAGAGCCAAAAATTATGCTATGCTTGCTCCTATGCTTCACTTAAATTTTAGAGCCTTGGAATTGCTCTAGTGCTTTGTTATTTTTGAAGAAATGCTCTCATGCTTCACTTAGATTTATTTGAGAGTTAGTAAAAATTTTAAGAAATTCTTTCTTGCTTCACTTAGATTATATTCAGAGAAAGAAATACAATGCTCATGTTCTTCACTTATATTTCTTTGAGCTTATTAAAAGCAACATATGAGATTAGTCCCAAAGTGATAGATATCCAAGGATGATATTATAAAAACTTTCATGAAGATCATTGGACAAAATAAACTTGGTTCTTTGTAATGGTTTTGAGATATGACGATATGATATGTGAGCCATGTTGATGAGTAATTATGCTCTATTAAGAATATTAGTGTTAAGGTTTGTGATTCCCTATGCAAGCATGAAAGTCAATAGTTATGCAATGTAATTACATCCTACTTGTGCTGCATTATTCGGTGTTAGTTATACTTAATGCTCACTTATGAGATATTTCGTTTCTTGGTTGGACGCCACTCAATATTTTTGCTAGCCTTCATTTGCACTAAGTATGACCACTACTTGTGCATTCAAAACCCTTTAAACCAGCTTTGCCCTATGAGTCCACTATACCTACCTATATGTGGTATTTCCGTGCCGTTCTAAGGAAATTTTTATGTGCCATCTCTAATTTTTAAAATAAATTTCTCTTTTGTGTGCTCATACCGCTCGCGAGGCGGTGAGGGGTGGCTGATATTCTCCATGCTAGATGTGTTATTGTCACCATGAGTGTTTATTAACTTGTCATTGCATGAGAGTACGACAAAGGTATTAGGGATGCCCAGTCCCGGAATGAAAATTGAATTTACTTTATGTTGTCAAATAATAAATTCCTTGGAAAGTGTTGTTATGGAGGGCACCCGTGGATACGGTTAGCCATGGAAAGTGAAAGTATGGTGGAAAAAGGAATAAACTTTATTTTATCATTGGGAATCTCCTATGATATATCTAGCATGGAAAGTGTTGGTAACTCTAAGTCGTTTTCATTGGTGGGAAAAGTATGCCTTGGTACGTCTCCGTCGTATCTATAATTTTTTATTGTTCCATGCCAATATTCTACAACTTTTACATACTTTTGGAAAAATTTTATACTATTTTTGGGACTAACATATTGATCCAGTGCCCAGTGCCAGTTCATGTTTGTTGCATGTTTTTTGTTTCGCAGAAAATCCATATCAAACGGAGTCCAAAAGGGATAAAACAGACGGAGATTTTTTTGGAATATATCTAAATTTTGAGAACTGGAATCAACGCGAGACGATGCTCGAGGGGCCCACGAGGCAGGGGGCACGCCCCTGACCCTCGTGGACACCACGCAAGGTGGTTGTTGCCCTTCTTTCGCTGTAAGAAAGCTAATATCCAGAGAAAAATCGTGTTCAAAGTTTCAATCCAATAGGAGTTACGGATCTCTAGGAATATAAGAAACGGTGAAAGGCCAGAATCTGGGACACAGAAACAGAGAGAGACAGATCCGGTCTCGGAGGGGATCTCGCCCCTCGCACGCCATGGAGACCATGGACCAGAGGGGAAACCCTTCTCCCATCTAAGGAGAAGGTCAAGGAAGAATAATAAGAAGGGGGGATCTCTCCCCCTCTCTCCCGGTGGCGCCGGAACGCTGCCGGGGCCATCATCATCACCGCGATCTACACCAACACCTCTGTCATCTTCACCAACATCTCCATCACTTTCCCCAATATATCTACAGCGGTCCACTCTCCCGCAACCTGCTGTACCCTCTACTTGAACATGGTGCTTTATGCTTCATATTATTATCCAATGATGTGTTGGCATCCTATGATGTCTGAGTAGATTTTCATTGTCCGATCGGTAACTGGTGAATTGCTATGATTGGTTTAATTTGCTTGTGGTTATGTTGTTGTCCTTTGGTGCCCATCATATGAGCGTGCGCGTGGATCACACCATAGGGTTAGTTGTATGTTGATAGGACTATGTATTGGAGGGCAAGAGTGACAGAAGCTTCAACCTAGCATAGAAATTAATGCATACGGGATTGAAGGGGGACCAATATATCTTAATGCTATGGTTGGGTTTTACCTTAATGAACATTAGTAGTTGTGGATGCTTGCTAATAGTTCCAATCTTAAGTGCATAGAATTCCATGTCAGAGATGACATGCTAGCAGTGGCCTCTCCCACATAAAACTTGCTATCGGTCTAGTAAAGTAGTCAATTGCTTAGGGACAATTTCACAACTCCTACCCCCACTTTTCCACACTCGCTATACTAACTTTATTGCTTTTTTATCTAAACAGACCCTAGTTTTTATTTACATGCTCTTTATATTCTTGCAAACCTAGCCTACAACACCTACAAAGTACTTCTAGTTTCATACTTGTTCTAGGTAAAGCGAACGCTAAGCGTGCGTAGAGTTGTCTTGGTGGTCGATAGCACTTGAGGGAATATTTGTTCTACCTTTAGCTCCTTGTTGGGTTCGACACTCTTACTTATCAAAAGAGGCTATAATTGATCCCCTATACTTGTGGGTTATCAAGACCTTTTTCTGGCACCGTTGATAGGGAGTTATAGCGTGGGGTGAATATTCTCGTGTGTGCTTGTTTGCTTTATCGCTAAGTAATTTTTATTTGCTGTTCTAAGTTGTTCTCTATCTTTAGTTATGGGTAGGAAATGCAAAATACGAACAAAATTAGTTGTACCTACTGAACCAATGGTTGAAGAACCACTCAAAATCTATCACACTCCTGAAGCTTTTTACTTGGATCATCTTCGATCCCTATGTGCTCGTGCTGAAATCCCAACTAGCTTAGTTGAGGGAAATTCTTTAGATGAGCATGCTTTTATGTGCGACACCGCTTATCTCAAAAAGGGAAACTTTTACTGGATCAAATTCATCATTTGCAGTGCTATGCTTAGAATTTATGTGAAATATATGATTTTACTTGTTGTTCTGAAAACCCTAAGAAACACATTCACTACCAATGTGAGTTTAGTGATAATGGAATCGTATCTTCGTATGCTAAGGGTGTTTATAATTACTATGATGTTCAAGAAATTGAAGAATGTGTTGCTTTTAAGGGTGCTTATGAAATTGCTTCTTTGATTTAAAAGTATGATATTACTCTTTACAAATCTGAAAATTTTGCCATAATTAAATATTGCTATGATAATTATGCTTCTAATCCTTATGTTAAACCATATATTGAGAACTCTTGTGCTGTCCAAGAAGAGACTAATATTTTGCAGGAGTCTATGGAAGAAGAAATTAATGACGTTGTGAGCTCATTGGATGAAAAAGATGAGGAGGAGAGCGAAGAACAAAAGAAGGAAGAGTGGATTAGCTACCCGTGCCCACCTTCTAATGAGAGTAACTATTCAACTCATACATTTATTGATTTCCCTTCGTGCTTACCGAAGGATGATTTCTATGATAATTGCTATGATCCCTTTAATTCATTTGAAATATCCCTTTTTGATGAACTTGATGTTTGTTATGCCTGTGGACAAGATGCCAATATGAATGATGCTTATGGAGATGAACTTGCTATAGTTCCTTATGTTAAACATGAAATTGTTGCTATTGCACCCACACATGATAGTCCTATTATCTTTTTGAATTCTCCCAACTACACTATATCGGAGAAGTTTGCACTTATTAAGGATTATATTGATGGGTTGCCTTTTACCGTTGCACATGATAATTTTGATGAATGTGATATGCATGTGCTTGCTGATCCTACTTGCAATTATTATGAGAGAGGAACTACATCTCCGCCTCTTTATGTTTCCAATATGATAAAATTGCAAGAAACTGTTTATACTATGCATTGGCCTTTACTTTGTGTGCATGAATTGTTCTTTTATGACATGTCGATGCATAGGAAGAGAGTTAGACTTCGTCATTACATGATATATGTAACTTTGTTCTCACTACTAAATCTCAAGTCATTGTTAATTAAAATTGGCTTTGATATACCTTGGGATCCGGGTGGATCTATTACTTGAGCACTATATGCCTAGCTTAATGGCTTTAAAGAAAGCGCTTCCAGGGAGACAACCTGGAAGTTTTAGAGAGTCCTCTATTTCTGTTGAGTGCTTTCATAAAGTTTCAAAGCAAAAAAAATAAAGAGGGGAATCCAAAACTTTTCAAATAGGAAAGTGAAAGTGAGAGAGATCAGCATTGTTAAAATGGGAGCTAGCCTTGAACTTTGATCATGCTCACGGAAACTTCGTGAATCTTAATTACAGAAAATTTCTAAGAAAAATAATTATCCCCCTGTACAATTCCATTGTATTATAAAAATAATGTGCCAAGATTTCCTTTAGGATGCTTACATTGCTTCTTGGTTTGTGCGGTGCAGGACAGAAACTTTGGCTGTAGTGCGTGATTTTTCATTTTTTGCTGGAACTTCAAATGGTTCTGAAACTTTTTGCACTGTCTTTCTATATAATTTTTTTATTTTACCAAAATTTTCCAGAATTGTTTGGGTTACAGAAGTATGGTGGATTTTAGAATCTTTACAGACTGTCCTGTTTTCACAGGTTGCTGTTATAGCTTCATTATTTGCATATGTTTGAATTCTTGTTGAAGCCTCCTTGACTTGAGGCCATATAATTGTGATAGCATACAGTGGGTAATGTTTTTTTATAATTATACAATAATGTTACAGCAGTACATGATGGGATTTCTTTGCCATATTCACTAACCCCGCCACTAAAACTTCGGTTAAGTTCTGTGTGGATGAAGTGTTCAAAGATCGAGGAGGTCTCGATATGAGGAGAAGGAGGAGAGGCAAGAGCTCAAGCTTGGGGATGACCAAGGCACCCCAAGTAAATATTCAATGAGACTCAAGCGTCTAAGCTTGAAGATGCCCCAGAAGGCATCCCATCTTTCTTCAACAAGTATCGGTATGTTTTTGGATTCGTTTCGTTCATGCGATATGTGCAAATCTTGGAGCGTCTTTTGCATTTAGTTTTCACTTTTATTTTATGCACCATGCTGGTATGATATAGTCCATGGTTGATTTATAAAATTCTCATTGTACTTCACTTAAATCTTTTGAGTATGGCTTTATAGAATGCTTCATGTGCTTCACTTATATCATTTGAGGTTTGGATTGCCTGTTTCTCTTCACATAGAAAACCACCATTTGTAGAATGCTCTTTTACTTCACTTATATTTGTTAGAGCGTGGGCATATCTTTTGTAGAAAGAATTAAACTCTCTTGCTTCACTTATATCTATTTAGAGAGATGACAGGAACTGGTCATTCACATGGTTAGTCATAAAATCCTACATAAAACTTGTAGATCACTGAATATGATATGTTTGATTCCTTGCAATAGTTTTGCAATATAAAGGTGGTGATATTAGAGTCATGCTAGTGAGTAATTGTGGATTAGTACAAATACTTGTGTTGAGGTTTGTGATTCCCGAAGCATGCACGTAAGGAGAACCGTTATGTGATGAAGTCGGAGCACGATTTATTTTTTGATTGTCATCCTTTGTGTGGAGGTCGGGATCGCGCGATGGTTAACTCCTACCAACCCTTCCCCTAGGAGCATGCATGTAGTACTTTGTTTCAATAGCTTCTAGACTTTTGCAATAAGTATGTGAGTTCTTTATGACTAATGCTGAGTCCATGGATTATACGCACTCTCACCCTTCCACCATTGCTAGCCTCTCTTGTGCCGCGCAACTTTCACCGGTACCATTACACCCATCATTAGCTTCCTCAAAACAGCCACCATACCCGCCTATCATGGCATTTCCATAGCCATTCCGAGATATATTGCCATGCAACTCCCATCATCATAATATACATGATTTGAGCATTCATTGTCATATTGCTTTGCATGATCGTAAGACAGCTAGCATGATATTTTCATGGCTTGTCCGTTTTTTGATATCTTTGCTATGCTAGATCATTGCACATCCTGGCACACTGCCAGAGGCATGCATATAGTCATCATGTATTAGTTTTATCGAGTTGTAATATTGAGTTGTAAGTAAATAAAGTGTGATGATCATCATTATTAGAGCATTGTCCCATGTGAGGAAAGGATGATGGAAGCACTGATTCCTCACAAGTTTGGATGAGTCTCCGGACTTCATGAAAAATAAAAGAGGCCAAAGAAGCCCAAATAAAAAAGAGAGGCCAAAGAAGCCCACCCAAAAAATAAAAAAAATAAAAAAAATGAGTGAAGGGGCAATGCTACTATCCTTTTACCACACTTGTGCTTCAAAGTAGCACCATGTTCTTCATAGAGAGAGTCTCCTATGCTTTCACTTTCATATACTAGTTGGATTTTTTCATTATAGAACTTGGCTTGTATATTTTGATGATGGGCTTCCTCAAATGCCCGAGGTCTTCATGAGCAAGCAAGTTGGATGCACACCCACTTAGTTTTCAGATTGAGCTTTCATACACTTATAGCTCTAGTGCACCCGTTGCATGGCAATCCCTACTCACTCACATTGATATCTATTGATGGGCATCTCCATAGCCCATTGATATGCCTTGTTGATGTGAGACTATCGCCTTCTTTTTGTCTTCTCCACAACCACCATATTCTATTCCACCTATAGTGCTATATCCATGGCTCACTGATACGTCTCCGTCGTATCTATAATTTTTTATTGTTCCATGCCAATATTATTCAACTCTCATATACTTTTGGCAAATTTTTATGCTATTTTTGGGACTAACATATTGATCCAGTGCCTAGTGCCAGTTCCTGTTTGTTACATGTTTTATGTTTAGCAGAAAACCCATATCAAACAGAGTCCAAACGGGATAAAAATGGACGGAGAATATTTTTGGAATATTTATGATTTTTGGGAAGAAGAATCAACGCGAGATGATGCTCGAGGGGCCCACGAGGCAGGGCACCCCCCGACCCTCGTGGACACCCCGTAAGGCGGTTACTGCTCTTCTTTTGCCGCAAGAAAGCTAATATCCGGAAACAAATTGTGTTGAACGTTTCAATCCAATCAGAGTTACGGATCTCCGAGAATATAAGAAACGGTGAAAGGGCAGAATCTGGGAACGCATAAACAGAGAGAGACAGAGAGACAGATCCAATCTCGGAGGGGCTCTGGCCCCTCCCATGCCATGGAGACCATGGACCAAAGGGGAAACCCTTCTCCCATCTAGGGAGAAGGTCAAGGAAGAAGAAGAAGAAGGGGGGCTCTCTCCCCATCTCTCCCGGTGGCGCCGGAACGCCGCCGGGGCCATCATCATCACTGCGATCTACACCAACACCTCTGTCATCTTCACCAACATCTCCATCACCTTCCCCCATCTATATTCACCGGTCAACTCTCCCGCAACCCGCTGTACCCTCTACTTGAACATGGTTCTTTATGCTTCATATTATTATCCAATGATGAGTTGCCATCCTATGATGTCTGAGTAGATTTTCGTTGTCCTATCGTTAATTGGTGAATTGCTATGATTGGTTTAATTTGCTTGTGGTTATGTTGTTGTAGTTTGGTTCCCATCATATGAACGCGCACGTGGATCACACCATAGGGTTAGTTGTATGTTCATAGTACTATGTATTGGAGGGCAAGATTGACAGAAGCTTCAACCTAGCATAGAAATTGATGCATACGGGATTGAAGGGGGACCAATATATCTTAATACTATGGTTGGGTTTTATCTTAATGAATGTTAGTAGTTGCGGATGCTTGCTAATAGTTCCAATCATAAGTGCATAGAATTCCAAGTCAGGGATGACATGCTAGCAGTGGCCTCTCCCACATAAAACTTGATATCGGTCTAGTAACGTAGTCAATTGCTTAGGGACAATTCCGCAACTCCTACAACCACTTTTCCACACTCGCTATATTTACTTTATTGTGTCTTTATCTAAACATTCCCTAGTTTTTATTTACATGCTCTTTATATTCTTGCAAACCTATCCTACAACACCTACAAAGTACTTCTAGTTTCACACTTGTTTTAGGTAAAGCGAACGTCAAGCGTGCGTAGAGTTGTATCAGTGGTAGATAGAACTTGAGGGAATATTTGTTCTACCTTTAGCTGCTTGTTGGGTTCGACACTCTTACTTATCGAAAGATGCTACAATTGATCCCCTATACTTGTGGGTTATCAAGACCTTTTTCTGGTGCCGTTGCCGGGGAGTCATAGCGTGGGGTGAATATTCTCGTGTGTGCTTGTTTGCTTCATCACTAAGTAATTTTTATTTTCTGTTCTAAGTTGTTCTCTATTTTTAGTTATGGATATGGAACACGAAATACCAAAAAAAAATAGGTGTACTTGCTACTCATGGAGATGGGGAACCTCCTAAAATCCTCGATGCTCATTATGTGAAAGATATTATGTACTACTTTAATAGTCCTGAGAAAACCCATTCAATTATGTTATGGGAGACACGTTGGATCAACGTGAATACTTTAGGGATTATCTCTTGACACAAAAAGGGAAACTATTATGGGATCAAATTTATATGTTGCATTGGTATGCTCGGCAACTATGCTTGAGATATGATTATACTTGTTGCTCTAGGATGAAGGCTCCACACCTTCCCTTTTCATGCAAATTTAATGATAATGAAACCTTAGCTTATTATTCTAATGCTATATATGATTACTATGATGTGGAACAAATAGAAGAATTCGTTGCTTTTATGGGTGCTTATGAAATTGAATCTCTGTTTAAAGAGTGTGAAAATCTTGATGATGTTGTTTACAGACCTAAATTTTTTTCTATACATAAATATTTTTATGAGAATTATGAATACAATGCCGATATTGATGCGTTTATTGAGAAAGTCTCCGATGTCCAAGAAGAGACTAATATTTTGCAAGAATCTATGGAAGAAGAAATTGATGAAATTGTGAGCTCATTGGATGAAAAAGATGAGGAGGAGAGCGAAGAACAAAAGGAGGAAGAGCGGGTTGATCACCCGTGACCACCTTCTAATGAGAGTAACTCTTCAACTCATGCATTGTTTAATTTCCCTTCGTGCTTATCGAAGGATGATTGTTATGATCCCGTTTATTCTCTTGAATTACCCCTTTTTCATGATGCTTGCTATGCTTGTGGCCAAGATGCCAATATGAATTATGCTTATGGAGATGAACTTGCTATAGTTCCTTATGTTAAACATGAAATTGTTGCTATTGCACCCACGCATGATAGTCCTATTATCTTTTTGAATTCTCGCTACTACACTATATCGGAGAAGTTTGCCCTTATTAAGGATTATATTGATGGGTTGTGTTTTACTACTACACATGATGATTTTGATAGATATAATATGCATGTGTTTGCTGCTCCTACTTGCAATTATTATCAGAAAGGAACTATATCTCCACCTCTCTATGTTTCCAATATGATAAAATTGTAAGAAACTGCTTATACTATGCATTGGCCTTTACTATGTGTGCATGAATTGTTCTTTTATGACATGTCGATGCATAGGAAGAGAGTTAGACTTCTTCATTGCTTGATATATGTTACTTTGTGCTCACTACTAAATCACAAATCATTGTTAATGAAAATTGGCTTTGATATACCTTGGGATCCGCATGGATCCATTACTTGAGCACTATAGGCCTAGCTTAATGGCTTTAAAGAAAGTGCTGCCAGGGAGACAACCCGAAAGTTTTAGAGAGTCATTTATTTCTGTTGTGTGCTTTCATAAAGTTTAACAACAACAAAATAAAGAGGGGAACCCAAAACTTTTCAAAAAGGAAAGTGAAAGAGAGAAAGACAAGCATTGTTGAAGTGGGCGAGCTCCTTGAACTTTGTTCATGCTCACAGAAACTTTGTGAATCTTAATTACATAAACTTTTCATCAAAAATAAGTATCCCCTTGTACAATTCCATTGTATTATAAAAATAATGTGCCAAGGTTTGCCTTTAGGATGTTTAGATTACTTGTTGGTTTGTGCGGTGTAGGGCAGAAACTTTGGGTGTAGTGCGCAATTTTACATTTTTTACTGGAATGTCAAACGGTTCTGAAACATTTTGCACTGTATTTCTATACAAATTAGTTATGTTTCCTAATTTTTGAAGAATTTGTGTGGTACCATAAGTATGGTGAATGTTCATATTACTACAGACTGCCCTGTTTAAGACAGATTCTTTTTTTGATGCATAGTTTGCTTGTTTTGATTAAACTATCAATTTCTATCAGTGGATTAAGCCATGGAAAAGTTATATTACAGTAGCTAAAATGCAAAAAAATGAATTGGTTTGCATCAGTACTTAGAGTAGTGATTTGCTTTATTATACTAACGGATCTTACCGAGTTTTCTGTTGAAGTTTTGTGTGGATGAAGTGTTCAAAGATCGAGGAGGTCTCGATATGAGGAAAAGGAGGAGAGGTAAGAGCTCAAGCTTGGGGATGCCCAAGTCACCCCAAGTGAATATTCAAGGAGACTCAAGCATCTAAGCTTGGGATTCCCTAAAAGGTATCCCATCTTTCTTCAACAAGTATCGGTATGTTGTCGGATTCGTTTCATTCATGTGATATGTGCAAATCTTGGAGCGTCTTTTGCATTTAGTTTTCACTTTTATTTTCTGCACCATGCCGGTATGAGATGGTCCTTAGTTGATTTATAGAATGCTATTTGCACTTCACTTAAATCTTTTGAGTATGGCTTATAGAATGCTTCATGTGCTTCACTCATATCATTTAAAGTTTGGGTTGCATGTTTCTCTTCACATAGAAAACCACCATTTGTAGAACGCTCTTTTGCTTCACTTATATTTGTTAGAGCGTGGGAATATCTTTGGTAGAAAGAATTAAACTCTCTTGCTTCACTTATATCTATTTAGAGAGATGACAGGAATTGGTCATTCACATGGTTAGTCATAAAATCCTACATAAAACTTGTAGATCTCCGAATATGATATGTTTGATTCCTTGCAATAGTTTTGCAATATAGAGATGATAATATGTGGGAGGTTCTAGTAAATGATTGTGTTTAGTAAGGATATTGGTGTTAAGGTTTGTGATTCCCGAAGCATGCACATATGGTGTCCTAACTATGTAACCAAATTGGCGCGCATTGTATTTTGATTGTTTATCTTTGTGTGAAGGTCAGGGGCGCGCGATGGTTAAGTCCTACCAACCTCCCCCCTGGGAGCATGCGTAGTAGTACTTTGCTTCGAGGGCCAATAAAATTTTGCAATAAGTATATGAGTTCTTTGTGACTAATGTGAGTTCATGGATTATACGCACTCTTACCTTTCCACAATTTGCTAGCCTCTACAGTACCGTGCATTGCCCTTTCTCACCTCGAGAGTTGGTGCAAACTTCGCCGGTGCATCCAAACCCCGTGATATGATATGCTCTATCACACATAAGCATCCTTATATCTTCCTCAAAACAGCCACCATACCTACCTATCATGGCAATTCCATAGCCATTCCAAGATATATTGCCATGCAACTTCCATCATCATATACATGACTTGAGCATTCATTGTCATATTGCTTTGCATGATCGTAAGACAGCTAGCATGGTGTTTTCATGGCTTGTCTGTTTTTTGATATCTTTGCTATGCTAGAGCATTGCACATCCCGGTACACCGCCGGAGGCATTCATATAGAGTCATATCTTTGTTCTAGATATCGAGTTGTAATATCCATTTGTAAGTAAATATAAATGTGATGACCATCATTATTAGAGCATTGCCCCAGAGAGGAAAGGATGATGGAGACTATGATTCCCCCACAAGTTGGGATGAGTCTCTGGACTTTATGAAAATAAAAGACGCCAAAGAAGCCCAGATAAGAAAAGAGGCCAAAGAAGCCCACCAAAAAAATTAAAAAAAGAGAAAATAAAAAAATGAGAGAAAAAGAGAGAAGGGGCAATGTTACTATCCTTTTACCACACTTGTGCTTCAAAATAGCACCATGTTCTTCATATAGAGAGTCTCTTGAGTTATCACTTTCATATACTAGTGGGAATTTTCATTATAGAACTTGGCTTGTATATTCCGATGATGGGCTTCCTCAAATGCCCGAGGTCTTCATGAGCAAGCAAGTTGGATGCACACCCACTTAGTTTCAGTTTGAGCATTCATACACTTATAGCTCAAGTGCATCCGTTGCATGACAATCCCTACTCCTCGCATTGACATCAATTGATGGGCATCTCCATAGCCCGTTGATTAGCCGCGTCGATGTGAGACTTTCTCCCTTTTTGTCTTCTCCACACAACCTCCACCATCATACTCTATTCCACCTGTAGTGCTATATCCATGGCTTGCGCTCATGTACTGCGTGAGGGTTGAAAAGGCTGAAGCGCGTTAAAAAGTATGAACCAATTGCTTGGCTGACACCGGGATGAGCATGAGGGGTACCTTGTGTTAAGAAAGGGGAGCATACAAGACTATATGATTTTGTAGGGATAGCGTTCTTTAGCATTGACTAGCAAAAGGGCCCGTGTGTTGCAACGGGGTTCAAATCAAGCTACTGAGATCAAATATGCCCGTGCGTTGCAACGGAAGATCTTTTTTCCTATCACAAGCCCCTAATAACTCAATAAGCATGGCTCAAGAACCAAAAATAGCAGCCAATAATAAAGGTATGCTCGTCTATTCAATGTTAGCTGAGGACATAATGATTTTTGACATGACGTCACTATTAATTGACATATATTGTGGACATAGAAACAATAGAGATGTTTTTCTTTACTTCTAGAAATATAATAGTCAAATTGTTGGCATGAGCATGGTCAAACAAATTTTAATCTCATGCGAGGCACATCACCGCTAAAGTATATGTGAAACAACACACAGTATAACAAATTAGTTAGCATGCCAAAGGATAAGAGCTAATACTACTGGAGTAAACCATATTCTAAATAATTATTCCATAATTTGGTTTTGTCAATTATCATATCGATGAACTATTCTATTCCACCAACTACACTGCTATAACACTAAAGCCAAAATTTAGTTCTTGTAGCCTGTAAAATAATTAAGAACGGTACCCGTAGTAAAAACTAACAATGATCACCACATTGCCGTGCAAGTGTAGATTAGCATTTCTCTTAAGCACCATTATATGTTGCCCCATGGGCAAGAAAGTCAAGTTTCAGGAAAACGAGTCTGTTCACTGAGTTGTGCAATTAGATTTAAGGAAACAGGTAGCAAATTCGATCCGAAATTACACAAACTAATTTTTCATTTATACTCTATGATCTGGTGTACATCATTGATAGTTCCGGTGAAGTGAATGACAAAGGCAAACTCACATCTGATTTAGTAATCCAGTGCATCTAGGAAAATGCACTGTCCCTTCTGAATATTGCTTAGATCATCACTCGAAAAGGAACACATATTAATAAATATTGCTTGATGGCTGTGGCCAAAAAATTCAGAGTGAACAACTCTGAACCTGACTCTGGCTAAAATAAAAAAGATCATTGGCTTGATTTAACTTATGCGTTCTGCATTATGGACACTGTGACATGAGTAGCAACGTGAGTAAAGCTTACCTGAAAGAATAACACCACAAAGGCCTCTCACCAAGGGCCCGGGAAGCACATGTAAAAACGATGCTCCTTTCCGTAGGGGAAATATAACTGAACTGGCAATCAACTGTTCTAGTCATCCATGCTTATATATACTATAAAAAACATGGTGAGTTCAGAAAATTAATATTTTCTTTAAAACTAAAAGAAGAAGGAAAAGAAACATAAATGTGCAGCCGACCGCATTGGGAAGACATGGCATGATTGTTGTATGCATGTACCCAGCAGTGGGCGTTTCAGGCATCCCGCAGGAAATTTTGTCGGACACTTATACACATTAACCGGAGCAGCAACAATGGTATGGAGCAAGAACCATCTATCATCTTAGATCCTTGCCATCGGCAAAAAATCGTCCATGCCAACCGTGCTGCTCAAGGTAGACCCCGGCTAGCAGTTCGCTGTCTTCGCTCCCAAGGCCGAGCCCATGAAGGCCGTTCCATCGCTGTCTCGGCTCGAAGGACGACGTCGGCAGAGCTGAGCCGTGGCTATGAATAGACCTTGCCAGGAATCTCGGTGGAGATGAGCGCCGAGCGCGGCGATTACGTGTGTGTTGCAGCGACCAATGTGAGCACGACGCAATCACAGTACTGCAGGTTGCAGGGAAAGTGGAGGACGCAGAGGGCTCAGCTGGCTAGGGGAGCGCGAAGACTTCATGCTGGTGGCCGGTGCTGTCACGTTCGTTCTGGACAGCCCACATGAAGAAAAAACCGGCAGTCCCACTCCTCGAATCATGAGTGGGAAAGGTCCCTGCGAGCTCTATCGGTTGGAGCAGCTGATGGTGCCGCTCCTAGATGGGCGCCGGATAGCAGTTCTCCTATCCCATGGTGCCCAGCGCTCTATGACATCCTTTTGAGCGCGACCACGGCACCGGGTGTTCATGGCAGATCGGGTCCTTGCCAGCACGGCCCGATGGCGATCCGGCTGTCGGCGAGGCGGAGGAAGAGTATCAGGCTTCGAAGCACGACATGGCGGACGGCATCGGCGAGTTCCTGCAGCACTGGTCCGTGCGTACATGGCCCGACGGTGGCTTGTTTCTCGACGAAGCAGAGAGAGAGTGGCAGTCTCCTGAAATTTCTGTAGGAGGACAGTGTGCCTCGCCAGCGCGTAGTTCTTGTTCAACACAGGCGCTACACATCTCGCAGGCCATGTCCCCCAGTCCTGCTATTGCTCTGCCTCTACCGATTCACATCCAACCCTCCACCGCTCCGGTCCTCTCTTCGAGCCAATATTTATGGGAGTTAGGAAGACAGCGAGACGTGGAGTTCAATTCCAACTGTCCGCGCCCTGAGGAGTCCGTAGATGGAATATCGAGTTTGGCCACCGTATGCTTTGTATCCAATTTGTTTTGGGCTGGCGGCCTGGCACCGTATGCAGAGTCAGATTGCACATGACGTGGTTCCCCGAATTAGTACCACCTCGCATATATGTTTTAAATTCAAGCTAAAAGCGTAAATTCACGGGAAAAAGCGTATTGTGACGGTGAACCCACGGAGTCAATCCGTGCTTTGACAGGAATAGATATTTTGAAAGACATGATTGCTTGTTGGGATGCCCGAATCATTGTTGTTTTTATGCAAATGATAGACTATTGCCTTGAATCACTCGTGTCTTAATATTCATGCCATGATTAGATTACATGATCAAGATTATGGTAGGTAGCATTCCACATCAAAAATTATCTTTTTTATCATTTACCTACTCGAGGACGAGAAGGAATTAAGCTTGGGGATGCTGATACGTCTCCGTCGTATCTATAATTTTTGATTGTTCCATGCCATTACTATTCAACTTTCATATACTTTTGGCAATTTTTTATACTATTTTTGGGACTAACATATTGATCCAGTGCCTAGTGCAAGTTCCTGTTTGTTGCATGTTTTATGTTTTGCAGAAAACCCATATCAAACGGAGTCCAAACGGGATAAAAATGGACAAAGAATATTTTTGTAATATTTATGATTTTTGGGAAGAAGAATCAACGCGAGACGATGCTCAAGGGGCCCATGAGGCAGGGGGGCGCGCCCCTGACCCTCGTGGACACCCCGTAAGGCGGTTGCTGCTCTTCTTTTGCCGCAAGAAAACTAATATCCGAAAACAAATCGTGTTGAAAGTTTCAATCCAATCGAAGTTACAGATCTCCGGGAATATAAGAAACGGTGAAAGGGCAGAATCTGGGAACGCGGAAACAGAGAGAGACGGAGAGATAGATCCAATCTCGGAGGGGCTCTTGCCCCTCCCACGTCATGGAGACCATGGACCAAAGGGGAAACCCGTCTCCCATCCAGGGAGAAGGTCACGGAAGTAGAAGAAGAAGGGGGGCTGTCTACCCCTCTCTCCCGGTGGCGCCGGAACATCGCCGGGGCCATCATCATCACCGCGATATACACCAACACCTCTGTCATCTTCACCAACATCTCCATCACCTTCCCCCATCTATCTACAGTGGTCCACTCTCCCACAACCCATTGTACCCTCTACTTAAACATGGTGCTTTATGCTTCATATTATTATCCAATGATGTGTTGCCATCCTATGATGTCTGACTAGATTTTCGTTGTCCTATCGGTAATTGGTGAATTGCTATGATTGGTTTAATTTGCTCCTCGTTGGGTTCGACACTCTTACTTATCGAAAGAGGCTACAATTGATCCCCTATACTTGTGGGTTTTCACTCACGCTCATGTATTGTGTGAAAGTTGGAAAGTTTGAGAATACTAAAGTATGAAACAGTTGCTTGGCTAAAACCGGGGTTGTGCATGATTTAAATACTTTGTGTGGTGAAGATGGAGCATAGCCAGACCATATGATTTTGTAGGGATAACATTCTTTGGCCATGTTATTTTGAAAGACATGATTTCTTTATTAGTATGCTTGAAGTATTATTGTCTTAATGACAAATGATAGACTATTGCTTTGAATCACTCGTGTCTTAATATTCATGCCATGATTAGATTACATGATCAAGATTATGCTAGATAGCATTCCTCATCAAAAAAATATCTTTTTTATCATTTACCTACTAGAGGACGAGCATGAATTAAGCTTGGGGATGCTGATACGTCTCCGTCATATCTATAATTTTGATTGTTCCATGCCAATATTCTGCAACTTTTACATACTTTTGGCAACTTTTATACTATTTTTGGGACTAACATATTGATCCAGTGCCCAGTGCCAGTTCCTATTTGTTGCATGTTTTTTGTTTCGCGGAAAATGCATATGAAACATAGTCCAAACGGGATAAAAACAGATGGAGATTTTTTTGGAATATATCTGAATTTTGAGAAGTGGAATCAACGCGAGACGATGCTCGAGGGGCCCACGAGGTAGGTGGTGCGCCCCTGACCCTCGTGGACACTCCGCAAGGTGGTTGTTTCCCTTCTTTCGCCGCAAGAAAGCTAATATCCGGAGAAAAATCGTGTTCAAAGTTTCAATCCAATCGAAGTTATGGATCTCCGGGAATATAAGAAACGGTGAAAGGCCAGAATTTGGGACGTAGGAACAAAGAGAGAAAGAGAGACAGATCCAATCTCGGAGGGGCTCTCGCCCCTCCCACGCCATGGAGACCATAGACCAAAGGGGAAACCCTTCTCGCATCTAGGGAGAAGGTAAAAGAAGAAGATGAAGAAGGGGGGCTCTCTCCTCCTCTCTCCCGGTGGCGCCGGAACGTCACCGGGGCCATCATCATCACCGCGATTTACGCCAACACCTCCGTCATCTTCACCAACATCTCCATCACCTTCCCCCATCTATCTACAGCGGCCCACTCTCCCGCAACCCGCTGTACCCTCTACTTGAACATGGTGCTTTATGCTTCATATTATTATCCAATGATGTGTTGTCATCCTATGATGTCTGACTAGATTTTTGTTGTCCTATCGGTAATTGGTGAATTGCTATGATTGGTTTAATTTCCCTGTGGTTATGTTGCTGTCCTTTGGTTCCCATCATATGTGCGCGCGCGTGGATCACACCATAGGGTTAGTTGTATGTTGATAGGACTATGTATTGGAGGGCAAGAGTGACAGAAGCTTCAACCTAGCATAGAAATTGATGCACACGGGATTGAAGGGGGACCAATATATCTTAATGCTATGGTTGGGTTTTACCTTAATGAACGTTAGTATTTGCGGATGCTTGCTAACAGTTCCAATCATAAGTGCATGGAATTCCAAGTCAGGGATGACATGCTAGCAGTGGCCTCTCCCACATAAAACTTGCTATTGGTCTTGTAACGTAGTCAATTGCTTAGGGACAATTCCGCAACTCCTACCACCACTTTTCCACACATGCTATATTTACTTTATTTCGTGTTTATCTAAACAGCCCCTTGTTTTTATTTAAGTGCTCTTTATATTCTTTCAAACCTATCCTACAACACCTACAAAGTACTTCTAGTTTCACACTTGTTTTAGGTAAAGCGAACGTTAAGCGTGCGTAGAGTTGTATCGGTGGTCGATAGAACTTGAGGGAATATTTGTTCTACCTTTAGCTCCTCGTTGGGTTCGACACTCTTACTTATCGAAAGAGGCTACGATTTATCCCCTATACTTGTGGGTTATCACTCACGCTCATGTATTGCGTGAAAGTTGGAAAAGTTTGAGAATACTAAAGTATGAAACAATTGCTTGGCTAAAACCGGGGTTGTGCATTATTTAAATACTTTGTGTGGTGAAGATGGAGCATAGCTAGACCATATGATTTTGTAGGGATAAATTTCTTTGGCCATGTTATTTTGAGAAGACATGATTGCTTTATTAGTATGCTTGAAGCATTATTGTCTTAATGTCAAATGATAGACTATTTCTTGGAATCACTCGTGTCTTAATATTCATGCCATGATTAGATTACATGATCAAGATTATGCTAGGTAGCATTCCCCATCAAAAAATATCTTTTTTATCATTTGCCTACTCGAGGACGAGCATGAATTAAGCTTGAGGATGCTGATACGTCTCCGTCGTATCTATAATTTTTTATTGTTCCATGCCAATATTCTACAACTTCTACATACTTTTGGAAAATTTTATACTATTTTTGGGACTAACATATTGATCCAGTGCCTAGTGCCAGTTCCTATTTGTTGCATGTTTTTTTCGCAAAAAATGCATATCAATCGTAGCCAAACGGGATAAAAACGGATGGAGATTTTTTTTGCAATATATCTGAATTTTGAGAAGTGGAATCAACCCGAGACGATGCTCGAGGGGCCCACAAGGCAGGGGGCGTGCCCCTGACCCTCGTGGACATCCCGCAAGGCGGTTGTTTCCCTTCTTTCGCCGCAAGAAATATAATATCCGGAGAAAAGTCATGTTCAAAGTTTCAATCCAATTGGAGTTATGGATCTCCGGGAATATAAGAATCGATGAAAGGCCAGAATTTGGGACGCAGAAATAGAGAGAGACAGAGAGACAGATCCAATCTCGGAGGGGCTCTCGCCCCTCCCACGCCATGGAGACCATAGACCAGAAGGGAAACCCTTCTTGCATCTAGGGAGAAGGTCAAGGAAGAAGAAGAAGAAGCGGGGCTCTCTCCCCCTCTTTCCCGATGGCGTCAGAACGCCGCCGGGGCTATCATCATCACCGCGATCTACACCAACACCTCCGTCATCTACACCAACATCTCCATCACCTTCGCCCATCTATCTACAGTGGTCCACTCTCCCGCAACCCGCTGTACCCTCTACTTGAACATGGTGCTTTATGCTTCATGTTATTATCCAATGATGTGTTGCCATCCTATGATGTCTGAGTAGATTTTCGTTGTCCTATTGGTAATTGGAGAATTGCTATGATTTATTTAATTTGCTTGTGGTTATCTTGCTGTCCTTTGGTGCCCATCATATGAGCGTGCGCATGGATCACACCATAGGGTTAGTTGTATGTTGATAGGACTATGAAATTTAGGGTAAGAGTGACAGAAGCTTCAACCTAGCATAGAAATTGATGCATACGGGATTTAAGGGGGACCAATATATCTTAAGGCTATGGTTGGGTTTTACCTTAATGAATGTTAGTAGTTGTGGATGCTTGCTAATAGTTCCAGTCATAAGTGCCTAGAATTCCAAGTCAGGGATGACATGCTAGCAGTGGCCTCTCCCACATAAAACTTGCTATCGGTCTAGTAAAGTAGTAAATTGCTTAGGGCCAATTTCACAACTCCTACCACCAATTTTCCACACTCGCTATACTAACTTTATTGCTTCTTTATCTAAACAGCCCCTAGTTTTTTTTTACGTGATCTTTATATTCTTGCAAACCTAGCCTACAACACCTACAAAGTACTTCTAGTTTCATACTTGTTCTAGGTAAAGGGAATGCTAAGCGTGCGTAGAGTTGTATCGGTGGTCGATAGAACTTGAGGGAATATTTGTTCTACCTTTAGTTCCTCGTTGGGTTCGACACTCTTACTTATCGAAAGAGGCAACAATTGATCCCCTATACTTGTGGGTTATCATGCCTCCCAAAATGTTTTTATCTGTCAATTTTTGCTTTGAGCTCTGGCACCTCTACAAATCCCTACTTCCCTCGTGAAGGGCCTTTATTTTACATTATGCAATTTTTATTTTTTTACTTGAGTTTCCAACTTCTCTTATAAAGGACCAACTAAGGGGCAGTATGATCGTACCTGAGCATTGGGTATATCTAGTATTCGAGTGTGTTTCATGAAAGGATCAATGGTTGAGCATAATGGGCCAGGGATAACTTGCTTTAGCATTGATATTTTGAAAGACATGGTTGCTTGTTGATATGCTTGAGTATTAAAGTCTTCATGTCAAAACTAGACTATTGCTTTGAACCATATAAAAGTCCATGCGTCCATGCTATAAAGAAAATAAATGTGATGAACATGTTAGGCAGCATTCCACATCAAAAATTATGTTTTTATCATTTACCTACTCCAGGACGAGCAGGAATTAATTAAGCTTGGGGATGCTCATACGTCTCCAACGTATCTATAATTTCTGATTGTTCCATGCTATTATATTGTCATTCTTGAATGTTTTACAATCATTTTATAATCATTTTATATCATTTTTTGGTACTAACCTATTGACATAGTGGCCAGTGCCAGTTGTTGTTTTCTTCTTGTTTTTTACATTGTAGGAAATGAATACCAAACGCAGCGAAACAATTTGTGGATTTTTTCTGGACCAGAAGACACGTGTTGGGCAAAAGAAGTACCAGAGAGGTGCTCCGAGGGGAGCACAACCCACCATGGCGCGCCTGGAGGCCCAGGCGCGCCCAGGTTGGTTGTGCCCACCTCGGTGGCCTCCTGCAATGCCTCTTTGCTCTATAAATACCTCAATATTCCAGAAACACTAGGGGAGTCGCCAAAAATGAATTCCAGCCGCCGCAAGTTCCAGAACCACCAGATCCAATCTAAACACCATCACGAAGGGGTTCATCATCCACATTGATGTCACTCCGATGATGTGTGAGTAATTCATTGTAGACCTATGGGTCCGTAGTTAGTAGCTAGATGGCTTCCTCTCTCTCGTTTGATTCTCAATACAATGGTCTCTTGGAGATCCATATGATGTAACTCTTTTTGCGGTGTGTTTGTTGGGTTCCGATGAACTTTGAGTTCATGACCAGATCTATGTTTTTATCAATGAAAGTTAATTGAGTCTTCTTTGATCTCTTATATGCATGATTACTTATAGCCTCGTATTTCTTCTCCGATATTTGGGTTTTGTTTGGCCAACTTGATATATTTATATTGCAATGGGAAGAGGTGCTTTGTGATGGGTTTGATCTTACGGTGCTTGATCCCAGTGACAGAAGGGGAACCGACACGTATGTATTGTTGCTATTAAGGATAACAAGAGGGGGTCTATTTCTACATAAATAGATCTTACCTATATCATGTCATCATTCTTACTGCATTACTCCATTTTTCCATGAACTTAATATATTAGATGCATGGTGGATAGCGGTCGATGTGTGGAGTAATAGTAGTAGATGCAGGCAGGAGTCGGTCTACTAATCTTGGACGTGATGCCTATATAATGATCATTGCATGGATATCGTCATGAGTATTTGAAGTTCTATCAATTGCCCAACAGTAATTTGTTTTCCCACCGTTTGCTATTTTTCTCGAGAGAAGTCACTAGTGAAACCTACGGCCCTGGGGTCTCTTCTTTAATATATTTGCCTTCGCGATCAATTTTCATTTGCTTTTATTTTTAGATCTATTAAACCAAAAATACAAAAATACCTTGCTGCACTTATTTTATTTGTGAACTATTTATCCAATCTATTACAACTTTCTCCGTCCACTTGCCAATTTCTGGCGCCATTACCCGAAAGGGAGTGACAACCCCTTTAACACGTCGGGTTGCAAGTATTTGTTATTTGTGTGCAGGAACTTTTTACGTTATGTTTCGTGGTTCTCCTACTGGTTCAATAACCTTGGTTTCATCACTAAGGGAAATACCTATCGTCGTTGTGCTGCATCATCCCTTCCTCTTTGGGGAAATACCGACGTAGTTCTAGCAGACATCAGGGCGCCAAGGGGTTGGTCTGTTCTCTTGGGGCACTCCTCCCCTCTATATATAGTTGGAGGGGCATGGAAAACAACCCTTCCAAGCCCTAGGGCACAGCTATGGGGAAGAGGACTTGGACTCCAAGTCCAATCCTATTCCTACTAGGACTCCTTCCTTTTCTGCCTTCCCTAGCCACATGGGATTTTGAGGCCTTGGTGCACCTTGTCCAATAAGGCAAGTGCACCTCCCCGCAGCCCACGCTAGCCCTTGGGTCGTGGTGGACCCACTTGTGGACTTCCGGACCCCTCCGGAATCCTCCGGAACCTTCTGGAAGCTTCCCGATAGAATACTGAAAAAACTGCACATTTTTCTGGAACCCAAAATATGACTTCCCATATATAAATATTTACCTTTTGACCATTCTGAGACTCCTCGTGATGTTCGGGATTTCATCTGGGACTCTGAACAACATCTGGGACTCCCAATACTACTCTAGCGTCAATGAACGTTAAGCGTGCGACCCTTTGGGGTTCAAGAATTATGTAGTCATGATCGAGACACCTCTCCGGTCAATAACCAATAGCTGGACCTGGATGCCCATATTTATTCCTACATATTCCACGAAGATCTTTTATCGGTTGAACTTTTATGAAAACATATGTAATTCCCTTTGTCTGTTGGTATGTTACTTGCCTGAGATTCGATCGTCAGTATTTCTATACCTAATTCAATCTCGTCACCGACAAGTCTCTTTAATCGTTCTGTAATACATCATCTTGTAACTCACTTCTTAGTCACTTTGCTTCCAAGCTTCTTGTGATGTTGTATTACCGAGAGGGCCCACGGATACCTCTCCATCATACGGAGTGACAAATCCCAATCTTGATTCACGCCAACTCAACAAACACCTTTGGAGATACCTGTAGAGCATCTTTATGATCGCCCAGGTATGTTTGTGACATTTGAGTTGCATGATCCCATGGTCGAAGGAATATGTATTTGACATTAAGAATGCAGTAGCAAAAACTGAACAAACATATGCTATGCTAATGGATGGGTCTTGTCCATCACATCATTCTCCAAATGATGTGATCCCGTTATGAAGTGACAACACATGTGCATGGTTAGGAAACCTTAACCATCTTTTTATCAACGAGCTAGTCTAGTAGAGGCTCACTAGGGACACGGTGTTGTCTATGTATCCACACATGTATCTGAGTTTCCTGATCAATACAATTCTAGCATGGACAATAGACGTTTATTATGAACAGGGAAATATGATAATAACCAATTTATTATGGCCTGTAGGACATATTTCCAACAGTCTACCACTTGCACTAGAGTCAATAATCTAGTTCACATCGCCATGTGATTAACATCTAAAGAGTTCACTAGAGTCAATAATCTAGTTCACATCACCATGTGATTAACACCCAAAGAGTTCTAAGGTGTGATCATGTTTTGCTTCTGAGAGAGGTTTTTAGTCAACAGGTCTGCAACATTCAGATCCATGTGTACTTTGCAAATCTTTATGTCATACTGTAGTTGCTGCTATCACGCTTTACTTGGAGCTATTCCAAATGACTGCTCCATTATACGTATCCGGTTTGCTACTCAGAGTTACCCGAATTGGTGACAAAGCTTGCATCGACGTAACCTTTTACAACAAACTCTTTATCACCTCCATAATCAAGAAACATTTCCTTAGTCCTCTAGTTACTAAGGATAATTTTGAGAATTGTCCGATGATCCACTCCTGGATCACTTTTGTACCTCTTTTGCCAGAAATGTGGCAAGGCACACATCAGGTGTAGTACACAACATGACATATCGTATAGAGCCTATGGCTAAGGATAAGGGGACGACCTTCGTCCTTTCTCTTTCGTCTGCTGTGGTCGAGCTTTGAGTCTTAATCAACTTCACACGTTACAGTATAGGCAAGAACTCCTTCTTTGGCAGATCCAGTTTGAACTCCTTCAAAATCTTGTCAAGTTATGTACTCATTGAAAGTCTTATCAAGCCTCTTGATTTATCTCTTTAGATCTTGATGCCCAGTATGTAAGCACTTTTACCGAGGTCTTTCATTGAAAAATTCTTACTCAAATATACTTTTATGCTATCAAGAAATTCTATATCATTTCCAACAGCAATATGTCATCCACATATAATGTCAGAAATGCTATAGGGCTCCCACTCATTTTCTTGTAAAGACAGACTTCACTTTAAGTATGTATAAAACCAAATGCTTTGATCACCTCATCAAAGCATATATTCCAACTCCCAAGATGCTTGCACCAGTCCATAGAATGATCGCTAGAGCTTGCACACTTTGTTAGCACCTTTAGGATCGACAAAACCTTCTAGTTGCATCATATACAACTCTTCTTTAAGAAACCCGTTAAAGAATGCAGTTTTGACGTCCAATTGCCAAACTTCCAATATCATAAAATGCGCAATTGCTAAAATGATTCTGACAGACTTAAGCATCACTACGAGTGGGAAAGTCTCATAGTATTCAATCCCTTGAACTTGTCAAAAACCTTTTCTGACAAATTGACCTTTGTAGACGGTGATATTACCATCAACGTCCGTCTTCCTCTTGAAGATCTATTTATTCTTAATGGCTTGCCAATCATCTGACAATTCCACCAAAGTCCATACTTTGTTCTCATACATGGATCCTATCTTAGATTTCATGGCCTCAAGCCATTTGTCAGAATCTGGGCTCATCATAGCTTCTTCACAGTTCGTAGGTTCGCCGTTGTCTAACAATATGACTGAAGGAAATATGCCCTGGAGGAAATAATAAAGTTGTTATTTTATATTTCCTTATTCATGATAAAGGTTAATTATTCATGCTAGAATTGTATTGATGGGAACCTTAATACATGTGTGATTACATAAACAAACAACATGTCCCTAGTGAGCCTCTACTAGAATAGCTCATTGATCAAAGATGGTTAAGGTTTCCTAACCATGGACATGTGTTGTCATTCGATAAAGGGATCACATCATTAGGAGAATGATGTGATGGACAAGACCCATTCTTTAGCTTAGCATTATGATCGTTCAGTTTTATTGCTATTGCTTCTTCATGTAAAATACATATTCCTTCGGCTATGAGATTATGAAACTCCCGGATACCGAAGGAATGACTTGTGTGCTATCAAACATCACAGCATAACTGGGTGATTGTAAAGATGCTCTATAGGTATCTCCGAAGGTGTTTGTTGAGTCGGCATAGATCGAGATTAGGATTTGTCATTCCGAGTATCGGAGAGGTATCTCTGGGCCCTCTTGGTAATACACATTAGAAGCTTGCAAGCAAACGACTAAGGAGTTAGTCATGAGGTGATGTATTACGCAACGAGTAAAGAGACTTGCCGGTAACGACATTTAACTATGTATGAAGATATAGACGATTGAATCTCGGGCAAGTAACATACCGATGGACAAAGGGAATTACGTATGTTGTCATAACGATTCGAGCGATAAAGATCTTCATAGACTACGTAGGAGCCAATACGAGCATACAGGTTCCACTATTGGTTATTGACTGGAGATGTGTCTCGGTCATGTCTACATAGTTCTCGAACCCATAGGGTCCGCACGCTTAACGTTCAATGACGATATAGTATTATATGAATTATGTGATTTGGTGACCAAATGCTGTTTAGAGTCCCGGATGAGATCATGAACATCACGAGGAGTCTTGAAATGGTCGAGAGGTGAATATTTGATATATATACGGCGATGGTATTCGGACATCAGAAGTGTTCTGGACGGTACCGGGCACATATAGGGTCACCGGAAGGGGTTCCGGGCACCCCCGACAAAGATATGGGCTTAATGGGCCAAGTGAGGGACAAGCCAGCCCACAAGGGGCTGGTGCGCCCCTCCACTAGCCTGGCCAGCCCTAGGGAAAGGAAAAGGGGGAGAGCAAGTCCCTCCTTCCTTCCCCTTCTCAAGGGAGAAAGGAAAGGGGGGCGCCACCTCCCCCTTCCTTCCCCTAGCGGCTATACAAGGAAGGGGGCGAACTAGGGCAGGATCCCAAGTGGGATTCGGCCCCACTTGGGGCACCCCTTGGCCTGTCCCCTCTCCCTCCCACCTATATATATGAGGAGGGGTGGCGCCTAGCACACACCAGACAATTGCCTAGCCGTGTGCGCCCTTCCTCCATAGTTTACTCCCCCGGTCATATTTTCATAGTGTTTAGGCGAAGCCCTGCGAAGATCACTTCACCATCACTGTCACCACGTCGTCATGTTGACGGAACTCATCTACTACCTCAACGTCTTGCTGGATCAAGAAGGCAAGGGATGTCACCGAGCTGAAACTGTGCAGAACTCGGAGGTGCCATACGTTCGGTACTCGATTGGTGGATCGTGAAGAAAGTTTGACTACATCAACCACGTTGTGAAAAGCTTCAGCTTACGGTCTATGAGGGTACGTAGACACACTCTCCCCCTTGTTGCTATGCATGTCCTAGATAGATCTTGCATGAGCATAGGAAAATTTTGAAATTGCATGCCACGTTCCCCAACAATGACTTCCAGGACAGGATTACCATACCACTCTGGTATGGTATGTGCTCAGGTCGACCTATGAGGTTCAGTAGTAACTTGATCCAAAGTTTCATGATCCTTAGCTTCCTCTTCGGTTGGTGTAGGCATTGATACGTCTCCTTCGTATCTATAAATTTTTATTGTTCCATGCCAATGTTCTACAACTTTTACATACTTTTGGCAACTTTTTATACTATTTTGGGACTAACATACTGATCCAGTGCCCAGTGCCAGCTCCTGTTTGTTGCATGTTCTTTGTTCCGAAGAAAATCCATATCAACCAGAGTCCAAACGCGATAAAAACTTTCGGAGCTTTTTTTGGAATATATGTGATTTTTGGGAAAAAAGAATAAACGCGAGACGATGCCCGAGGAGTCCATGAGGCAGGGGCACCCCTAACCCTCATGACCACTCCGTAAGGCGGTTGGTGCCATTATTTTTCCGCAAGAAAGCCAATATCCGTATAAAAATTCTATCCAAAGTACAGCCCAATCGGAGTTACCGATCTCCAGAAATTTATGAAATGGTGAAAAGGCAGAATCAGGGAGTGCAAAAACAGAAGGAAATAGAGAGAGAGAGAGAGAGAGAGAGAGATCCAATCTCGGAGGGGCTCTCACCCCTCCGCCGCCATGGAGGCCATGGACCAGAGGGGAAACCCTTCTCCCATCTAGGGTGAAGGTCAAGGAAGAAGAAGAAGAGGGGCTCTCTCTCCCCCTCTCTTCTGGTGGTGCCGGAACGCCACCAGGGCCATCACCGTACCGACGATCTACACCAACAACTTCACCGCCGTCATCACCAACTCTCTCCCCCTCTATGCAGTAGTGTCACACCTCTTCTCCCCACTGTAATCTCTACTTGAACATGGTGCTCAACGCTATATATTATTTCCCAATGATGTATGGCTATCCTATGATATTTGAGTAGATCCGTTTTGTCCTATGGGTTCATTGATGATCGTGATTGATTTAAGGTGCATGTTTTATTATTGGTGCTTTCCTATGGTGCTCTCCATGTCGCGCAAGCGTGAGGGATCCCTGTTGTAGGCTTTGCAATATGTTCATAATTTGCTTATGGTGGGTGGCATGAGTGACAGAAGCACAAACCCGAGTAAGTAGGTTGTTTGCACATGGGAATAAAGAGGACTTGATACTTTAATGCCATGGTTGGGTTTTACCTTAATGATCTTTAGTAGTTGCGGATGCTTTCTAGAGTTCCAATCATAAGTGCATATGATCCAAGGAGAGAAAGTATGATAGCTTATGCCTCTCCCTCATATAAAATTGCAATAGTGATTACCGGTCTAGTTATCGATTGCCTAGGGACAAATAACTTTCTCGTGACAAAAAGCTCTCTACTAAAACTAACTTAGTTGTGTGTTCATCTAAACAGCCCCTACTTTTTATTTACGTGCTCTTTATTATCTTGCAAACCTATCCAACAGCACCTACAAAGTACTTCTAGTTTCATACTTGTTCTAGGTAAAGCGAACGTTAAGCGTGCATAGAGTTGTATCGGTGGTCAATAGAACTTGAGGTAATATTTGTTCTACCTTTATCTCCTCGTTGGGTTCGACACTCTTACTTATTGAAAGAGGCTACAACTGATCCCCTATACCTGTGGGTTATCAAGACCTTTTTCTGGCGCCGTGGCTGGGGAGCAATAGCGTGGGGTGAATATTCTCGTGTGTGCTTGTTTGCTTTATCACTAAGTAGTTTTTATTTTCTGTCCTAAGTAGTTCTCTATCTTTAGTTACGGATATGGAACATGGAATACCAAAAATATTAGGTGTACTTGCTACTCATGGAGATGGGTAACCTCCTAAAACCCTCGATGCTCATTATGTGAAAGATATTATGCACTACTTTAATAATCCTGAGAAAACCCCATTCAACTAAATAATGGGGTACACGTTGGATCAACGTGAATACTTTAGGGATTATCTCTTGACTCAAAAAGGAAAACTATTATAGGATCAAATTCATATGTTGCATTGGTATGCTCGGGAACTATGCTTGAGATATGATTATACTTGTTGCTCTAGGATGAAGGCTCCACACCTTCCCTTTTCATGTAAATTTAATGATCATGAAACCTTGGCTTCTTATGCTAATGGTATATATATGATTATTACGATGTGGAACGAATAGAAGAATTCATTGCTTTTAAGGGTTCTTATGATATTGAATCTTTGTTTGAAAAGTATGAAGCTTTTGATGATGATGTTTATAGGCCTGAAATTTTTGCTATACTTAAATATTGCTATGATAATTATGAATACAATGCCGATATTGATGCATTTATTGAGAAAGTCTCCGCTATCCAAGAAGAGACTAGTATTTTGCAGGAATCTATGGAAGAAGAAATTGTCGAAACTGTGAGCTCATTGGATGAAAAAGATGATGAGGAGAGCGAAGAACAAAAGGAGGAAGAGCGGATTAGCTAGCCGTGCCCACCTTATAATGGGAGTAACCCTCCAACTCATACATTGTTTAATGTCCCTTCGTTCTTACCAAAAAAAATGATGCTATGATCCCATTGATTCATTTGAAATACCCCTTTTTGATGAACTTGATGCTTGCTATGCTTGTGGCCATGATGCCAATATGAATGATGCTTATTGAGATGAACTTGCTATAGTTACTTATGTTAAGAATGAAATTGTTTCTATTGCACCCACGCATGGTAGTCCTGTCATCTTTTTGAATTCTCCCAACTACACTATATCGGAGAGGTTTGTTCTTATTAAGGATTATATTGATGGATTGCCTTTTACCATTACACGCGATGATTTTAATGAATATAATATGCATGTTCTTTCTGCTTCTACTTGCAATTATTATGAGAGAGGAACTACATCCCCGCCTCTCTATGTTTCCAATACGATAAAATTGCAAGAAACTATTTATACTATGCATTGGCCTTTACTTTGTGTGCATGAATTTTTCTTGTATGACATGCCGATGCACATGAAGAGAGTTAGACTTCGTCATTTCATCATCTATGTTACTTTGTGCTCACTACTAAATTACAACTCATTTTTAATTAAAATTGGCTTTGATATACCTTGGGATCCGGGTGGATCCCTTACTTGAGCACTATATGCCTAGCTTAATGGCTTTAAAGAAAGCATTGTCAGGGAGACAACCCGGAAGTTTTAGCGTAATTTATTTCTTTTGAGTGCTTTTATAAAATTTAAAAACAAAAAAGTAAAGAGGGGAACCTAAAACGTTTTCAAAAAGAAAAGTGAAAGTGAGAGAGACGAGCATTGTTAAAGTGGGAGCATGCCTTGAACTTTGTTCATGCCCATGGAAACTTTGTGAATCTTAATTATAGAAACTTTTCAAAAAAATAATTATCCCCTTGTATAAATCCATTGTATTATAAAAATAATTTGCAAAGATTTGCCTTTAGAATGATTAGATTGCTTGTTTGGTTTGTTCCATGTAAAAACAGAAACTTTGGCTGTAGTGCGTGATTTTACATTTTTTACTGGAAAGCCAAAAGGTTCTGAAACTTTTTGTACAGTACTCCTATACAAATTGTCTATTTTTTCAGAATTTCTGGAGTTACAGAAGTATGGTAGATGTTCAGATTACTATAGACTGTCCTGTTTAAGACCGATTCTGTTTTTGATGCACTGTTTTGCTCGTTTTGATGATACTATCGATTTTATCGGTGGTATAAGCCATGGAGAAGTTATAATATAGAAGATACAATGCAAAAACAAAATATGAATGAGTTTGCAACTATACTTAAAGTGGTGATTTGTTTTATTATACTAACGGATCTCACGAGGGTTTTGTTAAGTTTTGTGTGATTGAAGTTTTCAAGTTTTGGGTGAGATCATGATGGATGAAGGAATTACAAAACAGTAAAACAGAGCTAGCTACAGCCCTCCACAGCGATTTGAGTACCTCGACAGTCTGATCCGCTTGTCCAGCGCTCCAGATTGCTCGGTCATCCCACCTTGCGCTCCTGGCAGTTTTTACTCGTCACCACGCACGTCCCAGCTGGCAACGTGATCGGGCCGCTACTCTGGAGACCGAACTGGACGCATTCTCGTGAACCGGGCCGTCCTCTCGTTCATTGGGCCTTTTGTACTTGCTGCATCCATGAACCTGGCCCAATAATTAACACTGCCTCTCGTCCGTCTTTCCACATGTTTTATGCGTACCCCTAAAAGAAAACCTGTTTGATCCGACCTCAATCTGCGGTGGCGGAGTCGCATCTCTCCCTCTCCAGCTCTCCCATCAACCTTTATGCGTCTTCAACCTTGTCGCCGGTGCAGGGACGCTCGTGGTGGCAACCCAAGCGGATGATCTAGAGCTAGGGCTCTATCATTCGCGGCCGAGGCAAGGGACGGAGAATAACGAGGAGTGGGTGGACATGGCGTTGGTGTCAGCTCTTCCAGCTTCGCCTCCTTACTGCACTGCCAATCTGTGTCTACAGCCACGTTTCCGTTGAGATGACGCTTATTCGTAACGCCCTCCCTGAAACTTTTCCACATAAGCGTCGCAGCCCCAAACCTTTAAGAAATGACAGCTTAGGTTTCTCTAAACCATAGTTCATACGGTGTCATCTCAACGGAATTACGTGGTGCCCTATTTAAAGTGAATGTGGTTGTCTCTAATGCCTAACCCATAAACGATACACTACTAGGAAAAGGGCTGTAGATAGGATTGATTCTAATGGCGCACCAGACATGTGGTGCGCCATTGCTATATACTAATGGCGCACCATGTGTTGGTACGCCATTAGTTTCCAAATACTAATGGCGCACCACATCCCACGGTGCGCCATTAGTAAAAAATTATTTTTAATTTTTCAAAACTTCTAATGCCGCACCATGGGTGTGGTGCGCCATTACTAGTTTTAACTAGTAATGGCGTACCACACCCACCGCTTGCGCCATTAGAAGTTTTGAAAAAGAAGTAAAAAATTATAAAAAATTTATAAAATTTTTGTTAGTAATGGCGCACCGCCGACGATGCGCCATTACTAGTTTTAACTAGTAATGGCGCACCGCCCACCGTGCGCCATTACTAAGATTTTATCAAAAAATTCAAACAAAATTTCAAAAAAATATTTTTTTTCAAAACTAGTAATGGCGCACCGTGGTTGTGGTGCGCAATTACTAGTTTAACTACTAATGGCGCACCACCCACGGTGCGCCATTAGTAGTTTGCTTGACTTCCACCGAATGCACCCCCTCGGTGGACCGCCTTTTCAGTTTTAAAAATTTAAAAAATGATAAAATGTCAAAAAATAAAAGAAAATAAGTTTTCCATGTGATATGTGGTCTAGTTGTTGGGAAAATTTACAAATATAAATTTCGACTTTATTTGTAAAATCTCTCTGAAAATTTGTAAAATGGGCATAACTTTTGCATACGAACTCGGATTAAAAAGTTTTATATAAGAAAAATCATCTACTCGAAAAGTTACATCCGAAGTTAACGGGGGAACTTCGTTAAACATTTTTAAAATCCTCAAAAGCCTAACAGAAAAAAGTTACGGGGCTTTTAAGATCTGGAGGCAAAAAAATTCAAAAAAAATTAGTTTTTTTAGTTTTTGTTAAATCTAGTCAAACTATGGTCAAACTAATTATTCAAGAATATTGGTGTTAATAAATAATTATTTTAGTTTTTTTGAATTTTGGTCAAATCTAGTCAAACTATGGTCAAACTGTGGTCAAATCTGGTCAAACTATGGTCAAATCTGGTCAAACTGTGTGCGAACTAATTATTCAAGAAATATTAGTGTTACTAATTTTTTAGAACAATAGTTTCAAACTCAAACAGTGAAATGTGTCAGTACATGCTCAAGCTAAATTCCTGAGGTTAATAGGATTGACATCTTACTATTGTCAGGAAAACAACAAGTGCAGACTTGGAAACGAGGGAGAATAGAACCCGGATTCTAATGGCGCACCACAGGTGCGCCATTAGAAAAGAATTCTAGTGGCGTGATGCTAATGGCGCACCGGTAGTGCGCCATTAGTAGGCAAAACCGGTGCGCCATTAGAAGGCTTTTTCCTAGTAGTGATAGTGGTAATTCGATAAGAGACTTCATGGTACGCACCATATCCAATAGGGTGCAACTATGATGTTCAGACACACCATCAAACTATGGTGTTCCAGGCGGTATTAATTGTGAAACAATTTCCACAATGTCTTAATTGTGTGCCAAACTCGTAACTCAGATAGTCATCTTTATGATCATATCATAGACATTTCATCCTCTTGTCATGATGATCTTCAACTTCACTCTGAAATTATTTGAACCATTCAATAATTCAGACTTGTGTTTCATCAAGTAAATATACTCTACATCTACTCGAATCATATGTGAAGTAAGAACATAACGATATTCACTGCATGCCTCAGCACTCATTGGACTGCACACATCAAAATGTGTTACTTCCAACAAGTTGCTATCTTGTTCCATTTTACTGAAAAACGAGGCTTTTTAGCCATCTTGCCCATGTGGTATGATTTGCATATCTCAAGTGATTCAAAATCAAGTGAGTCCAAACGATCCATCTGCATGGAGTTTCTTCATGCGTATACACCAATAGACATGGTTCGCATGTCTCAAACTTTTCAAAAACGAGTGAGTCCAAAGTTCCATCAACATGGAGCTTCTTCATGCGTTTTACACCAATATGACTTACATGGCAGTGCCACAAGTAAGTGGTACTATCATTACTATCTTATATCCTTTTGGCATGAAAATGTGTATCACTACGATCGAGATTCAATAAACCATTTCTTTAGGTGCAAGACCATTGAAGGTATTATTCAAATAAATAGAGTAACTATTATTCTCCTTAAATGAATAACAGTATTGCGATAGACATAATCCAATCATGTCTATGCTCAACGCAAACACCAAATCTCGATGGTAGAGGGCGTGTGATGCTTGATCACATCAACCTTGGAAACACTTCCAACACATATCGTCAGCTCACCTTTAGCTAGTCTCCGTTTATTCTGTAGCTTTTATTTCTAGTTACTAACACTTAGCAACCGAACCGGTATCTAATACCCTGGTGCTACTAGGAGTACTGGTAAAGTACACATTAACATAATGTATATCCAATATACTTCTATCGACCTTACCAACCTTCTTATCTACCAAGTATCTAGGGTAATTCTGCTCCAGTGGTTGTTCCCCAGAAGCACTTAGTCTCAGGTTTGGGTTCAACCTTGGGTTTCTTCACTAGAGCAGCAGCTGATTTGCCGTTTTATGAAGTATCCCTTCTTGCCCTTGCCCTTCTTGAAACTAGTGGTTTCACCAACCATCAACAATTGATGCTCCTTCTTAATTTCTACTTTCGCAGTGTCAAACATCGCGAATACCTCAAGGATCATCATATCTATCCCTGATATGTTATAGTTCATCACGAAGCTCTAGCAGCTTGGTGACAATGACTTTGGAGAAACATCACTATCTCATCTGGAAGATCAACTCCCACTCGATACAAGTGATTGTTGCACTCAGACAATCTGAGCACAAGCTCAACGATTGAGCTTTTCTCTCTTAGTTTCCTGGCTAAGAAAATCGTCGGAGGTCTCATACCTCTTGACGTGGGCACGAGCCTGAAATCTCAATTTCAGCCCTCGAAACATCTCATACGTTCCGCGATGTTTCGAAAACGTCTTTGGTGCCTCAACTCTAAACCGTTTAACTGAACTATCACGTAGTTATCAAAAGGTGTATGTCTGATGTTCGCAACATCCACAAACGACATTTGGGGTTCAGCACACTGAGTGGTGCATTAAGGACATAAGCTTTCTATTGTCCGCATAATCGCTACTGTCAACTTTCAACTATATTTTCTCTAGGAACATATCTAAACAGTGGAACTAAAGCGCGAGCTTACGACATAATTTGCAAAGATCTTTTGACTATGTTCAGGATAATTAAGTTCATCTTATGAACTCCCACTCGAGATAGACATCCTCCGGTCATCTAAGTGATTACATGATCCAAGTCAACTAGGCCGTGTCCGATCATCACGTGAGACGGTCTAGTCATCATCGGTGAACATCTTCATGTTGATCGTATCCTCCATACGACTCATGCTCGACCTTTCGGTCTCCGTGTTCGAGGCCATGTGCGTACATGCTAGGCTCGTCAAGTTAACCCTAAGTGTTTTCGTTGTGTAAAACTGTCTTACACCCGTTGTATGTGAACGTAAGAATCCATCACACCCGATCATCACGTGGTGCTTAGAAGCGACGAACTGTAGCAACGGTGCACAGTTAGGGGAGAACACTTCTTGAAATTTTGTAAGGGATCATCTTATTTACTACCGTTGTCCTAAGTAAACAAGATGCATAAACATGATAAACATCACATGCAATCAAATAGTGACATGATATGGCCAATATCATTTTGCTCCTTTTGATCTCCATCTTCGGGGCTCCATGATCATCATCGTCACCGGCATGACACCATGATCTCCATCATCATGATCTCCATCATCGTGTCTTCATGAAGTTGTCTCGCCAACTATTACTTCTACTACTATGGCTACCGGTTAGCAATAAAGTAAAGTAATTACATGGCGTTGTTCAATGACACGCAGGTCATACAATAAATCAAGACAACTCCTATGGCTCCTGCCGGTTATCATACTCATCGACATGCAAGTCGTGAATCCTATTACAAGAACATGATCAATCTCATACATCACATATCATTCATCACATTCTTCTTGGCCATATCACATCACATAGCATACCCTGCAAAAACAAGTTAGGCGTCCTCTAATTGTTGTTGCATGTTTTACGTGGCTGCTATGGGTTTCTAGCAAAACGTTTCTTACCACGCAAAACCACAACGTGATATGCCAATTGCTATTTACCCTTCATAAGGACCCTTTTCATCGAATCCGTTCCGACTAATGTGGGAGGCGGCACCGCTAGCCACCTTATGCACCAAGTGCATGTCAATCGGTGGAACCTGTCTCACGAAGAATGCGTGTAAGGTCGGTCCGGTCGCTTCATCCCACAATACCGTCGAAACAAGATTGGACTAGTAACGGTAAGCATATTGATCAAAATCAACGCCCACAACTACTTTGTGTTCTACTCGTGCAAAGAATCTACGCAATAGACCTAGCTCGATACCCTTTGTTGGGGAGCGTGGCGAAATTCAAAATTTTCCCACGTGTCACCAAGATCTATCTATGGAGAAACCAGCAGCGAGGGGAAGGAGAGTGCATCTACATACCCTTGTAGATCGCTAAGCGGAAGCGTTCAAGAGAACGGGGTTGAAGGAGTCGTACTCGTCATGATCCAAATCACCAGAGATCCTAGTGCCGAACGGACGGCACCTCCGCGTTCAACACACGTACAGCCCGGTGACGTCTCCCATGCCTTGATCCAGCAAGGAGAGTGGAAGAGGTTGAGGAAGACTCCATCCAGCAGCAGCACGATGGCGTGGTGGTGGTGGAGGAGCGTGGCAATCCTGCAGGGCTTCGCCAAGCACCGCGGGAGAGGAGGAGGACTTGGGAGAGGGGGAGGGCTGCGCCAGAACTTCGTGTTAAGCTCCCATGTGCCTCCCCACTATATATAGGGGTGGAGGGGCTGGTTTCTTGCCCTCCAAGTCCATTTGGGCGTTGGCCAAGGTGGGAGGAAAGAAATCCCATCATTTCCTTCCCCACCGATTGTTATCCCCCCTTTTTAGGGATCTTGATCTTATCCTTGGGATATGATCTTATTCCTTCTAAGGGGGATCTTGTGCGCTTGACCAGGGGTGTGGGGCCTTTCCCCACTACCCACGTTCATGTGGGCCCCCCATGCAGGTGGGCCCCACTCCGAACCTTCTAGAACCTTCCCGATACAATGCCGAAAAATCCGAACATTTTCGGTGGCCAAAATAGGACTTCCATATATAAATCTTTACCTCCGGACCATTCCGAACTCCTCGTGACGTCCGGGATCTCATCCGGGACTCCGAACAACATTCGGTAACCACATACAAACTTCCTTTATAACCCTAGCGTCATCGAACCTTAAGTGTGTAGACCCTACGGGTTCGGGAGACATGTAGACATGACCGAGACATTCTCCGGTCAATAACCAACAGCGGGATCTGGATACCCATGTTGGCTCCGACATGTTCCACGATGATCTCATCGGATGAACCACGATGTCAAGGACTCAATCGATCCCATATACAATTCCCTTTGTCTAGAGGTATAATACTTGCCCGAGATTCGATCGTCGGTATACCGATACCTTGTTCAATCTCGTTACCGGCAAGTCTCTTTACTCGTTCCGTAACACATCATCCCGTGATCAACCCCTTGGTCACATTGTGCACATTATGATGATGTCCTACCGAGTGGGCCCAGAGATACCTCTCCGTTTACGAAGTGACAAATCGATCTCGATCCATGTCAACCCGCAGACACTTTCGGAGATACCAGTAGTGCACCTTTATAGTCACCCGATTACGTTGTGACGTTTGATACACCCAAAGCACTCCTACGGTATCCGGGAGTTACACGATCTCATGGTCTAAGGAAGAGATACTTGACATTGGAAAAGCTCTAGCAAACGAACTACACGATCTTTGTGCTATGCTTAGGATTGGGTCTTGTCCATCACATCATTCTCCTAATGATGTGATCCGTTATCAACGACATCTAATGTCCATAGCAGAAACCATGACTATCTGTTGATCACAACGAGCTAGTCAACTAGAGGCTCACTAGGGACATATTGTGGTCTATGTATTCACACGTGTATTACGATTTCCGGATAATACAGTTATAGCATGAATAAAAGACAATTATCATGAACAAGGAAATATAATTATACTTTTATTATTGCCTCTAGGGCATATTTCCAACATGCTATCCATGTGCCAGAGCCATGAGTTGGTTGCGAGATCTTATGGGTTTCACCTCTAGCCTACCCCAACTTGTTTGGGACTAAAGGCTTTGTTGTTGTTGTTGTTGATGATGATGATGATGAGCTGTAAACCCCATTAGCTCGGCCTATATTTCTCTCCTTTACATTGGTAAATGATCCTAGCAGTTGAGTAAAAAGAAAAGTTGTTGAACTCTCATATGATGTAAATCCTTGCCTTCGGTACAATTTTTTCTATAGTTAATTTTTTTAGTGTGGGGTATCCATCATGTGTATCTCTTTGGTCTGGCTTATGCACTCCAACAAAGAGACATGTTCTGAGAAATCCACTCCTGATTTTCAAAGAGTATAAGTGTATTGTTCATGCAGCCCTTGGAGAAAGAACAAACTCAACAAGGCAAGCAAACACGTGGAGTAGGTTGAGGACCTCAGTCAGCTCTCTGGGCATTCGAGGAGGTACTACTATTTCACCGAACAACAAGGTCACATCAAGGCGACATGAAGTCGAACGTCGGCATCTATGACATCCTGCCATTGAATTCAAAACACGATAGCGGTACCGATTATGTAAGATATCATGGTATCCTCTGTTTGGGACACCAGTTATTATAAACCTGACTAGAAGTTGTATCTAGCACCAGTATTTACGTATCCCTTGCATGTTAGACCAAAATGTAGAATTTTCTCACTAGACATGCATAACTGAGATACACCATCAAAATTTTTTCAAGTATTTGTGCGGCCTAGATTGTGGTAACTAAGTTAAATTATTTTCTCAAGATGGGCAGGCACGGCAACGCGCGCTTTGATGATCTAGTAAGGAGTGGAAAGAGCCTAAGATTGGGGATGCCCGAGGTGCCCCAAGGTAATATTCAAGGACTCCCATGCAACTAAGCTTGAGGATGCCCCGGAAGGCATCTCCTCTTTCTTCTAACGATCATTGGTAATTTTACTTGGAGCTATATTTTTATTCATCATCACATGATATGCGTAAATCTTGGAGCGTCGTGTGCTTTTTATTTTTCTTTTAATAAATGCACCATGCTGGTATGAGATAGTCCTTGGTTGATTTATAGAATGCTCTTTGCACTTCACTTATATCTTTTGAGTATGGCTTTATAGACTGCTTCATGTGCTTCACTTGTATCATTTGAAGTTTGGATTGCCTGTTTCCCTACACTTATAAAACCGCCATTTGTAGAATGCTCTTTTTTTCACTTATATTTGTTAGAGCATGGGCATATCTTTTGTAGAAATAATTAAACTCTCTTGCTTCACTTATATCTATTTAGAGAGATGGCAGGAATTGGTCATTCACATGGTTAGTCATAAAATCTTACATAAAACTTGTAGATCACTGAATATCATATGTTTGATTCCTTGGAATAGTTTTGCGATATAAAGATGGTGATATTAGAGTCATGCTAGTGAGTAATTGTGGATTGGTAGAAATACTTGTGTTGAGGTTTGTGATTCCCTAAGCATGCACGTAAGGTCAACCGTTATGTGATGAAGTCGGAGCATGATTTATTTATTTGATTGTCATCCTTTGTGTGGAGGTCGGGATCGCGCGATGCTTAAATCCTACCAACCCTTCCCCTAGGAGCATGCGTGTAGTACTTTGTTTTGATGGCTAATAAATTTTTGCAATAAGTATGTGAGTTCTTTATGACTAATGTTGAGTCCATGGATTATACGCACTCTCACCCTTCCACAATTGCTAGCCTCTTCGGTACTATGTATTGCCCTTTCTCGCCTCGAGAGTTGGTGCAAACTTTGCCGGTGCATCCAAACCCTGTGATATGATACACTGTATCACACATAAGCCTCCTTATATCTTCCTCAAAACAGCCACCATACCTACCTATCATAGCATTTCCATAGCCATTCCAAGATATATTGCCATGCAACTTCCATCATTATCATATACTTGACTTGAGCGTTCATTGTCATATTGCTTTACATGATCGTAAGATAGCTAGCATGATATTTTGATGGCTTGTCTGTTTTTTGATATCTTTGCTATGCTAGATCATCACACATCCTAGTACACTGCCAGAGGCATTCATATAGAGTCATATTGTTCTAGATATTGAGTTGTAATATTGAGTTGTAAGTAAATAAAAGTGTGATGATCATCATTATTAGAGAATTGCCCCGGTGAGGGAAGGATGATGGAGACTATGATTCCCCTGCAAGTTGGGATGAGACTACAGACTTTAAAAATAAAATAAAAGAGGCCAAAGAAGCCCAAATAAAAAAAGAGGCCAAAGAAGCCCACCAAAAAATGAGAGAAAAGAAGAGAAGGGGCAATGTTACTCTCCTTTTACCACACTTGTGCTTCAGAGTAGCACCATGTTCTTCATATAGAGAGTCTCTTGAGTTATCACTTTCATATACTAGTGGGAATTTTCATTATAGAAATTGGCTTGTATATTCTGATGATGGGCTTCCTCAAATGCCCAAGGTCTTCATGAGCAAGCAAGTTGGATGCACACACACTTAGTTTTTAGTTTGAGCTTTCATACACTTATAGCTCTAGTGCATCCGTTGCATGGCAATCCCTACTCACTTGCAAAGATATCAATTAATGGGCATCTCCATAGCCCATTAATTTGCCTAGTTGATGCGATACTTTCTCCCTTTTGTTCTTCTCCACACAACCTCCATCATCATATTCTATTCCACCAATAGTGCTATATCCATGGCCCACGCTCATGTATTGCATGAAAGTTGAAAGAGTTTGAGAATACTAATGTATGAAACAATTGCTTGGCTAAACCAGGGTTGTGCGTGATTTAAATACTTTGTGTGGTGAAGATGGAGCACAGCCAGACCATATGATTTTGTAGGGATAACTTTCTTTGGCCATGTTATTTTGAAAAGTCATGATTGCTTTATTAGTATGCTTGAAGTATTATTGTCTCAATGTAAAATGATAGACTATTGCTTTGAATCACTCGTGTTTTAGTATTCATGCCATGATTAGATTACACGATCAAGATTATGCTAGGTAGCATTCCAAATCATAAATTATCTTTTTTATCATTTACCTACTCGAGGACGAGCAGGAATTAAGCTTGGGGTTGCTGATATGTCTCCATCGTATCTATATTTTTCTATTGTTCCATGCCAATATTCTACAACTTTTACATACTTTTGGCAACTTTTTATACTATTTTTGGGACTAACATATTGATCTAGTGCCCAGTGCCAGTTCCTGTTCGTTGCATGTTTTTTGTTTCACAGAAAATCCATATCAAACAGAGTCCAAACGCGATAAAAACTTCCGGAGAATTTTTTGGAATATATGTGATTTTTGGGAAAAAGAATCAACGCGAGACGATGTGTGAGGAGTCCACGAGGCAGGGGGCGCGCCCCAGGGGGTAGGGCGCGCCCCTGACCCTCTTGACCACTCTATAAGACGGTTGGTGCACTTATTTCGCCACAAGAAAGCCAATATCCTAATAAAAATCGTGTCCAAACTACAGCCCAATCGGAGTTATGGATCTCTGGGAATTTAAGAAACGGTGAAAGGGCAGAATCAGGGAGCGCAGAAACAGAAGGAAACAGAGAGAGAGAGAACCAATCTTGGAGGGGCTCTCGCCCCTCCGCCGCCATGGAGGCCATGGACCAGAGGGGAAACCCTTCTCCCATCAAGGGGGAAGGTCAAGGAAGAAGAAGAAGAAGAAGGGGGCTCTCTCCCGGTGGTGCCGGAACACTGCTGGGGCCATCACCGTACCGACGATCTACACCAACAACTTCACCGCCGTCATCACCAACTCTCTCCCCCTCTATGCAGCGGTGTAACACCTCTTCTCCCCGCTGTAATCTCTACTTGAACATGGTGCTCAATGCTATATATTATTTCCCAATGATGTATGGCTATCCTATGATGTTTCGGTAGATCCGTTTTGTCCTATGGGTTCATTGATGATCGTGATTGGTTTGAGTTGCACATTTCATTATTGGTGCTGTTCTACGGTGCTCTCCGTGTCGCGCAAGCATGAGGGATCCCCACTATAGGGTTTGCAATATGTTCATAATTTGCTTATGGTGGGTGGCATGAGTGACAGAAGCACAGACCAGAGTAAGTAGGTTGTTTGCGTATGGGAATAAAGAGGACTTAATACTTTAATGCTATGGTTGGGTTTTACCTTAATGATCTTTAGTAGTTGCGGATGCTTGCTAGAGTTCCAATCATAAGTGCATATGATCCAAGGAGAGAAAGTATGTTAGCTTATGCCTCTCCCTCATATAAAATTGCAATAGTGATTACCGGTCTAGTTATCGATTGCCTAGGGACAAATAACTTTCTCATGACAAAAAGCTCTCTACTAAAACTAACTTAGTTGTGTGTTCATCTAAACAGCCCCTACTTTTTATTTACGCGCTCTTTATTATCTTTCAAATCTATCCAACAACACCTACAAAGTACTTCTAGTTTCATACTTGTTCTAGGTAAAGCAAAGGTTAAGCGTGCGTAGAGTTGTATCGGTGGTTGATAGAACTTGAGGGAATATTTGTTCTACCTTTATCTCCTTGTTGGGTTCGACACTCTTACTTATCAAAAGAGGCTACAACTGATCCCCTATACTCGTGGGTTATTAGGCATCACGGGAACAGTTTTCTGTGATGTGCAACTTTCCAATTCGACAGAAGGTACAACTACCTCATCAAGTTCTACTTTCCTCCCACTCACTTCTTTCGAGAGACACACCTTCTCTAGAAAGGACTCTTTCTTGGCAACAAAGATCTTGCCTTCAGATCTATGGGAGAAGGTATACCCAGTAGTTTCTTTAGGGTATCCTATGAAGACATACCTCTCCCCTTTGGGTTCGAGCTTATCAGGTTGAAGTTGTTTGACATAAGCATCGCATCACCAAACTTTAAGAAACGACAGCTTAGGTTTCTTTCCAAACCATAGTTCATACGGTGTTGTCTCGACGAATTAGACGGTGCCCTATTTAATGTGAATGCGGCTGTCTCTAATGCATAACCCCAAAATGATAGTGGCAAATCGGTAAGAGACATCATATGATGTACCATATCTAATGAAGTACAGTTACGATGTTAGGACACACTATTACGTTGTGGTGTTCTAGGTGGCGTGAGTTATGAAATAATTCCACATTGTCTTAAATGAAGGCCAAACTCGTAACTCAAATATTCACCTCCGTGATCAGATCGTAGAAACTCTATTTTTTCTTTCAATGATTCTCCACTTCACTCTGAAATTCTTTGAACTTTTCAAAGTTTGAGACATGTGTTTCATTCAATAGATATATCCATACCTACTCTAATCATCTGTGAAGGTCAGAAAATAATGATACCAGCCGCGTGCCTCAACACTCATCAGACCGCATACATCGGTATGTATTATTTCCATTAAGTCATTAGCTCGCTCCATTGTTCCAGAGAACAAAGTTTTAGTCATCTTACCCATTAGGCATGGTTCGCAAGTATCAAATGATTCATAATCAAGTGATTCCAAAAGTCCATCTGCATGGAGTTTCTTCATGCGCTTTACACCAATATGGCCTAAACGGAAGTGCCACAACACTACTAGGAAAAACCTTACCAGTACCATGGGTTTTTTGCATAGCAGTAGCATGGGTGCCCGCGCTACTGCTATGGCACTACACCTAAATTTTAGCAGTAGCGCATTTTCTACGCCATGCTACGGATATTCTAAGTACTATTAGCGCTGGTTTCTCCTCCCATGCTACTACTATCGCATGTACTAGTAGCGCTGCATTTCCACCCCACGCTACAACTAACTAATTAGAAATTAAAAAATTCAAATTCAAATGCAGTATTCATGGATGGAAATTTAGATGCATTTGCTTCACCAACAATGATTAGTAGTAGCATCAACATACCATCTAATTCAGCATAGGAGTTGCACGTAAGGGAAAATTACCACCAACACTAGCTAATAATCATCATAGCTAGTCATTACCACCAACATTGTCTAATCATCATAGCTACATAGTGTAGCACATCATCATCTTGAAACTCATTCTAGCTAGCTAATCACTCCTACTGCTCTCTCTCTTAGGTAAAATAGCATAGAACATGTCGAGCGCACCTGATTCATCATATTGAAGCATGCAGATGAACCTGTCTCCTAATTGTGGGTTGCGCTTCTGATTGCTGCCCCCTAGTACTTCTCTGCGATCCTTCACAATTTTGTTCCAGTCTATGACTATTAAGACTTGCTCACTTCTAGAAATCCTGAATGCACTCATGTGCAATGTAGGATGTATTGTACATATGCTAACCATGGACATGCGACCTTTAGCCTCGATCCATTGAGGTACAACTATCATCAGGAGTCCCTGTTGAAGAACATCATAGTAACATACTTAGCAATGAAGTTTAGCTTAAAAATAATGTATGCAAAATATGCACTGAGGATAAATAGTAAAATCTTACCATCTTTTCTAAATAGATGTGACCGTAGTTCAATACGAACACTATTGGTCGCACGTTTTGAATACTAAGATTTTCAAGTTTATGAAAATAATTTGTCTTGATAGTATGAATCCTCAAGCCATGAAACATAATGATTTGTCTCCTCGCAGTTTAGTTCAGCCCCGGGACAGTAGTAGGTCATGTCTACCAAGCGTCGGACATGTTTTCTTGAATGGAAATAAGCTGTCAATAGAAATTAGTTGTCAACTATTTTAGAATAAACAATATCCAAGATGTAAATATGGTTGAGAAACTTACATGATGGTAGAACTGGAGGCGTCTGCACATCGACCCAGATGTCGATATTATCTTCAGTATGATCTTCCGGACGAATATCGAAGATGATAAGCATATCGGGCTCAAATGCATAAGCCTTGCATAGTGCTCTCCATTGTTTGCATTCAAAATGGGTGTAGGTGTCTATATTGTATAATTTTGTGAGAAAACTATAACCATGCTCGGTCCTCAAGTTAACTCTTTTTACCTCCATAGTTTCCATAGTACTGAAACCAACCTTATCCAAGACATATATTCTTGCATGGCAAGGGATACGCTAGTAGAATAGTAAAAAAAATTATAAGTTGAAGCAAAGAAGCATATGTCAAGCTTAATTACGAAAAAAGACTTGCCGTTGTGACTTACTGTATGCACTTCGAAATTCTCATCCAGCTTGATGCTGAAGCGCCTACCACCAACTAGGTGAGTCATGTCGCACAGGCCACGCTCTTCTTTGCAGTATTCGCACATATCGAATTCCCTTTCGCTATCATCGTCAGACATTTCCTATGTTCATAGTTGAAACAGACGTGCATTCAATAAGCAAAACTAAATCATAAAACGAATTAGTATTCAAATTAGCATGCATTCAATAAGAAAACTAAATCATCCCTTGCATCCGTACATCGTCGAATATTATCACTGATACATCTCGAATAGTATCATACATATAACATCACTAATACAGCTAGAACCCTAGCGAACGACAGGTATCGGCGCGGGCGGTGGACACCCAAAGAGAAGGAACCATCACAGAATCATAGCTCCAGTGAGATCACTGAAGAACCATCTAGGTACTGTCGAACCTGCCCTCCAACGCAACCATGTATCGACGGACGTGCTCATCCTCCTCGCTGACACGGTGACATACCACCTCCGCAGTGGACGAGGGCCTCCCTACCGTCACTGGCCCACGCGACCGCCACCAAAGAAGGTCAGGGTCAACAACGGGCTGCCTCGTCACCAAGTTGCGCGCCCCGGAAGGTAGCACCTCCCAGTACCAGCCCGACGGAGCCCAGTCCCGGAGATGGCCCCTATAATCAAGCAAGCCTCCTCCGCCGAGTCGACGACGAGGATGCGGGCCAGGCATCATCGACGTCGAGAACAAATGCTTAATTATCAAAACAAAATTAATAAGCACTTAGCAAAATTCGGCATGACCTTTGCTAAAAGCAAGACAGATCGAGCGCGTGAATTTGCCATAATGTAAACGAATCGATATTCAGACAAACATAGGTCACTCGAAAAAATATGACATGTCCAAAATGTGACATGTTCAAAATATGACATGTCCACTGCAAATTTGCATATAACACGAAAAATCGCTTTAACTAAAAAAATAACAACAATTGCTTTAACTAAAAACAATACCTAGAATTCTGTTAACTACACCTAAAACAACTAAAACACCTATAATTCTATTAAATACACCCAAAACACCTAAATTCCATTGACCTAGATAAATTTATGTCCTAATTTAAAAACCTAGCTAAATTTCTGTCCTAATTTAAAAACCTAGGGTTCATACTACCTAATCTATCCTAGCTAGGGTTCGATCATAACCTACATTATTGTAAGAACCTACATTTTTTCAACTAGATAGGGTTCAAAATATCTACTCTCTAATAACTATAACTAGGGAGGGAAGAGGAGGAGGAAGGAGGAGGAGTACCTCTCCTTTGGAGGAGGAGGGTCGGGCTGGGGGCGGGGGGGGCGGGCGTGGGCGGGCGGCCAGCAGGGGAGGAGGGCCAACGCGGGGGAGGGCGGCCGTCGGGGGAGGAGGGTCAGCCAGGGAGGAGGGTCGGCATAGGCGGGGATGGTGGCCGGAGCGGTGGATTGAGGGAGAGTGTGAGCGTGGTTGTGTGTGAGGGAGAGAGAGGGGTGCGCGAGCCGACGGGGGGGAGAGGAAGCAGAGATGGGCTTAGCAGCAGCATAGGGAAGGGGGCCAGCACTATAGCTAAAGGGGCCAAGAGCGTGGCCCATTAACAGTAGCGTTGGGCAGGAAATCACGCGCTGCTGCTAACATGCGCTTGCAGCGCTGGTTTTGTCAGGTGCTACTGCTAAATAGCAGTAGCGTGGGGTGTTTACCCAACGCTACTGCTAAATTTCTACCTATAAGCATTTTTCTAGTAGTGCAAGTATGTTGCACTATCATTATCAGGTTTGCATATTTTAGCATCAATATTATGAATATGTGTATCATTACGATCGAGATCTATTAAACCATTCACATTGGGTGTATGACCATAGAAGGTTTTGTTCATGTAAACAGAACAACAGTTGTTGACTTAAATGAATAAACTTATTGCAATAAACACGATCTAATCATGTTCATGCTCAACGCAAACACCAAATAACATTTATTTAGGTCAACACTAATCTTGAAGGTAGAGAGAGTGTGCCATGGTGACCATATCAATCTTGTAAACACTTACAACACATCGTCACCTCGCCCTTAACTAGTCTCCATTTATTCTGCAACTCCTGCTTCGAGTTACTAATCTTAGCAACTCAACTGGTATCAAATACCCAGGGGCTACTACAAGCACCAGTAAGGTACACATCAATAACATGTATATCAAATATACCTCTGTTTACTTTACCATCCTTCTTATCTGCCAAGTATTTGGGGCAGTTCCGCTTCGAGTGACCATTTCCTTCGCAGTAGAAGCACTAACCTTCAGGCTTGGGTCTTGCTTTGGGCTTCTTCATGGGAGCGGAAACTTCCTTGCTGTTCTTCTTGAAGTTCCCTTTCTTTCCCTTGCCTTTTTTCTTAAAACTGGTGGTCTTGTTAACCATCAACACTTGATGCTCTTTCTTGATTTCTTCCGCCGATTTCAGCATCGCAAAGAGCTTGGGAATTGTTTCGTCATCCCTTGCATATTATAGTTCATCACAAAGCTCTAGTAGCTTGGTGATAGTGGCTGGAGAAATCTTTCAATCACTATCTTATCTAAAAGATTAACTCCCACTTGATTCAAGCGATCGTAGTACCCAGACATTCTGAGCACATGCTCACTGGCTGAGCTATTCTCCTCCATCTTGTAGGCGAAATACTTGTTAGAGGTCTCATACTTCTCAACATGGGCATGAGCCTGAAATACCAATTTAAACTCTTGGAACATCTCATATGTTCCATGGCATTCAAAACGACTTTGGAACCCCGATTCTAAGCCGTAAAGCATGGCGCACTAAACTATCAAGTAGTCATCAGATCGAGCTTGCCGAACGTTCATAATGTCTTCATCAGCCCCTGCAGCAGGTCTGTCACCTATTGGTGCATCAAGGACATAATTCTTCTGTGCGGCAATGAGGATAATCCTCAGATCACGGACCCAGTCCGCATTATTTCTAACATCATTTTTCAACTTAGTTTTCTCTAGGAACATATTATAAACAGAGAGGCTACATCGCGAGCTATTGATCTACAACATAATTTGCAAAGATATTTTGACTATGTTCATGATAAATTTCAGTTCAAATAATTAAATTACTAATGAACTCCCACTTAAATCAACATCCATCAAGTTGTCTAAGTGATACATGATCCAAACAAACTAACCCATGTCCGATCATCACGTGAGATGGGGTAGTCTTCAATGGTGAACATATCTATGTTGATCATATCTACTATATGACTCACATTCGACCTTTCGGTCTCTAGTGTTACGGGACCATGTTTGTACATGCTACGCTCGTCAAGTTTAACCCAAGTATTCTGCTTGTGCAATACTGGCTTACACCCATTGTATGTGAACATAGAGTCTATTACACCCGATCATCACGAGGTGCTTCGAAACGACGAACTTTAGCAACGATACATACCCGGGGAGAACACTTTTATTTTGAAATTAAGTGAAAGGATCATCTTATAATGCTACCGTCGTTCTAAGAAAAATAAGATGCATAAAGGATAAACATCACATGCAATCAAAATATGTGACATGATATGGCCATCACCATCTTGTGCTTTGATCTCTATCTCCAAAGCATCATCATGATCTCCATCGTCACCGGCTCGACACCTTGATCTCCATCGTTGCGTCGGGGTTGTCTCGCCAACTATTTCTTCCACAACTATTGCTAACGCATAGCGATAAAGTAAAGCAATTACATGGCACTTAATGATTGACACACATTTCATACAATAACTAGAAGACAACCACAAGGCTCCTGCCGGTTGTCGATATTACAAAACATGATCATCTCATACAACAATGTATATCACATCACGTCTTGACCATATCACATCACAACATACTCTGCAAAAACAAGTTAGACGTCCTCTACTTTGTTATTGCAAGTTTTACGTGGCTTCTACGAGCAACTAGGAAGAACTATGTTTACCTGCGCAAAAACCACAACGGTGATTATCAAGTTTGATGTTTTAACCTTCTTCAAGGACCGACCGTAGTCAAATTTGATTCAACTAAAGTAGGAGAAATAGACACCCGCCAGCCACCTTTATGCAAAACAAGTTGCATGTCAGTCGGTGGAACCAGTCTCATGTACGTGGACATGTAAGGTTAGGCCAGGTCGCTTCATCCCACAATACCGCCGAATCAAAATAAGATGTTGGTGGTAAGCAGTATGAACATCACCGCCCACAACTCCTTTGTGTTCTACTCGTGCATATCATCTACGCATAGACCTAGCTCATGATGCAACTGTTGGGGAACATTTCATGGAAAAAAGTTCTACCCACACGCAAGATCTTATCCATAGAGATGCATAGCTACGAGAGTGGGAGAGCATCGACATACCCTTGTAGATCGCTAAGCGGAAGCATTTATCACCCGGTTGATGTAGTCGTACTCTTCGCGGTCTGATCATGATCCAACCGATCTATTGCCGAACGGACGGCACCTCCGACTTTAGCACGCGTGCGGCTCGATGGCGTCTCCTCCTTGATCCAGCAAGTAGGAGAGGAGAAGTAGATGGGATCACAACCAACACGACGGCATGGTGGTGATGGAGGTGGTGGAGTACTGATAGCGCTTCGCTAAGCGTCGCCTGGACGAGGCGGTGGAACTACGGAGTAATGGGAGAGAGAGGGGCGCCAAGGGCTTGGTTTGTTCTCTTGGGGCGCCCACTCCCCTCTATATATAGGTGTAGGGGCATGGCAAACAGCCCCTCCAAGCCCTAGGGCGCAGCTATGGGTAAAAGGACTTGGACTCCAAGTCCAATCCTATTCCTACTAGGACTCCTTCCTTTTTTGCCTTCCCTAGCCACATGTGCTTTTGAGGACTTGGTGCACGTAGTCCAGTAAGTCCAGTGCGCCTCCCCGCAGTCGATGCTAGCCCTTGGGTCATGGTGGACCCACTTGTGGACTTCCTGACCTCTCTGGAATTCTTCGGAACCTTCTGGAAGCTTCCCGATACAATACCAAAAAATCGTACCTTTTTTCGAAACCCAAACTATGACTTCCATATATAAATATTTACCTCTCGACCATTCTGAGACTCCTCGTGACATCCGGGATCTCATCCGGGACTCCGAACAACATTTGGTTACTGAAGGAAATATGCCCTAGAGGCAATAATAAAGTTATTATTTATTTCCTTATTTCATGATAAATGTTTATTATTCATGCTAGAATTGTATTAACCGGAAACATAATACATGTGTGAATATATAGACAAACAGAGTGTCACTAGTATGCCTCTACTTGACTAGCTTGTTAATCAAAGATGGTTATGTTTCCTAACCATGAACAAGGAGTTGTTATTTGATTAACAAGGTCACATCATTAGTTGAATGATCTGATTGACATGACCCATTCCGTTAGCTTAGCACACGATCGTTTAGTATGTTGCTATTGCTTCCATCATGACTTATACATGTTCCTATGACTATGAGATTATGCAACTCCCGTTTACCGGAGGAACACTTTGTGTGCTACCAAACGTCACAACGTAACTGGGTGATTATCAAGGTGCTCTATAGGTGTCTCCGAAGGTACTTGTTGAGTTGGCGTATTTCAAGATTAGGATTTGTCACTCTGAATGTCGGAGAGGTATCTCTGGGCCCTCTCGGTAATACACATCACTTAAGCCTTGCAAGCATTGCAACTAATGAGTTAGTTGCGAGATGATGTATTACGGAATGAGTAAAGAGACTTGCCGGTAATGAGATTGAACTAGGTATTGGATACCGACAATCGGATCTCGGGCAAGTAACATACCGATGACAAAGGGAACAACGTATGTTGTTGTGCGGTTTGACCGATAAAGATCTTCGTAGAATATGTAGGAACCAATATGGGCATCCAGGTCCCGCTATTGGTTATTGACCGGAGACGTGTCTCGGTCATGTCTACATTGTTCTCGAACCGTAGGGTCCTGCACGCTTAAGATTTCGATGATGGTTATATTATGAGTTTATGAGTTTTGATGTACCGAAGGAGTTCGAGTCCCGGATGAGATCGGGATATGACGAGGAGTCTCAAAATGGTCGAGACGTAAAGATCGATATATTGGACGACTATATTCGAGTTCGGAAAGGTTCCGAGTGATTCGGTATTTTGAGTCTGGGAGAGTTACGGAATTCGCCGGAGAAGTATTGAGCCTTATTGGGCCTGGAAAGAGAGAGGGCTGCCTAGGGCAGGCGCGCGCCCCATGGCCTAGTCCGAATTGGACTAGGGGAGGGCCGCACCCCTCCTTCCTTCCCTTCTCTCTTCCCTTCCTTGTCTCCTACTCCTAATACATGGAAGGACTCCTAGTTGGACTAGGAAAGGGGGAATCCTACTCCCGGTGGGAGTAGGACTCCCCTAGGGCGCGCCATAGAAGAGGCCGGCCCTCCCCTCCTCCACTCCTTTATATACGGGGGTAGGGGGCACCCCATGGACACACAAGTTGATCATTGAGATCCTTCCTTAGCCGTGTGCGGTGCCCCCCTCCACGATATTACACCTCGGTCATATTGTAACGGTGCTTAGGCGAAGCCCTGCGACAGGAGAACATCAAGATCATCACCACGCCGTCGTGCTGACGGAACTCCTCCCCGCGCCTCTGCTGGATCGGAGATCGGGGTGCGTCATCGAGTTGTACGTGTGTCAAGAACTCGGAGGTGCCGGAGTAACGGTGCTTGGATCGGTTGGACCAGGAGGACGTACGACTACTTCCTCTACGTTGCGTCAACGCTTCCGCTTCGGTCTCACGAGTGCACGAGACAACACTCTCCCTCTCGTTGCTATGCATCACCATGATCTTGCGTGTGCGTAGGAAATTTTTTGAAATTACTACGTTCCCCAACAGTGGCATCCGAGCCTTGGTTTTATGGTTTGATGTTATATGCACGAGTAGAACACAAGTGAATTGTGGGCGATATAAGTCATCGCTTACCAAAGATGTCATACTTTGGTTGGCGGTATTGTTGGATGAAGCGGCCGGACCGACATTACGCCAGACGCTTACGCGAGACTGGTTTTACCGCCGTGCTATGCACACGGTGACTAGCGGTGTCGGTTTCTCCAACATTAGTTGAACCGAGTGTGGCTACGCCCGGTCCTTGCGAAGGTTAAAACAGCACCAACTTGACAAACTATCGTTGTGGTTTTGATGCGTAGGTAAGAACGGTTCTTGCTCAGCCCGTAGCAGCCACGTAAAATTTGCAACAACAAAGTAGAGGACGTCTAACTTGTTTTTGCAGGGCATGTTGTGATGTGATATGGTCAAGACGTGATAAGATATAAGTTGTTGTATGAGATGATTATGTTTTGTTGTAATTATCGGCAACTGGCAGAAGCCCTATGGATGTCTCTTTGTTGCATAAGATGCAAGTGCCAAATAATTGCTTTACTTTATCGCTATACGATAGCAATAGTTGCAAGAGCAATAGTTGGTCAGACAACCATGTGATGACACATTGATATAGATCAAGATGATGAAGATCATGGTGTCGTGCCGATGACAATAGAGATCATGACAGTACTTTGGAGATGGAGATCAAAGGCACAACATGATCATGGCCATGTCATGTCACATATTTTGATTGCATATGATGTTTATCTATTATACATCTTATTCTTGCTTTGATTGACGGTAGCATTTTAAGATGATCTCTCACTAATTATCAAGAAGTGTTCTCCCGAGTATGCACCGCTGCCAAAGTTCGTCGTGCCTGCACACCACGTGATGATCGGGTGTGATAAGCTCTCGTCCATCTACAACGGGTGCAAGCCAGTTTTGCACACGCAGAATACTCAGGTTAAACTTGACGAGCCTAGCATATGCAGATATGGCCTCGGAACACAGAGACCGAAAGGTCGAGCGTGAATCATATAGTAGATATGATCAACATGAGATGTTCACCATTGAAAACTAATCCGTCTCACGTGATGATCGGTTATGGTTTAGTTGAATTTGGATCACGTGATCACTTAGAGGACTAGAGGGATGTCTGTCTAAGTGGGAGTTCTTAAGTAATATGATTAATTGAACTTAAATTTATCATGAACTTAGTCCTGGTAGTATTTTGCAAATTATGTTGTAGAACAATAGCTTGCATTGTTGCTTTCATATGTTTACTTTGATATGTTCCTAGAGAAAATTGTGTTGAAAAATGTTAGTAGCAATGATGCGGATTCGATCCGTGATCCGAGGTTTATCCTCATTCTTTGCCTGTAAGAATTATGTCCTTAATGCACCGTTAGGTGATGGACCTATTGCAGGAGCGGATGTAGGCGTTATGAACGCGTTTGGCTAGCTCAATATGATGACTACTTGATAGTTTTGTGCACCATGCTTTATGGCTTAGAATCGGGACTTCAAAGATGTTTTGAACATCATGGAGCATATGAGATGTTCCAGAATTGAAGTTAATATTTCAAGCAAATACCCGAGTTGAGAGATATGAAGTCTCCAACAAGTTCTATAGCTAAAAGATGGAGGAGAATCGCTCAACTAGTGAGCATATGCTCGATTGTCAGGTACTACAATCGCTTGAATCAAGTGGGAGTTAATCTTCCAAATAAGATATTGATTGACTGAATTCTCTAGTCACCATCACCAAGTTAGTAGAACTTCGTGATGAACTATAGTCTGCAAGGGATGATGAAAATGATTCCCGAGTTTTTCATGATGATGAAATCGATGAAGGTAGAAATCAAGAAAGAACATCAAGTGTTGATGGTTAACAAGACCACTAGTTTCAAGAAAAGGGGCAAAGGGATAGAAGGGAACTTCAAGAAGAACGGCAAGCAAGTTGCTGGTCAAGTGAAGAAGCCCAAGTCTGGACCTAAGCCTGAGACTAAGTTCTTCTACTGCAAAGGGACTGGTCACTGGAAGTAGAATTACCCCAAGTATTTGGCGGATAAGAAGGATGGCAAAGTGAACAAAGGTATATTTGATATACATGTTATTGATGTGTACTTTACTAGTGTTTATAGCAACCCCTCGGTATTTGGTACTGGTTTAGTTGCTAAGAATAGTAACTCGAAACGGGAGTTGCAGAATAAACAGAAACTAGTTAAGGGTGAAGTGACGATGTGTGTTGAAAGTAGTTTCAAGATTGATATGATCATCATCGCACACTCCCTATACTTTCGGGATTAGTGTTAAACCTAAATAAATGTTATTTGGCGCTTATGCTGAGCATGAATATGATTTGATCATGTTTATTGCAATATGGTTATTCATTTAAAATCAGAGAATAATTGTTGTTCGCTTACATGAATAAAACCTTATATGGTTACACACCCAATGAAAATGGTTCATTGGATCTCGATCATAGTGATACACATATTCATAATATTGAAACCAAAAGATGCAAAGTTAATAATGATAGTGCAACTTATTTGTGGCAATCGCCATTTAGGTCATATTGGTATAAAGCGATGAAGAAACTCCATGTTGATGGGATTTTGGAATCACTTGATTATGAATCACTTGATGCTTGCGAACCATGCCTCATGGGCAAGATGACTAAAACTCCGTTCTCCGAATAAAGGCAGCGAGCAACCGACTTATTGGAAATAATACATCTCGATGTATGCGATCCAATGAGTGTTAAGGCTCATGGCGGGTATCGTTATTTTTCGACGTTCACAGATGATTTGAGCAGATATGGGTATATCTACTTGATGAAACATAAGTCTGAAATAGTTGAAAGGTTCAAAGAATTTCAGAGTGAAGTGGAAAAATCATCGTGACAAGAAAATAAGGTTTCTACGATCTGATCGCAGAGACAAATATTTGAGTTACGAGTTTGGTCTTCAATTAAAACAATGTGGAATAGTTTCACAAATTCATGCCACCTGGAACACCACATCATAATGGTGTGTCCGAACATCATAACCGTACTTTATTGGATATAGTACAATCTATGATGTTTCTTACCGATTTACCAATATCATTTTGGGATCATGCATTAGATACAGCTGCATTCACATTAAAAACGGCACCATCTAAATCCGTTGAGATGACACTATATGAACTATGGTTTAGCAAGAAACCCAAGTTGTCGTTTCTTAAAGTTTGGAGTTGCGATGCTTATGTGAAAAAGTTTCATCCTGATAAGCTCAAACCCAAATCGGAGAAGTGCGTCTTCATAGAATACCCAAAGAAAATTGTTGGGTACACCTTCTATCACAGATCCGAAGGCAAGATATTCGTTGCTAAAAATTGATCCTTTCTAGAGAAGGAGTTTCTCTCGAAAGAAGTGAGTGGGAGGAAAGTAGAACTTAATGAGGTAATTGTACCTTCTCCCTAATTGGAAAATAGTTCATCACTGAAATCAGTTCCAGTGATTCCTACACCAATTAGTGAGGAAGCTAATGATGATGATCATGAAACTTCAGATCAAGTTATTACAGAATCTCGTAGGTCTTCCAGAGTACGGTCCGCACCAGAGTGGTACGGTAATCCTGTTCTGAAAGTCATGTTACTAGACCATGATGAACCTACGAACTATGAGGAAGCGATGATGAGCCCAGATTCCGCAAAATGGCTTAAGGCCATGAAATCTGAGATGGGATCCATGTATGAGAACAAAGTGTGGACTTTGGTGGAGTTGCCCGATGATCGGCAAGCCATATTGTATAAATGGATCTTCAAGAGGAGACGTTGATAGTAGTGTTACTATCTACAAAACTCGACTTGTCGTAAAAAGGTTTTTTTGACAAGTTCAAGGTGTTGACTACAATGAGTTTTTCTCAACTGTAGCGATGCTTAAGTCTGTCCGAATCATGTTAGCAATTGCCACAATTTATGAAATTTGGCAAATGGATGTAAAAAACTGCATTCCTGAATGGGTTTCTGGAGGAAGAGTTGTATATGATGCAACCAGAAGGTTTTATTGATCCAAAGGGAGCTAACAAAGTGTGCAAGCTCCAGCGATCCATCTATGGACTGGTGTAAGCATCTCGGAGTTGGAATATACGCTTTGATAAGTTGATCAAAGCATATAGTTTTATACAGACTTGCGATGAAGCCTGTATTTACTAGAAAGTGAGTGGGAGCACTACAACATTTCTGATAAGTATATGTGAATGACATATTGTAGATCGGAAATAATGTAGAATTATTCTGCAAAGCATAAAGGAGTGTTTGAAAGGAGTTTTTCAAAGAAAGACCTCGGTGAAGCTGCTTACATATTGAGCATCAATATCTATAGAGATAGATCAAGACGCTTGATAAGTTTTTTTTTCAATGAGTACATACCTTGACAAGATTTTGAAGTAGTTCAAAATGGAACAGTCAAAGAAAGAGTTCTTGTCGTGTTACAAGGTGTGAAATTGAGTAAGACTCAAAACCCGACCACGGCAGAAGATAGAAAGAGAATGAAAGTCATTCCCTATGCCTTGGCCATAGGTTCTATAAAGTATGCCATGCTGTGTACCAGATCTATTGTATACCCTACATCGAGTTTGGCAAGGAGTACAATAGTGATCTAGGAGTAGATCATGGACATTGGTCAAAATTATCCTTAGTGGAATAAGGATATGTTTCTCAATATGGAGGTGACAAAAGGTTCGCCGTCGTAAGGGTTACGCCGATGCAAGTTTTGACACCGATCTGGATGACTCTAAGTCTCGATCTAGATACATATTGAAAGTGGGAGCAATTAGCTAGAGTAGCTCCGTGCAAGAGCATTGTAGACATAGAAAATTGCAAAATACATAATGGATCTGAATATGAAAGACCCGTTGACTAAGATTCTCTCACAAGCAAAACATGATCACACCTTAGTACTCTTTGGGTGTTAATCACATAGCGATGTGAACTAGATTATCGACTCTAGTAAACCCTTTGGGTGTTGGTCACATGGCGATGTGAACTATGGGTGTTAATCACATGATGATGTGAACTATCGATGTTAATCACATGGTGATGTGATCTAGATTATTGACTCTAGTGCAAGTGGGAGATCAAGGAAATATGCCCTAGAGGCAATAATAAAGTTATTATTTATTTCCTTATTTCATGATAAATGTTTATTATTCATGCTAGAATTGTATTAACCGGAAACATAATACATGTGTGAATATATAGACAAACAGAGTGTCACTAGTATGCCTCTACTTGACTAGCTTGTTAATCAAAGATGGTTATGTTTCCTAACCATGAACAAGGAGTTGTTATTTGATTAACAAGGTCACATCATTAGTTGAATGATCTGATTGACATGACCCATTCCGTTAGCTTAGCACACGATCGCTTAGTATGTTGCTATTGCTTCCATCATGACTTATACATGTTCCTATGACTATGAGATTATGCAACTCCTGTTTACGGAGGAACACTTTGTGTGCTACCAAACGTCACAACGAATCGGGTGATTATCAAGGTGCTCTCAGGTGTCTCCGAAGGTACTTGTTGAGTTGGCGATTTCGAGATTAGGATTTGTCACTCAATGTCGGAGAGGTATCTCTGGGCCCTCTCGGTAATACACATCACTTAAGCCTTGCAAGCATTGCAACTAATGAGTTAGTTGCGAGATGATGTATTACGGAACGAGTAAAGAGACTTGCCGGTAATGAGATTGAACTAGGTATTGGATACCGACAATCGGATCTCGGGCAAGTAACATACCGATGACAAAGGGAACAACGTATGTTGTTGTGCGGTTTGACCGATAAAGATCTTCGTAGAATATGTAGGAACCAATATGGGCATCCAGGTCCCGCTATTGGTTATTGACCGGAGACGTGTCTCGGTCATGTCTACATTGTTCTCGAACCGTAGGGTCCGCACGCTTAAGATTTCGATGCGATGCTTATATTATGAGTTTATGAGTTTTGATGTACCGAAGGAGTTCGGAGTCCCGGATGAGATCGGGATATGACGAGGAGTCTCAAAATGGTCGAGACGTAAAGATCGATATATTGGACGACTATATTCGAGTTCGGAAAGGTTCCGAGTGATTCGGTATTTTCGAGTACCGGAGAGTTACGGAATTCGCCGGAGAAGTATTGGGCCTTATTGGGCCCTGCGGGAAAGAGAGAGGGCTGCCTAGGGCAGGCGCGCTTCCCCATGGCCTAGTCCGAATTGACTAGGGGAGGCCGCACCCCTCCTTCCTTACCTTCTCTCTTCCCTTCCTTGTCTCCTACTCCTAATACATGGAAGGACTCCTAGTTGGACTAGGAAAGGGGAATCCTACTCCGGTGGGAGTAGGACTCCCTAGGCGCGCCATAGAAGAGGCCGCCCTCCCTCCTCCACTCCTTTATATACGGGGTAGGGGCACCCCATGGACACACAAGTTGATCATTGAGATCCTTCCTTAGCCGTGTGCGGTGCCCCCCTCCACGATATTACACCTCGGTCATATTGTAACGGTGCTTAGGCGAATCCCTGTGACAGGAGAACATCAAGATCATCACCACGCCGTCAGGTTGTGGAACTCCTCCCCGCGCCTCGCTGGATCGGAGATCGGGGTGCGTCATCGAGTTGTACACGTGTCAAGAACTCGGAGGTGCCGGAGTAACGGTGCTTGGATCGGTTGGACCAGGAGGACGTACGACTACTTTCTCTACGTTGCGTCAACGCTTCCGCTTCGGTCTACGAGGGTACGTAGACAACACTCTCCCCTCTCGTTGCTATGCATCACCATGATCTTGCGTGTGCGTAGGAAATTTTTTGAAATTACTACGTTCCCCAACAGTTACCACTCATCAAATATCCCGATACTACTCTAGCGTCAACGAACGTTAAGCGTGCGACCCTATGGGGTTCGAGAATTATGTTGTCATGACCGAGACACCTCTCTGGTCAATAACAAATAGCGGGACCTGGATGCCCATATTTATTCCTACATATTCCATGAAGATCTTTTATCAGTTGAACCTTTATCACAACATATGTAATTCCCTTTGTCTGTTGGTATGTTACTTGCCCAAGATTCGATCATCAGTATCTTTATACCTAGTTCAATCTCATCACCGGCAAGTCTCTTTACTCATTCCGTAATACATCATCTTGTAACTAACTGCTTACTAACTTTTCTTGCAAGCTTCTTGTGATGATGTATTACCGAGAGGGCCTAGAGATACCTCTCCATCATACGGAGTGACAAATCCCAATCTTGATTCACGCCAACTTAAAAGACACCTTCGGAGATACCTACAGAGCATCTTTATGATCACCCAGTTACGTTCTGACATTTGATAGCACACAAGGTATTCCTCTGGTATCCGGGAGTTATTGTATTGATCCCATAGTCGAAGGAATATGTATTTGACATTAAGAAAGCAGTAGCAAAAATTGAACGATCATATCTTATGCTAACGGATGGGTCTTGTCCATCAGATCATTCTCCTAATGATGTGATCCTGTTATCAAGTTACAACACATGTCTATGGTTAGGAAAACTTAGCCATCGTTTGATCAACAAGCTAGTCTAGTACATGCTCACTAGGGACACGGTGTTGTCTATGTATCCACACATGTATCTGAGTTTCCTGATCAATACAATTCTAGCATGGATACTAGACGTTTATCATGAACGGGGAAATATGATAATAATCAATTTATTATTCCCTCTAGGGCATATTTCCAACACCTGAGGCCGTCCCCATGACATCGGATCAAACCCGATGTTGAGTCCTTGTCCCCGCGACGTTAGGCTCTGAATCCAAGGTCATCATCTCTATGCACGCCCAAACATGCTCCGCATGCCCTAGCTACACGGCAAAGCTGAGACTGAGGCATGGCGTACCCACCATGAGAATGTAAAGGTGCACCAGTTAGTGAGGGCGAGTGGTACCATGCTCCGTCAGACAAGGCCGTGGATGATGCCTGTGCCTGGATCCTGGCAAAGCGGCAAGCCCGGGCGGTGCATGACCTAACGGTTGGGTAAATCCAGGACGTCTATGCCCTCGTCGGCCCGCCCTTCAAAGAGGAGGAGACCGGTGCTGCATCTAACACCTCCAACTTCGATGCCGAGCAGATCCGTCTCGACCCCTGTGTCGCCTTTCAATGCTACCATTGTGACCAAGAGGACAAGGGCAAGGGCAAGGGTGGTCATGGATGAACTATATATAAAGTCTATTTCAACTAGTAGAACATTCCTAATTTTGCTAGTCCGATGGCATGTGTGATGAACTCCCCTATGCTATGTCCTGTACGAACTATGTGTTTTGTTCTGTATAAACAATGAAGTGCGTGTGTTGATCTAGGTTACATGAGATTGTATATGGATTTGGAGTTTTATACACGTGAACGACTGTGGATGCCGACATTTAAGGGATGGGCCGGACATATAGTGGTTTATATTTGCCTAGTCCGGTTGTAGATGCTAATTGTTCAATTAAGATGACTAGATAAAATCCGCGCGTGCCTATGCGAGACTACCTAGCGATGACTACAATTACTAGAGCAAGCCGAAGGCGCGCCGCCGTCATTGCCCCTCCATCATCGGAGCCGGGCAAACCTTGTTGTAGTAGACAGTCGGGTAGTCGTCGTGCTAAGGCCTAAGAGGACCAACGCACCGGAATAGCGAACCAGCGCACCAGAATAGCAGCAACCGTCGATGAGAGAAGCATAGACCAGAAAGATATAACCTGAAGACACACGAACATATATGAACGAAGACCAGATCCAAGTGGATCCACCAAAAACAAACGCCGACCGAATCCCGTGAGATCCGTCGGAGACAAATTTTCACACGCCATTTAATAATGCTAGACGCATCACTAGAATGGGGCATAGGCAGGAAGAACCTTATTCCAACATCAGAAAGCCGCCGCCATCTTGTCTTCCTGAGCAAAATGCAAACCCTAGACGGACACAAAATAGCACCTAAAAACGATGTAGGAGCCCTCCCGCCGGCAAGAGCCGAGATCCACTGTATCTCCATGGCCTGACACCACGAAAGACAAAGCGATCTACGGTGGCGCCACCGGGAGGCGTCGGTTCCTGGTCGCCCTTGTGCGAGCGCAGAGGCGAAGGCCTGGAGATTCACCGCCTCTGCATAGATAAAGTTGCTTCATAAAAACAGGATGGGGATGTTCATAATTAATGACCTGCTAAAGCATGAAGAAGTCACATTGCGCTATGACTGATTAATATATTTTTCCAAATGATAAATGGCACACATGTGGCACAAAGCACGTCGGCACTGACGTTTTTTTTACAACTAAAGTTGCAATCCAAAAAATAACAAACAAAAATATAGAAATACCATCCGAAAAAAGTTGCCATGCTTGACAACTAAAATTGTTATCCTCGCATCACCAATCTTGCCATAAAAAACGTTTGGAATTGGCATTTGTATGTGCCACACATGTGGCACTTATCAGGGTCCATTTTCTTACATGAAAGTAATCTTGGCAACATATTACTAATGATTCATTTGCCCAATTTAGAATTATAGACATAAATAAACAAACAACCATTTTTAGAAGAATTTCAGATCAGTTAGGGAGAAGAAAAATGTTCCAAGCTTTTTTCCCCAACCTTTGGCCCTTTACCCATCATCCCGTGTCTTCAACATGAGAGTAATATTGATCTAGCATATCTAAATAGAAGCCCCCGTTACCCGATTTCTCTTGGCATGCAGTATTCACATAAGCAAACAAAAAATAAACTTTCAGCCTTCCACCTCAACAAATCTACCAACTGAATAATTTTTTTTATTTTCTTTTCAATGAAACGTGTTTTTCCCATTGCATTGATTGTCGTGTCCGGCCCCACTCCTTCCTTCTTCCACATAGTAGGCGGCTCCCGTCCACCCGCACATTGGCACATGGATTTCTTTCTTCCACATCTGATCTTCTCCGTGGACCGCACCGGCGCTCCTCCTTCCTCCAAAGATCCCACATTGCACACTAATGTTACTGAGAAGGTTGCATCCATGTCATAAAAATTGATGAATCGACTTACTCCTACCTCATTAAGCACGGGTAACCGAGCTACGATATCACAATTAGGAGGCAGAGGCAATGAAGCTCGAGAGGTCCAAGCGAGGAAGCATCTTCGGTTGTAGAGACGCAAGATGATGGGGACATACGACGGCTGTTAAGAGGTCAGTCGATGAGCGCAGCACAGGGTATAGGGCACAGGGCAATGAAGCTCGATGAACTAGGTCTTTTGATCGATTCTGCGGCAATGCACGGGATATCATCTAGTTCACCCAATTTCTGATACGTTGACGGGGCGACAAATTGATAGGGGGCAAACCAGAAAATTGCTTATGGGGAAATAAATATTTATTCAGGTGACTGACATATAAGCGCTCCCATTAAATGTGTATAAGAACTATCAGTGCTAGTTTATGGCAGCAACAAAATCCCCCAAAGAAAAAGATAAGTGATCGGGCAGTGATTTGGCCGTACGTCTACTCGAAGGCCCATGCAACTTCGCTGCGGACCTGGGCCTCCTCCTCCTTGGTGTAGTCGTTGACGATGTTGAAGTGCGCGCGCATGCCCTCCACCGTCTTGCCCCTCATCTGGTCGGCCACCGTCTTGCACGCCAGGTCAAGGAGGCCCTGTACCTCGAGGTAGTTGGCGGCGAGGAGGAGGTCGAAGAGCGTGTCTTGGTCGATGCCGCTCACGAAGTCCGTGTCGAAGCGATCCAGCTCCGGTTCGACCGACGAGAAGGTGCTGTTGACGTACGTGGCCGCGTCGGGGTCGGCGTAGTGGCGGTTGCAGTAGTCGACGACGCGGGCGAGGATGCGGCCCGTCACCTGGGGCAGCGGGATCACGCCGGCGGCGCAGCCGTCCTCCAGCATGTTCTTGATCAGCACCGACGCCGCCGCGATCGTGTCCGCCTGGACCACGAACTCCTCGCCGTCGGAGCTGCGGAGAGTCACCGTCGTGTTGTCGCTGCTACTTGCCATCTCGATCGATCACCGAACCTACGCGCGCGTGTGTCGATCTGTTCTGTCGAACTAGGTCTTTTGATCGAGCGATTGATCGATGGGTGAGAGACGCGGCGCTGGAATATATAGATGAGAAGAGACGGTAGCGAAGTCGGCGGCGGCTTTTTTTGTTGGGGTTTGTGGGGCCGGGGAGAAAACAAATTCCTTAGTAATCCGAATTTGTATGGATACATGACATACTTTTTTTTAGGGGGGATACATGACATACATGCAGGAGCGGTAAACACAGAGCCGGGCATGGCAACCGGCCCACCGGCCCGACAAGCAACCCTAAACGTAACCAATATCTCGAAAGGAGTTCTTTTTCACACCTAAATGTACGGCCAGCCCATATAAGGCCCACCGGTTTTGGGAAGGTCCTAGAACCTTCCCAGAATCCTTTTTTACTTGTTTCTTTATTCTAGTTTTTTCTTTTATTTTTAATTTTTCCGATTAATTTATTTTTCTTTCTATAATGTTCTGTTTTTATGTTTTTCCTTATTTTCACCTTTTCTAAAAAAAATCGGCCAAGTATCAATTTTTTGAACAAATTTTCTTAAACTGTGAACATTTTTCAAATTTTCTTAAATTCCTGAACATTGTTTCGAAGAAGTGAACATTGTTTTGAAATCATGAACATTTTTTAAATCCTGATTTTTTTTCAAATTCACGAACATTCCATGAAAATTTGTACATTTTCATGGAATGGTGAACATTTTTTGAAATTTCTGAAATTTTCTTGAAATTCAGAAGCATTTTTGTCTTTGACGTACAATTTTTGATTTCTTAATGGTTGTTAAAATAGCGAACATTTTTTAAAATTTGTGAAAAATTTTCAAAATTCATTAACATTCTTTGAATATTATGAACATTTTTCTAGAAATTCATGAACATTTTTTGAAATTGTAAAGATTTTGATAAGACTAACATTATTTTTGAAACTGCGAACTTTTTTGAATCCACGAGATTTTATCATTTCCTGAATAAATTTCAAATTGTGAACAATTTTTGAATTCAGAACAATTGGACATTTTGCAACTTTTTCTGAAATCCTAAATTATTTTTGAAAATAAAATAAAGCTGAAAACAGAAGAAAAAAAAGGCAACAAAAACAAGGGGCTCCCCGCCCCGCACATGGACCGGCCCATGAGGGCGCGCGGGGGGAGCAGGGAGGGGGGAAATCCTATTTGACGCTCTTTGCGTCAAACTGCCGGCGCTTCGCATACGCGAGCGACCTAGCAGCGACGCGATGGGCCAGCCCAGTTGAGCGTACAATCGCAAGAGCCAGCCGGTTTCCCTGAACCGGTTTTTTGTTTTTCTACTGGTTTTTCTGTTTTCTTTTTTTTTTTGTTTCTTTTTCCTCTTTTTCTTTTCTTTTATTCTTTTTGGTTTTCTATTACTTTTTCTTTTTTCCTTTTCAAGGTTATTTTAACATTTTTAAACTAAGTTCAAGTTCCAAAATTGTTCTTAAATTTTGAAAATGTTTCTGCCTTTAAAAATGTTCAAATTTTCAAAAATGTTCGTTTAAAAAAATCGTAAATTTGAAAACTGTTCACGATTTTCAGAAACTGTTCTTGTTTTTGATAAAATGTTGCGAATGCTTTTGTTCAAAATTTACAAAAAATGTTCGGGAGTTAAAAAAATGTTCGTGATTTTCAAAAAAATGTTCTTGCTTCTAATGATAAAAATTCCAAGACGATCATATTTTACAAAAAAAATATTCGCATACATTTTTCAAAAAATGTTCGCATATACAAAAAATTGTTTGTGTTCTCACAAAAAATGTTCGGAATTAATTCTGCTCCAAAATTTCACAACTTTTCAAAATATGTTCTCGATTAAAAAAAATGTTCATGTTTTCGTTTTCTGAAGTTTCAAAAAATGTTCCCTTGTCAAAAGTTCAGAATTTTCAAAAAAATGTTCATGTTTTGCATATTTTTGTCGGGATTTTAAAATGTTCGTATTTCCCCAGTTATGTTTTGTAGTTTGAAAAAATGTTCTCGTTTAAAAAATTGTTCCTGATTTCGAAAAATGTTAATTATTTTCTAAAATATTTCTGTTTATAAAAAACCATTCTGAAATTTGAAAGGTATTCGCGTTTCAGAAAACACTCATTTTTTCTTAAAAAATGCATTCGAAATTACGAAAATAATTCGGATCTGCCCTGTGTGTTGGTTCTTAAAGGTTGACGCTGCTATCTTACCAGAAAGAATTGCTAGCTTAGCTGGTCGCAAATCCTAGTTTCTAGCACGAGATCCCTGGTTCGATTCCCTGCTAAATCTTTTTTTTTAGCTACAATACAAGTCCGCTGGCGGTACTGGGCCAGCCCAGCCGGAGGCCGCCTGTGCGAAGCCACGACACTTTGCCACAGAGTGCGGCGTATAGGAGGTCTCCAGGGAGGGTACGCGCTCATTGTGGCAGATTATCGAGCGAACGCACAGAGGCGAGCGACCTAGTGATCCAGATGGGCCGGCCCAACTATGAGATAGTACACGTGCTACAGTATCCGGTTTTGGGTACTTTCTGGAAGGTTCCTGACTGGTTTTTTTCTGTTTCTTTTTTTTCTTTCTCTTTTTTTCTTTCTTTCTTTGTTTTCTGTTTCTTTATTTAATTTTTTCAATTCCTTTTCTTCTCTTTCCTTTTCCTTTTAGTTCTTCAGATTTTCAAATTCCTTTCTATTTCTTTTTTCTTTTCTTCTTTTTCGTTTTATCTGTTTGTTTTCTTTCTTTGGTTTCTTATTTCGTTTCCTTTTTTCTTTTCTCTATTTTTTTCACAATATTCAAATTTTGTTTGCTTTCCCATAAAATGTTCAGTTCTTTAAAAAAATTCTCAAAATTCAAAAATTGTTCTGGTTACACAAAAAGTTCAAAACTTTCGAAATTAACATAATGTACCAGACATCAACATTTTTGTTCACGTTTTCAAAAAATGTTTGCGCTTTCAAATTTATTTGGGATTTTCCAATCTCCGTTTCAAAATTTGTTATCAATAGTCAAAAAATGTTTGTGCTTCAAGAAATTGTTCGCGCTTCCAAATTTGTTCTATGTTTCAAAATTTGTTCTCAAGATTCGAAACAAATGTTCATTCTTTAAAAAAAATTCCGCGCTTCCAAATTTGTTCTCCGTTTCAAAGTTTGTTCTCAAGATTAAATAAATATTTGTGCTTTAGAAAATGTTCATGTTCAAATTTTGTTCTTGATTTCAAAATTTTGTTCTCTAAATTCAAAAAATGTTCAGGATTTTAAAAAGTGTTCATTATATCAAAACTTTGTTCAAGCTTTTTAGTTTTTCTTCTAAAATTTCAAAAGTGTTCGCTTTTTAAGAAACATCGTTTCAAAATAATTTTCGCGTTAGTAATTTGAGAAAATGTTCGGATCTCCATTACATTTAGATCTGCACGCCATGGAAAATCAAGAAAGCTTGTCTATTGCGTTGGCTATGCTCGTGCATACAAAGATGGAGGTCCCTTGTTCGATCCCTCCCTCAAGCAGAGTTTTTTTGGGATTTTTTGACTGTGTTGCTGGAATGGGCCGGCCCAGCTTGAGACGTGCCTGTGCGTTTGCTTGACAATTCGCCGCAGCGAGCGGCGCATAGGAGCTCTCGCCGGCGCGTACCGCGCCTGTATAGGCGCTCCCTTCTTTCATGGGCAAACCCTAAACGGCGCCCTCTGCGCCCGTTCCTTCGGTGTACGCAAACGGGCGCACACCCCCAGCGCTGAGATGGGCCGGCCCATATTGCGTCCCACTTTCCGGCTATAAGTGATGCGAAAAAGAGTGCGAGCAGCTCGTTTCGAACCTACGACCTCGCCGTGCAACGAAGCTGCGTTAGCCAACTCAACCAATAGCATGCACGTGTTTAAAGACAACCTTTCCACCACTTTATCATTTCTTCATTTTATTCTTCCTTTTCTTTTTCCTATTATTTTATTCCTTTCTACCAACATGCAAATGCGAACTTTTCAAAATTCATGAAACTTTTAAAATTGAATGAACATTTATCAAATTGATGAACTTTTTTAAAAATTCGATAAAAAATTGAAAATTACATGAACTTTTTAAAACGTGAACAATTATTGAGAACATGAACAAAAATTTATATGCGACGAGCGATTTTCAAATATACACTGAATATTTTTTCGGTGTATGATGAACAATTTTTAACTACACAGCGAACATTTTTGTGATATACATTGAATTAATTTAAAACATATTATACATTTTTTGATATAAGATGAACAAATTTTATACATTGAACATTTTTGTAATATAATCTGAACAATTTTTAACTACACATTGAACAATTTTGTGATATGCGCTGAAAAACCATTTAAATACCCATTGAACATTTTTGTAATATAATCTGAACAATTTTTAACTACACATTGAACAATTTTGTGATATGCGCTGAAAAACCATTTAAATACCCATTGAACATATTTTCATTTACACTGAACGTTTTTGTTAAATTCGTGAACTTTTTTTGAAGTTTGTATACATTTTTTCAATACCAATGAACTTTTTTTTCAAAATCAATGAAATTTATTCAAATTGATGAACTTTTTTCAAATTGATGAACTTTTCTTTCAAATTCGATGAGCATTTTTGAAAATTGATGAACTTTTTTCAAATTCACTCAACTTTTATTAAACATCAATGAACTGTTTTTTTAATTTCGTTAAGTTTTTTCAAAATTTGATGAAGTCTTTTTCATAAAAAAACAAAATTTCCAAATTGTTTGCAAATAATTCGCAAATCTAATAAATAGCGCTGATGCATTGGTTCATAACTATTTCGCGTTCTTTGTAGTCACTAGTCCTCACAAGCCGTAGTGGTTAGCGAGACAGTTTTTCTGTTGTAGCCGCAAGTCGTGAGGTCGAGTGCCTGTATCTGCACTTTTTTTCGCGAAGTTGTTCGGCTGAATTTCAGACCTGCCTCTGTTTGCCCTTGAAGCATGTTACCCGTTGCATGTTTTTTGCTTTTTCTTTTCTTTCCTTTTTCTTTTTAGTTGATTTTCTCTTTACGGTATTTTGGGGATGTTAGATGAGTGTAAATATATACCCATAGTTAAAATACAATATTTATGACAAGTATGCTAGAGTGCATAATTTACATTATTATATGCTTATTCTCTACATATTACAAAAGTGCAATTTCAGTGTAAATATGTGTGCAATTATTTTATTTTATTTTTATTTTCTTTTTAAAGAGCAATACGAATACTACTAATTAATTTCTTCTAAAAATAAATTTTGATATTGTTTGGTTTTCTATTTTATTTTATTTTTTCTTTAAGGGTAATAATAGCGTCACTAATTAATTCTTTCTTAGATTTTCTTTTTGCAAAAGTCCATTATACGCTTGATCTTGCATAATTACAGAAAAACAAAATTATGCATTTTTTACAATTTGTGTTTTATTTGACAGTAATTTTTTCTTTCATAGAAAACGTTGCTTTTAATTTTTATTGTGTGTAAATATATACGCAAGTACTATAGTATGTGCCTGTAAATTATAAATTACACTATTATATGCTTGTTCTTTATATATTCTCCCTCTATCCCAAAATAAGTGTCTCAAACTTAGTACAACTTTATACTAAAGCTAGTAAGAAGTTGAGACACTTATTTTGGGATGGACGGAGTACAAAATACATAATTTCAAGGCAGAGTTGTGTGCACATGTTTTTTTAATTTTTGTTCTTCTTTAAGGGTAACACCAATGCCACTAACTCTTTATTTTCTTATAAAAGTTTATTGTTTTAATCTTTTTTTCCTTTCTTCTTCAAGGTAATACCATTCCCTGATCCATGCTTACTTAGAAAAAAAAGTGTTCTTTTTTGTCTTACTTATTTCTTATGTGAGATAAAATGACTCGTATAATTATTTCTTCTGTAAAAAAGAGATGTGCTCTTCTTTTCTCTCTTTTTCTTATTTCTTCTTCGAATTACCATGTGGTCATGTCCGCTGCGGAAATGAACAAATATATTTTGTTTGTACATATAATCCAAGTGATCTTCGTATCATTTTGTTGTCGAGTAAAAAAAAAGTACCATGCGTACTGTCTTTTATGCGCGAAAAAAAGATGGAGATTTCTGTAAACCACAAGTCAACATTTGTAATTTGCAGCTGCTGATTCGTTACTAGTCAAGGTGAAGCAGCACAATTACCCGCAAAAAGAAAAAAAGGTGAAGCAGCATAATCAGAAATCTCAAAGGCACGTACAGCCAACTAAAAAAAGTGAGTAGAACTCAGCCCCTCATAGGAATCCTTGGTTAGCTCGACCGAGCATGATTGAAGCTCTACAATCATCATGCTTTCAGAGAATTTTGTTCCTCAGTGTCACATGTATACAGAGACAGTTGCCGGAAAGTTCAGAAAGACTTGTCTCTGCTTTGTTGCCGCTGACAAATTTCAGAAACTGGAGAGTAGTACATCTCGAATGGTCTAGCGTCATTACTACTACTAGTCTACTACACCTGTCCTACCTCAGTGATCTCGATGTCGTCCTCATCGTCCTCCCACACGCCGACGGCGGCGGTGAAGGCGGTGGCGCCGGCGACGACCACGACGGCGAAAACAAGCGGGACGACCACGTCGGGCACGGTCCGGCCGAAGAGGCCGGCGGGCACGCAGACGGCGTCCCACGGCGGACCATCGAGCGGCAGCCCGATGCTGCCGCCCGCGAAGCCGCCATCGGGGCATGCCTTGGTGAGCGGCGCCCCCGGCGCGACGCCCCAGACGTAGGCGAGCTCGGGCGCGAGAGCCGCCACGGCCACGGACATGGCGGCGACGGCGGACCACGTGGCCGCGTAGAGGAGCAGCGGGCGTGGGGCGAGGAGGCCGGCGAGCGAGGGGAAGTGGGACGCCATTGTTGGTGCTCTGTAGTCTTTCACTGAGGTTTTCTTCGTCCTGGGGAGGGCCGCGCGAGCGGGATTGTATATACACGGCAGAGCGGAGCAGGTGGCGCTCTGCAAGACTGCAATTGTCTGGGGTTTGTGCGTTTTGGGTGAAGGGGATTTGGCGGGAGCAGAGCAGGTGGCACTCTGTAATTGTCAAGTTCGATCTACTCCGCTCCCCACTTCAGCTGCTCCTCTGGAGTCTCCTGTTTACTTACGAATAGAGGAAGTGGAATGCATGCACAAGGGATTACATTCTGCCTATGGATGCTCTTGCTTTTGCATGCCCATGAGGCAGTTCTAACTTCTACCTCTAAAATTTTACTACTTATTAGACAGTAGTAGATTATAATTTTTTTTTGATTGAGAAAGTGAAGACAGTAGGTTTGCTGCCAAACAAAACCAGCACACACGAACGTGCCAGATCCAGGCCGAGCATCCCTGATCCACTGCACCTATATCAAGTTTGTGAAGTGTTCATTAAATTTGTAAAAACAATTCACCAATTTGGAAAAAGTTCAATGAAAATTAAATAAAAATTTAACCGATTTGAAAAAATTTCATTGAATTTTTGAAAAGTTCGTCGATTTATTTTAAAAAGTTCACACATTTGAAAAAGTTCATCTATCTGAAAAAATGTTCATAAATTTGGAAAATGATTTTTGGGAAAAATGTTTCATCGATTTTCAAGAAAAAGTTCATGAATTTTAAAAGAATCCATGCATTTAAGGAAAAAGAAAATTGAAAAAGAAAGAAAAACAAAAATGAATGAATGAATAAAAACGTCCAAAAAAACCAAAAACTGGAGAAAGAAATAAAAGAAAAACACAAGTGTTTCACAACTATTGGGATAACCTAGTGATTAATGCTGAATTCGAAGCCGGTGACAAGAGGGAGGATCCAGCTTGATACCCCCACAGGTGACTCGATTGCTCAAAGGCACACTTATTTCAGTCAAGGTTAATCATCATCGCCCTAGAACGAACACTACTGACCAATTTAGCAAATCCAGGAGCATAGCTATACGACCAGGGCATCCACATGTAAACCAGATCATCGCAGGAACTCCTATGATAGAAACCAAACATGAACAACAGCCTGCAAACCCTAAATAGCATGCATCCACAACTACAGAGCTCAAGTAGGAACCGATGCATGAGTAGCATAGAGCATCAACCAAACGAGCACTACATCAATATAGCCACGGCCATGTCCAATACAGTAGCTAAAGCAGATGAGCAGGAGGAAGATGGAGCTCACCAAGGGAGGTTGTAGCTGAGGCAGTACTCAGTGAGCACCGGGGTTGCGCCTGAACGCCGTCCAGCCGGTGAGGAACCGCGTCAGAGCTGCGCCTTGCACCGCCCCGCCGACGAGCACGAACACATCAAACAACCAAGTGACTTTGTGCACGGAATACATGTCAAACAATATAAACAATCAGATATGCTATCACAACATGCGAATAAACATCTAGTATAACAAAAAAAATGTAATCGAAGCGGGCTCCACCGGCAACCCAAAGCGAGGAGCCGCTTGTGCCTCCGATTCTGGCATGCACGTTCGGGCAAGCACCCACCGCTGCCCGTGTGGAGCAGCGGCCGATGGGAGCGGCGTGGATTCCGTAGCCCTCGCGCAGCTACGCACGGGTTCAGGGGAGTCAGCTATGGGGTCCTCGCTACACCGACAGGGAGAGGCGAGGCGGCAGATCTGGAACTACAGTCGTGTCCACCTTATACCTCTCGAGGCAATGAGGAGGGCCAGCTCCTCGCCGACATTGAGGTCTGAATCGGAGCACCTGCCGGAGTCGTCGGAGCGGAACACTACTACGGACTGGTTCTACGGAGAGATGAAGAATTGTCTAGTAGATGTAGCAAAGCTCCCCAAGAGCTTCTATCTGCCGCTTATTGCGCTACCAGAGATCGAACCCGAGACCTTCCGCATGAGAGCTTGTTGTGATAGCCAGCAGAGATAATGAGCGTGAATGATTAGAGAGCAGTGTATGTTTATAAGAACCAAAAGCAATGCAGATCAAAACATTTTTTTCTCCAGTTTTGTTCTTTTTCGTGTATTTAAATTTCTTGTTCAACATTACAAAAAAGTGTTCTCGATACTGATTTTTTTTCACAACTTCAGAAAATGTTCGTGTTTCAGATATAATTCGCATATTTTTCAAAAGATGTTTAGTATTTAAAAAATTGCTCATATTTATAGAAATCTTATATATTTTCTAAAAATATAATATTTTATGAAACACAAAAACTTTTCAAATTTCCTAACAAACTTTGAAAAAATACAAACATTTCAAAAAATGCGAATATTATTTTAAAATCACACAAATTTTAACATATGAACCTTTTTGAAAACAGGGAAAATCTTTTGGAAGTCTTAAAATTATTTTGATAACGTGAATATTTTTTTAAGTTCCCAAACGAATTTGGAAATAGGGACGTTTTTTGAAGTTTGCCAGCAATTTTTGAAAACAGGAACAAGTTTTGGAACCACAAGAGTTTTTTGAAAACGCAAACCTTTTTCGAAACTACAGATTTTTTTTGAAGTTGTGAACAATTTTGGGAAACATGAACATTTTCTGAAAACGAGAACATATTTTGAAATTTGCAAACAGTTTTTCAAAAGAGGGACAATGTTTGGAAACTCAAAAGTTTTTTGAGAAGGCGAACAATTTTTGAAACCATGGAACAAATTTAAAAACATGAATAATTGTTGGAAACACTAATTTTTTTGGGAAAGAGAAAATATGAACAATTTTGGAATACAAACTTTTTTTGAAAACGTGAATTTTTTGAATCTCTCATTTTTGTAAAATGCGAACCTTTTTATAAATTTGTGAACAAATTTAAAAAAATACGAACATGTTTTGAAATAAAAACGAAAAAAGGAAATCAGAAGAAACATAAAATAGAAGAGAAAATAGATAAAGAAACAGGAAAATGAGAAAAAATAAATTAAAAAAAACCGCTTCAGGAACCTTCTAGAAGGTTTCCAAAACCTGAAAAACCAGCTAGGATTCTCTTGGAAGGTTCCCAAAACCGGGATGGAGAGCTTTTCAAAAAACGCTTGCCCGCTGGGCGGGCCGGCCCAGATCATCCCTTGGGTGAAAGCTCGACAACTAGTACGCAGCATATGAAGAGTGTGGAGATGGAGAGCATGACGAATCGACCTTTGAGTGGGGTGACTTTGTTTTTGCTGATAACGTGAGATTCAGGCAAGCTGGACGAGGAGGAGGTTTTGCATCCCAGCGTGGACGAGGAGGCCCCCGGTCAGGGGGGAGGGGAAGAGGAAGCGAGCCATACAACCCTAATCACAGTTGGCGTTTCAACGCAAATCCGCAGAACCACACAAATGATAGCCAATCGGGGGCTGTAAGAGAGGACCCGGAAGATGGGCAGAGGGATTTGCAGGTTTTGGGAGCGCAGGGAAGAGGAAATCCGCAGCTGTCAAATAAACGCACATCAGTGGAGAACATACCAAGCTCGTCGGGGACCGCTGATTCAGAAGGAGTTCATGGGAAGGCGATGGTGCTGGTGACCACGGAGTCACAGATCCCTCCTTATCCGCCGGTGTATGTCTCACCAAGAAAGGATACCAAGAGGTCGAAGAAAACAGCAAGGCGTGCGGCGCAGATAGAGGTGAGTCTGGGAAGGAAACAGGAACAGCAACAACCACAAATGATGCATTATCGGCGGCCTCCCCGGCGGAGGACCGCCGGGCGCAATGAATCTTTTATGCTGGAATTGTCGTGGGATAGGCAACGCCCCGACAATTCGAGAGCTGCGCGAAATGGCGCAAAAGTTTGCCCCTAGAGTACTTTGCATTGTTGAAACTCAAATTTCCGGAGTTAGGGCTGAAAGTTTAGCAAGTACTCTAGGTTTTGATAATTCTTTTGCGGTTGATTCCTCCGGTAGAAGTGGAGGTTTGGCAATGTTTTGGAACAATGAAATAAAGATTGAAAACTTGGGTTATTCGAAGTATCACATTGATGCTAAAGTTACGAATCTGGGTGGGACCCCGTGGCGGCTTTCTTGTTTTTATGGGGAGGCTCAGACCCATCTTCGCCACCAAACTTGGGACACGATGAAGAATTTGGCAAATCTGCAAAATTTGCCGTGGGCTTGCATTGGTGATTTTAATGAGGTGCTTCGGCATGATGAGCATGATGGAGTTGGTACGAGAAGCCAGTCACAAATAGAAGGTTTTCGAGATGCTGTTGATGTATGCGGCCTCGCTGATTTGGGCTTTAGCGGAACAAGATGGACGTATGAAAAGAAGGTGGCGGGCGGCACTTATACGCGAGTCCGGCTGGACAGAGCGTTGGGATCGGTTGAATGGTGCGCACAATTTCCTCAAGCCGAAGTGCGACATCTTACAGCAGCCACGTCAGATCACAGCCCCATATTATTGAGCCTAACGCCGGCACATGGGAAGAACGTGGACAAGCTGTTTCGTTATGAGCTCATGTGGGATATGCATGCAGATTTAAAACCGGCCGTCCGATCTGCATGGGAGCTAGAAGGTCACAATTTAACAGTCGAGGATGTGCGCAGGAATCTGGATGACCTGGCGCAGAATTTAGGTGAGTGGTCGAGGACGACCTTCGGTAGTGTTCGAGGCGAAATCAGAAAGCTCAAAAAAGAGCTTGAGCGACTAAGGAGCCAGCCACAAAGAACGGGACCGTCACATGTCGAAATCAAGACAAATGATAGGCTGATTGAGTTATATTTGCGAGAGGAAATAATGTGGAGGCAGCGGTCACGTGTCCAGTGGTTGTCAGAAGGGGATCGGAACACACATTTTTTTCATATGAGGGCGTCGATGCGAAGGAGGAAGAACTTGATCAAATCTTACAGAGGCCGATGGCCGTTAATCGATGATCCCACGGAGATGCAGCAGCTTGCTCTCGATTTTATAAGACCCTTTACACATCCGAAGGCATCCAAGGTTTGCAAGAAGTGCTTGAGCATGTCCTCGTTAAAAGTAACGGCAGCAATGAACGCATAAGTTTGATGGCTCCATATGATGGAAATGAGGTTAAGGCAGCGCTTTCCAAATGTTCCCAACAAAGGCTCCGGGTCCAGATGGATTTCCGGCGATTTTTTTCAGAGACACTGGGATGTATGTGGTGAGGATGTCACCGGGCTGTTCTCAGCGATCGTTAAGGAGAGGAGAGCCCGAGAGGCTCAATGACACGTTATTGGTTTTAATCCCAAGGTAACAAACCCATCTTGCTTTCACAGCCGCCCTATAAGTCTGTGCAATGTTTTTTACAAGATAGCCTCCAAGGTTTTAGCGAACCGTCTCAAGAATGTGCTACGACATAATATCCGAAGAATACCGCTGCGTGCGGAAGGTTAATTACGAACAACATAATTTCAGCCTATGAATGCCTTCACTTCATGAAAAGGAACAGATCCAAATCCAATAGCTACTGCGCTCGAAGTTAGACATGATGAAGGCATATGATGAGTTGAGTGGGCCTACCTCCGTGCTATCATGGAGAAACTTGGATTTGCGTCCCAATGGGTAAAAGTTATCATGAGTATGATTAGCTCGGTGTCATTCTCGGTAATGTTCAATGGTGTCAAATCGAGGTGTTCTACCCTACACGTGGTATTCGACAGGAGATCCGATCTCACCGTATCTTTTCTTGTTGGCGCAGAGGGCCTTTCGTGCCTTTTAAAATCTCGTAACCAGTCATCCCAGCTCGGCGGCATTAAGGTGGCACCATCGGCTCCGCCGTGAACCATCTTTATTCGCGGATGACAACTGCTGTTTTTCGGGCAAGTGTAAACGGAGCGGAATCGGTTTCAAACCTATTGGATACATATTGTAAGGCATCGGGGCAGAGAATAAATAAGGATAAGTCATCTATCTTTTTCAAGAGGGGATGCCCGAGATAGTGCGTAATGCCGTGAAGGGTTATTTGCAAGTTCCAAATGAGTCACTCAATGACAAATATTTAGGAATGCCATCTGATGTGGGACACTCCAAGAAGGGTACCTTCAAATATCTAAGCGATCGAGTATGGAATAAGGTGAAGGGATGGATGAGTAAGTGTTTGTCAGCTGGAGGTAAGGAGGTACTTATAAAATCTGTTGCTCAAGCAATCCCGGTTTTTTCAATGTCTTGTTTCAAGCTGCCAAGAGGTCTCTGTGATCATATACAAACTACCATCAGGAAGTTTTGGTGGGGCTGCAAACAAGGAGAACGTAAACCAGCGTGGGTATCGTGGGATGTCATGACAAGACCCAAACACTTGGGGGGGCTAGGGTTCGAGATATGGAGCTGTTCAACCTCATGCCGCTAGCTAGGCAAGCATGGAGGGTCTTGCAAGAACCGCAAGTCTAAGTGCAAGAATTTTAAAGGCGTCTTACTTCCTGACTCAACTATTCTCGAGGCGGAGTGGGTCTCGCCCATCTCAAATATGGCGAGCTATTCTAGAAGGGCGAGATGTCAAAACAGGAATTATCGGAAGGATTGGGAATGGCACAACTACACGCATTTGGAGGACAATTGATACCCAAAGAAACAGCCCGAAGCCGATCATATCTCGGGTGGAGGCACCTCCTGCTATGGTGTCCGATCTTCGTTGTTCGCCATCGCTTCATGGAATGAGTCTTTGGTGCGTTCAGTTTTTACCTTTTGATGCGGAAGCAATTCAAGATACCGGTTTGCACGTAAACACGGAGGATTTTTGGGCTTGGAACCCGACAGAGGGGCGAATTCTCGAGAAGTTCGCTTATAGGCTGCTAGTCACAACAAAAGTGCAGAGGGAAGCTTGGCTGGACGGAAGGGTAGCTCGTCATCCGATTCTAGAGAAGAGAAAGCTTGGACCCGGTTGTGGCAGTGAAAGTACCATCAAAGGTACGGGTATTCTTGTGGCGCCGCACGCCACTCCATACCAACTACCGACGTTTTGCATAGAAGGAACATGGCTAACTGTGAGTGTATGTCCGCTGTGTGGATGCGAAGATTCGTGGAGACACGCCCTATTGTCATGTACTATGTCAAGGTGTATATGGGCTCGATGGAGGAAACCCCGTCACAAAGATGATGGAACACATCGAATCAAGCGCGAAAAATTGGTCTGTTTGAACTTCATGAGGAGTGGACCATGGGAATTTCACGAAATTGGTTGTTACTCTGTGGGCGGTGTGGTATGCTAGACGCAAGGCAATTTATGAATCCTTATACCAAAACCCACACCAAACTATCTCCTTTGTAGAATCTTATCTGCAGGAGTCGCAATGATTTCTACTTGTAGACCAAGAGTGCAGTAATCGCTGCCTCAGGCAACAATACCGATGGATCCCTCCTCCGGCCGGTGTGGTCAAGATCAATGTGGATGGTGCTTTAGCAAAGAACAGGAGAGTGGGAATAGCGGCTGCTATATGTCGAGACTCAAATGGCACCTATCTTGGCTCATCGCCAGTTGTCTTTCGAGGAGTCGAGATCCTATGATACCGAGACATACGCTTGTCGGGAGGCTTTATCTTTGGCGGAGGACTTGTACGAAGCGTAACATGGTGGTAGCTTCGATTGTCAAGGCGTGGTGCAAGACATCAATGAAGGGACGAGAGGACCCAATGCGGTCAGTAGTACATGAAATAATAGACCGCAAAGCTAGGTTCTCTTCTTGCTCGTTTGTTTTTGAGAGGCGAAATTTTAATTTCGAGGCTCATAATCTCGCTAAATTCGCATGTAATTTAGATATAGGTCGACATATTTGGTTGGGCAATCCTCATGACCCGAACCGTGTACCTATGAACATTATTCTGAATCAATAAAGTGAGCGAGATTTCTCAAAAAAAAAAAAAACTAGTACGCAGCATATACAGTAGGATTTTCCACGCTCCCCGGCTGATGCTCGTAACCGTTCAGAGGCCCCGCGCTCCCGCTTCCGCCGCCGGGAGCTCACGACCGACGAGCCAGCGCCGGCGGGGACTCGGAGCCGACCAAGCGCGACCGAGCTCGACCGAGCGCGCAGGGCTGGCTGCCGCTCATCTCCGTGCACGAGCTCACGCCGCTCTCCCTCGTGCGCACCTCCGGCGCGATGCCGCCGGCGCCGGCGTACGCCGTCCTCGCTGCAGCATTCAGGACCAGAAACCCCATCTGCGGTACGAATATTATCCACCCCTCCTTTGCGCCTCTCCTTGCTCTGATTATTACTCTCCTCGTCCATCCCGCGAACGCGTCCATGAATCCCATCTCGGCATCAGCTGGCACACCCCAGATCCAACTTTGCCTGATTTCCAGACGTAGCATTAGGAAAACAAAGCGACACGCTATGGAAACTCGAGAGAGATGCTAACTCAAACATTTTTGTGCGCAGTCCCTAGGTGGCTTGCTGTTCTTGGTTTACGCACGCCAACTGTTCGACAGAATGCGTTGGAGGTGCTTCCTGATGCAGCCTTGCCTCCACGCTTCCACCCAAGCATTGTTCCAAGAGGATATGTTCTCGGGTCACCAAGGCTTTGCCATAGCAGCGCTTCAGAGGAGGACTCCCCAGATGTCCGTGTCGGTGAAGTTCTGAGAGTTCTCAAGTCCTGTGCTGCCGATGCTGACCTCGGCAAAGACCTTCGTCAGTTTGCCGATGAGATGGACGAGGACGTTATTCTGAAAGTCCTCCAGAAGCAGAGGTCCAATTGGCAGGTCGCGCTGTTGTTCTTCAATTGGGCAGCCGGACTGCCTTCGTATGAGCACGGCCCAAGGACCTACACTGAGATGCTTGACATCCTTGGGCGGATGAAGAAGGTCAGGCTTATGAGACAGCTCTTCGATGAGATTCCTGAACAACGCCGTGGGTTGGTCGTAACGAACAGGATGTTTGCTGTCTTGTTGAACCGGTATGCAGGGGCGCACAAGGTGCAAGAAGCGATCGAGATATTCTACAAGAGGAAGGATTATGGGTTCGAGGTTGACTTGGTTGGATTCCAGATACTTCTGATGTCGCTCTGTCGGTACAAACATGTTGAGGAGGCTGAGGCCCTCTTTCTCCAGAAGAAAGATGAGTTCCCTCCTGTCATAAAGAGCTGGAACATCATTCTTAATGGTTGGTGTGTCAAGGGAAGCCTGGCTGATGCTAAAAGGGTTTGGAACGAGATCATTGCATCTAAGCTTAAGCCGGACCTGTTCACATATGGTACGTTCATAAATGCACTAACCAAAGCTGGCAAACTTAGTACGGCTGTGAAACTATTCACAAGCATGTGGGAGAAGGGAATCAATCCCGACGTGGCAATTTGCAACTGTATCATTGACCAGTTGTGCTTCAAGAAAAAGATTCCAGAAGCTCTTAAGATTTTTGGTGAGATGAATGACCGTGGTTGTCAAGCAGATGTGGCCACCTACAACACTTTGATCAAACACTTCTGTAAGATAAGGCGGACGGAAAAAGTTTATGAGCTTTTGGATGATATGGAGAAGAAGGGATGCTCTCCAAACAACATGACATACACCTACATTCTGAAGACAACTGAGAAACCGAGAGATGTTATGAATTTGATCCAGAGGATGGAGGAATCAGGTTGTAAGTTGGACTCTGACACGTATAACTTAATATTGAACCTCTATGTCAGTATGAAATATGAGAAGGGGGTACAGCAAGTATGGGAGGAGATGGAGAGGAATGGATCAGGTCCAGATCAGCGATCATTTACTATTATGGTTCATGGACTTCACTCCCAGGGACAGCTGGACCAGGCTTTGCAATATTACACGACAATGAAGTCGAGAGGGATGACTCCAGAGCCAAGAACCAGGATATTGGTGAAAGCAATACATATGAAGAAGGATGGGCCTGAGACAGAAGATCGATCCCCAAGTATGACTGGGAAAAATCTAAAATTGGATCGTCGATCAGGACTTTTCCATGTTCGTAAATAGTCACCAGAAGATTCTGCTTAATTATCCTAGCAGAAGATGCTGAGCATCTGGGTTTATGGAACATAATCTAGTGACTTACAACCTTGGGCTAAAAGAAATCCACAAGAGAAGAGTCATTGACAATACGATGCCCCAAAATTTATGCTGTTTGAAATGTCACAGCAGGATATGTTTAGGATGTATTGGGCAATTCAATTGCAGGTACTTGCTTAGATGCTTGTATTCTGGAGATGTATGTGTAATACTTACATATATTTGTTTCTTCTTGCATTATATATGTCGTTCGTAGTTGTTTCTGATAAATGAACACATAAAACAGGGATAAAAATATGTCCAAATACATTGTAGAATTGAAAAGGTTTGCTAAGTGATGATACTGCTGGTTCTGTATGGCGAATAATTACCAGTTGAGATAATGGTACTAACTACTGAATTCTTAGTCTAGTCCAATTCACATTTGTGTGCTAAAGTTGTACCACCTTTTGTTTCTGTTGAATTTATATATCTATCAATGAATGGCTACACAGTACAAATGACTAATCATATCTAGTTCAAAACCACAGTTCCATCAGCCATTTTCGCACAGCCAATGGGCAGAAGCTACTAGGTAAGCAATTGACCTGTCACTAACTGCTGCCACCGAACCACCCGCCGCTTATTTTCCTTGTTTTCTTTGTACTTTTCTATCTTATGCTCAAGAGAAAGGAATGAGTGATTTATTTTTGTTAACAAAATTATAAGTATCAATTTTGCTTTTTGAGGAAGGAGCCACTGTATAATTCTCTGTTTGTTTTGTAAGCGGTTTAGGTTCCTAAAGTACTAGAGCTATTTATATATTGTGTTTTGGCGAAGATCAATTTTGACTTAATTTTGTGGAGAAAAGTTAATATCATGATGCCAACTTCTGCATGTTTATCAGGCTGACTAAATTGTGACAAATTAATTTAAGTTTTTTAGGAATGGAAATAGCATGTTTGCTGATTGCTTTATTCAGGGAACCAAAAGCAATAGATAACCTTAGCATTGTGCTTTTTATTTGCTAAAATATATGCTCCATCATTTTGGATCCTAACTGAGGCAAATGATTTCACTAACTTTTTCATTGAACAAATAACTGGAGTTTCTTTTTACCTATATAACACCGTGAAGTCAACCTCTAACTGTTGAGCCGGGGTGGGTTATTTGTGAATATCTGAATCAATATTTTGTCTCGAGGCAGAAAGATACCATGTTTACTAAATGCTTATTGCTTAATCCCTGTAACCCATGACCATTGTAGGAGTAAGCTTGTTGGTAAGCTTTTCCAATACAGTTTGGGCCCAAGCAAAGTCACTGTCGCTAAGCCAACACTCAAAAGATAATAACAACCATAAGGATATGTCATGCGTGAATACATTGAAAAGTGATGTCAAAAGGCAGCTGGGATTCTCACAAGCTGTCAATGTAGTACATGCCAGCTTTGACCAGGGAAGGCCTATAAGAAGGCCATGTCAGCAAGCTTTGTTGGTAGGTAGCAGGTACACATAAGCTTTTGCTGTCTTTCGCCCTTTCCATCATGACTGTACTAATGGCCTCCTGGAGAGCAACTCAGCAATGAGGCTGGCACACTGCTCGCGTTCAGGGTGGGACTCAGCAGCCATGGCTCTGACCTGCTCATCTCCTGGAACGGTAGCACTAGCTTCTGCAGCTGGAGGGCATGGCATGTAGCCGTGGACAGTGGGTGGCGACGCTGAGTTGGCGAATACTTACCTATCTGGCGTGATTCCAAAGAGCATTGGTAAGCCGGACAAGTTGGTTAAGCCTATATACAGCATTGGTTTGTCAGGCTTCATACCTTCATCACCTGGAAATCTTAGACAGGTTAGTAGTAGGTTTTATGCATACTATGGCAACTTGGAGGGACCGATTCCAGCAAGCCTGGGGAAGTTGAAGACTCTGTTTGCCCTTGACCTGTCAGCGAATCCTATAAATCTAAGTAAGTTAGAGATTTTAAAGCTTCTTTCACTTCCCTTTTACTTGGACTTATCATACACTATCCGGACCGCTTCCTACTGAAGTTGGTAGCTTGGGATACCTTAATCAACTGACTCTATCAGGAAACCAATTGTCAGGTAGCATACCTGATGCCACTGGAAATTGCATGGTATTGGAACGACCATTGCTGGATCTGAACTTGTTTGACAGAAGCATACCTCAATCTCTGAAGAATATAGAAGCTCTCACTTTTCTGAATCTCTAAATTTGCTGTCTGGTTGTATTCCTGATACAGTCTGGATCTACCAGAAATTTCAGGGTTGAATGCGAAGCTCTGAGAAGAGCGCGTCATCGCTGCCTCGTTAAGATCACCATCTGTTGCTCCAGCATTAACCTTTGAGGTTAAGAATTCAAGGCTCTGGTTTTAGCTCATGCCCAATGGCAGTTTGGAAGGTTGGCTTCCTCCAAAATCTAAGTTCCCCAATCTGAGCCACGCTCAGCCTAGTCCTGAGTCTAGATATTGCTGTTGATATCATCAATGCTTTGAACTATCTTCACAATCATTGGCAGCCACCAATAATTCATAGCGATCTCAAGCCAAGCAACAGACCTTGATGCAGAAACCAAACTTTGTTAAATTCAATTAGCTTTGCTGGAATAAGGGGTTCCATTGGTTACAGTTCTTCGGATAACACACATTTCTTATTATTTTCGTTTGTGAGTCTTGACTTCCAGCCTTTCATATCTTGCATATATTTAAATGATTGATTTGTAATAATCAAGTAAAACATATGAAATTTAAATAATTGAATAGTATTGCCAAGGGTTCTGTCTTTTCTGACTTCTCACCTCCTTGGGATGTTCACATCATTAGCATACCAGTGCTTGTGACATCTTTTACTTGCATTTATTTTCGTGAATACTTCATAGTGATCAATATGTTAATACTTGAATAATTGTAGAGTATGGCGAAGGTTATATTGTTTCAACTCTTGGGCATTTTTCCAGTCTCGCTATTCTATTGCTTGAGATGTTTACCAGAAGGAGCTCTACTGATGACATGCTCAAAGTTTGAACCTGCATAAATTTGCTGTAGCTGCTCTTCCCAGCAGAGCCATGGAGATGATCCAACAGTTTGGCTGGATGAAGAAGCGAAAGACTTGGGTGCTGCCGATGTAAACAATATGGTAAGAACCAGAAGAGAGGAACATTTGATTTCACTGGTTGCGTTTGGTGTATCCTGCTCAGAGCGGAACCCATGAGAGTGAACACTGATGAGAGATGCTTCTGCGGAGAGACGATCTACTTACTTCGTTCCCTAATTTCATTCTAGAGATCATAAGAAAACGAATTGGGTTTCCGCCGAGCTGAAACAATATGCGGATGGTTCTAGTAAACCAAAACTATCGTTACCTCAGGATTTCTAGTTCTCTAGTTGGGAATCCGGAAGTCAAAAATTAAGCCACCACTCCCAGTGTTTTGGAACAATAATTGAGGGCCATTTTCTTTCACTCTAGAGATATTTAGCACAGAAACTCTATGTACCATACGTGTGAACTTCTATTGAAATGACCGTACTTCATGAAAAGTGGTACGAATGACCAAAATTCTGGATGAAATAATAAGTATATACTGTATTGGAATGTTAAACATCATTTGGGGAATAAATACACCACAGCCTTGTCTCTTCGTCATAAATAATTGGTAAAGGGAGGTGCTTCCGATTGTAGTTAAGGACTGCTGTATTTTTGTTTGATAATGGGAGAGAAGGCCCCCCTGCTGTCTTCCTCTTGGAATACAATGCATCTGAAGGCCTCAATGGAGCTGCATAAATGTTTGAAGGACTAATTTTGTAGGACCATTGTGTGATAAGGTTGCTGCAATACAGCTGCAGAGCAGGAAATGGGTTGCATAGCACCAAAATAATACAGTATTTAGTATTCAGGACACTGATCCATCAACAACGAGAACTCCTGCATCTGAATATTCTTCATAAGTTCTTGTTGTATTCGCAATGTGAGATCGAGTGTACATGTATTGAAAGGAAGAATCAGTAGCTCGGTGGGTGCATTTTCAATGTTCGGCTGTTTGAACTTCAGGTAGTGATTTGCACACTTTATTCTGAAAAAAGAGTATTTGTTGTGTATCGTTGTTACCAATACATGAGAAACTTAATGATATATTGAGTTTGACATGGCAAAAAATTACCAACTGACGTACAACTGGCTTTCTTCTTTTTTGCTGAAATACTGTTGGCTGTTTGGCCCTGTCTACCCTGAACATTATTCATCTTTCTGTTCAAAGTTATTTATCATGTACATATTTCCTGTTGGATTTGCAGATCAATCAACGAGTGGCTACATACGTGCGAGCTCATCATTTCTTAGTCAGAACCAGAGTGGTGGATGTCCACTTCCACACTGCTAATGCTCAGGTAAGCTATAGCCCTACAGCTGACACTTAACTGCTCACCCCTGCTTTTCTGTTTTCCTGCCTAGTCTTTGAATTCATGATAGGTGAACAGTGCTTCAGAACAAGCAACTAATTTTATGGGTTGACACTTCCGTAAACAAAATAAGTTACAAATTCAGAGTAACCAGCAGCATGACATCTCCATGACATCATGTCATGCATGTCATGCTTCCATGATCTGCAATTACATAGTTTCACATGGCTACTTCTTTTTTTTTCAGATGATTCACTTGGCTATAGAGATTTGATCGAAATGGTGAAAGCAAAGGAAATATGTACATCCCGTTTCGATGCCTGTGAGAGAGAAAGAGAACATATTTTTCTCAGGAAGTCTGGAATTAATCAGTTAATGTTTTCTTTCAGAGTACACCTGTGTGCTTGATCGATCTATTAATTGCAGCTAACACTGATTAGTTTCCCCTAAAATTAGGTGGGGCCCAGATGCCATTCTCGTTGGTGACGTAGGATGTGCACGCGAGAGGCACCAAGCACAGCCCTCTACTGCGAAGATCAACCTTTGCTTCCTCCTTCTGATCTCCGGTGTCTGACGGCCCCTGTCGACAGAAACCAACATGAATGCGTAAGCATCATCGGGCAAGTAGTATTTCCTAGATTGAACATCAGGCAAATATAACAGTTTAAGTCTACCATTGCTTATTAACAGGTTTTATTTTTTTCCAAATAGATTTAAAGTTCATAAAGTATAAATAGTTATGTACCCGCTGTTGTGTTGTCCTGGCTTTCTTATGTTTGGCTGATCTCATGTACGGCCCGCTTAAAGTCTGCATGAAGTAAATGAGCGATGATGGTCAGGATGCAGTGCTATATGGCACATAGAGGCATTAATTAGTTTGACCTGACTAAGAATTAATTGAATTACCTCGACCTGGTCTTGAAGAAACTTGATGTACCCAATGGCCTCCATCAGCACTGATGCTGTGTCAGTCTGCACACAGCCAGGAAGATATACATGTGAGGGATTCTCCTTTTAATGAAGATTTTACTGTTTTTTTTTTGCAAGATATCAACTACATATAGAAGCATCTAAGAGGTAAATTATGCGTCGAAATATTATTTATTTGCTAAATTTATCTTTTGCCAACTGTACTCTGTACCCCAAAGAGTAAATTCAGCACAAGAGGGTCTGTGCATACATATATAGGACATGTTGACCTGAAATATCGTTTAAGTCTGAAAACATTGTTCTTTGGGCTATGCAGGTTTATATGCTTGGTAGTAGCATTGTCATTATTGACAAATTTAGGTACGAAAAGGACTAAACCATGCTGGTCATGTACTTTTGTGAATGTGCAATTACCATAAGGCCGTGTATTGTCATTGTGATAATATATTTCATTTACCCAACTAGTTTTTGTCTACTTTCTTGTTGACTAATTAACCAGTTTTTTTCTCTATTCTTGTGACCATGAATTTTCCAATTATAAATTAAGTCCAGTACAACACAATTCTCACAGTCTGAACTCTGAACCAAATTACATGTTAAATTTTTGGGGGTAAATGGTAATTAGTTAAGCTAGCTAGCAGTAGCAGTACGTACCTTGCCGAAGGGTGAGACCAGCTGTTGAAGAGCAGCAATCCTATCCCCTAGCTTCTCTTTCCTTACCTAATAAAAAGGACAACACATGCATGCAGGTACTCACTCATTAATTAACAAGCGATGCAGATAAAGATAAAGTGATAAACACATGCTCAGTAACACATGAGCAGTAGTGAATTAGTGATCAGTGCAAAACACACACACTACCCAACATAACACAGCACAACACACACACACACACATGAGGAGAATAGACTTGACAAGACAAAACAAGACATTCTCTTGGGAGTAGAGTAGATAGAGAAAATGCAATGCATGTGTAGAAATGTTGGAGATGTAGTCAGGAGTAGTACATACCTTGAAAGAAGGGAGGATATTGTTGTTGGTGGCGGGGCGCGAGTGGAGCAGCCGAGGCTTCTTCTTCGACGATACTGCTACCACTTGCAATTGCTGCTCGTCATGCAGGCCTCCCCCTCCTGATGATCTCCCCGCGGCTGGTTGCAGCGCACTTCCGTTTCCGCTCACTAAAGCAGCAGGCACACCCATCTGCACACGTCGTACCAAATTATGTATCCAGAGTCAGACAGTAAGCACACAATTGGGTAGTCTTGTACACACATTTTTGCATGTTTTCAAGATAGAAATGCAAATGAATTGAATACTGGCTAGTACGTACATTGTAATTTGTAATAATTGTGTTGATCGCAGAACTGGGTCGATCTGGGCGACATGTATGCAATTGCTCAACAGTAGTGAGTTGCAGCGTTGCAGTTCATCACTAACTATACTAATTAGTAAGCACCAGTTAAGAGGGATGGATGTGGAACTGCAAGAGGGTCATATGCTATAGTAGTACTTTTGGGCGGGCGAGAGAAAAGATGACCCATCCATGCCATCGATCCATCCATCCATCCATCCTAAAGCTGCTTGCTTGCTTGCTGCATCACACGCAGACCAGACCAAAAGGCTGCATGCATATGTACTGTACCATCTAGCTACCTCTTGCAAATGGGTCAGCAAAATTAAGCTTTTTCCCTTTCAGCTAAGCTAGGCTATAGATCGGCCATGAGTTTGCAGTAAATGGTCAAAAGGCCTTTTTTTTCCTTTCAGCCACCTAGCAGTTTAGATCCCTGGTTAGTATTAATTTCTGTACTTATACAACTGTTGTGCCAGCAAATTCACAATTCAGTCCTACTGCCCTACAGTTCTCTACCTCGTTAATTGTACATTTTGCATCATAGCTCTCAATTAATTCCCCATCTCTTTAATTAGATCGATGAGGACGGTACAGTAGTAGCACTCACCTTGTTGTAGGTGTGGAGAATGGAGGATGGCCCTTGAAGACGATGAACAGGAGGAGGAGGGCCATATGCCACATGATGCCCTCCCATCCCCAGCAATGGCGCCGTCCCACCGCCATTATGGAGCAGCACCGTCGAAGAAGCTTGGCTGCAGCTCAGCAGGCTCTTGCAGAATTTAGCCGAAGCTAGCATCTCGAGTGTCGCCTCCGCCCGGCCGCCAAAAGGCCCCGCCGCGACGACTGGGCACGGAATCTTCTGCAGCCGCGAGACGTTGACGCTCGGGAGCACGTCGACGGCCATGTCGTCGTCGTAAGCGATGCTCGACGACGATGACGGTCTTGGAAGCACAAGGGGCCCCGGTAGCTCGGCGTCCTCTTTGACCGCATCTTGCGCTGTCTCGTTCGAGTCTCCATCGGCGGCGCCACAGCTGCTACTCCATTGGAACCCTAGCTCTTGCATCATCAGCAGTGAGCTCAGCTGATGATGAGGGTTTGTTGTCAATGGAGCAGCAAGCAACTGGCTGTGAGTGCTATGATGCTGGTGGACTTGTGCTGACAGGAGTGCCTCAAGCTCGTCTGAACTCAACTGCTCACTGCAAAGAGTTCAATTTTATATATGTAGATAGATGTGGCCTGGCTAATGATTCATCTAACATAATAAACAAATTACTAACTAACATGAGATTGACGATGACAAGAGGAAGCATACACACACCACCTCTTGTAGGAAACCAACAAAATAGTAAGATCTACTAGTTGCTTGCCACGCACATTAAATTTGTTTCTTCCCTTCTTTTATTCTCTCTCTGAGCTTGTCATTTTGCTGTGCCACAATTCCCAATGCACCGGGACAACCAGAACCAGGTGCTACTCTAGCAAACAAGCAACCCAGAAGAAAACTCCAAATCCTAGGAATCATTCATATATGCATATCTGAGAGAGGGATACAAACTCAAACACCATGACTGTGAGCACACCTTCCTCGCTTAATTTTCTACTTTCAACAATTAGGAAGATTCTATCCTCTCTTTCAACATTTTCTCAACAAAAAAAGAAAAGAAAAAGAGGGGTGAAGATGAAAACTGCTGAACACATAGGCAAAATTGAAGAAGGTGCTTACAGCATTAGGGGCTGGCTCCATTGGTGGTGGTTGCCTCCGACGGCGTGATGAAGAGCTGGAGCGAGCGGCGGCGGCAGGGAAGAAGAAGGCCATGGGAGGTCATCTTGCAAGAGCTGGTGATCCGCGCTGAGGTCGGAGGAGGAAGACGAGGAGGCCATCATGGTGCTACACTAGACTAGCTATACTAATTAAAAGCTAGGAGATCTTGATGTGCTACTTCCAAGAGGGGAAGGAGGCTTAGAAAATGCCAGTCAAGCTAGCTCTCTCTGAGCTTTCTCAAGAACACACCCTCCAATGGGAAACTATAATGCTGCTACTGTTGAGTTTGAAAATGGAGATGCCCATGAGCCTTTCTCTTTCTCATAAGGCTTTCACCCTTTTATCTTGTGTAACTTTTTCTCTCTCTTACCCCTTTCAAGGCATCACCCAAGAAAGGTGACTCTCTCTCCTCTCTCTCTCTTGCACATACACTCTCTCTCCCCTCTGCCAATTACAGGTGAATCATTATAACATTTTCTGCTAGGATCATAGGATCTCTGCCTTTAGATCCCGGAGCATAGGCTCCAACACAAAGAGACAGTCTTTCTCTCCCGCCCTGGGGATGTATTATTACCCATAAGCTGTACGTGTCAGCCTCTAGTACAGACATGGTACAACATTGTTCTCCAGAAAAGAAAACGAGTCAAGCAAACTGCCAAGGTATGTCAATTATCTGTCTTGGAACATCTATATAGCTTGTATTTGTCCATATATATGCATGAATGACAGGCTGATGCGCGTACATGTCAAATCATGTTGCAACTGGGGTGGAAGTAGAAAAGGCCCTTAATTGAAAACCAACCATATATGTGAGTGATGACAGTAGGTTATAATTAACACAGCTAATTAGTACTCCAACTGTGGTGGAGTAGCTATACATATGTCCTAAACAGCACAAACTAAAGTACTTAGAAATTGCCTTGCAGAACAGAACCAGCTAGAAGTTATGTAGTTAAACTGTTAAAGGTCCTCGCGGCCGGCATACAAGGCCCCACAGTATTTGAGCCTAACTTTGATCACCGATATAAAAAAGAATATATGAGTTACGTTCTGCAAAAGGTTTATTTTTAAAAACATCTTTCAAATGCAAATCCAATGATGTAACTTTTGTGCTACTCCCTCCAGTCCATTTTACTGTGTATATAAGATTTTTTTGAAGTCAAACTTCGTAAAGTTTGACCATATTTATATGAAAAAATTATCAGCATCTACAATAATAAAGTTATACAAATGAAAATTAAATTCATGGTGCATCTAATAATATTGACTACGTATTGTGAAAACCGGTTACCAAAATTAGACTTAGTACTACAATGGCACCTTATTGTATACTGATCCGCATGGAGTATTTTTTTTAGAACTGTATATACAACCAGTGTAAAGCTGGGGAGTGAATCTTTTCTTGAATATATTTGTGGCACGCGGACTTTACTTCTTTTCAGTGAATTAAGGGACCAGGAGGGGTAGATCCCTTTCTTCAGGAAGAAAGAAAGATACTTTGGGGCGGCCTCGGTAATTGTGGTGCATGATTCCATGGCAGCAAAGGGGTGCAAAAAAGTTGGTGTCTGCTGGGTGCTTTGTCCAGTAGCTAGTACACCTTCTCTTTCCTCCAAGAACAAAATTGGAGAATGCCCAACTTGATGCAGAACCGCCTGTCCTCGAACCCCAGAAAATGGAGAAGAAAAATAGGAGAGGACCGCACAGGTCCATCAGATGATGAGAGAGCTAGCCCCACGGCCATTCATGTCATGTCAGATGAGAAGCTAAAGGGAGATGTTCTGTTACTACTGAGGCATGAGGGATCAGCAGGCGCAGAGTATGGGCAAACGCTGTTGCCTTTCCCTTCTTGCAATCGTGTATCTTTTTCAATGTATACACTAGCTAGGGCCTCTACTTTCCACGTGATGCATGTGCAAGTATGGTATCCAAATTAGGGTTCTTTCCTACATACGCCCTCCCTCCCTTTACATGAAAGATGCCATTTTGAACATATATTGGTAGTGTGGTATGGAGAAGAATGGTCGTTTTTTACTCCCCACAAAATTATGATTGTTCGGATAATCTCTGAAGTAAATGCGCTGCATAATTCTACTCACTTCAGGTATCAAACAAATTTAAGTAACCCCTGACACATGTCCGGTTTCATTGAATGGTTCGGGTTTTGTCCATGGAGGGGAGAAAGAGAGGTGACAAACATAGATGACATGTCGCATGAGGTGTTAGTTACATGTCAAAAAACTAGGGAACATGGCGCGGAGGGTAACATGGTGAAAACCATGAAACATGATCCACCCTCGGCAGAGCCAGTTGTCTAAAAGCAGGTTGAGGAGCAAAGTAAACGATATCAATACTTGAAGGAACTAAGATGACCATTTGTTTTGGGAATGTTATCTTGCTTATGTTCCCTGGGAGGGATTTCCAAGCGAACTACCCGACAGGTTAAAAAACACGAATGTTAAAGCGCTCTAGTTTGCCACATCAGGGATTCCAACTCGTTCGTTGGGAAGGTGTCCGCCGGGAACGCGTACACGCCTATTCCCTTTACCCACTGGTGCCCATTCACGTTCCTCCATTTCACTCGGGGCTGATCACAGAAAGTGAAGAGGAGAGAGGAAAACAGAGAGAGATCGACGATTCCGGCGATCGCGATGGCGACCGGACCCGACACCCGTGCTGCCGGATGATGCGCTCCTCCCCGTGAGTGCATCTCGCCAAGCGCCGGAGGCTTGTGCTTGCCCATGACTTGCAACCGGCGTTACGGCTGTCCTTTGCGGAGGAGAAGGCCGGTGATGGCCTGGATCAAGGGGGTGAGGCGGTGGTAGGGGCGAGGGCACTGGGGAGGTGGCATTTGATTTGGACAGTATCGAGGCAAGCGAAAGGTCGGTGACCGAGCCATCGGCATGTTCATATTGACACATGTCTGAAAGATTTGTCATGTTCATATTAACACATGTCTAAAGAAATTTTTGGGTCTGAATGTACGCATTTTGTGTTCATATTGCCTGGCAATTCCTGTAGTCACTATCCTCATATGATAGTTTTAGCCCCCGGTGATTTGTGGTTATGCATCGTCCGACTTTTGTCGTAGTGTATGTATGAATGCGAGAGAAATTTCGTTTTGTGCTAGTCACAAGGTAAATCTGGGGGAGGGGGGAGGAGGAAAATGTTGAGTTCATGGAACATGGAAAAGTTAGATAAAGTTTTGTTTCAAACTTCATGGCAAAATTGCCATGCCATCATGCAGGAAAGGCACAACAACCTTTTTATGAAAACAACTGAAAGAGCAGGGTGCCCCCATGTTTGATTTTGGTAATTGATGACAATATCTATGGACTAATGGTTGCCTTGAGTTACATTTGAAGGGTTTATCCAGAGGCTTTGCTTGAAGATCATATGTTGGTTTCAAGGATATAAGTAGGTGATATGATGAAATGTTGATCAAGACTAAGTACAAAGAGTAATTCAAGTTGATCAACACACAAAGTGTAGAAGATGTAACGAGTGGGATCAAGTGATCTCACGGTATGGTAAGCAATGTTCATTACGCTTTGTGTACTAACCCATGGTCTATGTGAGAGTTTGTTGTGGGGTTTGTTTTGTTTCCATGGGCGTGCATCAAAAGGAAGATCTCATATGTTCCCATGGAGGATGACATCAAGTGATGATTGCCATCAAGGTTGCATTGTGCAAGTTCAAGTGGATCATCACGAAGAGATCTTTCTTGAAGCTTGTCGTCCATTGTGGTGACAATGGACATGTGAAGATGTGTCGAAGAGAGGATCACCCATAGTGGAGTATGGGGGAGAAATTCACTAGTCTTCATCGAGCCTGCATGAAAGGTGGTCCAACTTGAGGAGGACAAGATCGTCATCGTCTAGCTCAAGTAGACTATGCGCAAGGCAAAGGTTTGTCCGTGATAGGTTTTCTATTTTACCGGTCTCATCATGTTAGTTGGGAGATCGGGTTATAGGATTGATAGACTTACTATGAAGGGGGGCTCTCGAGTGAGTAGCTTGATCGTATCGTTCGTATAGAGCTTAAACCATTGCATCCTTGTCATCATCTTTCTTGGTTCTTGTTTGGCTTTTCTCCGTGTGAATTGTTTAGCTTGTGGTCATCTTCATGACAAGCTCAAGCTCATTGAAAACGGAGTTCGCATGCATCATCTCTTGTGTTTTCGTTGTAGGTGTTTATGTCGGTTCTTCACTGATGGAGGTTACACACCTCTATATCATAGGAATACCCCCCTTGCTACTTCTGAAGATTTCCAGTCATGATTTGATAACTCTTGTCGTTAGCTTCCCGTCAAGCTTGAGTTAGTTGAAATCAGACTTTTGCAGAAGTTTTGGCAGTTTTGGTCTTCCATGCATCCATCTGTTTTACATGGGTTGTTTTGCTGCTTCCTAGTGGTAGTATCGCTGAGACGGTACTTCCGCTGACCAGTGCTGATTCCACTTCCACTTATTTTTATGCTTCTGTTGCCCAATCTGCTTGAGCAGTAGTACTGCTCACGAGCGGTTGTACTGCTCTCCCAAGCGGTAGTACTGCTCCAGTAGAACTACTACTCTTTGTATTTCTGTCTCATTGGGTTGCATTGTGAAGGAAATATGCCCTAGAAGCAATAATAAAGTTGTTATTTTATATTTCCTTATTTCATGATAAATGTTTATTATTCATGCTAGAATTGTATTAATCGGAAACTTGATACATGTGTGGATACATAGACAAAATACTGTATCCCTAGTAAGCCTCTACTAGACTAGCTCTTTAATCAAAGATGGTTAAGTTTCCTAACCATAGGCATATGTTGTCATTTGATGAACGGGATCACATCATTAGGAGAATGATGTGATGGAAAAGAACCATCCGTTAGCATAGCATATTGATCGTTTAGTTTTATTGCTATTGCTTTCCTCATGTCAAATACATATTCCTTCCACTATGAGATTATGCAACTCCCGGATACCGGAGGAATGCCTTGTGTGCTACCAAACGTCACAACATAACTGGGTGATTATAAAGATGCTCTACAGGTATCTCCGAAGGTGTTTGTTGAGTTGGCATAGATCGAGATTAGGATTTGTCACTCCGAGTATCGGAGAGGTATCTCTGGGCCCTCTCGGTAATACACATCATAAGCTTGCAAGCAAACGGCTAAGAAGTTAGTCACGAGATGATGTATTACAGAACGAGTAAAGAGACTTGCTGGTAATGAGATTGAACTAGGTATGAAGATACCGACGATCGAATCTCGGGCAAGTAACATACCAATGGACAAAGGGAATAACGTATATTGTCATAACAGTTCGACCAATAAAGATCTTACTAAAATATGTGGGAGCCATATGAGCATCCAGGTTCCGCTATTGGTTATTGACTGGAGAGGTGTCTTGGTCATGACTACATAGTTCTCAAACCCGTAAGGTCCGCACGCTTAACGTTTGATGATGATATAGTATTGTATGAGTTATGTGATTTGGTGACTGAATGTTGTTCAGAGTCCCGGATGAGATCATGGACACGACGAGGAGTCTCGAAATGGTCAAGAGGTAAAGATTGATATATAGGACGATGGTGTTCGGGCACCGGAAGTGTTTCGGAGGGTACCAGGTACAAATTGGATCACCGGAAGGCGTTCCGGACACCCCCGGCAAAAGATATGGGCCTTAGAGCAACTCTAGCAGACCCCGCAAAACGCCCTGGCCCTCAAAATAACCGCCAAATTGCGGGTTGGGGCCAAAAAAATCTGCACGAGCAGACCCCGCAAAACGCCCCGGTCCGCAAAAAAATTTGCGGGGCGCGGCAAATCTTCTCCCTCAACCTCCATCTTCACGGGCTGGGAGGCCGACCCGAGCTCAACCCCCATCTGGCGCGAGATTTGGCGGGAGGGACATTCCCGCGCCCCCTTTCCTGCTCCCCGCACCCTCCGCCACCATTGTCCCCCCTCCGAAAGATCCGGTTGCTCCTCCCCGGCCATCCCTCGCCGCCATGGACGACCCCATGCTGTCCCCCGTCACCGTCGAGGTCGCGCACGCCCCTTCCCCTCGGGAGGATCTTGTCGCCGGTAATGTAGGCCCCGCCGGCGTCGCCCAAGCACACGCCACGCCTGCCCGCAAGCGGCAGGGCAACGTGCTTATGCAGGGTGGGAATCTGGCTGCCCCCGCCGCGATGGCCCGCGCTTCGGGCGCCAATGCCGTTGTGCGATCCCGGCTGGCGACGGAGAAGGCCGGCAAGGTCGCGGGCGTAAAGCGGAGGAAGGTTCCGACTTCAAGGAACAAATCTTCTTCAACCTCTCACTCTATCCCCCCCCCCAAGGTGGTGCTCCGGCGATGCCGTTCAACGGTGCCACTCCACCCGCGAGCGAGGTGTTCAACGAAATGGCCGGAAGGTATATCTCTTCGGACTTTGGTGATTCTCTTTCATTTTCGCCATTGTTTTTCGATAGCTCATGACTTGTCATTGTTCAGTATAGCGGTGGTTCAAACAATGCAACAACCGAGTTCGTGAACTTGTTGGACACGAACGCGGTTGACATTGATCAAACCCCTTTCGAACCTTTTGACTACAATGAAACGGAGGGCGGCATGGACGATCATGGTTGTGCAGGCGACTTGGCGGAGATCGAAGCGGAAGCGTTTGAGAATTCACAAGCAAAAGCTGGGAAAATCCAAAGATCAAAAAACTACACCATCTTGGAAGATCAAGCTTTGATCAAAGCATGGAGTGCGGTGTCTCTTGATGCATGCACAGGTACTAATCAAACCGCCAAGAGATATTGGCAAAGGATCAAATATCAATACTTCCGCATTATGAAAAACTACCCCAACAAGACTCCATGCACATTTCGGTCGCTTCAAGGTCGTTGGGAGAACATCAAGCCTATGTGTAGCCGTTGGGCAGCTTGCTTGGAGCAAGTATGCAATGCACCTCCAAGTGGCACCGTGGAGTCCGACTATGTGAGTTTGCTTTGCCTTTGTTGAAGTTGTGCATCATTATAATGTATCATGAAAAATGATTGCATCACCTTGTTCGCATTGTGTAGGACAAGATTTCTCAACAAAGATACAAGGACATGGAAGCTTCAGAAGGCAGATTCTTCAAATTAGAGCATTGTTGGGAGTTGCTTCAAAAGTGTGAGAAGTGGAAGTTGATCGACAAAGAGTCCCCACCCAAGAGAGGCTCACTTACAAACATGGATGAAGATGATGATGGCCCAAGAAATTTGAACAAGCCCGATGGTGACAAGAAGACTAGAGAGAAGATAAAGAGAGAACAAGAAGCATCGAGCATGAGGGAGAAGATTGATGCCATGGCGCAATCAAACGAGTTAATGTTGTTGAAGTCGTTGGAGATCAAGAAAGAGTTGGCCGAAAAGAAGGCAAAAGAGAAGCAAGAAAAATGGCAAATGCTCAAGGAAGAGGGGCTATGCAGAGCTGCCATTGTGGAGAGAAAAGTACGCGCCTCTGAAAACAAATCGCTGTCATTGTTACTCGCCAAAGAGAACAAGATCATGTCAATGAACCACAATGGCATGGACGAGGTCACCAAAACATGGCATGATATGGCAAGGAGAGAGATCTTGAAGAGGAGAATGGTCGCCTCGGCCGGTCCATCTGCCAGTTCCTGTGATGTTTTCTTTGCTCCACACGGTGGCAATGTGGATGATTTCGGTCCGGGAGTTGGAACAAGCGACGGAGGTGGCTACGGTGGCTACGATGAAGTTTTAAATGGACTCCATGGTGCCGAGTGAAGATCGACCCCCAAGATGATGCCAGACATGGGCGCATACCTTTGCATGCCCTCTTTTGCGTAATGAACTTCGCTTTTATTCGCGCGCAAACTGTTTATGTCATTTGAATTTGAACTTGTTTGTGAAAACCTGTGACAATTTCAGATTTGCAGTTCTTGTGTTTGCGGGTCATAGCGCTGGTGCCCGAGCAGAACCCGCATAGCCGACCCGTAAAAAAGCATATTCAGCGAATATACTTTTTTACGGGTCCGTTTGGGGGGTCTGCATCTGTGCTAGCCCTCGTCAGCCCGCAAAAGCGGTTTTGCGCGAACTGCAAACGCATTTTGCGGGGTCTGCTAGAGTTGCTCTTATGGGCCAATAGGGGAAACACACGAGCCAAAAGGGGCTGGTGTGCCCCCCATATGGGCTGGCCTGAGTGGAGAAGGAAAGGGGAAGAAGGAATGGAAAGAAAGGGAATAGGATTCCCCCTTCCTTCCCCCTTCCCCCTCTTTCCTTCCCCCTTTGATAAATATGGTAGGGGGGCGAATTGGGGAGGGACCCCAAGTAGGATTCGGCCTACTTGGGGCACCCCTGGCTGCCTTCCCTTTTCTTGCCACCTATATATATGTGGGGGGCGCCCTAGCACACCCCAGACATTATCTTAGTCGTGTGCGGCGCCCCCCTTGATAGGTCCATTTTTGCATCATGCTTTTATGTCAACATTTATTGCATTATGGGCTGTTATTTCACGTTATGTCACAATACTTATGGCTATTCTCTCTTATTTTACAAGGTTTACATGAAGAGGGAGAATGCCGGCAGCTGGAATTCTGGGCTGGAAAAGGAGCAAATATTGAAGGACTATTCTGCGCAACTCCAAAAGTCCTGAAACTCCTTGTCTTAAAATAAATATAGAAAAATCGTCGCCAAAGATGAAGGCCAGAATTCTCCTATATGAAGTCTTTCGATGAGAAAAAAATAGAAGGCAACCTTTCGGGACGAGAGTCCGCCGCCACGAGGCGGAACCAATCTAGGGCTCCGGCAGAGCTGTTCTGCCGGGGACACTTCCCTCCGGGAGGGGGAAATCATCACCATCGTCATCACCAACGCTCCTCTCATCGGGAGAGGGCAATCTCCATCAACATCTTCACCAGCACCATCTCATCTCCAAACCCTAGTTCATCTCTTGTATCCAATTCTTGTCTCCAAGTCCGAGATTTGTGCTAGTAGGTTGCTAGTAGTGTTGATTACTCCTTGTAGTTGATGCTAGTTGGTTTATTTGGTGGAAGATCATATGTTCAGATCCTTTATGCACATTATTACACCCTCTGATTATGAACATGAATATGCTTTGTGAGTAGTTATGTTTGTTCCCGAGGACAAGGGAGAAGTCTTGCTATTAGTAGTCATGTGAATTTGGTATTCGTTCGATATTTTGATAAGATGTATGTTGTCTAACCTCTAGTGGTGTTATGTGAATGTCGACTACATAAAACTTCACCATTATTTGGGCCTAGAGGAAGGCATTGGGAAGTAATAAGTAGATGATCGGGTTGCTAGAGTGACAGAAGCATAAACCCAAGTTTATGTGTTGCTTCGTAAGGGGCTGATTTGGATCCATATGTTTCATGCTATGGTTAGGTTTACCTTAATACTTTTGTTGTAGTTGCGGATGCTTGCAATAGAGGTTAATCATAAGTGGGATGCTTGTCCAAGTAAGGGCAGTACCCAAGCACCGGTCCACCCACATATCAAATTATCAAAGTACCGAACGCGAATCATATGAGCATGATGAAAACTAGCTTGACGATATTCCCTTGTGTCTTCGGGAGCGCTTTTCCTATCATAAGAGTTTGTCCAGGCTTGTCCTTTGCTAAAAAAAGGATTGGGCCACCTTGCTGCACTTTATTTACTTTTGTTACTTGTTGCTTGTTACAATTTATCTTATCACAAAACTATATGTTACCACTTATTTCAGTACTTGCAGAGAATACCTTGTTGAAAACCGCTTATCATTTCCTTCTGCTCCTCGTTGGGTTCGACACTCTTACTTATCGAAAGGACTACGATAGATCCCCTATACTTGTGGGTCATCAAGACTCTTTTCTAGCGCCGTTGCCGGGGAGTGAAGCGCCTTTGGTAGGTGGAATTTGGTAAGGAAAAATTTATTTAGTGTGCTGAAATTTTCTGTCACTTGTTACTATGGAAAGTAATTGTTTGAGGGCTTGTTCGGGTATCTTCACCCCGTCCAGTTGAGCCAAGAGTTGCTCCTCAACCTCTGAACCTCATGAACCTACTGAAAATGCAACTCCTTTTGATTCCTTCGGTATGATGGAAAAACTGCTAGCTAACACTTTTGCAGGAGATGGAACAAAGCATCCTGATGAACATCTACGCTATGTGGATGATATTTGTGGACTATTTAAGCTTGCAGGTATACCGATGATGTTGTTAAGAAGAAGGCTTTCCCTTTATCTTTGGAGGGAGACGCATTGACATGGTATAGGCTATGTGATGATATGAGATCATGGAACTATAAAAGATTGAAATTGGAATTTCATCAAAAGTATTACCCTATGCATCTTGTTCATCGTGATCGCAATTATATATATAAATTTTGGCCTCGCGAAGGAGAAAGCATCGCTCAAGCTTGGGGGAGGCTTAAATCAATGTTATATTCATGCCCCAATCATGAGCTCGCAAAAGAAGTGATTATGCAAAGTTTTTATGCTCGGCTTTCTGGTAACAATCGCACCATGCTCGATACTTCTTGTGCTGGCTCTTTTATGATGAAGCCTATTGAATTTAGATGGAATTTATTGGATAGAATTAAACGCAACTCTGAAGATTGGGACCTCGAGGAAGGTAAGGAGCCAGGTATGAAACCTAAGTTTGATTGTGTTAAATATTTTATGGATACCGATATTTTCCGTAAGTTTAGCACTAAATATGGACTTGACTCTGAGATAGTAGCTTCTTTCTGTGAATCTTTTGCTACTTATGTTGATCTCCCCAAGGAGAAGTGGTTTAAATATCATCCTCCCATAGAAGTAAAAGTAGCTGCACCTATTAAAGTTGAAGAAAAGATTGTCACTTATAATGATCCTATTGTTCCTACTTATTATGTTGAGAAACCACCTTTCCCTGTTAGAATGAAGGATCATGCTAAAGCTTCAACTGTTGTTCGTAAAAGCAATACTAGGACTTATACACCTCCTGAGCAAGTCAAAGTAGAACCCAATATTGCTATTGTTAAAGATCTCTTGTCTGATAATATTGATGGGCATGTTATTCAATTCTCTGGTGAAACTGCTAGAATTGCTAAACCCTGTGATAGAGATAAACATAGACCTGTGGTAGGCGTGCCTGTTATTTCTGTTAAAATAGGATATCACTGTTATCATGGCTTGTGTGATATGGGTGCTAGTGCTAGTGTAATACCCATTGACTTATACAAAGAAATTATGCACGAAATTGCACCTGCTGAGTTAGAAGAAATTGATGTCACAATTAAACTTGCCAATAGAGATACTATTTCACCAGTAGGGATTGTTAGAGATGTTGAAGTCTTGTGTGGGAAAACCAAATATCCCATTGATTTTCTTGTTCTTGGTTCTCCACAAGATAGCTTTTGTCCCATTATATTTGGTAGACCCTTCTTGAATACTGTTAATGCTATGATAGACTGCAAAAAGAATGTTGTTACTGTTGGCTTGGATGATATGGTTCATGAATTTAATTTCTCTAAATTTAGTAAACAACATCATGAGGAAGAATTGCCTAGTAAGGATGAAATTATTGGTCTTGCTTCTATTGATGTACCTCCTAGTGATCCTTTAGAACATTATTTACTAGACCATGAAAATGATATGTTCATGAATGAAAGAAGGGAAATAGATGAAGTATTCTTTAAACAGGAACCTATTCTGCAACACAATTTGCCTGTTGAAATCCTAGGGGATCCTCCTCCACCCAAGGGTGATCCGTGTTTGAGCTTAAACCGTTGCTCGATAATCTTAAATATGCTTATCTTGATGAAAAGAAAATATATCCTGTCATTATTAGCGCTAACCTTCGTGAGCATGAAGAAGAAAGATTATTGAAAACTCAAGAAGCATTGTCTGCTATTGGATATACTGGATGATCTTAAGGGCATCGGTCCCACTCTATGTCAACATAAAATAAATTTGGAAGCTGATGCCAAACCAGTTTGTGATCCTCAACGACGTTTGTATCCTAAAATGAAAGAAGTGGTAAGAAAGGAAATACTCAAGCTTCGGAGGCGGTATAATTTATCCCGCTGTCGATAGTCGATGGGTAAGTCCTGTCCATTGTGTCCCTAAGAAGGGAGGTATTACTGTTGTCCCTAATGATAAAGATGAATTGATTCCGCAAAGAATTATCATAGGTTATAGGATGGTAATTGGTGTCTGCAAATTAAATAAGGCTACTAAGAAAGATCATTACCCCTTACCTTTTATTGATCAAATGCTAGAAAGACTATGCAAACATACACATTATTGTTTTTTAGATGGTTATTCTGGCTTCTCTCAAATACCTGTGTCGGCTAAAGATCAATCAAAGACTACTTTTACACGCCCTTTTGGTACTTTTGCTTATAGACGTATGCCTTTTGGTTTATGTAATGCACCTGCTACCTTTCAAAGATGCATGATGGCTATATTATCTAACTTCTGCGAGAAAATTTGTGAGGTTTTCATGGACGACTTTTCCGTCTATGGTTCCTCTTTTGATAATTGCTTGAGCAATCTTGCTCGAGTTTTGCAGAGATGTGAAGAAACTAATCTGGTCTTGAATTGGGAAAAGTGCCACTTTATGGTTAACGAAGGTATTGTCTTGGGGCACAAAGTTTCTGAAAGAGGTATTGAAGTTGATAAAGCCAAGGTTAATGCTATTGAAAAGATGCCATGTCCCAAGGACATCAAAGGTATAAGAAGTTTCCTTGGTCACGTCGGATTTTACAGGAGGTTCATTAAGGACTTCTCAAAAATCTCTCGGCCTCTGACTAATTTATTACAAAAAGATGTACCATTTGTCTTTGATGATGATTGTGTAGAAGCATTTGAAATACTTAAGAAAGCATTAATCTCTGCACCTGTTGTTCAGCAACCTGATTGGAATTTACCCTTTGAAATTATGTGTGATGCTAGTGATTATGCTGTAGGTGCTGTTCTAGGGCAAAGAGTTGATAAGAAATTAAATGTTATCCATTATGCTAGCAGGACTCTAGAAAATGCTCAAAGAAATTATGCTACTACCAAAAAGGAACTTTTAGCAGTTGTATTTGCTTGTGATAAATTCAGACCCTATATTGTTGATTCTAAAGTAACTATCCACACAGATCATGCTGCTATTAAATATCTTATGGAAAAGAAAGATGCAAAACCTAGGCTTATTAGATGGGTTCTCTTGCTTCAAGAATTTGATTTGCATATTGTTGATAGAAAAGGAGCTGAGAACCCCGTTGCAGACAACTTGTCTAGGCTAGAGAATGTTCTTGATGACCCACTACCTATTGATGATAGCTTTCCTAATGAACAATTAAATGTCATAAGCACTTCTCGTAGCACTCCATGGTATGCTGATTATGCTAATTATATTGTTGCTAAATTTATACCACCTAGCTTCACATACCAACAAAAGAGAAAGTTTTTCTATGACTTGCGTCATTACTTTTGGGATGACCCACATCTTTATAAAGGAGTAGATGGTGTTATTAGACGTTGTGTACCCGAGCATGAACAGGAACAGATCCTACACAAGTGTCACTCCGAAGCTTATGGAGGACACCACGCTGGAGATAGAACCGCACATAAGGTACTGCAATCCGGTTTTTATTGGCCTACTCTCTTCAAAGATGCCTGTAAGTTTGTTTTGTCTTGCGACGAATATCAAAGAATTGGTAATATTAGTAGACGTCAAGAAATGCCTATGAATTATTCACTTGTTATTGAACCATTTGATGTTTGGGGCTTTGATTATATGGGACCTTTTCCGCTTCTAATGATACACTCATATTTTAGGTTGCTGTTGATTACGTTACTAAGTGGGTAGAAGCTATTCCAACTAGTAGTGCTGATCATAACACTTCTATTAAAATGCTTAAGGAAGTTATTTTTCCGAGGTTTGGAGTCCCTAGATACTTAATGGCTGATGGTGGTTCACACTTTATTCATGGTGCTTTCCGTAAGATGCTTGCTAAATACGACGTTAATCATAGAATTGCATCTCCATATCACCCGCAGTCTAGTGGTCAGGTGGAATTGAGCAATAGAGAGCTCAAATTAATTTTGCAAAGGACTGTCAATAGGTCTAGAAAGAATTGGTCCAAGAAACTTGATGATGCATTATGGGCCTATAGAACTGCATACAAAATCCTATGGGTATGTCTCCGTATAAAATGGTTTATGGAAAGGCATGTCATTTACCTCTCGAACTAGAACATAAGGCATATTGGGCTATTAAAGAGCTCAACTATGATTTCAAACTTGCCGGTGAGAAGAGATTATTTGATATTAGCTCACTTGATGAATGGAGAACCCAAGCTTATGAAAATGCCAAGTTGTTCAAAGAAAAAGTTAAAAAATGGCATGACAAAAGGATACAAAAGCGTGAGTTTAATGTAGGTGATTATGTATTGCTATACAACTCCCGTTTAAGATTTTTTGTAGGAAAACTTCTCTCCAAATGGGAAGGTCCTTATGTTATCGAGGAGGTCTATCGTTCCGGTGCCATAAAAATCAACACCTTTGCAGTCACAAATCCGAAGGTGGTAAACGGTCAAAGGATCAAACACTATATCTCAGGTAATCCTATAAATGTTGAAACTAATATTATTGAAACCGTAACCCCAGAGGAGTACATAAGGGACACCTTCCAGAACGTTCTAGACCCAGAAAAGGAATAGGTATGTGGTACGGTAAGTAAACCAACTCCAAAACAATTTTTAAGGCAATATTTCTTCGTTTTGGAATATTTAAAAAAAAATAGAAAAATAAGTAGCAGTCCGGGGAGGACATGAGGCCTCCACGAGGGTGGAGGGCGCGCCCTACCCCCTGGGCGCACCCCCTACCTCATGAGCACCTCGTGTGCCCTCCGGACTCGGTTTCCTTGCACGATATGTATTTTGGTCGGTAAAAATTCATTATATATACCCACAATGGTTTTGGCTCTCGTATCACGCAAATCTCCCTTGTTCTTGTTTCGAGCTGTTTTTCTGGCAGGTCTAGAGCACCATGACTTCTCCCTCCGCCAACAATGAAGACAAAGATGCTTGGCTATTGAAGATAGAGTTGAAAAGAGAGGAACCAGAAGAAATCAACAAGGATGAAGGGATCAAGAAGGCCATGGAGGTTCAAGCTCTGGTGGTGAAAGAAGAAGACATCCCTCAACCTTTACCTAACCTTTTTACTCCAACAGAGCTTGAAGCCTTCAAGATGATTGAGTTAGCCCGCATACAGAACAAGTATCTTACACAGGAGAATATTTTGTTGAAGGATCATATTGCTGGGCTCAAGGGCATTATCCGCAAATTGGAGGAGCTTTTACGCTCAATGTGTGATTATCCACCGTCATCATCACCACCTCCATCACCTCCGAGGACATAATCACATGGGTATGGGCACTCCCCTTGGCAACTGCCAAGCTTGGGGGAGGTGCCCTGGTATCGTATCACCATCACAACTCCTATCTTTACCCTTTTTTTCTTAGTTCGATCCTATTAGTAGTATCTTGATTTAGTAGAATAAAGTCATGGCATGATCTAGTTTTGAGTTTTGCTTTATGATCCTTCTTTGTAATCGAGTCCGTGAGCTATATAATAAAGATTAGTGTTGAGTCAAGGGCTTGAGTATTTTGCCATGATCTTGGGTGATTAGAAGAAAAAGAATAAAAAGAATCAAAGAGTTCATATTGATCTTATTGAAAGTAATGACTTCACATAGAAAGAGTACGATGATTAAAAGTTGTTGGGAGTTGGCAAATATAGCTTTGGTCATCGTTGCAATTAATAGGAAGTAATAAGGGAAGAGAGGTTTCACATATAGATATATTATCATTGACATCTTTTATGATTGGGATCACTCATTAAAATATGACATGCTAAAGAGTTGAGGTTGGACAGGGAAGACAACATAATGAGTTATGGTTTCTTACATCCGAGATAAAGTATGTTGTCATGGATCCTCTACTGTGTTGAGCTTGCCTTTCCCCCTCATGCTAGCCAAATTCTCAGCACTAAGTAGAAATACTACTTGTGCTTCCAAATACCCTTAAAACCAGTTTTGCCATGAGAGTCCACCATATCTACCTATGGATTGAGTAAGATCCTTCAAGTAAGTTGTCATCGGTGCAAGCAACAAAAAATTCTCTCTAAATATGCATGACTTATTAGTGCAGAGAAAATAAACTTTGTACGAACTTGTTGTGGATGCAATAAAAGCGACGGACTGCATAATAAAGGTTCACATACAAGGGGCAATATAAAGTGACGTTCTTTTGCATTAAGATTTTGTGCATCAACCCTAAACGCGCATGACAACCTCTGCTTCCCTCTGCGAAGGGCCTATCTTTTATTATTATCCTCTACTTTATGCAAGAGTCACGGTGATCTTCACCTTTTCCTTTTCATTTATCCTTTGGCAAGCTCAGCATGTTGGAAAGAACATGATATATATATATATATATATATATATATATATACATATATATATATCTAATTGGATGTGGGGGAGCATGAATTATTATTGTTGACATTACCCTTGAGGTAAAAGGTTGTGGGGTAAAACTATAAGCCCCTATCTTTCTCTGTGTCCGGTTAAAACTCCGTAACCACAAGTATTGCGTGAGTGTTAGCAATTATGAAGGACTAAGTGATAGTTGAGTATGTGGACTTGCTCTTAAGCTCTGACATAGACTCTTTCCGATGTTATGATTGCAATTGCTTCAATGACTGAGATTATAATTTGTTGGTGCTCAATAAGGTTTCTGATTCATACTTTGGCTTTGTGAAAAGATCATCACTTGAACTTGAGTAATCATATGACGAAATCTTTATATGTTGCTGTTATGAAATAATCATGATGCCTTCATGTCCGTATTTTATTTTTATCGACGCCTCTACCTCTAAACATGAGGACATATTTATTGTTATCGGCTTTTCGCTTGAGGACAAGCGAGGTCTAAGCTTGGGGGAGTTGATACGTCCATTTTTGCATCATGCTTTTATGTCAATATTTATTGCATTATGGGCTGTTATTTCACGTTATGTCACAATACTTATGGCTATTCTCTCTTATTTTACAAGGTTTACATGAAGAGGGAGAATGCCGACAGCTGGAATTCTGGGCTGGAAAAGGAGCACATATTGAAGGACTATTCTGCGCAGCTCCAAATGTCCTGAAACTCCACGGAATGTCTTAAAATAAATAAAGAAAAATCATCGCCAAAGATGAAGGCCAGGGGGCCCATACCCTGCTCACGAGGGTGGGGGGCATGCCCCCCTGGGCGCGCCCCCTACCTCGTGGCCCCCTTGGTGGCTCTCTGACGCCCATCTTCTCCTATATGAAGTCTTTCAATGAGAAAAAATAGAAGGCAACCTTTCGGGACGAGACTCCGCCGCCACGAGGCGGAACCTTGGCGGAACCAATCTAGGGCTCCGGCAAAGCTGTTCTGCCGGGGACACTTCCCTCCGGGATGGGGAAATCATCACCATTGTCATCACCAACGCTCCTCTCATCGGGAGAGGGCAATCTCCATCAACATCTTCACCAATGCCATCTCATCTCCAAACCCTAGTTCATCTCTTGTATCCAGTTCTTGTCTCCAAGTTCGGGATTGGTGCTAGTAGGTTGCTAGTAGTGTTGATTACTCCTTGTAGTTGATGCTAGTTGGTTTATTTGGTGGAAGATCATATGTTCAGATCCTTTATGCACATTATTACCCCTCTGATTATGAACATGAATATGCTTTGTGAGTAGTTACGTTTGTTCCTGAGGACAAGGGAGAAGTCTTGCTATTAGTAGTCATGTGAATTTGGTATTCGTTCGATATTTTGATAAGATGTATGTTGTCTAACCTCTAGTGGTGTTATGTGAATGTCGACTACATAACACTTCACCATTATTTGGGTCTAGAGGAAGGCATTGGGAAGTAATAAGTAGATGATGGGTTGCTAGAGTGACAGAAGCTTAAACCCTAGTTTATGCATTGCTTCGTAAGGGGCTGATTTGGATCCATATGTTTCATGCTATGGTTAGGTTTACCTTAATACTTTTGTTGTAGTTGCGGATGCTTGCAATAGAGGTTAATCATAAGTGGGATGCTTGTCCAAGTAAGGGCAGTACCCAAGCACCGGTCCACCCACATATCAAATTATCAAAGTACCGAACGCGAATCATATGAGCGTGATGAAAACTAGCTTGACGATATTCCCATGTGTCCTCGGGAGCAATTTTCCTATCATAAGAGTTTGTCCAGGCTTGTCCTTTGCTACAAAAAGGATTGGGCCACCTTGCTGCACTTTATTTACTTTTATTACTTGTTGCTCGTTACAATTTATCTTATCACAAAACTATCTGTTACCACTTATTTCAGTACTTGCAGAGAATACCTTGCTGAAAACCGCTTATCATTTCCTTCTGCTCCTCATTGGGTTCGACACTCTTACTTATCAAAAGGACTACGATAGATCCCCTATACTTGTGGGTCATCACCCCTCCACAGTTTACGCCTCCGGTCATAACTTTGTAGTGCTTAGACAAAGCCCCGTGAAGATCACTTCACCATCACCGTCACCATGCCATCGTGCTGATGGAACTCATCTACTACCTCGACGTCTTGATGTATCAAGAAGGCGAGGGAGGTCACCGAGCTGAACGTGTGTAGAACTCGAAGGTGACGTACGTTCGGTACTCGATCGATGGATCGCGAAGAAAGTTCGACTACATCAACTGCATTGTGAAACGCTTCCGCTTACGGTCTACGAGGGTACGTAGACACACTCTCCCCCTCGTTGCTATACATCTCCTAGATAGATCTTGCGTGAGCGTAGGAATTTTTTTTGAAATTGCATGATACGTTCCCCAACAGTAACATCATGATCCAGGTCTATGCATAGATGATATGCATGAGTAGAACACAAAGAGTTGTGGGCGGTGATCGTCATACTGCTTACCGCCAATGTCTTATTTTGATTCGGCGATATTGTTGGATGAAGCGGCCCGGACCAACCTTACATGACCACGTTCATGAGACTGGTTCCACTGACAGACATGCAACTAGTTTTGCATAAAGATGGCTGGCGGGTATCTGTTTCTCCTACTTTAGTTGAATCGAATTTGACTGCGGCCGGTCCTTGTTGAAGGTTAAAACAACAAACTTGATAAATCACCGTTGTGGTTTTGATGCGTAGGTAAGAACGGTTCTTGCTAGAAGCCCGTAGCAGCCACGTAAAACTTGCTACAACAAAGTAGGGGACGTCTAACTTGTTTTGTAGGGAATGTTGTGACATGATATTGTCAATACATGATGTGATATATGTTATTGTATGAGATGATCATGTTTTGTAAAATTTATCGACAACCGGCAGGAGCCTTATGGTTGTCTCTTTATTGTATGAAATGCAAATGCCATGTAATTGCTTTACTTTATCACTATGTGTTAGCGATAGTTGTAGAAGCAATAGTTGGCGAGACAACCACCGCGCAACGAAGGAGACCTAGGTGTCGAGCCGGTGACGATGGAGATCATGACGATGCTTTGGAGACGGAGATCAAAAGCACAAGATGATGATGGCAATATCATGTCACATATTTTGATTGCATGTGATGTTTATCTTTTATGCATCTTATTTTGCTTAATAGGACCGTAGCATTATAAGATGGTCCCTTAACTAAAATTTCAAGGTATAAGTGTTCTCCCTGAGTATGCACCGTTGCGACAGTTCGTCGTGTTGAGACACCACGTGATGATCGGGTGTGATAGACTCTACGTTCACATACAACGGGTGCAAGACAGTTTTGCACATGTGGAATACTCGGGTTAATGAGCCTAGTATGTACAGACCTGGCCTCGAAACACTGGAGACCGAAAGGTCGAACGTGAATCATATAGTAGATATGATCAACATAGAGATGTTCACCATTGATGACTACCCCATCTCACGTGATGATCGGACGTGGGTTAGTTGATTTGGATCACGTATCCCTTAGATGTCTTGAGGGATGTCTATTTAAGTGGGAGTTCTTAAGTAATTTGATTAATTGAACTTAAATTTATCATGAACTTAGTCCTGATAGTATTTGCAAATTATGTTGTAGATCAATAGCTCGCGCTGTAGCTCCCCTATGTTTTTTGATATGTTCCTAGAAAAAACTAAGTTGAAAGATGATAGTAGCAATGATGCAGACTAGGTCCATGATCTGAGGATTATCCTCATTGCTGCACAGAAGAATTGCGTCCTTGATGCACTGCTAGGTGACAGACCTATTGCAGGAGCTGATGCAGATGTTATGAACGTTTGGCAAGCTCAATATGATGAATACTTGATAGTTTAGTGCTCCATGATTTAAGGCTTAGAACCGGGGCTTCAAAAACGTTTTGAACGCCACAGAACATATGAGATGTTCCAAGAGATGAAATCGGTATTTCAGACTCATGCCCATGTCGAGAAGTATGAGACCTCTGACAAGTACTTTGCCTACTCCCATGAATCAAGTGGAGAATAGCTCCCATGTCGAGATGGAGGAGAATAGCTCAACCAGTGAGCATGTGCTCAGAATGTTTGGGTACTACAATCACTTGAATCAAGTGGGAGCTAATCTTCCAGATAAGAGAGTGATTGACATAGCTCTCTAGTCACTATCACCAAGCTACTAGAACTTTGTGATAAACTATAATATGCAAGGGATGACGAAAATGATTCCTGAGCTATTCGCGATGTTGAAACCGGCGAAGGTAGAAATCAAGAAAGAACATCAAGTGTTGTGATTAACAAGACCACTAGTTTTAAGAAAAGGGGCAAGGGAAAGAAAGGGAACTTCAAGAAGAATGGCAAGCAAGTTGCCACTCCCATGAATAAGCCCAAAGCTGGACCCAACCCTGAAACTGAGTGCCTCTACTTCAAAGGAAATAGTCACTGGAAGCGGAACTGCCCCAAATACTTGGCAGATAAGAAGGATGGCAAAATGAACAAAGGTATATTTGAAATACATGTTATTGATGTGTACCTTGCTAGTTCGTATAGCCCCTGGGTATTTGATACCGGTTCAGTTGCTAAGATTAGACTCGAAATAGGAGTTGCAGAATAAACATAGACTAGTTAAGGGCGAGGTGACGATGTGTGTTGGAAATGACTCCAAGGTTGATATGATCACCATCGCACACTCCCTCTACCTTCGGGATTAGTGTTGAATCTAAATAAATGTTATTTGGTGTTTGCGTTGAGCATGAATATGATGAAATCATGTTTATTGCAATACGATTATTCATTTAAGTCACAGAATAATTGTTGTTCTATTTACATGAATAAAACCTTCTATGGTCATACACCCAATGTGAATGGTTTATTGAGTCTCGATCGTAGTGATACACAATATTCCAAAAGATGCAGAGTTGATAATGATAGTGCAACATACTCGTGGCACTGCCGTTTAGGTCATATTGGTGTAAAGCGCATGAAGAAACTCCATGCAGATGGACTTTTGGAATCACTTGATTATGAATCATTTGATACTTACGAACCATGCCTCATGGGCAAGATGACTAAAACTCCATTCTCTGGAACAATGGAGCGAGCTAATGACTTATTGGAAATAATACATACCGATGTATGCGGTCCGATGAGTGTTGAAGCACGCGGCGTGTATCATTATTTTCTGATCTTCACAGATGATTTCAGTAGGTATGGGTATATCTACTTGATGAAACACACGTCTGAAACATTTGAAAACTTCAAAGAATTTCAGAGTGAAGTGGAGAGTCATCGTAACAAGAAAATAAAGTTTCTACGATCTGATCACAGAGGCAAATATTTGAGTTACGAGTTTGGCCTTCATATTAAACAATGTGGAATAGTTTCACAACTCACGCCACCTGGAACACCATAGTGTAATGGTGTGTCCGAACGTCGTAACCGTACTTTATTAGATATGGTGCATTCTATGGTGTCTCTTACCGAATTGCCACTATCATTTTGGGGTTATGCACTAGAGACAGCTGCATTCACATTAAATAGGGCACCGTCTAAATCCGTTGAAGATGATGATGTCTACTACACAACCTTCTTCTTGTAGACGTTGTTGGGCCTGCAAGTGCACAGGTTTGTAGGATAGTAGCAAATTTCCCTCAAGTGGATGACCTAAGGTTTATCAATCCGTAGGAGGCGTAGGATGAAGATGGTCTCCCTCAAACAACCCTGCAACCAAATAACAAAAAGTCTCTTGTGTCCCCAACACACCCAATACAATGGCAAATTGTATAGGTGCACTAGTTCGGCGAAGAGATGGTGATACAAGTGCAAAATAGATAGTAGATATAGGTTTTTGTAATCGGAAATAATAAAACCAGCAAGGTAGCGAGCGGTAAAAGTGAGCGTAAATGGTATTGCAATGATAGGAAACAAGGCCTAGGGTTCATACTTTCACTAGTGCAAGTTCTCTCAACAATAATAACATAGATAGAACATACGACAAGCCATCAACATGCAACAAAGAGTCACTCCAAAGCCACTAATAGCGGAGAACAAACGTAGAGATTATGGTCGGGTACGAAACCACCACAAAGCTATTCTTTCGGATCGATCTATAAAAGAGTTCGTACTAGAATAACACCTTAAGATACAAATCAACCAAAACCCTAATGTCACCTAGATACTCCATTGTCACCTCAAGTATCCGTGGGCATGATTATACGATATGCATCACACAATCTCAGATTCATCCAACCAACATAAAGTACTTCAAAGAGTGCCCCAAAGTTTCTACCGGAGAGTCAAGAACGTGTGCCAACCCCTATGCATAGGTTCCCAAGTGTCACGAAACCCGCAAGTTGATCACCAAAACATACATCAAGTGGATCAATATAATAACCCATTGTCAACAAGGTTATCCCACGCAAGACATACATCAAGTGTTCATAAAAGACTCAATCCAATAAGATAACTTCAAAAGGGGAAACTCAATTCATCACAAGAGAGTAGAGGGGGAGAAACATCATAAGATCCAACTACAATAGCAAAGCTCGGGATACATCAAGATCGTGCCATAGATGGAACACGAGAGAGAGAGATCAAACACATAGCTACTGGTACATACCCTCAGCCCCGAGGGTGAACTACTCCCTCCTCGTCATGGATAGCGTCGGGATGATGAAGATGGACTCCGGTGATGGGATCCCCCTCCGGCAGGGTGCCGAAACGGGGTCCCGATTGGTTTTTTGGTGGCTACAGAGGCTTGCGGCGGCGGAACTCCCGATCTATCTTCTGTTCTGGAAGTTTTAGGGTACGTAGGAATATATGGGTGAAAGGGGTACGTCGGTGGACCTACAGGGGGATCACGAGGTAGGGGGGCACGCCCAGGGGGGAGGGGCACGCCCCCCACCCTCGTGGGCAGCCCGGGGATCCCCTGACGTGCACTCCAAGCCCATCTGGTTGGTTTCCTTCCAAAATTAACTTCTCCAGTTGATTTCGTTCCGTTTTGACTCCGTCTGATATTCCTTTTCTTCGAAACACTGAAATAGGCATAAAACAACAAATCTGGGCTGGGCCTCCGGTTAATAGGTTAGTCCCAAAAATAATATAAAAGTGGATAATAAAGCCCAATATTGCCTAAAACAGTAGATAAAGTAGCATGGAGAAATCAAAAATTATAGATACGTTGGAGACGTATCAGATGACACCGTATGAACTATAAGAAACCTAAGCTATCATTTCTTAAAAGTTTGTGGATGTGACGCTTATGTCAAAAGGCTTCAGCCTGATAAGCTCGAACCCAAAGCAGAGAAGTGCGTCTTCATAGGATACCCTGAGGAAACAATTGGGTACACTTTCTACCACAGATCCGAAGGCAAGATCTTTGTTTCTAAGAATGGATCCTTTCTAGAGAAGGAGTTTCTCTCGAAAGAAGTGAGTGGGAGGAAGGTAGAACTTGATGAGGTAACTGTACCTTCTCTTGAATTGGAAAGTAGTACATCAGAGAAAACCATTTTCGTGATGCCTACACCAACTAATGATGATGATCATGAAACTTCGGATCAAGTTACTACTGAATTTTGTAGGTCGACCAGAGCACGATCCACACCAGAGTGGTACGGTAATCCTATCCTGGAAGTCATGTTACTACACCAAGGCGAGCGTACGAACTATGAAGAAGCTATGATGAGCCCAGATTCCTACAGATGGCTTGAGGCCATGAAATCTGAGATAGGATCCATATATGAGAACAAAGTGTGGACTGATGTCTACTACACAACCTTCTTCTTGTAGACGTTGTTGGGCCTCCAAGTGCAGAGGTTTGTAGGACAGTAGCAAATTTCCCTCAAGTGGATGACCTAAGTTTATCAATCCATGGGAGGCGTAGGATGAAGATGGTCTCTCTCAAGCGACCCTGCAACCATATAACAAAGAGTCTCTTGTGTCCCCAACACACCCAATACAATGGTAAATTGTATAGGTGCACTAGTTCGGCGAAGAGATGGTGATACAAGTGCAATATGGATGGTAGATATAGGTTTTTGTAATCTGAAAATATAAAAACAGCAAGGTAACTAATGATAAAAGTGAGCGTAAACGGTATTGCAATGGTAGGAAACAAGGTCTAGGGTTCATACTTTCACTAGTGCAAGTTCTCTCAACAATAATACCATACTTGGATCATATAACTATCCCTCAACATGCAACAAAGAGTCACTCCAAAGCCACTAATAGCGGAGAACAAACGAAGAGATTATGGTAGGGTATGAAACCACCTCAAAATTATCCTTTCTGTTATATCTATTCAAGAGTTCGTAGTAAAATAACATGAAGCTATTCTTTCTGTTCAATCTATCATAGAGTTCATACGAGAATAACACCTTAAGGCACAAATCAACAAAAACCCTAATGTCACCTAGATACTCCATTGTCACCTCAAGTATCCGTGGGCATGATTATACGATATGCATCACACAATCTCAGATTCATCTATTCAACCAACACAAAGTACTTCAAAGAGTGCCCCAAAGTTTCTACCGGAGAGTCAAGACGAAAACGTGTGCTAGCCCCTATGCATAGGTTCATGGGCAGAATCCGCAAGTTGATCACCAAAACATACATCAAGTGGATCACGTGATATCCCATTGTCACCACAGATGCGCACGGCAAGACATACATCAAGTGTTCTCAAATCATTAAAGACTCAATCCGATAAGATAACTTCAAGAGGAAAACTCAATTCATCACAAGAGAGTAGAGGGGGAGAAACATCATAAGATCCAACTAGAATAGCAAAGCTCACGATACATCAAGATCGTGCCATAGAGAGAACACGAGAGAGAGAGAGAGAGAGAGAGAGAGAGAGAGAGAGAGAGCGATCAAACACATAGCTACTGGTACATACCCTCAGCCCCGAGGGTGAACAACTCCTCCTCGTCATGGACAGCGCCGGATGATGAAGATGGCCACGGTGAGGATCCCCCTCAGCAGGTGCCTTGAGAACGGCTCCCGAGAGGTTTTTGGTGGCTACAGAGGCTTGCGGCGGGGGAACTCCCAATATATCTTGTGCTTCGATGTTTTTAGGGTATATTGACTTATATAGGCGAAAGAAGTCGGTCGGGGGAGCCTCGAGGGGCCCACTGTTGGAAATATGCCCTAGAGGCAATAATAAAAGTATTATTATATTTCAATGTTCATGATAATTGTCTTTTTGTTCATGCTATAACTGTATTATCTGGAAATCGTAATACACGTGTGAACACTTAGACCCAATGAGTCCCTAGTGAGCCTCTAGTTGACTAGCTCACAGATCAATAGATAGTCATGGTTTCGACTATGGACATTGGATGTCGTTGATAACGGGATCACATCATTAGGAGAATGATGTGATGGACAAGACCCAATCCTAAGCATAGCATAAAAGATCGTGTAGTTCGTTTGCTAGAGCTTTGCCAATGTCAAGTATCTCTTCCTTCGACCATGAGATCGTAACTCCGGTTACCGTAGGAGTGCCTTTGGTGTATCAAACGTCACAACGTAACTGGGTGACTATAAAGGTGCATTACAGGTATCTCCGAAAGTATCTGTTGGGTTGATATGGATCGAGACTGGGATTTGTCACTCCGTATGACGGAGAGGTATCTCTGGGCCCACTCGGTAATGCACAGGGGCGGACCCAGGATGAAAGCTGAGCGGGGGCAAAGATATATAGGACTTTTTTTTGTAGGGAGATGTGTAAGAACTAATGGCTAAATCATTTATAAAAACTAGCGAGACAAGTACACATGCATACATATAGTGCCTAAGAAGATGAAAATATCATATATTTCCTTATAATATAATTTCATCACACATAATTACGATATAAGCTTATCGCCAAAGTAAAAGTAAATTAATCATGACCTGGAAAATTGAGAAATGTCAATATGCCTTTTTTTAGTCTTGAATACAATTTATGGCATGCAATTTGTAAGAAGAAAACATGTAAAATTTAGTGTGAAATAATCTTGAGCACATCACCTCATTCTGTTTCGTCCCACTCACAATTTTTCCCGTAGAATCGTTTAACTATCACCTCATTAGGGATAATATCCAAAATTTTCTTTTCTACAAAGCAATGGAAATGTGTACTTCTGTTTCCTTTAGATGGATTCGTAGAAAGTTAATTCAAATCAACAAATTTATGGGTGTTGCCAGTTGTAGTTTTTGCCAAAAAACAATTTAAAAAAAATCTCTTCATTTAGCTCCCCCTATCAATGGTGTTTTGGTCGACCGGAGTCGACATAGTTGTTTTTCCTTATTTTCTGTTCGTTCTTCTCTTTTAGTTTTTGACCTAGTTTCCCTTTTGATAAAACACACCACAACGTTTTTTTCTTTTCTTTACCGGAACTATATGAAATCTCAGAAGCACCTTGCTTGCTTCGTCAAAATGTAAAACTCACTGTTTTCTAACATGAAAGTTGGATAAGAACACCAATTTGCAAATTGGAACAGAAAATTGTAAAGATGAGCTGTGCCTAGGGCTAGGGCTGACATTTGGTCAATCAACGGCGCAAGGATCAAAGTACGGCACGCCGACCGGCTGGGCAGCGTGTACAAACGCGGATTGACGGCGATTACCGGAGCTTGAAGGCGAGCTGGCGAGGGCGCGTCACATCTCGTCAGGCCGACTGGGCGGAAGAGACAGGCGGCGGGTCGCGTCCGGACTCCGGACTCCGGCTCACGCGATTCACGAGCGGAAGGCGACACTTCCGCTTCGTGCGAAGCTGGTACCCAGTTTTGCAAAGCCTGCTGCTGGTGGTTCGTACGTGTCCAACATATGGGCTGACTTGTTTCTCTTTCTCACATACGGGCTTTGTTTGGAAAATAACCAGAAAAAAATAATGAGTGGGGGCAAAGAGTATGGGCTGACTGGGGGCAAGGCCTTACACTATGGGCCTAGTATTACGGGGTGCAAAAATCGAGTGGGGGCATTGGCCCCCACTGAGCTGAACGTGCGTCCGCCCCTGGTAATGCATCATCATAATGAGCTCAAGTTGACCAAGGTGTTGGCCACGGGATCATGCATTACGGTACGAGTAAAGTGACTTGCCGGTAACGAGACTGAACAAGGTATTGGGATACCGACGATCGAGTCTCGCAAGTAACGCATCGATCGACAAAGGAATTGCATACTGTGGTTTGATCGAATCTCGACATCGTGGTTCAACCGATGAAATCATCGAGGAGCATGTGGGAGCCAACATGGGTATCAGACCCGCTGTTGGTTATTGCCCGAGAGTCGTCTCGGTCATGTCTGCAAGGTTCCGCCAACCCGTAGGGTCTACACTTAAGGTTCGGTGGACGCTAGGGTTAGTAGGAAGTCAAGTATGTGACTATCGAATGTTGTTCGAGTCCGGATGAGATCCCGGACGCCACGAGGAGTTTCGGAATGGTCCGGAGGTAAAGAATAATATATAGGAAGTGGTATTTCGCCATCGGGAAAGTTTCGGGTCTCCAGTAATGTCTGGGACCACTGTAAGGGTCCGGGGTCCACCGGTGGGGCCACCTATCCGGAGGGCCCCATGGGCTGAAGTGGGAGGAACCAGCCCATAGTGGGCTGGTGCGCCTCAGGCCCACCCGCGCCTAGGGTTGAAACCCTAGGGGGGGGCGCCCACTGGCTTGGGGGCACTCCACCCCTTGGCCGCCCCCCCGGAGATTGGATCTCAGGGCCGCCCCCTGGGGCCTATATAAAGGGGGGGAGGGAGGGGGGCTGCTGTACCCATCTCCAAGGCGCAGCCCCTTCCCTCCCCAACACCTCTCCTCCTCCGTAAGCGCTTGGCGAAGCCCTGCCGAGTATCGCTTCCTCCATCACCACGCCGTCGTGCTGCCGGTGGAGCTGTCTTCCTCAACCTCTCCTTCCTCCTTGCTGGATCAAGACGGAGGAGACGTCACTCGTCCCGTACGTGTGTTGAACGCGGAGGTGCTGTCCGTTCAGCACTTGGACATCGGTGATTTGAATCACGTTCGAGTACGACTCCATCATCACCTTGCAAGCTTCCGCACGCGATCTACAAGTGGTATGTAGATGCAATCTCTCTCCCTAGACTCGTTGCTTAGATGAACTCATAGATGGATCTTGGTGAAACCGTAGGAAAAATTTTAATTTTCTCGCAACGCTCCCCAACAAAGGGTATCGAGCCGGTCTATGCGTAGTTCTCTAATGCACGAGTAGAACACAATTTGTTGTGGGCGCTGATCTTGTCATCTTACTTGCCTCTACTAGTCTTTTCTTGCTCAACGGTATTGTGGGATGAAGCGCCTGGACCAACCTTACACGCACGCTTACGTGAGACCGGTTCCACCGACTGACATGCACTAGTTGCATAAGGTGGCTGGCGGGTGTCTGTCTCTCCCACTTTAGTTGGAGCGGATTCGATGAACAAGGCCCTTATGAAGGGTAAATAGAAGTTGACAAAATCACGTTGTGGTGATTCGTAGGTAAGAAAACGTTCTTGCTAGAACCCAATCGCTGCCACGTAAAAGATGCAACAACAATTAGAGGACGTCTAACTTCTTTTTGCAGCGATTGATCATGTGATGTGATATGGCCAGAAGTTGTGATGAACGATGAATTGTGATGTATGAGATCATGTTCTTGTAATAGGATTCACGACTTGCATGTCGATGAGTATGACAACCGGCAGGAGCCATAGGAGTTGTCTTTATTTTTGTATGACCTGCGTGTCATTGAAGAACGCCATGTAAACTACTTTGCTTCATTACTAAACGCGTTAGTCATAGAAGTAGAAGTAGTCGTTGGCGTGACAACTTCATGAAGACACGATGATGGAGATCATGATGATGGAGATCATGGTGTCAAGCCGGTGACAAGATGATCATGGAGCCCCGAAGATGGAGATCAATGGAGCTTGATGATATTGGCCATATCATGTCACAACTATATAATTGCATGTGATGTTTATTATGTTTATGCATCTTGTTTACTTAGGACGACGGTAGTAAATAAGATGATCCTTACAAAATTTCAAGAAGTGTTCTCCCTAATCGTGCACCATTGCTACAGTTCGTCGCTTCTAAGCACCACATGATGATCGGGTGTGATGGATTCTTACGCTCACATACAACGGTGTAAGACAGTTTTACACAGCGAAAACACTTAGGGTTAACTTGATGAGCCTAGCATGTGCAGACATGGCCTCGAACACGGAGACCGAAGGTCGAACACGAGTCGTATGGAAGATACGATCAACATGTAGATGTTCACCGACGATGACTAGTCCGTCTCACGTGATGATCGGACACGGGCTAGTCGACTCGGATCGTGTAACACTTAGATGACTAGAGGATGTCTAATCTAAGTGGGAGTTCATAATTTTGATTAGAACTTTATTATCATGAACTTAGTCTAAAACCTTTGCAAATATGTCTTGTAGATCAATGGCCAACGCTAATGTCAACATGAACTTCAACGCGTTCCTAGAGAAAACCAAGCTGAAAGATGATGGCAGAACTATACGGACGGGTCGGAACCCGAGGATCATCCTCATAGCTGCCGAAAGCAATATGTCCTAGAAGGACCGCTAGGTGACGCCTCCGTCCTGCAGAACCAAGACGTTATGAACGCTGGCAAGCTCGTGTTGATGATTACTCCCTCGCTCAAGGCGGCATGCTTTACAGCTTAGAACCGGGCTCCAAAAGCGTTTTGAGCATCACGGAGCATATGAGATGTTCAAGAGCTGAAACTAGTTTTCCAAGCTCATGTCCGGTCGAGAGATATGATGTCTCCGACAAGTTCTACAGCTTGTAAGATGGAGGAAAACAGTTCACAAGTGAACACATCCTCAAGATGTCCGGGTTGCACAACCGTATGACCCAAATGAACATTAACCTCCCGTGATGAGGCGGTCATTGACAGAATCCTCGATCGCTCCCACCAAGCTACAAGAGCTTTGTGATGAACTACAACATGCGTGGGATGGTAAAGACCATTCTGAAGTGTTCTCGATCTTTCAAGTCAGCAGAGGCTGAAATCTAGAAAGAACATCAAGTGTTGATGGTCAATAAGACCACTAAGTTCAAGAAGGGCAAGGGTAAGAAGAACTTCAAGAAGGACGGCAAAGATGTTGCCGCACCCCGTAAGCTTTGTTGCCGGAAGAAGTCAAAGAATGGACCCAAGCACGAGACCGAGTGCTTTTATTGCAAGGGAAGGGTCACCGAAGCGGAACTGCCCCAAATACTTAGCGGATAAGAAGGCCGCAACACCAAAGGTATATTTGATATACATGTAATTGATGTGTACCTTACCAAGACTCGTAGTAACTCCTGGGTATTTGATACCGGTGCCGTTGCTCATATTTGTAACTCACAGCAGGAGCTGCGGAATAAACGGAGACTGGCGAAGGACGAGGTGACGATGCGCGTCGGGAATGGTTCCGGGGTCGATGTGATCGCCGTCGGCACGCTGCCTCTACATTTACCTACGGGATTAGTTTTGAACCTTAATAATTGTTATTTAGTGCCATGTTTGAGCATGAACATTGTATCTGGATCTCGTTTAATACGAGATGGCTACTCATTTAAGTCTGAGAATAATGGTTGTTCGATTTATATGAGAGATATGTTTTATGGTCATGCTCCGATGGTCAATGGTTTATTCTTAATGAATCTCGAGCGTAATATTACACATGTTCATAGTGTGGATGCCAAAAGATGTAAAGTTGATAACGATAGTCCCACATACTTGTGGCACCGCCGCCTTGGTCACATTGGTGTCAAGCGCATGAAGAAGCTCCATGCTGATGGACTTTAGAGTCTCTTGATTATGAATCGTTTGACACATGCTAACCATGCCTCTTAGGCAAAATGACCAAGACTCCGTTCTCCGGAACAATGGAGCGAGCAACCAACTTGTTGGAAATCATACATACCGATGTGTGCGGTCCAATGAGCGTTGAGGCTCATGGAGGATATCGTTATGTTCTCACTCTCACTGATGACTTGAGTAGATATGGGTATGTCTACTTAATGAAACACAAGTCTGAGACCTTTGAAAAGTTCAAGGAATTTCAGAGTGAGGTGGAGAATCAACGTGACCGAAAGATAAAGTTCCTACGATCAGATCGTGGAGGAGAATACTTAAGTCACGAATTTGGTACACACTTAAGGAAATGTGGAATCGTTTCACAACTCATGCCGCCTGGAACACCTCAGCGAAACGGTGTGTCCGAACGTCGTAATCGCACTCTATTGGATTGGTGCGGTCTATGATGTCTCTTACCGATTTACCGCTATCATTTTGGGGATACGCTCTAGAGACAGCTATATTCACTTTAAATAGGGCACCGTCTAAATCCGTTGAGATGACACCATATGAATTATGGTTTGGGAAGAAACCTAAGATGTCGTTTCTAAAAGTTTGGGGATGCGATGCTTATGTCAAGAAACTTCAACCTGAAAAGCTCGAACCCAAGTCGGAAAAATGCGTATTCATAGGATACCCTAAGGAAACTGTCGGGTATACCTTCTACTTAAGATCCGAAGGCAAGATCTTTGTTGCTAAGAACGGATGCTTTACGGAAAAGAGTTTCTCTCGAAAGAAGTAAGTGGGAGGAAAGTAGAAATCGATGAAGTACTACCTCTCGAACGGGAAAGTGGTGCAGCGCAGAAACCGTTCTGTGATGCCCACACCAATCAAGAGGAAAACAATGATGATGATCAAGGTACTTCGGATCAAGTTACTACTGAACTTCGAAGGTCCACGAGGACACGTTCCGCACCAGAGTGGTACGGCAACCCTGTCATGGAAATCATGTTGTTAGACAACAATGAACCTTCAAACTATGAAGAAGCGATGGCGGGCCCGGATTCCAACAAATGGCTTGAAGCCATGAAATCCGAGATAGAATCCATGTATGAAAACAAAGTATGGACTTTGACAGACTTGCCCGATGATCGGCGAGCAATAGAAAACAAATGGATTTTTAAGAAGAAGACGGACGCGGATGGTAATGTTACCATCTATAAAGCTCGACTTGTCGCTAAGGGTTATCGACAAGTTCAAGAGATTGACTACGACGAGACATTCTCTCCCGTAGCGAAGCTCAAGTCCGTCCGAATCATGTTAGCAATTGCCGCATACTATGATTATGAGATATGGCAGATGGACGTCAAAACGGCATTCCTTAACGGACATCTTAAGGAAGAGCTGTATATGATGCAGCCGGAAGGTTTTGTCGATCCTCAGAATGCTAACAAAGTATGCAAGCTCCAGCGATCCATTTATGGACTGGTGCAAGCATCTCGGAGTTGGAACATTCGCTTTGATGAGATGATCAAAGCGTTTAGTTTATGAGACTTATGGAGAAGCCTGCGTTTACAAGAAAGTGAGTGGGAGCTCAGAGCATTTCGATATTATATGTAGATGACATACTCTTGATGGGAAATGATACAAAACTTCGACAGCATTAAGGCCTACTTGAATAAGTGTTTTCAATGAAGGACCTTGGAGAAGCTGCTTATATACTAGGCATCAAGATCTATAGAGATAGATCGAGGCGCCTCATAGGTCTTTCACAAAGCACATACCTTGATAAGATTTTGAAGAGGTTCAAAATGGATCAGTCCAAGAAGGGTTCTTGCCTATGTTACAAGGTGTGAGATTGAGCTCGGCTCACCACCCACCACGGCAAAAGATAAAGAAGAGATGAGTGTCATCCCTATGCTTCAGCCATAGGATCTATTATGTATGCCATGCTGTGTACTGACCGATGTAAACCTTGCCGTAAGTTTGGTTGCAAGATACCAAAGTAATCCCGCAAGGAACACCGGACAGCGGTCAAGAATATCTGAAGTACCGAAAAGGACAAAGGACATGTTTTCGTTTATGGAGGAGACGAAGAGCTCGTCAGAAGGGTTACGCCGACGCTAGCTTCGACTCAGATCTAGATGACTCTAAGTCACAAACCGGATACGTGTATATGTTGAATGGTGGAGCGAGAAGCTGGTGCATTTGCAAGCGAAGCGTCGTGGCGGGATCTACGTGTGAAGCGGAGTACATGGCAGCCTCGGAGGCAGCGATGAAGCGATTTGGGTGAAGGAGTTCATCACCGACCTAGGAGTCATACCCAATGCGTCGGGCCGATCAAACTCTTCGTGACAACACTGGAGCTATTGCCCTTGCCAAGGAGCCCAGGTTTCACAAGAAGACCAGCACATCAAGCGCCGCTTCAACTCCATCCGTGAAAATGTTCAAGATGGAGACATAGAGATTTGCAAAGTGCACACGGATCTGAATTTCGCAGATCCGTTGACTAAACCTCTCTCGCGTGCAAAACATGATCAACACCAGAACTCAATGGGTGTTCGATTCATCACAATGTAACTAGATTGGTGACTCTAGTGCAAGTGGGAGACTGTTGGAAATATGCCCTAGAGGCAATAATAAAAGTATTCTTATATTTCAATGTTCATGATAATTGTCTTTTTGTTCATGCTATAACTGTATTATCCGGAAATCGTAATACACGTGTGAACACTTAGACCCAATGAGTCCCTAGTGAGCCTCTAGTTGACTAGCCCATTGTGATCAATAGATAGTCATGGTTTCCTGACTATGGACATTGGATGTCGTTGATAACGGGATCACATCATTAGGAGAATGATGTGATGGACAAGACCCAATCCTAAGCATAGCATAAAAGATGATGTAGTTCGTTTGCTAGAGCTTTGCCAATGTCAAGTATCTCTTCCTTCGACCATGAGATCGTAACTCCGGTTACCGTAGGAGTGCCTTGGTGTATCAAACGTCACAACGAATCGGGTGACTATAAAGGTGCATTACGGTATCTCCGAAAGTATCTGTTGGGTTGACATGGATCGAGCAGGATTTGTCACTCCGTATGACGGAGAGGTATCTCTGGGCCCACTCGGTAATGCATCATCATAATGAGCTCAAGTTGACCAAGGTGTTGGCCACGGATCATGCATTACGGATGCGAGTAAAGTGACTTGCCGATAACGAGACTGAACAAGGTATTGGGATACCGACGATCGAAGTCTCGGGCAAGTAACGCATCAATCGACAAAGGAATTGCATATGTGGTTTGATCGAATCCTCGACATCGTGGTTCAACCGATGAAATCATCGAGGAGCATGTGGGAGCCAACATGGGTATCCAGACCCGCTGTTGGTTATTGCCCGAGAGTCGCCTCGGTCATGTCTGCGTGTCTCCGAACCCATAGGGTCTACACACTTAAGGTTCGGTGACGCTTAGGGTTAGTAGGAAGTCAAGTATGTGACTACCGAATGTTGTTCGAGTCCGGATGAGATCCGGGACGTCACGAGGAGTTTCGGAATGGTCCGAGGTAAAGAATAATATATAGGAAGTGGTATTTCGCCATCGGGAAAGTTTGGGGTCTCGGTAATGTCTGGGACCACCGGAAGGGTCCTGGGTCCACCGGGTGGGGCCACCTATCCCGGAGGGCCCCATGGGCTGAAGTGGGAGGGGAACCAGCCCATAGTGGGATGGTGCGCCCCCCTAGGCCCACCCGCTGCGCCTAGGGTTGAAACCCTAGGGGTGGGGGGGCGCCCCACTTGGCTTGGGGGGCACTCCACCCCCCTTGGCCGCCGCCCCCCCTGGAGATTGGATCTCCAGGGGCCGGCCTCCCCCCCAGGGGGCCTATATAAAGGGGGGGAGGGAGGGGGGCTGCTGTACCCATCTCCAAGGCGCAGCCCCTCCCCTCCCCAACACCTCTCCTCCTCCGTAAGCGCTTGGCGAAGCCCTGTCGGAGTACTGCTTCTCCACCATCACCACGCCGTCGTGCTGCCGGTGGAGCTGTCTTCCTCAACCTCTCCTTCCTCCTTGCTGGATCAAGACGGAGGAGACGTCACTCGTCCCGTACGTGTGTTGAACGCGGAGGTGCTGTCCGTTCAGCACTTGGACATCGGTGATTTGAATCACGTTCGAGTACGACTCCATCATCACCTTGCAAGCTTCCGCACGCGATCTACAAGTGGTATGTAGATGCAATCTCTCTCCCTAGACTCGTTGCTTAGATGAACTCATAGATGGATCTTGGTGAAACCGTAGGAAAATTTTTAATTTTCTGCAACGTTCCCCAACACCCACGAGGGTGGAGGGCGCGCCCAGGGGGGTGGGCGCGCCCCCCTATCTCGTGGCCTCCTCGACGCTTCCCTAGCTTGCACTCCAAGTTCCCGGGATTGCTTCTGTTCCAAAAATAACTTTTCCGAAGGTTTCATTCCGTTTGGACTCCGTTTGATATTCCTTTTCTTCGAACCACTGAAATAGGCAAGAAAATAGCAATATGGGCTGGGCCTCCGATTAGTAGGTTAGTCCCAAAAATGATATAAATGTGTAAAGTAAAGCCCATAAGCATCCAAAACGGGTAATATAATAGCATGGAACAATCAAAAATTATAGATACGTTGGAGACGTATCAAGCATCCCCAAGCTTAATTCCTGCTCGTCCTCGAGTAGGTAAATGATAAAAAAACAGAATTTTTGATGTGGAATGCTACCTAGCATATTTCTAAATGTAATTTTCTTTATTGTGTCATGAATGTTCAGATCCAAATGATTCATATAAAAGTTCATATTGACATAAGAATAATAATACTTCAAGCATACTTAATCAAGCAATCATGTCTTCTCAAAATAACATGGCTAAAGAAAGTTTATCCTTACAAAATCATATAGTCTGGCTGTTGCTCTATCTTCATCACACAAAGTATTTAATCATGCACAACCCCGATGACAAGCTAAGCAATTGTTTCATACTTTAGTAATCTCAAACTTTTTCAACTTTCACGCAATACATGAGCGTGAGCCATGGACATATCACTATATGTGGAATAGAATGGTGGTTGTGGAGAAGAAAAAAAGGAGAAGATAGTCTCACATCAACTAGGCGTATCAACGGGCTATGGAGATGCCCATTAATAGATATCAATGTGAGTGAGTAGGGATTGCCATGCAACGGATGCACTAGAGCTATAAATGTATGAAAGCTCAACAAAAGAAACTAAGTGGGTGTGCATCCAACTCGCTTGCTCACGAAGACCTAGGGCATTTTGAGGAATCCCATCATTGGAATATACAAGCCAAGTTCTATAATGAAAAATTCCCACTAGTATATGAAAGTGACAACATATGAGACTGTCTATCATGAAGATCATGGTGCTACTTTGAAGCACAAGTGTGGTAAAAAGGATAGTAGCATTGTCCCTTCTCTCTTTTTCTCTCATTTCTTTTTTTTATTTTTTTATTTTTTTCCTTTTGGCCTTTCCCTTTTTTTCTTTCTCTCTTTTTTTGTAAGTCTCATCCCGACTTGTGGGGGAATCATAGTCTCCATCATCCTTTCCTCACTGGGACAATGCTCTAATAATGAAGATCATAACACTTTTATTTACTTACAACTCAAGATTACAACTCAACAAGATATGACTCTATATGAATGCCTCCGGCGGTGTACTGGGATATGCAATGAATCAAGAGCGACATGTATGAAAATTATGAAGGTGGCCTTGCCACAAATACGATGTCAACTACATGATCATGCAAAGAGCAATATGACAATAATGGCGTGTGTCATATAAACGGAACGGTGGAAAGTTGCTTGGCAATATATCTCGGAATGGCTATGGAAATGCCATAATAGGTAGGTATGGTGGCTGTTTTGAGGAAGGTATATGGTGGGTATCGGCGAGAGTTGCGCGGCACAAGAGAGGCTAGCAATGGTGGAAGGGTGAGAGCGCGTATAATCCATGGACTCAACATTAGTTAAAAGAACTCATATACTTATTGCAAAAATCTACAAGTTATCAAAAAAAAAGTATTACGCGCATGCTCCTAGGGGGATAGATTGGTAGGAAAATACCACCGCTCGTCCCCGACCGCCACTCATAAGGAAGACAATCAATAAATAAAATTGTGCTCCAACTTCATCACAAAGCGGTTCACCATATGTGCATGCTAGGGAATCACAAACTTCAACACAAGCATTCTTTAAATTCATAATCTCCCAACTAGCATGACTTTAATTTCACTACCTCCATATCTCAAAACAATTATCAAGTATCAAATTGATCATAGCATCCAATTCACTTTCTATGATAGTTTTTATTATACCCAACCTGGATGCCTACCATTCTAGGACCAATTTTATAACCATAGCAAATACCATGCTGTTCTAAGAGACTCTAAAAATAATATAAGTGAAGCATGAGAGATCAATACTATCTACAAAATAAAGCCACCGCCGTGCTCTAAAATATATAAGTGGAGTACTAGAGCAAATGACAAATTACTCCGAAAGATATAAGTGAAGATCAATGAGTAGTCGAATAATTATGCAACTATGTGAAGACTCTCTAACATTTAAGAATTTCAGATCTTAGTATTTTATTCAAAGAACAAGCAAGACAAAACAAAATAAAATGACGTTCCAAGCAAAACACATATCATGCGGTGAATAAAAATATAGCTCCAAGTAAAGTTACCGATGAACGAAGACGAAAGAGGGGATGCCTTCCGGGGCATCCCCAAGCTTAGGCTCTTGGTTGTCCTTGAATATTACCTTGGGGTGCCTTGGGAATCCCTAAGCTTAGGCTCTTGCCACTCCTTATTCCATAGTCCATCGAATCTTTACCCAAAACTTGAAAACTTCACAACACAAAACTTAATGTAAAAACTCGAAGTCTGTTAGTATAAGAAAATAAAACCACCACTTAGGTACTGTAGTGAAATCATTCTAAATTCATATTGGTGTAATATCTACTGTACTCCAACTTATCTATGGTTCATATCCTCCGATACTACTCATAGATTCATCAAAATAAGCAAACAACACATAGAAAACAGAATCTGTCAAAAACAGAACAGTCTGTAGTAATCTGTATCAAACGTATACTTCTGGAACTCCCAAAATCCTACCAAATTAGGAAGTCCTAAAAAATGTATGTACCAATCCATATCAAGAAGAATCAGATCAAAAGCACGTTTCTGTAAATTAACAAAACTAATTTACTGGGTGCAAAAGTTTCTAATTCTCAGCAGGATCAACACAACTATCACCGTAAGCTATCCTAAAGGTCTTACTTGGCACTTTATTGAAACAAAAGCTATAAAACATGATTACTACAGTAGCATAATCATGTGAACACACAAAAACAGTACGGATAAATATTGGGTTATCTCCCAACAGGCGCTTTTCTTTAATGCCTTTTAGCTAGGCATGATGATGACAATGATGCTCACATAAAAGATAAGAATAGAAACATAACAGGAGCATCATGAAGCATATGACTAGAACATTCAAGTCTAACCCTCTTCCTATGCATATGGATTTTGTGAGCAAACAACTTATGGGAACAATAATCAACTAGCATAGGAAGGTAAAACAAGCATAGCTTCAAGATTTTAAGCACATAGAGAGGAAACTTGATATTATTGGAATTCCTACAAGCATATGTTCCTCCCTCATAATAATTTTCAGTAGCATCATGAATGAATTCAACAGTATAACCAGCACATATTGAATTCTTTTCATGATCTACAAGCACAGAAAATTTACTACTCTCCACATAAGCAAAATTCTTCTTATTCGGAATAGTGGGAGTATCATAAGAGACTTGAATACTAAAAATTGTTTCCACATTAAAAGAGTAATGTTCAGAAAAAGGGTAATCATAATCATGACAAGTTTTATAAATATAATCATCACTACTTTTTATAGCATAAGTTTTATCACAATAATCATCATAAGTAGTAACTTTGTTCTCATCATAATCGATTGAAACCTCTTCCAAGATAGTGGAATCATCACTAAATAAAGTTGATACTCTTCCAAATCCACTTTCATACTCATCACAATAAGATTCAACATCCTACAAAATGGTGGGATCACTACTTCCTAAAGTTGACACTCTTCCAAACCCACTTTCATCAATATAATCATCATAAATAGGGGGCATGTTTTCATCATAATAAATATTCTCATCAAACTTGGGGGACTAAACATATCATTTTCATAAAACATAGCTTCCCCAAGCTTGTGGCTTTGCATATCATTAGAATCATGGATATTCAAGGAATTCATACCAACAACATTGCAATCATGCTCATCATTCACATATTTTATGCCAAGCATTCTATGTAATTCTTCTTCTAGTACTTGAGCACAATTTTCCTTACCATCATTTTCACGAAAGATATTAAAAAGATGAAGCATATGAGGCAAACTCAATTCCATTTTTTGTAGTTTTCTTTTATAAACTAAACTAGTGATAAAACAAGAAACAAAAAGATTTGATTGCAAGATCTAAAGATATACATTCAAGCACTCACTTCCCCGGCAACGGCGCCAGAAAAGAGCTTGATGTCTACTACACAACCTTCTTCTTGTAGACGTTGTTGGGCCTCCAAGTGCAGAGGTTTGTAGGACAATAGCAAATTTCCCTCAAGTGGATGACCTAAGGTTTATCAATCCGTGGGAGACGTAGGATGAAGATGGTCTCTCTCAAGCAACCCTGCAACCAAATAACAAAGAGTCTCTTGTGTCCCAAACACACCCAATACAATGGTAAATTGTATAGGTGCACTAGTTCGGCGAAGAGATGGTGATACAAGTGCAATACGGATGGTAGATATAGTTTTTTGTAATCTGAAAATATAAAAACAGCAAGGTAACTAATGATAAAAGTGAGCGTAAACGGTATTGCAATGGTAGGAAACAAGGCCTAGAGTTCATACTTTCACTAGTGCAAGTTCTCTCAACAATAATAACATACTTGGATCATATAACTATCCCTCAACATGCAACAAAGAGTCACTCCAAAGCCACTAATAGCGGAGAACAAATGAAGAGATTATGGTAGGGTACGAAACCACCTCAAAGTTATCCTTTATGTTCTATCTATTCAAGAGTCCGTAGTAAAATAACATGAAGCTATTTTTTCCGTTCAATCTATCATAGAGTAGTACATACTAGAATAACACCTTAAGACACAAATCAACCAAAACCCTAATGTCACCTAGATACTCCATTGTCACCTCAAGTATCCGTGGGCATGATCATACGATATGCATCACACAATCTCAGATTCATCTATTCAACCAACACAAAGTACTTCAAAGAGTGCCCCAAAGTTTCTACCGGAGAGTCAAAACGAAAACGTGTGCCAGCCCCTATGCATAGGTTCATGGGCGGAACCCGCAAGTTGATCACCAAAATATACATCAAGTGGATCACGTGATATCCCATTGTCACCACAGATACGCACGGCAAGACATACATCAAGTGTTCTCAACTCATTAAAGACTCAATCCGATAAGATAACTTCAAGAGGAAAACTCAATTCATCACAAGAGAGTAGAGGGGGAGAAACATCATAAGATCCAACTAGAATAGCAAAGCTCGCGATACATCAAGATCGTGCCATAGAGAGAAAACGAGAGAGAGAGAGAGAGAGAGATCAAACACATAGCTACTGGTACATACCCTCAGCCCGAGGGTGAACTACTCCCTCCTCGTCATGGAGAGCGCTGGGATGATGAAGATGGCCACCGGTGAGGGATCTCCCCCTCCGGCAGGGTATCGGAACGGGCTCCCAAGAGGTTTTTGGTGGCTACAGAGGCTTGCGGCGGCAGAACTCCCGATCTATCTTGTGCTTCAATGTTTTTATGGGATATGGACTTATATAGGCGAAAGAAGTCAGTAGGGGAGCCTCAAGGGGCCCACGAGGGTGGAGGGCGCGCCCAGGGGGTGGGCACGCCCCCCTATCTCGTGGCCTCCTCGATGCTTCCCTGGCTTGCACTCCAAGTTCCCGGGATTGCTTCTGTTCCAAAAATAACTTTTCTGAAGGTTTCATTCCGTTTGGACTCCGTTTGATATTCCTTTTCTTCGAAACACTGAAATAGGCAAGAAAACAGCAATATGGGCTGGGCCTCCGTTTAGTAGGTTAGTCCCAAAAATGATATAAATGTGTAAAGTAAAGCCCATAAACATCCAAAACGGGTAACATAATAGCATGGAAAATTCAAAAATTATAGATACGTTGTAGACGTATCATGGACTTTTGTGGACTTGCCCGAAGATCGGCAATCCATAGAGAATAAATGAATCTTCAAGAAGAAGACTGACACTAATGGTAATGTTACTGTCTACAAAGCTCGACTTGTCGTAAAAGGTTTTCGACAAGTTCAAGGGGCTGACTACGATGAGACTTTCTCAATCGTAGCGATGCTTAAGTCCGTCCGAATCATGTTAGCAATTGCCATATTTTATGAAATTTGGCAAATGGATGTCAAAACTGCATTCCTTAAATGGATATCTCTAAGAAGAGTTGTATATGATGCAACTAGAAGGTTTTGTCGATCCTAAAGGTGCTAACAAGGTGTGCAAGCTCTAGTGATCCATCTATGGACTGGTGCAAGCATCTCGGAGTTGGAATATACCCTTTGATGAGGTGATCAAAGCATATGATTTTATACAGACTTACAGTGAAGCCTGTATTTACAAGAAAGTGAGTGGGAGCTCTGTAGCATTTCTGATATTATATGTGGATGACATATTGTTGATTGGAAATGATATAGAATTTCTGGATAGCATAAAAGGGTACTTGAACAAGAATTTTTTTTAATGAAAGACCTTGGTGAAGCTGCTTACATATTAGGCATCAAGATGTATAGAGATAGATCAAGACGCTTGATAAGACTTTTAATGAGTACATACCTTGACAATATTTTGAAGGAGTTCAAAAATAGATCAGTCAAAGAAGGAGTTCTTGCCTGTATTGTAAGGTGTGAAGTTGAGTAAAGACTCAACATCCAACCACCCAGAAGATAAAGAGAGAATGAAATTCATTCCCTATGCCTCAGCCATAGGTTCTATAAAGTATGACATGATGTGTACCAAACCTGTTGTGTACCTTGCCATGAGTTTGACAAGGGGGTAAAATAGTGATCCAGGAGTAGATCACTGGACAAAGGTCAAAATTATCCTTAGTTACCTTAAAGAGGACTAAGGAAATGTTTCTCGGTTATGAAGGTAATAAAGAGTTTGTCGTAAAGAGTTACATCAATGCAAGCTTTGACACTGATCTAAATGACTGTAAGTCTAAATCTAGATATGTATTGAATGTGGGAGAAATTATCTAGAGTAGCTCCATGCAGAGCATTGTAGACATAGAAATTTGCAAAATACATACGTATCTGAAGGTGGCAGACCCGTTGACTAAACTTCTGTCACAAGCAAAACATGATCACACCTTAGTACTCTTTGGGTGTTAATAAATGACGATGTGGACTAGATTATTGACTCTAGTAAACCTTTTGGGTCTTGGTCACATGGAGATGTGAACTATATATAGGTGCTAATCACATGACGATGTGAACTATTGGCGTTAAATCACATGGCAATGTGAACTAGATTATTGACTCTAGTGCAAGTAGGAGACTGAAGGAAATATGCCCTAGAGGCAATAATAAAGTTATTATTTTATATTTCCTTATTTCATGATAAATGTTGATTATTCATGCTAGAATTGTATTAATCAGAAACTTGATACATGTGTGGACATGACGAGGAGTCTCGAAATGGTCGAGAGGTAAAGATTGATATATAGGACGATGGTATTCGGACACCGGAAGTGTTCCGGAGGGTACCAGATACATATTGGATCACCGGAAGGGGTTCTGGACAACCCCGGTAAAAAATATGGGTCTTTTGGGCCAATAGGGGAAACACACCAGCCACAAGGGCCTGGTGCGCCCCCATATGGGCCGGCCTAAGTGGAGAAGGAAAGGGGAAGAAGGAAAAGAAAGAAATGGAATAGGATTCCCCCTTCCTTCTTCCCCCTCTTTCCTTCCCCCTTCGATAAATATGGTAGGGGGCCGAATTGGGGAGGGACCCCAGGTAGGATTCGGCCTACTTGGGCCGCCCCTGGCTGCCTCCCCTCTCCCTCCCACCTATATATATGTGGTGGGGCGCCCTAGCACATCCCAGACATTATCTTAGACGTGTGCAGCGCCCCCCTCCACAGTTTACACCACCGGTCATAACTTCATAGTTCTTAGGCGAAGCCCTGTGGAGATCACTTCACCATCACTGTCACCATGCCGTCGTGCTGACAGAACTCATCTACTACCTTGCACTACTGGAATCAGCAGATTTGCCATCTGCCCCCTCTTTGCTGTCAGCTAGCAGATGGCAAAGAATGGCTTTGCCATCAGCCAACAGAAAGTAGACGACAAAGAGGCAGCGGACGGCAAAGGAAGGCTTTGCCATCAGCCAACATTTTGTCGTCCGCTAGCAGACGACAAAGAGGGGGTTTGGCCCACTGGCTGTTAAACCCTAACAGGAACCCTCTTTGTCGTCTGCCAGCAGACAGCGAAGCGTCCCTTGCTGTCAGCTAGCGGACGACAAAGGCGAGGCGGACGGCAAAGCTTCAAAATAACTTAATGGGCCGCGCCCCCGCCATCGCCCTCTCTCTTTCTCTCCTCTTTCCTCCGCGCACAACAAGCACCGTCGTTGCCCCTCCCCACCCAGCGCGTGCTGTTGCCGCACCCCCCGCCTCGCCGCCGCCTCCCGCCCTCGCCGCCTCCCTACCTTCCCACCCCCTCCTGAGCCTCCCCGCCGCCGCCTCCCACCGCAGCCACGGGTCGACCATCCCCAAGGAGCGCTAACTGCTGCCCCCTCCCACCCTGCCGCCGCCCCATGGTGAGCCCCTGCCACCCCCTCTCCTGTTTTTTTCTGTTTTGTCTGTTAGCTTTAATTAGTTTAGGTTTAGGTTTAATTAGTTTAGGTTTAATTATTTTAGGTTATTTAGTTTAATTAGTTTAGGTATAATTAGTTTAGGTTTTTAGTTCAATTAGTTTAGGTTTATTTAGTTTAACTAGTTTAGGTTTTTAGTTTAGGTAGTTTAGGTTTAATTAGTTTAATTAGTTTAGGTAGGTTTTTTTTCTGTTTTTAAGAATAAACAAGAAAGATGAAAAAAGAAGTAAAAGATGAAGAGGAAGAAGAAGAAGATGAAAAAAAGAACAATAAGTAGAAGAAGAAGGAGAAGAAGAAGAAGAAGAAGAAGAAATAAAGAAGATGAAAAAAAGTAGTAGTAGAAGAAGAAAGTAGGAAAATTAGAAAAAGAGGGTCGCCGATGGTCGAGGGTTGCCGAGGGCTCGAGGGTCGCTGAGTGGTCGAGGAGTTGAGCATCAAGGGGAAAAGGAGTCGAGGGTCTAAGGGTCAAGGATCGAGGTGTCGAGGGGTCAAGGGGAAAAGGGGTCGAGGATCGAGGGGAAAATGAGTTGAGGGTCTAGGGGTTGAGGATCGAGGTGTCGAGGGGTCGAGGGGAAAAGGGGTCGAGGGGTCGAGGATTTGCCATCCCGACCACGACACCTGACCCCGACACCCCAACCCCGACACTACATACCCCAACCCCGACACAACACCCTGACCCCGCCTGGACAACCCGACACCGCGACCCCGACACAGCACCCCGACCCTGACACGGCACCCCCGACCCCGACATAGCACCCTGACACGACACCACCGACACTCCAACCACCGACACGACACCCCGAGACCCCAACACAGCACCCCTGACCCCGACACCCCGACCCTGACATGACACCCCGACCCCGCCTCGACACCCTGACACCACGACCCTGATACGGCACCCCCGACCCCGACAAAGCACCCCGACACAACACCAACGACACCCCGACACGACACCCCGAGACCACGACACGGCACCCCCGACCCCGATATTAATTAGTTTATGTTATTAGGTATTTGATTTTTATTATGTTCATGATGATGATACACACTTAAATTTTTTATTATGTTTATGTTGTACTAATTTAGTTTACTCTTTGTCATTGCAGGTGTTGATAGATGGTGGGCACAGGTCGAGAGCGCTCCGAGCCTCCTTCCTCGATGCGTGCTGGGAGGGGTGCTGTTATTCCACCCCAGCACCTTCGGAGAGCGCTGGTAGACAGCATGCATACACCGGCGGGCGCTTCTTCTTTGGCCCGGAGAGGTCAGGGGAAGACAAAGAGGGGTGCAGGTAGAGGTGGACGTGGCGGCGGGAGAGATAGGAAGGCTGTTGTGCCTTCCTCGCCGCCACCCCCAGATGATTCTCCGTCTCAGGTGGACCCGTCTGACTTGGACCCGTCTCGGACTCCGGTCTACGAGCCTCGGATCGCCGAGCCTACATCTGACGAGACTCGGGTCCCAGAGTCTTCCTCCTAGGAGACTCGGGTCCTAGAGTCTTCATCCCACGTGACTCCGGTGACTAGCGGCCATGCTGATGGTGGTGAGGAAACCTTTTTTGATGATAGCTATAGTGAGGGCGAGCTGGTTGAGGGGGGCAAGAAGGTCTACCAGCATGGTGGTACAAAGCTCCGTCCGTGCCGGTGACCCGCGACCAGAGGTGGTTGATTGAGCCTAACGGGGAGAAGTAAGTGCATTTACTCTTTTTTAACCTTTTGCCTTCATGTTTCCTCAAATTAATATCTAATGTGTTGGCCTTGTCATACTACAGGGGTTGGATACACGCAAATGGTGTCCGTGGGCCCAACCAGCTCCTTGGTGTGCTTTGCCGGCACCACTTCTTGGGGTGAGTCACGTTGCCCGGTGAGGGTGAGGTTCCATAGCTAGCACTGACCTAGGAGCTGTACGAGGCTGCCCCGGCCTCGCCGGGGGAGATGGTCGATAGTGTCGTGTTCAAGACGGTAGCCGACATTGTGAGACGACGGTTTTGGGTAATTTCTCCTTTACAGAATTAAAAATCAACAGTACTTAGTGATTGTACTAATCAGGGTTGTCTTGTTTGATTGTAGACCTTCTACAGGTGTCTTAAGGAACACGAGGCGGACGCGGTTATGGTTCTCGAAGCCGAGTGCAAGCGCCTACTTCAGAACTTACAGCACGAGGCTCGGGTGCGGGCTGTTCGAGACTACTACGCCTCGACTGGAATCAGGAGGGCCAAGAAGAAGTGTCGCAGCAAGTATCTGAGTAAGGAGAAGTACATGAAGGTAATTACCTATTCTTAAGGCCTTGTACTTAGTTTCCTTGATTTGATTCGTAGGCATAGCTCTGAAATTTCTCTTTGTCTAACTTAGGTGCCCCCGAGATGGTGTGCGGATAGGATGGGAGAGGTTGGTGGGATGAGTGGTGCTCTCCCCAATGGCTAGCCGTCCACAACAAGGCCAGGGATAAGCGTGCCCAAATGGAAGGTGTGCCACACCATCAAGGGAGCTCCAACCTATTTGAGTATGGGGATCACTGGGTATGTGGTTCGAGCCCTTAGCGATTCATGCAATTTCATTCTTCATGCTAGCTTCAGCCCTTTAATTACTAATTTACCTTGTTCCTCTCTTTTAGGCGCGACACAACAAGAAGGAGGTGCCACCGCTGTACGACCTCTAAGCCATGGCCCATAGTGCCCCGTACAAGAATTCAAGGCATTCTCGGAGGATGACCTCGATCATCCAGAGAGCTTCACCAACATCTCCTCCCACAACAAGCTCGTGAGGTACAGAGACTTTGGGAAGACGATGAAAGGGGAGGACTTCAACCCGAGCCAGAGTCCTTTTGATACTGAGCTCGTGATGCTATCTGGTGACAGGAGGAAACATGGCTCGGTAGCCATTGGGGATGGACTGATACATTGTCCTAGAAGTTTCCCGGAGATCAAGAAGCGCCACACGAGGTCTCTTCCTGAGATGAGGCCTCGACCACGGCCAATGGAGCTCGCCATCGAGGCTGGGGACTAGGAGCTTCTGGCAAAGGCAAACAGGCAGGCGGTGCAGAGGGAGAGGCAGTTGGAGGACAGGACAGCTAATCTGTTGGAGGTGGAAAGGAACCAGAACGACGCGGGTCACCGGGCCCTATACGAGATCCTCGTGGTAAGTTTCTCCCGCATATTAGCCAAATCATGCACATAATGTTTGTTTCATTACTAACTAATATGACTGACTCGTGAAAACAAAATGTGCAGTTCGTGTGCGAGAAAAACAGCCAGACCCCTCCGCCGATGCCCCAGATTGGTATAGCAGACACGGTGAGTTTCATTTGAATGGTCATTAATTACTAGTATTCACATTTCAGTTGCATCATGCTAACTAGACATTGCAATGATCTTTGGTGCAGCACGCCTCCCGACAAGCATCGATCGATCTTTCTCCGTCTCGCGGTGGCGCAACCTCGACCAGTCCTTCTCCGTCTAGCACTGGCGCAAACCCGACCGGTCCTTCACCTCCGTGATGATGGTAAGTTTTCCCAAGTGTTTTGCTTAACAAATGCATACTTAGCTTAAGAAATGACCTACTTAGCTCCAAAATGACCTATACTTAGCTTATTTTCCTCGAAAATGACAGAATAACCTTACTTAGCTCCAAAATGACATACTCTACCTAGGATAGCTATAAAATGACCTATAATTAGCATTTTTTTCCTCCAAAATGACTTGATATGCTTTGTTAGCTAGAAAATGGCATAACTGCCTAGGATAGCTCAATAATGATCAATAGCTAGCTTAGCTAGCTCATTTATGACATAAAATTAGCTCACTTAGGTAAAAAACGGCATAACTACCTAGGATAGCTCAATAATGATCTATATTTAGCTTAGCTAGTTTATTTATGGCATAATTAGCTCACTTAGGTAAAAAAAATGGCATAATAACCTTGGTTTAGCTCCAAAATGACCTATACTTAGCTTATTTTCCTTGAAAATGACATAATAACCTTACTTAGCTCCGAACTGACATACTTTACCTAGGATAGCTATAAAATGACCTATACGTAGCCTTTTTTCCTCCTAAATGACTTAATATGCTTAGTTAGCTGAAAAATGTCATAACTACCTAGGATAGCTAAATAATGATCTATACTTAGCTTACCTAGTTCATTCATGACATAATTAAATTACTTAGGTAAAAAAATGGCATAATAACCTTGGTTTAGCTCCAAACTATCATATAATTAGTTTATTTTCCTCCAAAATGACAAAATAACCTTACCTAGCTCCAAACTGACCGATTTTAACTAGGATGGCTCTAAAATGACCTACACTTACCATTTTATCCTCCAAAATGAATAAATATGCTTAGTTAGCTCAAAAATGGCATAGCTACCTAGGTTAGCTCCAAAATGACCTATTTACATAGCTTAGCTCTAAAATGACCTACACACTTAGCATTTTTACCTACCTTAGCTAGAAGAAGAAGAAGATAAAGAAGAGGAGAGGAGAAAAAGAAAGAGAAGATAAATTCTTCTGCTTCTTCTTCTTTTTCTTCTAGCTAGTCTTCTTCTTCTAACTTTCATCTTTCCTAATTTGCAGATTTGCTTGAGATGAGGAAGCTTGCATTGATGGAGTGTACTCTTCTACTTGTTCTTCCTTTTTGTTTATGGAAACTTGTTGGAAACTTGGATATGTATGTATGGAAATGTTGTTGTTGGAAACTTGTATATGTTGTTGGAAACTTATTGTTGGTATGCTTGTTGAAATTATTTTGAAATGTGTGTGTGTGTATATATATATATACATATATATATATATATATATATATATATATATATATATATATATATTTGTGTGTGTGTGTGTGAAATTCTGTCAAATTTAATGAATTTAAGAAAAAAATAGGGGCTATGTAGCCACTTTGTCGTCTGCTGGCAGACGGCAAAGGTCTTTGCCGTCAGCTAGCAGACGGCAAAGCTGCCACGTGGAAGCTACATGTGCAACCTGGGGTTTACTGGGCTGGCCTATTTGGCAGATTTGCTGTTAGGTGGCGGACGACAAATTCCTATGCATCTTTGCCGTCTACTGCCTGACAGCAAAGATGCAAAGGCCTTTATTGTCTGCCAGCTGACGAAAAAGCACGACATTAACCACTTAACGGACCTAAACTGCCACGTGTGCCGTCCAGACTCTTTGCCGTCTGCCAGCAGACGACAATGGCCTTTGCATCTTTGCCGTCCGCCAGCTGATGGCAAAGAGGCCTTTGTTGTATCCTATTCAGCTAGACCTGTTGCCGTCTGCTGGCTGACGGCAAAGGCCTTTGCTGTCCGCCATGCATGCCTTTGCCGTCAGCTATGGCTGACGGCAAAGTGCCTGATTCCTGTAGTGTTGATGTCTTGTTGGATCAAGAAGGCGAGGGACGTCACCAAGCTGAACGTGTGCAGAACTCGGAGGTGCCGTATGTTCGATACTCAATGGGTGGATCGCGAAGAAAGTTCTACTACATCAACCGCGTTGTGAAATACTTTTGTTTACACGGTCTACGATGGTACATGGACACACTCTCCCCCTCGTTGCTATATGATAACCCACAAGTATAGGGGATCGCAACAGTTTTCGAAGTATTCAACCCAAATTTATTGATTCGACACAAGGGTAGCCAAAGAATATTCTCAAGTATTAGCAGTTGAGTTGTCAATTCAACCACACCTGGATAACTTAATATCTGAAGCAAAGTATTTAGTAGCAAAGTAGTATGGAAGTGTGATAATGGCAAAAGTGTGAAGAGCAGTTTTGTAGTAGTTGTAATAAAGGGCAACGGTAAAGTAACTAAGCAAAGATCAACATGTCAAAAGCTCGAGGCATTGGATCAGTGATGGATAATTATGTCGGATGCGATTCCTCATGCAATAGTTATAACATAGGGTGACACAGAACTAGCTCCAGTTCATCAATGTAATGTAGGCATGTATTCCAAATATAGTCATACGTGCTTATGGAAAAGAACTTGCATGACATCTTTTGTCCTACCCTCCGTGGCAGCGGGTCCTATTGGAAACTAAGGGATATTAAGGCCTCCTTTTAATAGAGTACCGGACCAAAGCATTAACACTTAGTGAATACATGAACTCCGCAAACTACGATTATCACCGAGAGTGGTCCCGATTATTGTCACTTCGGGGTTGCCGGATCATAACACATAGTAGGTGACTATTGACTTGCAAGATAGGATCAAGAACTCACATATATTCATGAAAACATAATAGGTTCAGATCTGAAATCATGCCACTCGGGCCCTAGTGACAAGCATTAAGCATAGCAAAGTCATAGCAACATCAATCTCAGAACATAGTGGATACTAGGGATCAAATCCTAACAAAACTAACTCGATTACATGGTAACTCTCATCCAACCCATCACCGTCCAGCAAGCCTACGATGGAATTACTCACGCACGGCGGTGAGCATCATGGAATTGGTGATGGAGGATGGTTGATGATGACGACGGCGACGGATTCCCCTCTCCGGAGCCCCGAACGGACTCCAGTTCAGCCCTCCCAAGAGAGTTTAGGGCTTGGCGTCGGCTCCGTATCATATAACGCGATGAATCCTTCTTTTTGATTTTTTCTGCACGAACATGAATATATGGAGTTGGAGTTGAGGTCGGTGGAGCTCCAGGGGGCCCACGAGGCAGGGGGCGCGCCCCAGGGGGTGGGTGCACCCCCCACCCTCGTGGACAGGGTGTGGTCCCCTTGGTGTTGATGCTTTCGCCAATATTTTTTATTAATTCCAAAATTTTGCTTCGTGGATTTTCAGGTCATTCCGAGAACTTTTATTTCTGCACAAAAATAACACCATGGCAGTTCTGCTGAAAACAGCGTCAATCCGGGTTAGTTCCATTCAAATCATGCAAGTTAGAGTCCAAAACAAGGGCAAAAGTGTTTGGAAAAGTAGATACGATGGAGACGTGTCAACTCCCCCAAGCTTAAACCTTTTCTTGTCCTCAAGCAATTCAGTTGACAAACTGAAAGTGATAAAGAAAAACTTTTACAAAGTCTGTTTGCTCTTGTTGTTGCAAATATGTAAAGCCAGCATTCAAGTTTTCGGCGAAGATTATGAACTAACCATATTCACAATAACACTTAGGTCTCATGTTTACTAATATCAATGGCATAATCAACTAGCGAGCAATAATAATAAATCTCGGATGACAACACTTTCTCAAAACAATCATAATATGATATAACAAGATGGTATCTCGCTATCCCTTTCCGAGACTGCAAAACATAAATGCAGAGCACCTCTAAAGATCAAGGACTGACTAAACATTGTAATTCATGGTAAAAGAGATCCAGTCATACTCAATATAAATTAATAGTAATGCATGCAAATGATAGCAGTGCTCTGCAGCTGGTGCCTTTTAATAAGAGGATGATGACTCAACATAAAAGTAAATAGATAGGCCCTTCACAGAGGGAAGCAGGGATTTGTAGAGGTGCCAGAGCTCGATTTTTGAAACAGAGATAAATAATATTTTGAGCGGCATACTTTCATTGTCAACATAACAACCAAGAGATCTCGATATCTTCCATGCTACACACATTATAGGCGGTTCCCAAACAGAATGGTAAAGTTTATACTCCCCCTCCACCGACAATCATCAATCCATGGCTTGCCCGAAACAACGGGTGCCTCCAACTAACAACAATCCTAGGGGAGTTTTGTTTGCAATTATTTTGATTTGATTTGAGCATGGGACTGGGCATCCCAGTGACTAGCCATTTTCTTGTGAGTGAGGAGCGGAGTCCACTCCTCTTGAGAATAACCCGCCTAGCATGGAAGATACAGACAGCCCTAGTTGATACATGAGCTGTTTGAGCATGCAAAATAGAATTTCATTTGAAGGTTTAGAATTTGGCACATACAAATTTACTTGGAACGGCAGGTAGATTCCGCATATAGGAAGGTATGGTGGACTCATATGGAATAACTTTGGGGTTTATATGGAAGTGGATGCAGCTGCAATATTCCCGCTTAGTACAAGTGAAGACTAGAAAAAGACTGGGAAGCGACCAACTAGAGAGCGACAACAGTCATGAACATGCATTAAAGTCAATCAACACTGAGTGCAAGCATGAGTAGGATATAATCCACCATGAACATAAATATCGTGGAGGCTATGTTGATTTTGTTTCAACTACATGCGTGAACATGTGCCAAGTCAAGCCACTCGAATCATTCAAAGGAGGATACCACCCTATCATACCACACCACAACCATTTTAATAGCATGTTGGCACGCAAGGTAAACCATTATAAAATCCTAGCTAATTAAGCATGGCATAAGCAACTATAATCTCTAATTGTCATTGCAAACATGTTTATTAATAATAGGCTGAATCAGGAACGATGAACTAATCATATTTATAGAAACAAGAGAGGTCGAGTTCATGCCAGCTTCTCTCATCTCAATCAGTCCATCATATATCGTCACTATTGCCTTTCACTCGCACGACCGAACGGTGTGGATAATAATAATAGTGCACGTGCATTGGACTACACTGGAATCTGCAAGCATTCAATTCAAGGGAGAAGGCAAGGTAATATGGGCTCTTGGTTAAATCAACAATAATGCATATGAGAGCCACTCAACATTTTCATCGTGGTCTTCTCCTCTCGACCCCCAAAGGAAAGAAAAGAAATAAAACTATTTACACGGGAAAGCTCCCAACAAGCAAAAGAAGAACAAGAAATCTTTTGAGTTTTCTTTTAATATTACTACTACAGGCATGGAACGTAAACTAGCTAATTTTTTTGTTTTTTCTTAAGTTTATTCAAACACACAAGAAGAAAGCGAGAAAAAGAAAATAAACTAGCATGGATAGTACAATGAAAAAGTATGAGCACTGACAACTAGAATGAGTGTGTGAACATGAATGTAATGTCGGTGAGAAATACGTACTCCCCCAAGCTTAGGCTTTTGGCCTAAGTTGGTCTATGCCCATGGATCAAAGTTGTAGCTGGGGTTGTACTGAGATGCAACAGCTATTGCCTCATGAGCTACAGCTTGGAGGCGAGCTGCCTCCGTCCTCCTCTCGTACTCGTTCGCCTCCTCCCTGGTTATAAAGTATCTCCTTTTTGCCCGAAAGTCAAAGAAACCAGGAGCAGGGAGAGAAACATGGACAGTGCGACGTCTGCCAAAGATTAGTCGGTACTGGAGGAACTGTTCATTCCTCTCAAGAAACTGATGGCTAACCATGGCATTATAATCTAGATAAGCAGGAGGAAACTCCATGTCACTTCCATGTATGGGTATACCAAGATAATGAACTACACGAGTTGCATAAATCCCACCAAACAGATCTCCATTTAAACTATTATTATGCAACCTACGTGCAACAATGGCCCCCAAGTTATATTGTTTATCTCCTAGCACAGCACTCCTGAGAACACTAAGGTCTAGAACACACATGTGACATGCCTCGTCCTTGCCATTTATGCATCTACCTATAAAGAGAGCAAATAATGTATGGTAGGAAAATGAATGCTCCCTATGGTAGCTTGTGTTATTTCTCTAGATTCCTCCACAGTGATACTAGCAAGAAAATCTTTAAATTCAGATTTGCGAGGTTCACTAGCACTACCCCATTGCGGGAGTTTACAAGCAGTATTAAAATCTTCTAAGTCCATAGTATAAGATTTGTCATAAAGATCAAATAGGACATTGTGATAATTGCGTAAAGATGTAAATTTAAACCTTCTCACAAAGGAATCAGTTAAGTCATAATGTTGAGGGCACTTATCTAGCATGAAGTCCTCGAGTTCAGCATTACGCACATATGTGTCAAATTCATCCTTGATGCCTGCTTGAACCATAAACTCCTCTGACAGCCATTCACAAGGCCACACTTGAGCTTCCCTCGGTGGTTCATCGTCTGGCTCACGTATTGCGGGCCTGGGTCCTTGCTTCCTTGAAGAACCACCTTGGTACATTTTCCTAAACATATTTCTTCCTCTGAAAAATTTCTGAAAATTTTAGTAACTCGAAATAAAAGGAACCAAACTCAACAAAATTGATAGTAACTACTCCCACAAGTGCCTAGAGACTATATCATGCATTAAAACTACTTTGGACCATATAAATTTGACATGCAAGCTCAAGAACAGGGTCACCTTAGCAGCAAAAATTTGCAATGAATAAAGCACTAGAACAAAAACTAATTGGACCATTGGAGGAGTCACATACCGAAGAACAATCCCCCAAAGTAGTTTTGTGAGTGGAGCTTTCAGCAAGGAGATCGAAAATGGCAGCAAGATGAGCTAGAACTCGTGCTTGAGCTGGTTGGTGATTTTTTTGGGAGGAAGAAGGAGTGTGTGGGTGCTGGAATAAGTGGAGGGGGCCACCAGGGGCCCATGAGGCAGGGGGGCGCTCCCCAGGGGGTGGGCGCGCCTTGGACCCTCGTGGCCAGGGGCTTGCTCCCCCTGATGTGTTGTCAGTGCCAAATATTCTCAAATATTCTAGAAAAAATCATATTTCATTTTCAGGGCATTTGGAGAACTTTTATTTCGGGGTATTTTTTATTGCACGGATAATTCTAAAAACAGACAAAAAATACTATTGTTGCTTTATTTAATATAAATAACAGAAAGTAAAAGGAGGGTACAAAGAGTTGTGCTTTATAACTTCATCCATCTCATTCTCATCAAAAGGAATCCACTAACAACGTTGATCAAGTCTTGTTAACAAACTCATTCCGAATAACATGGAACCGGAGAATTTTCGAATAACACTAGGTTACCTCAACGGGGATATGTACATCCCCAATAATAAGAATATCATATTTCTTCTTGACAGTAGGAAGAGGAAATTCAAAACCTCCAATAATAATCAATGGAATTTTTTCCAATAGAATTGATACTGTGAACTTGAGGTTGTTTCCTCGGAAAGTGTACCGTATGCTCATTACCATTAACATAAAAGGTGACATTGCCTTTGTTGCAATCAATAACAGCCCCTGCAGTATTCAAAAAGGGTCTACCAAGGATAATCAACATACTATCGTCCTCGGGAATATCAAGAATAACAAAGTTCGTTAAGATAGTAACATTTGCAACCACAACAGGCACATCCTCACAAATACCGACAGGTATAGCAGTTGATTTATTGGCCATTTGCAAAGATATTTCAGTAGGTGTCAACTTATTCAATTCAAGTCTACGATATAAAGAGAGAGGCATAACACTAACACCGGCTCCAAGATCAAATAAAGCAGTTCTAACATAGTCTCTTTTAATGGAGCATGGTATAGTTGGTACTCCTGGATCTCCTAGTTTCTTAGGTATTCCACCCTTAAAAGTATAATTAGCAAGCATGGTGGAAATTTCAGCTTCCAGTATCTTTCTTTTATTTGTAAAAATATCTTTCATGTACTTAGCATAAGGATTCATTTTAAGCATATCAGTCAAACGCATACGCAAAAATATAGGTCTAGTCATTTCAGCAAAGCGCTCAAAATCCTCATCATCCTTTTTCTTGGATGGTTTAGGAGGAAAAGGCATGGGTTTCTGAACCCATGGTTCTCTTTCTTTACTGTGCTTCCTAGCAACGAAGTCTCTCTTATCATAACGTTGATTCCTTGATTGTGGGTTATCAAGATCAACAGCAAGTTCAATCTCTACATCATTGTTATTGCTAGGTTGAGCATCAACATGAACATTATCATTAACATTATCACTAGGTTCATGTTCATCACCAGATTGTGTTTCAGCATCAGAAATAGAAATATCATTGGGATTCTCAGGTGTGTCGACAACAGGTTCACTAGAAGCATGCAAAGTCCTATCATTTTTCTTCTTCTTCTTAGAAGGACCAGGTGCATCTACATTATTTCTCTGAGAATCTTCCTCAATTCTCTTAGGGTGGCCCTCACGATACAAAGGTTCCTGAGTCATTTTACCCCCTCTAGTCATAACTCTAACATCATTATCATTTGTCTTATTATTTAATTCACTGAGCAAATCATTTTGAGCTTTAAGCACTTGTTCTACTTGAGTGGTAACCATAGAAGCATGTTTGCTAATGAGTTTAAGTTCACCCTTAACTCTAGACATATAATCACTCAAGTGTCCAATCATATAAGCATTACTTTTCAATTGTCTACCAACATAAGCATTGAAGTTTTCTTGTTTAGCCATAAAGTCATCAAACTCATCCAAGCATTGGCTAGCAAACTTAGTAGACGGGATTTCAACTTTATCATATCTATAGAGAGAATTTACCTTTACTGCCTGTGTCGGGTTATCAAGACCATATGTTTCTTCAATAGGTGGTAAATTAAGGCCATGTATTTCTTCAACAGGAGGTAAATTCTTGACATCTTCAGCTTTAATACCTTTTTCTTTCATAGATTTCTTTGCCTCTTGCATATCTTCAGGACTGAGAAATAGAACACCTCTTTTTTCGGAGTTGGTTTAGGAGTTGGTTCAATAAGTGTCCAATTGTTTTCATTAGTCAACATATTATTCAATAACAATTCAGCTTGATCAACAATTCTTTCCCTGAAAACACAACCAGCACAACTATCCAGGTGGTCTCTGGAAGCATCGGTTAGTCCATTATAAAAGATATCAAGTATTTCATTTTTCTTGAGAGGATGATCAGGAAAAGCATTAAGTAATTGGAGAAGCCTCCCCCAAGCTTGTGGGAGACTCTCTTCTTCAATTTGCAAAAAAAAAATATTTCCCTTAAAGCAGCTTGTTTCTTATGAGTGGGGAAATATTTAGCAGAGAAATAATAAATCATATCCTCGGGACTACACACACAACCAGGATCAAGAGAATTAAACCATGTTTTAGCATCACCCTTTAATGAGAACGGAAATAACTTAAGGATATAGTAGTAATGAATTTTCTCATCATTAGTGAATAGGGTGTCTATATCATTCAATTTAGTAAGATGTGCCACAACAGTTTCAGATTCATAGCCATAAAAAGGATCAGATTCAACCAAAGTAATTATCTCAGGATCGACAGAGAAATCATAATCCTTATCAGTAACACAGATAGGTGAAGTAGCAAAAGCAGGGTCATATTTCATTCTAGCATTCAGAGACTTTTCTTTCAGCTTAGCTAATAATTTCATAAGATCTGATCTATCATTGCAAGCAAGAAAATCTCTAGTAGTTTCTTCATCCATAACATAACCCTCAGGCACAACAGGCAATTCATATCTAGGGGGAGAATCTTCATCATCACTTTCATCAATATTATCAGTTTCAATTATTTCATTCTTTCTAGCCCTAGCAAGTTGTTCATCAAGAAATTCACCTAATGGCACGGTAGTATCAAGCATAAAAGTAGTTTCATCATAAGTATCATGCATAGCAGAAGTGGCATCATCAATAACATGCGACATATCAGAATTAATAGGAGAAGCAGGTTTAGGTGTCGCAAGCTTACTCAAAACAGATGGTAAATCAAGTATAGAGCTAAATGGCAGTTCCTTACCTCCCCTCGTAGTTGAGGGAAAAATCTTAGTTCTTTCATCTTTCAAGTTCCTCATAGTGATCAGCAGATATAAATCCCAAGTAACTCAAAGAATAGAGCTATGCTCCCCGGCAACGGCGCCAGAAAATAGTCTTGATAACCCACAAGTATAGGGGATCGCAACAGTTTTCGAGGGTAGAGTATTCAACCCAAATTTATTGATTCGACACAAGGGGAGCCAAAGAATATTCTCAAGTATTAGCAGTTGAGTTGTCAATTCTAACACACCTGGATAACTTAATATCTGCAGCAAAGTATTTGGTAGCAAAGTAGTATGGAAGTAACGGTAACAGTGGCAAAAGTAACAGTAGTAGTTTTGTAGTAGTTGTAACAGTGGCAACGGTAAAGTAACTAAGCAAAGATCAATATGTGAAAAGCTCGTAGGCATCGGATCAGTGGTGGATAATTATGTCGGATGCGATTCCTCATGCAATAGTTATAACATAGGGTGACACAGAACTAGCTCCAGTTCATCAATGTAATGTAGGCATGTATTCCGAACATAGTCATACGTGCTTATGGAAAAGAACTTGCATGACATCTTTTGACCTACCCTCCCGTGGCAGCGGAGTCCTATTGGAAACTAAGGGATATTAAGGCCTCCTTTTAATAGAGTACAGGACCAAAGCATTAACACTTAGTGAATACATGAACTCCTCAAACTACGGTCATCACCGGGAGTGGTCCCGATTATTGTCACTTCGGGGTTGTCGAATCATAGCACATAGTAGGTGACAATTGACTTGTAAGATAGGATCAAGAACTCACATATATTCATGAAAACATAATAGGTTCAGATCTGAAATCATGGCACTCGGGCACTAGTAACAAGCATTAAGCATAGCAAAGTCATAGCAACATCAATCTCAGAACATAGTGGATACTAGGTATCAAACCCTAACAAAACTAACTCGATTACATGGTAAATCTCATCCAACCCATCACCGTCCAGCAAGCGTACGCTGGAATTACTCATGCACAGCGGTGAGCATCATGGAATTGGTGATGGAGGGTGGTTAATGATGACGACGACGATCGATTCCCCTCTCCAGAGCCCCGAACGGACTCCAGATCACCCCCCCGAGAGAGTTTAGGGCTTGGCGGCGGCTCCGTATCGTAAAACGCGATGAATCCTTCTTTTTGATTTTTTTTCTCGACGAACGTGAATATATGGAGTTGGAGTTGAGGTCGGTGGAGCTCCAGGGGGCGCACGAGGCAGGGGGGCGCGCCCCAGGGGGGTGGGCGTACCCCCCACCCTCGTGGACAGAGTGTGGGCCCCCTGGTGTTGATTCTTTCGCCAATATTTTTTATTAATTCCACAAAGTTTCTCCATAGATTTTCAGGTCATTCCGAGAACTTTTATTTCTGCACAAAAATAACACCATGGAAGTTCTGCTGAAAACAGCGTCAGTCCGGTTAGTTCCATTCAAATCATGCAAGTTAGAGTCCAAAACAAGGGCAAAAGTGTTTGGAAAAGTAGATACGATGGAGACATATCACTATACATCTCCTAGATAGATCTTGCGTGAGCATAGGAATTTTTTTGAAATTGCATGCTACATTCCCCAACACATTGACCATGCTAAGCGGCAGTACCGCTCCCCTAAGCGGTACTACCGCTTGTGGACGACTAGTGGGCATAACGGTTGGATCCGGGGGCTATTTAAGGGGGTCTTCTTCTCCAATGGTTCTTATCCTTGAAGCTCGTGTTTCCCCTCCATTGTTGACCTTCTTTGAGCTTGCTATCTCTCAATCCCTCCAATGTTTCTTGCTTGTTTTTTAGGGAAAAAAGAGAGGTAGATTCACATTTCCACCAAACCCCTTGGATCTAGATCTTGGAGTTCTCCTCTTCATTCTTCCTCTCATATTCCTCCATAGCTTTCGTTGTTGTGGTGGGGTTTGAGAGAGAAGGACTTTGGCACTCCGTGTTCCCTTGCCATTTGCATTTGGTGCATAGGTTTGAGTTCTCCATGGTGATACGTGGAAGTGAAAGTTGAGAAGCTTATTACTCTTGGGTGTTTGGGCACCCTAGAGCTTGTTCCTCTTGGGTGCTTTGGTGCCCTAGACAGTTGGTGTTGTCAAAGCTCAATTACTATGGTGTAAAACTTTGGGAGACTCTAATTACGTTGTGGAGAGTGCCCCAAGCAGTTTGTATGTTTTTGGTGACCACCCCCAAGGGTTGCCAATTTTGCGGGTTTGATGACCGCCTCAAGGGTCCCTTAGTGGAATCATGACATCTTGCATTGTGCGAGGATGTGACGAGATTATTGTGGCCCTAGTGGCATTTTGGGGAACATTGTGCCTCCACACCACTCCAAACGGAGATTAGCATCCGCAAGGGTGTGAACTTCGGGATACATCATCGTCTCCGCGTGATTCGGTTATCTCTTACCCGAGCCCTTTAGTTATGCAATTTACTTTGTGATATCCATAGTGTTTGATGTTATATATCTTGTTTTCACTTAATTGTTTATCTTGCTTACCATAAGTTGTTGGTGCACATAGGTGATCCAAGTTGCTTTAGGTTTTGTGCTTGAAAAATTAAACGCTAGTTTTATTTCGTGTTTGTTCGAGCCTAAACCGTAATTATTTTTACGCCTTCACCCCCTCTCTAGGCGACATCCATGATCTTTCTACAACTCAAATATAGAAACTCTATGGTTAGTTCTAGGGCACAGGGCAATTATAGCTAGATAAATGTAAAGTATATGAAAAAATATGAACCATATCTACCTATATGCCAAGGTTCACCAATCCATATTGGTTCGTTTTATTTTAGAACATCTTGGCGTTTATCATATTTTCAGTCACGGACAATACTTCCGACTAGCACGTCACTCGTATTGGTGGCTCGGGGAAACCCTAGTCCCACCGGCCGCCGGCCCTCCCATCCAGCCCCTCTCCTTCACCGCCGCCGAGGGTCTCTGCCGGGCGGAGCTCGGTCAGTGCCGGCACCGTCGGTACCTTTCATGGGCGTGGCTCCTCTCCCTTCCTGTCAATGGTGCAGCTCCGATCTGGTGGGGGCGAGGCTCCGGTCTGGTGGCGACGCTGCTCGGTGACGGGTGTGTGTGTGGGGGGGGTGCTCTGCCCGGTGGTGTGCCCCGGCTTGCAGTGATGGCTTGGGCTGTCGATCCCTCCAATCTGATTTGGGTGGGTGGAGCTCGGCCCAAAGCTACGGCCGGCTATGTGCCTCGTCGGCTGATGCGAGCTGGGGCTCTGGTCGGCACGCTTCATGCCATGGATGTTGGCAGGCAAGTGGCGGCGGCGTGGATTGGGGCAGTGTGGGGCCTGCTGCCGTGAAAATAATGGTGGTTGTCCTTGTCCTCTTTTCGCATCCTACATGATCGGTCCTCCTCGATTTGGTTATCGACGTGTTCCAGAACTACTGCTGGAGATCCTGCCAAAGATATCTGGATCGGATAGAATTCAGTCATGCACGCCATATCAACCTACGAGGTTCCATGACGGCGTGACGCGAAGCTCTATTGTTTGTTGACACCATGGGACATGTCGGCTTCTCGATTTCTATGGCGTAGACAGCTATGGAGAAGGGCATGGTGGCTGAGATCAGCGGATCAATTAGACGGATGGAGCCTTTGAGGCGATGGAGTCAGCCAGGTGTTTGGTAACTCTCAAGAGCATCAGTGTCAAGTGGGGCGGCGGCACTGGAAGAATTCATTTTTGGTGGTGCTCCTCGGGTGCCGAGCCGTGGCTTTCAGGGTGAAAACCTAAGGTCTGGCCTTGTGTGGTTGTGCCTGGCAATTGCCTTGATGAAGGAATTGTTTTGAGAGCTCGGACTTCTCTAGGGTGAGAACCTAAGATCTTGGATCAGGCAAAGATGGGGCTTGTTCACTTTGCCTTCTTAGAGGCGTTGCTTTTGGAGAACTTTTATGTTTTCCGGGTGCTGTATTTGTTGGTGGTTTGTGTGCGGCTGCTGAGAGAAGTCAATCGTTGTGGTGGGACCTTTGTTTTTTCATTCTTTTTTAGTTTTTTCTTTGTTTTGAAAGAGAGGGGCATAGGTAAGGATAAAAGGAGTAAGAAATAACAATAAGAAATGTTTTGCAGCAGAAGATGACTTGGATCAAATGTGTAACTCTGAAATAGAGTAGTCGGGATGACTCTCTCCTTGTGCATTGCCACTATAACTTTATGAAAAACGCGTAACTAGTTGACAAAAATAACTAAATCTAATGAAAAGAAAGTATAAGCTTGAAAAACAATAAAAAAGAAAGTGTCTAAAATAGTAGTTATTTTTTTGAAGTACAACTAAAAATGTCATTTCAAACAAAAATGTGAAGGATGACTAACATGAATATATGATGTGACAGCGTTACACGAATAATGCAAAATAATTGTAATTTATAAGTTAAATACATGACCCGCGTATGTGACAAATTTTGCATGGCTTACTGGGAGAGGAGGCTTAAATGCATTGCATAGTGGGATGTTGAAATGTACACTTTACATGTTGAAATAATTGGGATCAACTTCTTAAGAATGTAAGATGTGTCCAACGGCATTTTGTTCTATTTTTTAACAATGTGACCCATGGCATTGTAACGTGTGTCCCATGGAAAAAAATTATTTTGTAGGAACATTTTTTCGGAGAACATGGCAATTGTATTGTATATACCACGGCATTTTCCTTTTTTATAGAGAACATGTGCCCATAGAAATTTTTGCCATCTTTTCTGAAAGAAACAAATTTTGTAATTGTGCTTGGGTGTCCATTATATTTCCGTTTTGCCAAAAGATACCATGTGTTCATTAGATAACAAGTTCCTAACCTTGTCATGCATATTTTATCATACATAGCTTGGTCTTTTAAGTAATTGTATCATGGAACTTGTTCATCATTTGTATCATGGCATTTTTATTAATTAAGACAATGGCATTTTTCATAGGTAACATGGCATCTTAAATAATTAGACAATGGCATTTTTATCATTTATAGCATGACATTTTTTATTTAATTAGACCATGGAATTTTTATCATTTTAGCAAGGAATTTTATTAATTAGACCATGGCATGTTTATCATAGGTACAATGCCACTTTTTATAACACCATGACATTTTATTTAAATATATCATGACATTTTTAATAGTTAGACCATGTAATTTTTATTATTTTTAGCATGGCATTTTTATTAATTAGACCATGTCATGTTTATCATAGGTAGCATGCCATTTTTTGTAAGACCATGACATTTTATTTAAATATACCATGGTATTTTTAATAGTTAGACCATGATATTTTATCATTTGTAGCATGTCATTTTTATTTAGTTAGACCATGGCATTTTTATCATTTTTGTAGCATGGCATTATTTTTATTAATTAGACTATGGCATGTTTATCATAGGTAGCATGTCATTTTATTAGGCCATGGTATTTTTATTTAAATAGAACATGGCATTTTTAATAATTATACCATTGCATTTTTATCATTTATAGCATAGCATTTTTTGTTTAATTAGACCATTGCATTTTTATCATATTGTAGCACTTTCATTAGACCATGGCAATTTTTATGAAATATACCATTGCATTTTTATTAAATATACCATGACATTGTTTGAAATAACACTTAAGAGAAAATGTTCTAGGAACCATGTCAATTTTATTGTAAACATGACATGACATTTTTATGTACACAAAACATGGCGTATTTTTAGAGAAACTTTTTGTACTCTAGTTCTCATGGCATTTTTTTTGTATCTTGTACTTAATTTACATAGCATTATACATGGAGAAACTTTTCACCTGCTATTTCTTTTTGTGGTGCTTAAAGGCCATTTCAGTGAACGTATTTGTTCGCTCGATCATCCCCTAGCGATCAAATCGTTCGCTGGGATGCAACCCCCCAGGTGTCGATCACTAGATATCGGTGTCCTTTTTTTTTTACTTAGGACAAGTGGACAACTTCAATACTTGAGGATGATCAGGGCAGTACTAAAAATAGACCTTTTAGCTTGGGGATTTCCATGATTATTCCAGCTGAGCACACATCGATACTTGATGAAAACAAAATTGTTGTGGAAGCTAGCACATTCACTGCAATTTTCTAGTACGGTATGTATCAATGGGACGAGACTTGCCTGCTCCCCTCACGTGTGCCCATCCGTGCTCCCGCGTACGTGGCTTGATTTGATTGGAAGAAAATAAGGCCCGACCCCACCCCTTAAAATCAGGGGGGAGATGATTAGATTAGAAAGAAAAAAGGGAAAATGACAGCCGTAGGATGAAGTGGGAGCACGGATGGGAGCATGGGAAGGGAGCAGGCAAGCTGGATCCGTATCAATGAGTCATAGAGTCCTAATTAAAAGGGAACTTTGGGCTTGTTAATTTCCCTGATTCCAGCTGCACACGTCAGTCTAGCTAGGGTAACCTAGATCCTAGCGCTGTTTGCCAGTTGCCAAGCTTGCAACACCCCTGACCATGCATGTAGATGACAAGGAGTACATATCAATCACCGTACTGTTGTCCAGACGTACATAGATGGGACGCATGGATCCCGTCTTGCATATTGCATTTGAGCAGGAGGCGCCAAGAAAGAAAAAGCACACCATCCATCGTCCATCAACGAACACAGACCCGTATTTCTGCGCGGTCTCCGACACACATGATCAGATGAGCGGTCGGATCGGGTCTTGTGCTCGCATCACATCCATATAAAAAGGAGAGAGGCCTACATACAATACAAGCACTTGAAAGCCAACAAGAGAAAGGCATCGGGGGAAAGGAAAGATGCATGGCAAGGTTTTGGGGCCGCTTTCTTTAAGCGCGCGCGCGAATCTGAGAGTTTCTTTCCAAAAGTTGCGACCGTGCATATGCATACGGATCCATCTATCCATCTGCGTTGATTGATTAAACGGTTAAACGTACCGGAGTATGGCTTAAAGCAACTGTTTCGCTGCCATGATTGTCAACTTTTAGAAGACCCTTCCGCACCCCCATCATGGCCTAATCATGTAGTAGTATCTTTTATTTTCCTTTTTTTTTGTTAATATCAATTGCTATATACATGCACGTGGGCAAACCCTGGCTACGTGTGGAAATTCATTTACCAGATGAGCATGAGATCACCAGATTCATTGATCAGATTTACATATATATATAGTTAAGCATTATACAGTGAAGCTACTTTGTTTTAATTTTAGACGAAGGTTATCCCCTGAAGCTTAATAACAGCAGTAGATGTACCAATGGTAGTCCTTTACTCGTGCAATTGATGCTCGCTCTCAAGTAGGAGAAGGAAGATGAAGACACAACGCTGACCCTCATGGTCATGGGGAGCGAGTGAGAATAGAATGGGAGTGACTATGACTTAGTCAACTTAGAAATATGTATTTCTTGCCTTCTCGGGCAATGATGTAGTCATGAAGTCAAGATTTCCTCATCTCATTTGCACTTCACAAATAGTGAAGCCGGAATCCGGATCAGACAATTCTCGCCGACGACTTAGAAATAATTGATACAGAAATAAACCTGGCATACATGTGTACACTTTGCTCACCAAGATGCCGTCTTGTCATAACGGAACTTGTTTTGAACCATAATAAATCCTTAATTACTCAACTGCTTTGTTCATGGCTGAATGTGAGCAGCGTGGAATCGGATCACTGCTTTGTTCTGGCTGAATGTCGTCAGCAGGCGTCTATGGGATGGACACGAGCACCTCGTACGTTCCGATATGAAAACGTGTGGCAAACTCATGTGGACTATGATGAGAAGGTTCGGAACATGTGGCAAGTGGGTGCGGGTCGGCAAGGTTTACAGGGCATCGTTGATGCTCTTTCGAATGTTCAGAAAGAGCTGGGTTCATGGGGACAACACGAATTTGGCAACATGGAACGGAAGGTCCGTAAGCTCCAGCAGCGGCTCAATCGCTTGCGCGCTGCGTCGGTCCGCCGCGGCCCAACGGAAGAGGAGGAAACGATTGCGAAGCAATTGCGCGATGCATTGCGGCAGGAGGAAATTTGGCTGAAACAACGATCTCGAGTGCTGTGGCTACGTGCAGGGGACAGAAATACAGGTTACTTTCAAGCACAAGCACGGCAGCGCACGAGGATCAACCGTATTACCTCATTGGAAAGCACTGATGGCCGTGCCATCAACGATCCGAGGGAGGTGAAGGAGGAGATCACTTCCTTTTATCAAGCTCTGTACCAGACCCAGGGTTACAGACCAATGGAAGAACTTTTGCAGTGTGTAGAACCGCGAGTGTCCGCTGACATGAATCAACTGCTTGAAAAGGAGTATACAGCGGCTGAAGTCAAAACCGCTCTGTTTGATATGGCGCCGTCTAAAGCGCCAGGGGTGGACGGCTTCACAGCAGGCTTCTACCAGCGTCACTGGGATGTCATAGGTAATGATATCAGAATGGCTATTTTGAGTTTTTTGAACGGGGGAGAGCTCCCTGCGGGGCTCAATGACACGGCCATCACCTTAATCCCGAAAGTCAGGTACCCTCAGAAAATCTCTCAGTACCGTCCTATTGCCTTATGTCCAGTTCTATATAAAATTGCAGTTAAGACTGTGGCAAACAGACTTCGCCTCATCTTGGGTGATGTTATCGGTGATGAGCAGAGTGCGTTTGTGCCAGGACGCTTGATCACCGACAATGTATTAGTGGCCTACGAGTGTATTCATGCCATCAGGAGAAGAAAGAAGGGCAAAAATTATACATGTGCTGTCAAACTGGATATGCTCAAGGCGTATGATCGCGTGGAGTGGCACTACCTAGAAGCCATGTTGGTACAATTGGGCTTCGGGGATCGCTTTACCAGGCTTATTATGAAGTGTGTCACGTCTGTCAGATTCTCGGTTAAGGTTAATGGCGAGCTTCTACCTTACTTTAACCCTTCCAGGGGACTTCGTCAAGGCTGCCCAGTCTCACCTTACTTGTTCTTAGTCTGTGCTCAAGGACTAACATCGCTCCTCAACAATTATGCGGGTGCGTGCATTGATAGAGGTATCCGTGTGAGTATCCATGCACCATGGGTAAGTCATCTTCTGTTCGCAGACGACAGTCTCATTTTTCTTGCTGCCAAGACCCAAAGTGCAGAACGGCTTGTGGAAATCTTACAAATCTATGAGGATTGTTCGGGTCAGGCGGTTAATAAAGAGAAGAGCTCCATCTTCTTCAGCGGCAATTCAGGGCAGTCTCTCCGTGTGCAAATCAAACATGTTCTAGGGATTGCAGCAGAAGCGTTCTCCGAGCGTTACCTCGGACTACCTACAGCCATCGGAAGGATCACTAGCGGTACGTTTCATCACATCAGCGAACGTATTCGTAGTAAGATCAGTGGATGGTCGGAGAGGAATCTAGCATGTGCAGGAAGGGAAGTTCTGTTGAAATCCATTGCACAAGCTATCCCAACTTACAGCATGAGCTGCTTCCTACTGACTAAAAAAGTCTGTAAGGAAATTACCTCGCCCATGGCTAAATACTGGTGGGGGAGCTCTATTGACAAGAAATCCTTGCACTGGTTGGCATGGGACAAGTTGACAGAGCCAAAGATCAAAGGAGGGTTAGGTTTTCGGGATCCACACTTATTTAATCTAGCTATGCTTGGCAAGCAGGGCTGGCGTATTCTGACCAACCCGGATTCTTTGTGCTCAAGAGTGCTGAAGGGAAAGTATGTTCCACACATAGATTTTCTCCAAGCCTCGATACCAAAGGGGGCGTCCTCTACTTGGAGGGCAATCATCGCAGGAAGGCAGGCTCTGGAGAGGGGTTTGATCCACCGTGTAGGAGACGGATCATCAATATCCATCTGGGACGATCCTTGGATCCCGAACACAGAAACTATGAAACCATCTGGACAACTAGGGGCGATGCCCTTACACACCGTCTCAGAGTTGATAGATGACTATAGTGGGAATTGGAATGTCAGTTTGGTCCGCCAAAACTTTCTTCACCCGGACGCGGAGGCGATCCTTAATATACCTTTGAACAGATCAGGTGGCGAAGACGGCTTGGCGTGGTCGTTGGAAAAGTCTGGCAACTATACTGTAAAACCAGCGTATCGCTCTCTCATGACTCGTAACGAGCTTAGTTCTCTAGAGGAAGGGACGATGACGGACACTTCATCAGCAAATAAACAGCTATGGACCAGACTTTGGAAATTGCGTGTGGTGCCGAAGGTTAGGGTCTTCTGGTGGAGGGTTTTGCGTGGAATCCTACCAGATTACATGACCTTACAACATCGGCATATCAAGCCACTTGGCCGCTGCGATCTTTGCAAGGCCACGAATGAAGACTTAATGCATGCCCTTGTCTCGTGTTCACATGCCAAGCAATTCTGGATTGCTGCGAAGGATCGATTCGATCTCCATCTACCGAGACTGCATCCGCTAACATGGGCACGAGACATTGTGCTCGACGACATGTTTTCTGACGAAGCTCGTTGTCAGATCATCACGATTATGCATGCAATATGGACCTCGAGGAACAAATGGACCCATGAACAGGAGGGTTTTTCCCCAGTGCAATCGATCAAGTGGATCCAAGAAACCCTCGCTATACTTGAGCTACCTGATCGTCGACCAAGTGTTCAGACGGGAAGGAGTTGGAACCCCCCGGATGCGGGGTGGATTACCATCAACGTTGATGGCTCAGTTTTCCCAGACGCGATGACAGGAGGAGCAGGCGGCGTTGCACGATCTCACACCTCCTTTGTGGGGGCCTGGTGCAAGCCGTTAGAGGGGGTCTCGGATCCTTTCATTGCTGAGCTCCTTGCGTTTCGGGAGGGTGTGATCTTCGCTCATCTACGCGGGATGTCACATGTGATAATGCAGGTCGACTGCATGGAGCTGGTCACCCAATGGAGTTTGCGCGGCAATTCAAGATCTATTGCAGCGCCTATCTTTCAAGAACTTGAAGCTTTAGCTCTTAATTTTGTTTCTTTCTCGGTTCAGCATATTAGTAGAGACTTTAATTTCCCGGCCCATTTGTGTGCACAGCTTGCCTGTGGAGCGAAGGGTACGGACTGCTGGCTCGAAGCGAGTCCAGATTTCCTAGTCAATAGCCTACGGGCAGATTGTAACCGAATGATTATTCGTTAATAAAGTCAGAGTTCAAGGCAAAAAAAAACTGCCTGTACTAGAATCGTTCTTGTTCATCCCATGCCTCTTTACAAAACGATCATCAATTTGGTATTATTAACCTTAAATCTTTTTGAAAATGATATGATATATTACAAAGTTAGAAAGGCATCGCATGCATGTGACTGACAACATGCATGCATAGACAATTAGACATGCAAGTACGAAAACGTACACGGATATGGCGTAATATATGTAAAAAATAATGCACCAGGAGGGGTCTTCCATGCATGGATAACCCAAAGAAACACATGCACACGGTACGAACGATTCATCCTTTTCGCTTTAATGACAGAACATTTTTTGTGTTCCCCATGGGCGTTGCTGCTGCTGCTGCTGCATCCTGCACGTTAGGAAACCTGCATGCAATGCAAGATCGGTATCTAAGTATCGATTATTTAGGTAGTTAAGAAATGGTTGTGCCCATGCCTATTGCTATCACAAAAAGGGTCGAGGAGCTTTGTTCTTGTGTTCCTCTAAAGCTGATTGAGAACAAGACAAGAAGGGAATATTTGCTTTTCTTGCAAATGCTACGACCACACCTCTTACGTACACGATGTATAAATAGGATTTTTTTTTCCTCTTGAGATTTTCAAACCACTATCTCCTTAACCGTATGTGCTACTAATTCTCGACCGAAGATTACAATGTACTTCCTCCGTTCCTAAATATTTGTCTTTTTAGGATTTCAAATGGACTACCACGTACAGATGTATATAGACATATTTTAGAGTGTAGATTCATTCATTTTGTTCCGTATGTAGTCACTTGTTGAAATCTCTAGAAAGACAAATATTTAGGAACAGAGGGAGTACTATCCAAATTTACAATGCAGAGTTATGAGGTTGTTCCCTCTCCGCGGTCAAAGTTTCTCCCATCCGTGCTTTTGATGAGGTGTCCCTAGTGTTGCTATGTATGAAACCTTTTCAAAATTGTGTGTTTTCATATATACAGAGGTGATGGCAGGGTTGGACTAGGGGCCGGGCCTGCTAAACTATACTGTAGCTACAGGAAGATGTGCATCGCTACCGATGCGCATGCGCACAATCTCTATGCTCCAAGCCACGGCCCAGCGTGCCCAGGGTTTATCTTCGCCCCGTTTTTATACATGTGTGGGCCGATCATGTTGGATCTGATCTACTTAAAGATGGTGTTGTGTTTTCTCACACAACGAGGATGTTTTTGGTAGTGTCGTGGGGCAATTCTCTTCTGGTTACGGACGGGTGCCCTTTTGGTTAGTGGGTGCCTCGGTGGCATGTGTGTTGGTTACCTTCGCCCCCTTGTCGGCAATGCGTGGGTTCAAGCCCTAACCTAGACACGGGTTCATCCTTTTGTGTGGGTTTCAGCTTGATTTCCATAAACAAACTGGTCAATTCTATGTCCAATTAATAAATAGGCAGAGCTCATGATCTTTTGGCTCAAAACACGGTTTCGACACATGCATGATTTTTGTGGGGTGTCGCATGCATGTTAACTTGAGAAGTATGGATTTGTTGAATCTCGATCAACTGCGTAACATCACATTGCATACACGATGGCGACACATCCCACCTACTCCCTCCGTTCCGATTTACTCGTCGTGATTTTAGTTCAAACGAGTAAATAGGAACGGAGGGAGTAGGTAATATCATGCCGTTTCGATCTCGTCGGTTCTTGTTCACGACTGCAAATATGAGCTACACAAATAGTAGAGGTGCGTGCGTGTAGCAAATAGCGTCTTTTGGGGCGCGAGGACCGCGATGGAAAAAGCATGGGTCCCACGGGTGTCGCCTCGTTCGCTTTGCTAGCTTTGCCATCTAGCCGGTGACAGCCTCGATCGATCGATCACGTTCCCATGTTGTCCGCCTTTTTTCCTCTTCTCCTACAACACACACCTGCGTCTGCGTGCAGGAGGTGGGCAGCCCAGGCCGTCTACTCGATGCTTTTTCCGTGTGCAGGTGACATGGACACGCGCTGGCCCATGCATGCCGGCGCCCGGGCATGCCGAGATATATCTGCAGGTGGTGTCACCTCCATGCAACATGTACAAATGTACGTACATATGGATGGATGGAAACCATGTACCCACGTATATATGTCTTGCCAGCTTGACATGTATGCATTGCATGCAGTTTACTCTAGCTCGTAGAATGCTTTGGGTGAACCGATTAAGTACTCCAGTCCAGTATATATCGCTCATCTTGATGTACTCCCTCCGTTCGGAATTACTTGTCGCAGAAATGGATGTATCTAGACGTATTTTAGTTCTAGATACATCCATTTCCGAGACAAGTAATTCCGAACGGAGGTAGTACTACGGAAGAAAATGGATGCATGGTCCATGGCGCACGGTGGCGAGAGAGGGAGGGAGACCAGGAAGGACGGGCCAATATCTAAGCATGCAAGCCAGTGCAGGCTTTCCGCTCAATTATATGGCCGATCCATGGACCGAGCACTGTCGCCGTAGGACAGGAACCCTGCACGCTCAACGAACCCCTCTGGCCTCTGCCCTACGACTGGGATTTAAGAGACACGCGTGGAGTGCGTTTTTTTTTCTTTTACCTTTTTGTAAGCAGACGGTTCTACTATATATGTTGATTTATATACTAGACAAAGTACATCATTGTAAAGAAAAAGATAGACAAAGCACATCGGCTCAATCGAGTTAATTGAAACAGAAATGAACGGGATGGAGATACGTCATCAAGTTCTTCCAGGTTGTTACCAATCTCTAACTTCACCTTCTGGGTGTCACCGTTCGTCATGACTCGTGTAAACAAAACCATAGATGACCAAACCTGCATAAGGTAAACTAACATCGAAGGTTTTGAGTACCACAACAGGTCAGAACCTATGGCGTCAAGCGCGTTTTTGGCGGTAACATTGTACGAAAAACACTTCAGCGTGGCCGGCAAAATCGTACCTCACCTCTTATGCCCTTACTACCTGACTCCCCTTCCACTGTCGTCTGGGGTATCAAAAGCCATCATCAAGTCGAGGAGGAATTTTCTGTAGGATGGCACTAATGAAGCCACCAATGTGAATTATAAGGTTAAACGGAATCTTGAGTGCTGCCCCTGTCACCTCGGAGGCTTGGCATCTCAAGCCTGCAAAAATTATGGATGCCTTGGTTCGCTTGGGCTGACCGGAAAGGGTGTGGGTTGGTACCGTAAACCAATGAAACAACAAGGATATGGGCCTCTTCCACACGACCACCGTCACCATTATTGGAGACGGGAAAAAGGTGAGCTTCTAGGAATTCCCTTATATGTTGATGGGATAAGGTCGACAGACACGGCCCCTCTCATCTTCGATAAGTCAAAATCCAAGAAATGGTTAGTAAGAGAGCTTCGTAGGATAGCATCTGGTTTGACTTCATCGATATGTAGTATGGCCTCACTCTTGAGTGCATCTTGCAATTGTATGACCTTGAGACAAGGCTCATGGACTATCATCTCTCATCCCCGGCGAGCCAGATAAGTTTCGGTGGAAGTTCACCCTCTTGGGTTAGTATTATTCGTCCTAGACCAGCAAGGTGCAACTTCTAGGCATGAACTCCACCAACATGAGTTTCACCATTTAGAAGTCGTGTTGTCCCCTAAGTGCAAGTTCTTTGCTTCGCATGTCATCCACAATCGTGTTTTGACAACATATAGGTTGCAGACTTTGTAAGCTTTGCAATTCTAGACATTAGACGACGGCACATCTTCTTTACAAATGCGGATCTTCTTGTTGCATCTGGGTGGTTGTTATTGTTTATTGGTTGGGACTCACGACTTTCACCACAATTCATGGAATGAAGTTGCTTTCACCCCTATGCATGGAGGTGAAGATGATTTTGTTGCCATGTGGTGGATGAATTCCATCACAACTCCGAGTCTTATGAGAAAAATCTATTGCCTCCTTGGTCATGCATGCTCGTCTCATGGGAGCTTTGGAACTAGAGGAATGGCCAGATTTTCCACAACGTGTACACCCTAACGAGTCGATCATTAGAAAAAGAAACAAGCAAGAGGTGTGTGTTTGGATTTTGGCTGGAGAGAAGCATCTTGGGGCTATCATGTCAGGAGAGTAGTCCTCTTTTTGGTTGTTTTTTTTAAGTTGCCACCCCAGTCTTGCAGTGTGGCTGTTGGTGTTTTTAAGCTCGATACTTCCTCCGATGTATAAATCGGGCATGGGTTTTCAGATCATTGATTAGATTAGTGAAAAATGTGTTGTATATCATAAAAAGTATATTATAAGATTTATCAGCGAATGAAGATTCTAAAAGTATATTTTTACGGTGTACTCCCTCCGTTCCGATTTACTCGTCGTGGTTTTAGTTCAAATTTGAACTAAAACCACGACGAGTAAATCGGAACGGAGGGAGTATTATATATGATTTGCTGGTAAACTTATTGACCTATATTCCTGTGCCAGATTTATATTCCCATCCGGAGGGAGTAGTCTGTTTCACTCTACTTATTTGATGAAATACGACAAGTCTCTTTGCCTCCTCTTAAGGCTTTGTTCGGTTCCATGGGAACCAAATCTCCAGAGGATTATACCCACGCAGGGATATGGTGACACCCACCCCGTCACCCAATCCTCTAACTCACAATCCCTTCAAATCCCCGTATAATATTGTCTATTCGGTTAGTCCCAGCAACCAGAAGTCATTATCCAAGAACCCTAGAAATTAGAGGATGAGGGGAAGGAAAAATAGGAGGAGGAGCACGGGCTTACCGCTCCACCGTCGGGGAAGAAGCACGCCGGAGATGGGGTTGTTGTGGTCGGCATAAAGCTCGCAGTGGTTCTGCTCTAGGTCGCCGCCGAGCTCGCGCCGCCGCCGCTGCTGTTGGATGAGGTGCTGCTCGTTGGAGAGGGGAGAGGGATAGGGAGGGGAGGGGGAAGTTCCGCTGCCGTCTCCTCCCATAGCGTTGTCGTTGTCCCTCCTTCTCCGGCCGCACCGCCACTAATCGAAAGAGGAGAGATGGGTTGGGGAGAGAGAGAGTAATCGGCGGGGTTGCTTTCCACGGGTGGGAGGAGAGGGTTACTTCGGCCATTTCCACGTGGTTTGAGAGGGGTTTGAGCGGGGTTTCATCCCGGCAGGGGCTAACCGAAGGCACATAGGGGGCAGACCGGGATTGGACCCTGGTCGGTTGAAACCCACGCGGATCGGGGGAGATTGGTGCCCAATCCCGGTGGGGTTGGGTGTAACCGAACGAAGCCTAAAGGGGACGTGGGGGTGACCAACCTACGAGCTATACAAGGACCACTCAATGAGGAAATTAAGATTTTCTGACCTAGTTTAGCTTTTTTTTGACCTAGTTTAGCTAATGTGACGTACGCACATGTTGTAACAACAACGACGTCCAGACAAAACGACTTGGGCATGCAGTTCTTTTTTCTGCTGCCCTGTACAACATAATGTATAAGTCTGCCATCATCAACATATCACAAATCCACGTGGCTGTGTTTTCTCCTCCTCAAAAAAAGGTCTTCTTCCTTCTCCCGCCAGCGCTGCTGCTGATCCGCCCCACCTTCGATGACCATTGGGCTGTGAAGGTGCGGAGGATCTCGGCACCCCGCCGGCAGGAGGGACCTCATCGTGTTTTTGTTTAGGTACAACGTTTTGATTGAGGCTGTGTGGCGGTGGCAATGCCCTCAATTGGAATAGTGTCTCCCATGTCCGATCTCGGTCCCAATGGTGCGAATAGCGTCGGAGGAGGATGTGTGGAGGTGTGTCCCCATCGGATCTCGGGGGATTCGGTCGGTGCTGGTCTTCTGTGGATCTATTTTCCATGGGAGGGGACAGGGCCTTGTGTCCCATGTAGGCCAGTTCGTCTCCCGTGTTCTACTTTTCTTCGTTGGAGACCGCAGCTTCACTTCATCAATCTTATCGCCGGTGGTCCTGACGACGGCGGATGGAGGACGGGAAGGGCTTGGACGATGGGCTCCACTATCGTAGGATAGGTTTAGGGTCGGGTCATTTTTTTCTGGGTTAGAAATCTAATGAAAATATAACATGTTTGGATGAAATCCGTCATGTTTGTACGAAATCCGGCCGTGTTTGCATGAATTTGTTGAAAAGGTGTTTGAAATATATGCGGCTACGGTTGGATGGCGGCCTCCCGCATCCGTGTCCGCGGTCTGGTCCCTCCCTCTCTGCGGATGGTTGCGGGAGAAAATTTGCAGATTGTGGTTGGAGATGCCCTTATGCTCTTAAATTGATGACCTAAATTTCCGTGCAAGACTTATATTCCAGTCCGAAGGGAGGAGGGAGTACTCTGTTTCACTCTACTTATTTCATGAAATAGGGAAGTCTTTTTGCCTCCTGTTAAAGGGGATGTGGGGGTGACCTGTGAGTCTGTGACCAACCTATACGAGCTATACAAGGACCACTGAATGAGGAAATTAAAGATTTTCTGACCTAGTTTAGCTAGTGTGACGTACGCACGTGTTGTAACAACACCGACGTCAGAACGACTCAGGCATGCAGTTCCTTCTTTACGAACAACAACAACACGATGTACTCCCTCTCTAAAAAAATATAATAGTGTTTAGATCACTATTTTAGTAATCTAAACATTTTTATATTTCTTTACGGAAGGAGTAAGATTTTCGATATCATAAAATGTACTTTTTTCGTTCTGAAATACTTGTGATCAAAATGAATAAAAAGAAATGTATCATGATGACACATCTTCTTTTATTCATTTTAATGACAAGTATTTTCGGACAGAGTGAGTATGACTTTGCACCGGTACGTACAGCTCATGCAGCCGCATGCATGCCCGGTCCAAACACAATCAGGACGAGGACGCCCTAGGCCGATCGAGCTATACTTGTAGTACTTTTTTTACGGGTGTATACTTGTACAGTAGTACTCATCACTACATCAGGCATGTACGTACTTACTGCCTACAGTACGACATCATGAAGTGCCTGTTTAATTGGTTGCGATCTGCTGCCCGATGGTCCATCATTGCCCTAGCTAGCTAGATATAGCTCCATCGATCGTGCCAGGCTACACACATGCAGTGCAAAGACTGGCTATGCAATGTACATACGGAAGCGAAATACAGTAGTGAAGCACATGCGCCGTGCATGCATGCACGCGGGATTCGATCATCATTATTGCAGTGCAGAGCATGCATGGTCGAACGGGTACGGTCGGTCTCGGTGAGACCGTTTCGATCGCGGCCCAGCTGCTTGTGTTTGTCGACATTTGAGTAGTGGTAGCTAGGTAACTGGTGACTGCTTCATGATCGACTTCATCCGTGCGTACTTGGACAGATGAATCATCCACCTGCGAGCGCAGTTTAGGACCGCACACTCAAGACTAATCCACACTCAGTTTAGGGCGGACTCGTCGTCAGGAGCCACCATGTCGGCGTGCTCCGGCTTCACGGGGAGCAGGTCCAGCTCGGGCTTCGGTCGGACCAGGCGAAGGGAGCGCCGGGAGGACGGGCATCCTCGTTGATTACGAGGGCGCCACTGCGGGTGCGGCGCCGCTGCGGCGTCTCCTCCGGCTCTGGCTTGACGGGGCGGAGAGCCGACGAGCCGAGGAGAGCGAGCCGGAGCCTGACGACGAGGACGTCGGCTCCATTCGCCGCGGCGTCCACGAACTGCCGTAGCGGCGAGTGTCGGAGTAAATGACCACGGGTAGCCCAGTCGGCTCCCGCTGGGTCTTCAAAAAATAATAGGCCGACCAAGCCTTCAAGCACCCAAGACGCGGGGCCGCCTTCCCCTGGCCGGCTACCCCACAAGCTGACTACCGGGAGGCGGCCCGGCCCTAGAATCCTCATCAAGAAAGCCGCGGGAGGGCCGACTCCAAGAAGCCGGCCACGACATGGCCGACTCCAAGAACCCGGCCCCCGAAGGCCGGCCAAGATTGTGCCCTCAAAGTTTGTACCCATGTAATGGAGATGGGACGGGGCGTGGCAACAGTGAAACATGCCGCCCCCGAATCCCGGAATACGCATGGCTATAGTACGCCGTACGGGGGAGCCATGACCCGTCCGGCGAGGCATCTTGTATGTCGACCATGACGCCACCCACGACAGTTGTCAAGACGGCCCGCAGCGGCGGGCCCTTCATCGAGAGACACCCGAAGGCGGCCACGCCTCCCCCAGTCGGCCAAGGACGTAGCCGGCTCTCCCCAGCCGGCTCGCTCCCTCCCTCAAAGAATGTGCACCATTAAGGAGACAAGACGAGGTAAGGCTATAGTGAGCGCCCGCAAGGCGGCGGCACTGTAGCCATGCTTACCTCGACCAAGCCCTCGTCATCAAGAGTGAGGCAACAGTAACCAGCCCCCGACAGGACCAAGCGGTGGGGCCTACCTGTTGACCAGGAGGCCGGCAGCCGGTGGGACCGACCAGTCGGTGGGCCCCAGCAGTCGGCGGAGAAGCCGGCGAGCGTAGACACTGACGGATGGGCCCGCACCCAGCCGAATTACCATTGTACCCTTGGGGGGTAGACCTATCTGAACCCCCTAGGACACCCATGCAAAGGGTTGGACTTTGATAGTTTTAGACACAACTTTGAGAGGAGAAGAGAGCTAGCCTTGCCCCTTCTTCCTCCTCTCGCCGAACAGCTCAAGGAGCCTCTTGTAGCCACTTGTTGATATAAGTGATCATGCGGAGACCCCGCAGAGCAGGACTAGGGGTGTTATCTCCACGGAGAGCCCCGAACCTGGGTAAGATTCGCCGGCGTGCATGTCTTCGCCTTATCCCGTTTCCAGGCACCAACGATGTCTTATTGGCTCCCACAATGATAAGCCACCCGTTGGCATATGTCGCACCTACCACCCGACATTTGGCGCCCACCGTGGGGCCAGGTGCACCATCGTCCGGAGACCTGTTCTGGACGGGAACCCTCTTCCTCCCCCGCGAGCGTAGCCAGCCCGGCACGCCCGATGGCGCTTGCCCCGACGCGCAGCAAGGTGTCGACGACGCCTGCGCGGCGAGCTGCCTCGCCGATCTTCTTGGCAAGGCTCGCATCTCCGACGAGCCCACGTCCGACGCGGGCACCGGCTGCCTCGAGAGCCGCCTCGTCAGCCTCCTCGACCAACTCCACGTCTCCAGCGAGCCTGCTGTGGATTTGGAGTCGGTTGGCTCCACCGACCCGATGCTTGTCGACTCCGACACAAAGATCGCTGACGCTTCCCCACCGGCGTGGTGGTCTTCGACGATCCTCTCCTCGAGCCAGCGATGGCGGCGGCACCGCCACCGAGGTGCTGGTCATCACCACGGAGTCGCCTCTGGCGAACACCCACGACGCCTCGCAAGCGGCGGCTGCCGACGATTTGTTTGCCCCATCCCGCCGACGCCGACGCCGAGGCACTGGAGGCACGCCGCCTTGCCCTCATTGCGGAGGGCCGGTTAGCCACTATGAGGCGCCTCACCGAGGCTCACCAGTAAGTCGATCGCGCCGCCGCACGCCGCCGCCCCGCCGAGCCAAGTCGGGCCGGCGTCGCCCGAAGCGCGCGCGCCATCACCGACATCTTTGGGAGCGAACGCCGATCCACGCCACGCTCGAGAACCTACGCACCGCCCAGTCGGTCGTAGACGAGCTGAATGGAGTGGGGGCCGACGAGCTCCCCTACATGACCAGACGCATCCAGCAGCTGATCGACGCGGCCGCAAAGCAGCCAATGTCCGTGCAGAAAGCCCTCCCCCATGCTGAGAACACGACGCAACGTCACGTACGCCGACCGCGGGCGGAGCCCGCACAAGACAAGAAAAGGAGCCGGCTACCAGTCGCAGTTAGACTCGAATCACCATCGAGCGCGACACAGAAGGCCGCCCTCGAGCTATGGAGCGACAGGCCGATCCGCCTCCTCCTCCGCCTCGTGGGGAGAGATATCCCACCCCACCCCCTGTCACGCATCCGACTCTCAGCAGCCGACTAGGTCGCCGCGAAGGAGTTGGTGAAAACGATGCCCGCCATCGGATCGACCGCCTAGCGCAATCCCTGGCGCTAGAAGAGGAAGATGATGTCGGCCCGCCTTGCTTCGGCCCCCGCATCCGCGACGAGCCCTTCCCCAAAGGATTCTCGCTCCCAAGAGACACGCCCAAGTACAACGGCTCCGTGAAGTCGGAAGATTGGTTGATCGACTACTCCACCGTAGTTCGCATAGCATACGGCAACAGGCGCGTTGCCGTGAAATATGTCCCCTGATGCTCCAAGGCACGGCACGAACCTGGCTCAACAGCCTCAAGCCTTACAGCATCAACAGCTGGCTAGACTTCACGGAAGCCTTCATCCGCAACTTCACCAGCACCTACAAATGGGCTCCCAAGCCCCGACAGCTCTCCTTGTGTGGGCCCAACGAGTCAACCCGCGACTATCTCACGCGTTGGGCCGAGCTCCGCAACTCCTGCGAAGGGGTGCACGAGGTTCAAGCCATAGAATACTTCACGGCCGGGTGCCGAGAAGGCACCCTCCTCAAGCACCGACTCCTCTGCGACGAGCCGACTACCCTCGACGAGCTGCTAGTCATCGCAGACAAATACGCCACGGCCGACTCCTCAATGAAGACCGAGCTCCGAGTAGACGCCTCCGGGAAGGTGCTTGCACCGGCTCCCAAGATGCCAGCTGGAGACTCCAACCGATGCCCGTACCAGAACGACAACAAGTGCAAGGCTCCTATGCCAACTTCCACCAGTCGGCAAGTGGCCACAGTCGAAGACGAACAACCCGAAGGGCGGCCCGCGCCCAAGAAGTAGAAGGGCGGCAGGCCGGCTTGGCAGCCGGCTTTCTCCTACGAGCAAGTCCTTGATGCCCCCTGCAAGTTCCACAGCGGCGCGAAGGCCTCCAACCACACTACTCGGAAATGCCATTGGCTCACGCGAATCTCCAAGGGCGAAGGGCTGGTGCCGCCTCCACCTGCTGGTCAGCCGCGTCCGGCTCCTTAGCAGCCGGCCGCTCGGCCAGTAGTCGGAGCTGTTCAAGACGAGTTCCCCGATGAGCATGCCGCCTACGTCGTCTTTACAAGCCAGCCTGAAGACCGGCGAAGCCGGCGCCGAGAACACCAAGAAGTCAACGCGGTCGCCTCCAACAACCCCGAGTTCATGCACTGGTCGGAGAAGCCTATCAGCTGGAGCCGGGACGATCACCCAAAGGTGATGCCCACGTCTATGTAGACGATATTGTGGTGAAGACGGAGAAGCGCGGCACCTTGCTGGAAGACCTCAAGGAGACATTTGAAAACCTGCGCCGATTTCAGATCAAGCTCAATCCCGAGAAATGCGTCTTCGGAGTACCAGCCGGCCAGCTCCTAGGCTTCCTGGTCTCCGAACACGGCATCGAATGCAACCCGGTGAAGATCAAGGCCATAGAGAGAATGGAGATTCCTACCAAGCTGAGAGACGTCCAAAAAGTTACCGGATGCTTGGCCTCCCTCAACCGCTTCATCAGCCAGCTCGGAGAGAAGGCTCTCCGCCTCTACCGACTCATGAAGAAATCCACTCACTTTGAGTGGAATGACCAAGAAGACCAAGCTTTCCACGAGTTAAAGAAGATGCTGTCCGCGCCGCCTGTCTTGGTGGCACCGACTGAGAAAGAGCCCATGCTCCTTTACATTGCCGCTACTAGCTGGGTGGTCAGCACCGTTATCATGGTTCAGTGCCCAGAAGAAGGCCGAGCTCAGTTAGTCCAGAGGCCAGTGTATTATCTGAGTGAAGTGTTGTCCACCTCGAAGCAGAACTACCCACACTATCAGAAGATGTGCTATGGTCTGTACTTTGCTGCCAAGAAGCTCAAGCCCTACTTTCAAGAACACCCCATCACAGTCGTATGTAATGCCCCGCTGGCCGAGATCATAGGCAGGCGGGATGCATTCGGCCGGGTGGCAAAATGGGCCATTGCGCTAGCTCCTTACACGATTTTCTACCAACCCCGCACCGCCATCAAGTCCCAGGCATTGGCCGACTTCCTCGTCGACTGGGCCGAGACCCAGTACCTGCCGCCTGCGCTCGACTCCACTCTTTGGCGGATGCACTTCGATGGATCCAAGATGCGCACCGGCTTGGGAGCCGGCATCGCCCTCACCTCTCCCAAAGGCGACAAGCTCAGATACACATTGCAGATCCATTTCGCCACCTCAAACAATGTGGCCGAGTACGAGGCACTCATACACGGGCTCCGGCTAGCCAAAGAACTCGGCATCCGCCGGATCCTGTGCTATGGTGACTCGTACTTGGTAGTTCAGCAATCATCCGGCGACTGGGACGCCAAGGAAGCAAACATGGCGAGCTGCCGCTTCCTCGTTCAGCAACTCAGCGGATACTTTGAAGGATGCAAGTTCCTCCACGTGCCACGGGCCGACAACGAGCAAGCAGATGCCCTGGCACGAATAGGCTCCACCCGACAAGCTATACCAACCGGCGTTTCTCTCCAACGCCTCCTCAAGCCGTCTGTCAAGCCGTCTCCAGAGTCTGATTCCATCTTCGTGCCGCCTGACCCTGATGCAGTTGGATCCGGCTTGGGGAGCCAAGCAGGCGGCTCGAGGACTTTAACATGCGGCTCGGGGACTGCTGTAGTTGCACCCGGCCCGGGGACTTAGAACCCGGCCCGGGGACTACCACAGTTGGCCCGGGGACTGCATCGACACAACATGCAGTGGTCGACTCCAACTCTTCACCATCCAGCCCACCCGCCCTGGTCGCAGTAGCCGTTTTGACAACAGAAGAAGTCACAGCTCCATCATGGGCCCAGCCCATCATCAATTTCCTGGTTAACAGAGAGCTGCCGACTGAGGAGATCTCAGCAAGACAAGTCCAACACCGAGCCGGAGCATACACAATAGTAAACCGAGAGCTCGTTAGGCGCAGTGTCACTGGAGTCTTCCAGCGCTGCGTCGACCCGGAGAAGGGCATAGCAATCCTCAAGGACATCCACCAAGGCGAACGCGGCCACCACGAAGCCTCAAGATCGCTCGTCGCCAAAGCCTTCCGCCATGGATTCTTCTGGCCGACTACTTTGGACGACGCCAAGGAATTAGTCAAGCACTGCAAAGGGTGCCAAGTCTTCAGCTCCAAGCAACACATGCCGGCTTCTGCACTCAAGACCATTCCCCTCACTTGGCCCTTTGCCGTCTGGGGATTGGACATGGTGGGCCCATTCAAGACAGCGCGTGGCGGCATGACACACCTGCTTGTCGCCGTGGACAAATTTACCAAGTGGATTGAAGCGAAGCCAATCAAGAAGCTGAATGGGCCGACTGCCGTGACATTCATTGCAGATATTACAACCCGGTATGGCATACAACACAGTATCATCACCGACAATGGCATGAATTTTGCCAATGGAGCACCGGCACGTTTCTACGCGACTCAGGGCATCCGACTGGACTTAGCGTCCGTTGCCCACCCGCAGTCAAACGGCCAAGTCGAGCGAGCAAACGGCCTCATCCTCTCCGGCATCAAGCCACGATTGGTCGTGCCACTGGAGCGTTCGGCCGGCTGTTGGCTCGACGAGCTGCCGGCCGTCCTCTGGAGCTTGCGTACTACCCCGAACAAGTCAACCGGCTTCACCCCTTTCTTCCTTGTATATGGTGCCGAGGCTGTCATCCCAACTGACATTGAGTTCGACTCACCTCGGGTCACCATGTACACGGAGGCGGAGGCCAAGGAAGCGCGAGAAGACGGCATCGATCTGCTGGAAGAGGGTCGGCTGTTAGCCCTCAGCCGGTCCGCCATCTAACAGCAGGGTCTACGTCGTTACCACAGCCGGAAGGTCAAGCCAAGATCCTTCCAAGAGGGCGACCTTGTTCTCCGGCCGATCCAATGAACAGCCGGCCAGCACAAGCTCTCGGCCCCTTGGGAAGGCCCATTCGTCATTAGCCGAGCTCTAGGCAATGACTCCTACTACCTGATCGACGCGCAGAAGCCGAAGGCACGCAAGAGGGACGATTCCGACAAGGAGTCGGAACGACCATGGAACGCCAATCTCCTCCGAAGATTTTACATTTAAAATGTAGTATGTACCACGCTACCTTTTGTATCAAGTATGAGACAATGGGGCCCCCCAGGAGTACTCGGGGACTACCCTCTTTTATCTATCAATTATGAGTATCATGCCCATGGTTATGTTATCACATTCGTTTTCTCGTCCGGCACTGGGTTCGATCACTCAGCCCGGGGACTTGCCGCCTTGGGTTATATTTAAGTTCTACCTGCAGTCAGACAAGTAGTGTGCCGGCACCCAAGCCCTCTCTTGCTGAAAGTTGCAGCTCGAAGAATCGACTGCCTGACTGGCAAGAGTCAAAGGCAGGAAAGGATGCCCACACAAAAAACGGCTAAGGACTAACGAACTTATATAACGCAAGCCGGCTCCCCCCCCCCCCCCGCCGCCGCCAACCGGCTGTTAGAGCAGCCGGCTGGCCGGCTTCCCTTCTTACTTTGCTACAATCTAAGAAGGCTCGAGTACTTGTCCTCCCAGACGGCCAAGCCCTTACCCGGCCACAGACTGCAGAGCAGCTGTCCGGCTGGGAAGGTGGCAACCAAGGGAAGGCGGCAAAGGAAAAATAGCCAAAATATGAAAAGCAAGTAGGAATGGAAGCCAAGCACATGCATAATTATATTTACACAAAAGGCCTTCGAAAGGCCAGCATTCAACAAAGTTTGAATACATCCCCAGTGGGTGGAACTGTGCAAAATTAATAAAATTTGTTCAAGGAGTAACGGGCAGGAAAGCAAGGACGGCAAGTCAGGCCAAGGGAGAAACAGGCGTGTCGGGCAGGTTGGTGGAGACGGCAGTGTCGGCTGGAGGAGTGGCCGGCTGGCAAGTCTCGGCTTGATCGCAGCCCACTGCAGGCGGCGTGCTCGCACGCGCCTTGTTGCTAGAGGCACGATCAGGCTGAGGCTGGCTGATCGCTCCACCGTCCGGCACGGCGTCCTCACCATCCTCCTCTTCCTCCTCTTCGCCCTCGTCGCTGGAGTCAATCTCCTCCGCTGAGTCTTCTCCTTCTGCCGGGTTCAGCCCGAACCACTCCTCCGGCTGAGCGACGCCGTCTTCATTCACCTCAGGGGCAAAGGCCCTGGTGTCGGTGAAGTCGGCAATCGCCAAGGCGCGCTGGATGATAGCCGGCCGCACCGCCTCCAGCTCCTCGTCAGCCTCATGCCGCCAGGTGCACAGCTGGGCCAAACTCAGCCCGGGATACTCTAGTGCCCGCCGAGCTCCGCACCAGGCTGCAGAAGCCTTCTAGGCCTCGAAGCGGCCGACTGCTACCTCCAGCTAGTCGGCAGTCCGACTGGGGGTGTGGGGAATCACCTCGCAGGGCCAGAGGGCAGCCAGCACTTGCGCTTTGGCATGCTGAAGATGGCGGAGCATGCGGTAGGACGGCTGGTGGTGGGCTTGAATCGCTAGAAGCTGCTCTTCAAGCGTCCGGTTGGCACCCGATGCGATCCCAACCCCAGCCTGCCGTCGGGCCTCGCGATGAGCTTCGATGGCTTGGTTGGCGGCAACGGAGTAGCCAGGGAAGTATTCTGCACCAAGAAGAAAGAAGTAGAACAAGTCAGAAGACAGATCAGATGACAAGGGCGAGCAAAGGGACGAAGAGGAAGGCGGCCTACCGTCAATCAAATCTTCAACCCGCCAGAACCTCGCTCGGCGCCGCCCGCCTCAGCCAGCTCCGCCTCGGCCTCAGACTCGGCTTTGAGGGCGGCCTCTCTGTCCTGCGCCATCTTCAGGGCCGCCTTGTGGCTCTCCTCCTGGTCGGCCAGTTTCTTGGCCAGGCGGTCACGTTCCTTGGCTAAGGCGCTGCACTCGGTCTCCTTGGCGCGTAGGGCGGTCTGGGCCACACCCAGCTGCTCCCTCAAGTCGGCATTGGCCCCTGCAGATATGCAGAAGAAAAAAGCAATGAGAAAGAAGTTGTTAGGAAATATCCGACCCGACTGCTCAGTAGTAGGCCCGAATCTCGGGGACTATACCCAGTGGGTGCGCTGACACACCCCCACATGAGATAAAAAACTGAAGCACTTACTCAGGCTCTCCGTCAGATCGGCGGCCTTCTGATTCATCTCCCGGGCCTGGGAGTTGAATGTAGCAGCATGGAGATTGTGATAGTCCTACAAAACAGGACGAAGATGCGAATAAAAACAAGACATCAATCAAAGTCTGCTAAAAAGTTCCAAGCTGCCTACTCAGCAGCCGACTCGGAACTCAGGGACTACACCCAGTGGGTGCTGACGCGCCCCCACGGAAGAAATCAAGAATGAAGACTCACCCGAATGGCCGACCGCGTTGCAAGAAACTCTTGGGTGCACTCCTTCAGCGCAGCAGCCTGGGACTAAAGCCGGCTCTGGATGTCCTGCGCTGCCACATTCAGTACGGCCATCCCACCACCCGGCATCCACCCCGGCGAGCTGACGCTGGCCGTCTCCAGGTCATGGGACAACAAGCTGGAGCCCGCGGCCCTCTGCGGCTCCGGCTCGGAAGTCGCCTTCCCTGCGCGCCGACGAGTCGGCGAGAGGACCACGAAATCCGCCCCCACAGCCGGCTCGCCTCCAGCCAGCTGCTCAGGCGGCGCTTTGGGCTGGCCGCCTTGGCCCGTCCCGGCGGACGGTGGCGGTACCGCCTTTCCCTCCGGGATGACTGTGTCGCCCCCTTCCCTCTCCATCGCCGGCTGGTCGCAGCCGGCTTCTTCTGGTGGGGCACCGGGATATCGGGGGCCATGGTGCGGAGGGGGTTGATGAGCTGCAGAGGCTGGCTACGCAGGGCCTCCGCCACCTTCTGCGGCCTCCGCTTGAGCCTTGGTCACCGCGTCGGCCTGCGCCTCTACCGATTCCGCCGTCGTCTCCTGAGCCGCCCTGGCGGCGGCCGCCCGTCGCTCCTCCGCCTCCCGCTCCTCCCGCGCCTCCCACGCATTCCGCTCCGTTGCCGCTTGGAGCTCGGCACGGGGGTCCACGCGGCGGGAGCTGGCGGATCCTCCCGCCCCTCGAACTATGGAGGCGGCTGTAGTCCGCTCAAGAGTGAGCGGAGCCCTATTTAGTAAGTCAAGAAAAGGCTTAGAAGAACACCGACCAAAGAGAAAAAAAGACAGGCGTGTGAGAATTAATGCTTACGCCGAAACCGCCTGCGGCTGCTTCACCACATTGCGGAAGCGGGCTGCCTTCGCGGCCGCCTCGTCCCGCTTGGTCGCCGCCGCAGTGCCCTTGGGCTTCTTCGGCCGACTACCGAAGAGGGTCGGCGCCGCCCCGGGCAGCCGTCCCGGCATATGAGCCCACGCCTTGATGGTCGGAGGCCGGCTGGCGGCGCGGAATAGGCTCGGCCTCGTCGTCATCCGGCCAGTCCTCGAAAGTGGCGGAGAACCCGGAGCCGCCTGCCTCGCCGCCTCCCCCTACGGTGTTGTCGTCTAAGGCAGCCGCCCCCAAGTCAGGGTCGTCCAAGTCGTCCGCCGCACGGTCAGGGGTGAACTGGCGTTCCGCCCCCGCGGTTCCGGCCGACGGATGAAGGAGTGGGTTCTGATTAAAAACAAGCCGACTGGTCAGAAGCCGGCCAGAGAGAACTCGGCAACGAGAAAAGATGAAAAGGAGGAAGGCTTACCATAGGCAGAGGATCGGCGCGAGAATACGGCTCCTTACCGTACCGCCACTCCTCGGTGAGCTTGAAGTTGGCGATGTAGTTCACCATGTAAGATACCTCGTCGTGAGGCATCTCCTTGGTACTTAGCCGACTTGGGTCGAAGCGGCCTCTCATCTGGCAAATCAGATGAGGGCAGCCTTGGAGCAGAGCACCGCGCCCACGGCGCGGCAATCGATCGGGCCGGTCCAGTCCTCCGATCGATCAGCACTCGAAGCCGGGCTACGGCGCCAGCCCCAGCCGGCGTCAGCGACCTGGCCCGGTAGGACCACGAGGGCTGCCTCCCAGCCGGCAGGACGGCTACGTAAGCCGGCCTTGCGGAGCGACATTCTTCACGTAGAAGTAGGATTTCTGCCAGAGCTTCACCGACTGGATCAGCGCGATGGGCGGAAACGAGTTGTCGACCGTCGATCGCCGCATGGCGATGAAGGCGCCGCATGGAGCCGGCACGCCCGCGACGACTGTGCCGAGCTTGGACTGGAAGAACTCCCCCCACAGTTCAAGGGTGGGGAGGACGCCGAGGAAGCCTTCGCACGAGGTGGCGAAGGCCGACAACAGCACCACCGTGTTTGGAGTGAGGTGGTGCGGCTGGAGATGGTAGAACTCGAGAAACGAGTGGAAGAAGCCGCTCGCGGGAAGACCGACGCCGCGCAGGCAGTGCGAGCGGAAGATTACTCGCTCGCCCTCCTTCGGCGTCGGCGAGATCTCCCTCTCCGGCGCGAACCAGACCCGCACGTAGTCCTTGCTCGGCAACCGCCGCGTCTTGTGGAGGAAGTCGATGTGGTCCTCGTGAATGTTGGAGCCATCTCAGGAGCTCGACGTTGGAGCCATGAGGACGGGAAAGCGACGGGGAAAGCACGGCGGCGGAGAGCGCGCGATTCGGTGGTGGCAAGGCTGCGGCGCGCCAAGAAGAATGGCGGAGCGGTGGCGCAATGGAGAGCCGCTGCGGCGACGGAGAAAAAGAAGAAGGGAATGGCGGAGCGAGGGCTATGGTGCGAGCGACTGCCGCTCCCCCTCCTCGCCCTACTTATAGCCTCGTGCGGCGAAGCCGAGGAGGCGAGGCGTGGGGGGCGTGGGATTAACTGCGCCCACTCCCCCACGTCCCGCGATTTTTGCGCCTTAACGGCGAGCAGAAACCGCCGTCGGAAGACGTGCGGTCGGTTCGGGCCGCAGAAGATCTGCGCTCGGGCCAAGGCGTGGAAGTGGCGGGCCCCGGCCTACAGCGGCGTCTCGTCACGCGCGTGGGTTGGCAGGCCCTTCCAGCCGAAGGGTGCCACATGGCGCGTAGGCGGCCGCCGGCCAGCCCGCGGCCTAGCTAGCGCGACCAGCTGGTTCCCGCCTTCGGATTTCAAAGAAACTTCGCCGAGAAGGCATGCATGAGTAAAGCCGGCTCCTAGCCGCCGGCTCTTCGGGATAGGAAGCTGATGGAGCTTCTCGTTCCCCTTTCAGCCAAGAAGCCCAACCAGTTTTGGGGACTACTGTCGGAGTAAATGACCACAGGTAGCCCAGCCGGCTCCCGCTGGGTCTTCAAAAAATAATAGGCCGACCAAGCCTTCAAGCACCCAAGACGCGGGGCCGCCTTTCCCTGGCCGGCTACCCCACAAGCCGACTACCGGGAGGTGGCCCAGCCCTAGAATCCTCATCAAGAAATCTGCGGGAGGGACGACTCCAAGAAACCGGCCACGGCATGGCCGACTCCAAGAAGCCGGCCCTCGAAGGCCGGCCAAGATTGTGCCCTCAAAGTTTGTACCCATGTAATGGAGATGGGACGGGGCGTGGCAACAGTGAAACCTGCCGCCCCCGAATCCCGGAATACGCATGGCTATAGTATGCCATACGGGGGAGCCATGACCCGTTCGGCGAGGCACTGTTGCCATGCTGACCATGACGTTACCCACGACAGGATGTCAGTACGGCCCGCAAGCGGCGGGCCCCTTCAGTCAGAGAGATACCCGAAGGCGGCCACGCCTCCCCCAGTCGGCCAGGGACGTAGCCGGCTCTCCCCAGCCGACTCGCTCCCTCCCTCAAAGAATGTGCACCATTAAGGAGACAAGACGAGGTAAGGCTACAGTGGGAGCCCGCAAGGCGGCGGCACTGTAGCCATGCTTACCTCGACCAAGCCCTCGTCATCAAGAGTGAGGCAACAGTAACCAGCCCCAGGACCAAGCGGGTGGGCCTACATGTCGACCAGAAGGCCGGCAGCCGGTGGGACCCACCAGTCGGTGGGCCCCAGCATTCGGCGGAGAAGCCGGCAAGCGTAGACACTGACGGATGGGCCCGCGCCCAGCCGGATTACCATTGTACCCCTGGGGGTAGGCCTATATAAACCCCCAGGGCACCCATGCAAAGGGTTGGACTTTGACAGTTTTAGGCACAACTTTGAGAGGAGAAGAGAGCTAGCCTTGTCCCTTCTTCCTCCTCTTGCCGAACAGCTCAAGGAGCCTCTTGTAGCCACTTGTTGATCTAAGTGATCATGCGGAGACCCCGCAGAGCAGGACTAGGGGTGTTATCTCCACGGAAAGCCCCGAACCAGGGTAAGATTCGCCGGCGTGCATGTCTTCGCCTTATCCCGTTTCCAGGCACCGGCGATGTCTTATTGGCTCCCACAATGATAAGCCACCCGTTGGCATATGTCGCAGCTACCACCCGACAGCGAGAGAAGGACGGCCGCGTCGGGTACTCGAGGCGCGGCACGTTGCCGGTCTCGATATGGTCAAGGACAGCCTCGAGGGTGCGGCCGGGGATGGCCCACCACTCACGCCGTCATTCGGCGTTGAGGCGGCCGCGGGGAATGACGCCGTTGACGGAGGCGATCTACTCCACGTGACGGCACTCGAAATACATTGTCCACAACGTTTCGCTGTTGGGTGCGTACCTCGGTTGGTTCCGCTGCTCCTCCGTCAGGGAGGAGCGGATGCAGACGATCTCCGCTCGCCGCGCCGCCCCTTCGGGCACCGGCGGCACCGGGACGCCGCCGACGCTCAACCTCCATGCCCTCGGTACGCGCATGTTCGGGGGCACCGGGTACTCGGCCCTCGTAGAGGAGGCGCGCCTCCTGCTCTTGGAGGTGCCGGCGGCCGAAGCCGTTCGCCGCTGCGCCATCGCCTGGGAACCTCTCGGCCATCTTTGCTTTGCTCGTCAGTGGGAAGGGGGAGATGGCTTTTGCGAGAGGGGGAGGTTGTGGCGTTCACCGGCGGGGAGTGGGCGCCTTTTATAGCCCAAGTGGGGCGGCGGCATGTCGGGCGACGCGTGGCGGGAGCGGGCGGGACGCGCATCGGCGGTGCCTTCACTGCGCCGCCCGTGAGGCATCAATGGAGCATCAATGGATGATGATCGGCGCGGCGGCGCGGCAGCCTTGCCAGCCTTGGCATTGATTCCCGCGGGAACCGAGGTGATGAGGGCGGCGAAGCGGCGTCTCGCTGACTAGGCGAGCCCGCCCCCCATTCGCGCCAAAACCGCTCGCCCCGGAGCCCCCGGGCGCCCCCAGCGCGCCGGGTTCGGCCTGGCTCCACCAGCACTAACTTCGGCCCAAACCGGCGAAAAACGGGCTCTTGGGGGCGCGACTGGGCCGTTTTTCGGCTCCGGCGCAAAAAAATCGCCTTGGGGTCCCGTGTTGGGGGCGCGGCTGGAGATGCTCTAACACTCGGCCTTTTTAGAGAGAAAACTATATGTTTCCCTTTCGCTTGGCGCGCTCAATTAGTTTTCTGTAGCTCCGTGGCACGATACATGATGCTCCTACGAGATACAATAGTATAGGTCCAAACCTAAAAGATGTGACTAAATCTCATCTAGATGAGAATTAGCTAGCCTAAAAAAAATCTAGAAAAGAGTTAGCAAAGTCTCATCTTTCCTGGACACCATTTGATTTCACGGAAAGATCTGTGTAGATGTTTTATTTTTTATTTTTTTTGTTTGATTAATCAAATTGTATAAATGTTGAAAAAAAAACAATACCTGCCTCATCTCACCGTAGAATTTTTAGGGCAATTTAGACTATTTACGTTTTCGATCAAACTGTGATGGGCCCTAGCTTTTGAGGCCATATGCTATCAGCCACCATCGCTGTTGTTGGTAGGAACTCTGTGCCCACATGGTTGCTACCTAGTCCGGCTTAATAAATTATTTAAAATTTTATTCTAAAAAGTTTCATTTCCTGGATTTTAACAAAAAGAACAAAATTTGGTAAATATAACAAAGTTACAAAAATAAGTTCCCATGCCTCAGCAAAATGGTAATCATGGCCGTCATTGACAATGTCATACCAACTTAGGTAGGGGGCGCCAACAGCGGCGCGTCGGCGGATCTATCTGGCGGTGGTAGTGGTCCTTGTAATTCGATGTGATTTTGGTTATATTCTGGGTGCTTTGTACGTGTACATCTGACGAACTTTACAGCAGATCTGGATCCATTTTCACACAAAAAAGTGGGAGCTGAGCTCCAACTAAAAAAGGGAAAGAGAAACTGAAGATGTGTTTGGTAGATTGCATCAAGCCCAACCAGGCTCTGGCGGGCGAAGTTTAGCTATTAAGCTGCGCATTTTTTAATATAAAGTTGTGACAGGATGGACATCTAAGTAAGCCCAAGCAAATTTTTTATACACATTGTACATTTTGCGTTACATATAAAATAAGTTTTGTACACGTTAACATTTTCTAAATACATGATTAACATTATTTCAAATATATGTTTCCATGTCTATTTTTTTGTATGCATTGTAAATTTTTTGTATACATAGAAACATTTTTATACCTATTTCAAAAAATTCAAATAGATGATTAACAATTGTTCAAATATGTGTTTTCAACATTTTTTCAATCATGTAATAAATAATTTTCAGATACACATTGAAATATGTTTTTTAATGATACAAAATTATAAACTATGCTTTTTTACATTGTATAAACATTTTTGAAAAATGTCATGAACATAGTTTTGAAACTCATGAATATTTTTTAAATGCAATGTGCATTTTTTACTGGTAATACAACGTTTGTTTAATCAAAGATGCATTTTGTACATTTCATATTTATTTTTAAATGTGATTTACATTTTTTAAACGTCACAAACCTGTTTTTGTAAGGCTATCGGCAGTTTTAAAACAATTAAACTGCAAAACTTTACACTGTGTTAATATTTTTCAAATTCGAAGAGGGCATTTTTCAGAAGTTAAGTACATTATTTTTATTATTTTATTTACTTATAATTGTACAAAAATATAATAAAGTAAACTTAAAAAAAACTATACATGCAGCGGCCCATTTAGGACGTGTTTGGTTGCCTACATTAGGTCAAACCAGACCCGAGTGGGAAGAATCCGGCTTGTTTGGTTGCCTGCATACACTGTTGGGCTGGTCGCACAAACGTTAAAGCACCTCTGGCCCTGTCTCGCTGGGAACGCTCAGATCGGTAGTTTCCAGCGAGTCAGGCCGAGCTAAGCCACAGTGAGCGCACATGGGTGGGCCCCTTTCACGAGAGGAGACTGGATGGATGCGACCTGTGTAGGTGCTTCTTCTTCTACCTCTATTAACCTCCCCCTAATCTCATTTCTTTCTTCCTTCTCCCCTCTAATATACACAACGGTGCTTCAATTCGAGATAAGCTCTACACGGAAAAGATGCATGTCGATGCTAGGGTCCATTTTTGCGATCGGTTCATAGTTTCGTTGACCATAAATGCTCAATTTTGTGTTCACATTTGGAGCTATTTTGCATGACTTTGCCAAATTCGTCGCGCAAGATCAACCGTTTGAAATTTTCTTTGACCAGTAGCCTAATCTCGTAGTTCCACATGACATTCGTATGCTCAATTTTGTGTTCACATTTGGAGCTATTTTGGACGAATTTTGCCAAATTTGTTGCGCAAGATCGACCGTTTGAAATTACCTTTGACCAATAGCCTAATCTTGTAGTTCCACACGACATTCGTGTTGCAAGTTTTTGAAGGAAATATGCCCTAGAGGCAATAATAAAGTTATTATTTATTTCCTTATTTCATGATAAATGTTTATTATTCATGCTAGAATTGTATTAACCGGAAACATAATACATGTGTGAATACATAGACAAACATAGTGTCACTAGTATGCCTCTACTTGACTAGCTCATTAATCAAAGATGGTTATGTTTCCGACCATAGACATGTGTTGTCATTTGATTAGTGGGATCACATCATTAGAAGAATGATGTGATTGACATGACCCATTCTGTTAGCCTAGCACTTGATCGCTTAGTATATTGCTATTGCTTTCTTCATGACTTATACAAAGTTCACGCAACTATGAGATTGTGCAACTCCGTTTACGGAAGAACACTTTGTGTGCTACCAAATGTCACAACGAATCGGGTGATTATAAAGGTGCTCTACTGGTGTTTCGAAGGTACATGTTGGGTTGGCATAATTCGAGATTAGGATTTGTCACTCCGATTGTCGGAGAGGTATCTCTAGGCCCTCTCGGTAATACTCATCACCTAAGCCTTGCAAGCATGTAACTAATGAGTTAGCTATGAGATGATGTATTACGGAACGAGTAAAGAGACTTGCGGTGATGAGATTGAACTAGGTATTGATACCGACGATCGAATCTCGGCAAGTAACATACCGATGACAAAGGAACAACGATGTTGTTATGCGGTTTGACCGATAAAGATCTTCGTAGAATATGTAGGAGCCAATATGGGCATCCAGGTCCCGCTATTGGTTATTGACCGAGAATAGTTCTAGGTCATGTCTACATAGTTCTCGAACCCGTAGGGTCCGCACGCTTAAGGTTTCGATGACAGTTATATTATGAGTTTATGAGTTTTGATGTACCGAAGGAGTTCGGAGTCCCGGATCAGATTGGGGACATGACGAGGAGTCTCGAAATGGCCGAGACGTAAAGATCGATATATTGGACGACTATATTCGGAGTTCGGAAAGGTTCCGAGTGATTCGGGTATTTTTCGGAGTACCGGAAAGTTACGGGAATTCGCCGGGGAGAAGTATTGGGCCTTATTGGGCCCTACGGGAAAGAGAGAGGAGCTGCCTAGGGCAGGCCGCGCGCCCCCCAAGGCCTAGTCCGAATTGGACTAGGGGGAGGGGCCGCACCCCCTCCTTCCTTCCCTTCTCTCTTCCCCTTCCTTGTCTCCTACTCCTACTACATGGAAGGACCCCTAGTTGGACTAGGAAAGGGGGAATCCTACTCCCGGTGGGAGTAGGACTCCCCATGGCGCGCCCCTCCTAGGGCCGGCCTCCTCCTCCCTCCCTCCTTTATAAACGGGGCGGGGGCACCCCATGGACACACAAGTTGATCTACGGATCGTTCCTTAGCCGCAGCGGTGCCCCTCCACCATATTCCACCTCGGTCATATCGTCATGAGTTTAGGCGAAGCCTGCGCGATAGAACATCATCATCGTCATCACGCCGTCGTCTTGTGGAACTCATCCCGACACTTTTTCGGATCGGAGCCCGGGATCGGCATCGAGCTGAACGTGTGCTGAACTCGGAGGTGCCGTACGTTCGGTACTTGGATCGGTTGGATCGTGAAGACGTACGACTACATCAACCGCGTTGTCATAACGCTTTCGCTTACGGTCTACGAGGGTACGTGGACATACACTCTCTCCTCTCGTTGCTATGCCATCACCATGATCTTGCGTGTGCGTAGGAAAATTTTGAAATTACTATGTTCCCCAACAGTGGCATCTGAGCCTAGTTTTTTATGGTTTGATGTTATTTGCACGAGTAGAACACAAGTGAGTTGTGGGCGAAATAAGTCATACTGCTTACCAGCATGTCATACTTTGGTTCAGCGGTATTGTTGGATGAAGCGGCCCGGACCGACATTACGCCAGACGCTTACGCGAGACTGGTTTTACCGCCGTGCTTTTGCACACGGTGACTAGCGGTGTCTATTTCTCCAACTTTAGTTGAACCGAGTGTGGCTACGCCCGGTCCTTGCGAAGGTTAAAACAGCATCAACTTGACAAACTATCGTTGTGGTTTTGATGCGTAGGTGAGATTGGTTCTTGCTTAAGCCCGTAGCAGCCACGTAAAATTTGCAACAACAAAGTAGAGGACGCCTAACTTGTTTTTGCGGGGCATGTTGTGATGTGATATGGTCAAGACGTGATGCTATATTTTATTGTATGAGATGGTCATGTTTTGTAACCGGTTATCGGCAATCGGCAGGAGCCATATGGTTGTCGCTTATTGTATGAAATGCAAACATACTGTAATTGCTTTACTTTATCACTAAGCGGTAGCGATAGTCGTAGAAGCAATAGATGGCGTAACGACAACGATGCTACGATGGAGATCAAGGTGTCTCGCCGGTGACGATGGTAATCACGACGGTGCTTTGGAGATGGAGATCACAAGCACAAGATGATGATGGCCATATCATATCACTTATATTGATTGCATGTGATGTTTATCCTTTATGCATCTTATCTTGCTTTGATTGATGGTAGCATTTTAAGATGATCTCTCACTAAAATTATCAAGTAGTGTTCTCCCTGAGTATGCACCGTTGCCAAAGTTCGTCGTGCCGAGACACCACATGATGATCGGGTGTGATAAGCTCACGTCCATCTACAACGGGTGCAAGCCAGTTTTGCACACACAGAATACTCAGGTTAAACTTGACGAGCCTAGCATATGCAGATATGGCCTCGGAACACGGAGACCGAAAGGTCGAGCGTGAATCATATAGTAGATATGATCAACATAGTGATGTTCACCATTGAAAACTACTCCATCTCACGTGATGATCGGTCATGGTTTAGTTGATTTGGATCACATAATCACTTAGATGACTAGAGAGATGTCTGTCTAAGTGGGAGTTCTTAAGTAATATGATTAATTGAACTTTAATTTATCATGAACTTAGTCCTAGTAGTATTTTGCAAATTATGTTGTAAGATCAATAGCTTGCGTTGTTGCTTTCATATGTTTATTTTGATATGTTCCTAGAGAAAATTGTGTTGAAAAATGTTAGTAGCAATGATGCGGATTTGATCCATGATCTAAGGTTTATCCTCATTGCGCACGTAAGAATTATGTCCCGATGCACCGCTAGGTGAGACCTATTGCAGGAGCAGATGCGACGTTATGAACGCTTAGCTAGCTCAATATGATGACTACTTGATAGTTTAGTGCACCATGCTTAACGGCTTAGAATCGGGACTTCAAAGACGTTTTGAACGTCATGGACCATATAAGATGTTCCAGAGTTGAAGTTAATATTTCAAGCAAATACCCGAGTTAAGAGATATGAAGTCTCCAACAAGTTCTATAGCTAAAAGATGGAGGAGAATCGCTCAACTAGTGAGCATGTGCTCGATTGTCTGGTACTTCAATCACTTGAATCAAGTGGGAGTTAATCTTCGAGATAAGATAGTGATTGATGAATTCTCTAGTCACCATCACTAAGTTACTAGAACTTTGTGATGAACTATAATATGCAAGGGATGACGAAAGTTATTCTCGAGCTCTTCGCGATGTTGAGATCGCGAAGGTAGAAATCAAGAAAAGAGCATCAAGTGTTGATGGTTAACAAGATCACTAGTTTCAAGAAAAGGCAAAGGAAAAGAAGGGAACTTCAAGAAGAACGACAAGCAAGTTGCTGCTCAAGTGAAGAAACCCAAGTCTGGTCCTAAGCCTGAGACTAAGTGCTTCTACTGCAAAGAGACTGGTCACTAGAAGTGGTACTACCCCAAGAGATTGGCGGATAAGAAGGATGGAAAAGTGAACATAAGTATATTTGATATACATGTTATTGATGTGTACATTACTAGTGTTTATAGCAACCCCTTAGTATTTGATACTAGTTCAGTTGCTAAAGATTAGTAACTCGAAACGGGAGTTGCAGAATAAACAGAGACTAGTTAAGGGTGAAGTGACGATATGTGTTGGAAATAGTTCCAAGATTGATATGATCATCATCGCACACTCCCTATACTTTCGGGATTAGTGTTAAACATAAATAAGTGTTATTTGGTGTTTGCGTTGAGCATGAATATGACTTGATCATGTTTATTGCAATACGGTTATTCATGTAAGTTAGAGAATAATTGTTGTTCTGTTTTCATGAATAAAACCTTCTATGGTCATACACCCAATGAAAATGGTTTGTTGGATCTCGATCGTGTGATACACACATTCATAATATTGAAGCCAAAAGATGCAAAGTTAATAATGATAGTGCAACTTATTTGTGGCACTACCGCTTGGGTCATATCGGTGTAAAGCGATGAAGAAACTCCATAAAGATGGATTTTCGTAATCACTTGGTTATGAATCATTTGATGCTTGCGAACCGTGCCTTTTGGGCAAGATGACTAAAACTCCGTTCTTCGAACAATGGAACGAGCTCTTGACTTATTGGAAATAATACATACTGATGTATGCAGACCAATGAGTATGAAGGCTCGTGGCAAGTATCGTTATTTTCTGACCTTCACAAGATGATTTGAGCAGATATGGGTATATCTACTTGATGAAACATAAGTCTGAAATAGTTGAGAGGTTGAAAGAAATTCAGAGTGAAGTGGAAAAATCATCGTAACAAGAAAATAAAGTTTTTGCGATCTGATCGCGGAGACGGATATTTGAGTTACGAGTTTGATCTTCAATTAAAACAATGTGGAATAGTTTCACAGCTCACGCCACCGAACACCACAACGTTATGGTGTGTCCAAACGTCAGAATCAAGACTTTATTGGATATGGTGCGATCTATGATGTCTCTTCTTGATTTACCAATATTGTTTTGGGGTTATACATTAGAGACAACTGCATTCACATTAAAAGGGCACCATCTAAATCCGTTGAGACGACAACATATGAACTGTGGTTTAGCAAGAAACCCAAGTTGTCGTTTCTTAAAGTTTGGGGCTGCGATGCTTATGTGAAAAAGTTTCATCCTGATAAGCTCGAACCCAAATCGGAGAAGTGCGTCTTCATAGAATACCGAAAGGAAATAGTTGGGTACACCTTCTATCACAGATCCGACGGCAAGATATTTGTTGCTAAAAATGGATCCTTTCTAGAGAAGGAGTTTCTCTCGAAAGAAGTGAGTTGGAGGAAAGTAGAACTTGATGAGGTAACTGTACCTGTTCCCTTATTGGAAAGTAGTTCAACACATAAATCAGTTCCTGTGACAAATACACCAATTAGTGAGGAAGCTAATGATATCGATCATGAAACTTCAGATCAAGTTACTACAGAACCTCGTAGGTCTTCCAGAGTAAGATCCACACCAGAGTGGTGTAGTAATCATGTTCTGGAAGTCATGTTACTAGACCATGATGAACCTACAAACTATGAGGAAGCGATGATGAGCCCAGATTCCGCGAAATGGCTTGAGGCCATAAAATCTGAGATATGATCCATGTATGAGAACAAAGTATGGACTTTGATTGACTTGCTCGATGATCAGCAAGCCATGTTAAATAAATGGATCTCCAAGAGGAAGACGGACACTGATAGTAGTGTTACTATCCACTAAGCTAGACTTGTTGCAAAAGGTTTTTCAACAAGTTCAAGGGGTTGAATACGATGAGATTTTCTCACTCGTATCGATGCTTAAGTCTGTCCGAATCATGTTAGCAATTGCCACATTTTATGAAATCTGGCAAATGGATGTCAAAACTGCATTCCTTAATGAATTTATTAAAGAAGAGTTGTATATGATGCAACCAGAAGGTTTTGTCAATCCTAAAGGTGCTAACAAAATGTGCAAGCTCCAACGATCCATCTATGGACTTATGCAAGCATCTCGGAGTTGGAATATACGCTTTGATAAGTTGATCAAAGCATATAGTTTTATATGGACTTACGATGAAGCCTGTATTTACAATAGTGAGTGGGAGCACTACAGCCTTTCTGATTAGTATATGTGAGTGACATATTGTTGATCAGAAATGATGTAGAATTTTTCTGCAAAGCATAAAAGGAGTGTTTTAAAGGAGTTCTTGAAAAGAAAAGACCTCAGTAAAAGCTACTTACATATTGAGCATCAAGATCTATTGAGATAGATCAAGACACTTGATAAGATTTTCAATGAGTACATACCTTGGCAAGATTTTGAAATAGTTCAAAATGGAACAGTCAAAGAAAGAGTTCTTGCCTGTGTTGCAAAGGTATGAATTGAGTAAGACTCAAATCCCGACCACAATGCAGAAAATAGAAAGAGAATGAAAAGTCATTCCCTATGCCTCACCATAGGTTCTATAAAGTATGCTATGCTATGTACTGCACCTATTGTATACCTTGCTCAGATTTGGCAAGGAGTACAATAGTGATCTAGGAGTAGATCACTGGACATTGGTCAAGAATATCCTTAGTAAGGACTAAGGAGATGTTTATCGATTATGGAGGTGATAAAAGAGTTTGTTGTAAAAGTTACATCAGTGCAAACTTTTACACTGATCCAGATGACTCTAAGTCTCAACCTGGATACATATTGAAAGTGGGAGCAATTAGCTAGAGTAGCTCCATGTAGAGCATTGTGGACATAAAATATTTGCAAAATACATGCGGCTCTGAATGTGACGGAACCGTTGACTAAGCTTCTCTCACGAGCAAAACATGATCACACCTTTGTACTCTTTGGGTGTTAATCAAATAGCAATGGGAGCTAGATTATTGACTCTAGTAAACCCTTTGGGTGTTGGTCACATGACGATGTGAACTATGGGTGTTAATCATATACAGATATGATTATTGGTGTTAAATCACATGGTGATGTGAACTAGATTATTGACTCTAGTGCAAGTGGGATACTGAAGGAAATATGCCCTAGAGGCAATAATAAAGTTATTATTTATTTCCTTATTTCATGATAAATGTTTATTATTCATGCTAGAATTGTATTAACCGGAAACATAATACATGCGTGAATACATAGACAAACATAGTGTCACTAGTATGCCTCTACTGGACTAGCTCATTAATCAAAGATGGTTATGTTTCCTGACCATAGACATGTGTTAGCCTAGCACTTGATCGTTTAGTATACTGCTATTGCTTTCTTCATGACTTCTACAAAGCTCCTGCAACTATGAGATTGTGCAACTCCCGTTTACCGGAAGAACACTTTGTGTGCTACCAAATGTCACAACGTAACTGGGTGATTATAAAGGTGCTCTACAGGTGTTTCCGAAGGTACATGTTGGGTTGGCATAATTCGAGATTAGGATTTGTCACTCCGATTATCGGAGAGGTATCTCTGGGCCCTCTCGGTAATACTCATCACCTAAGCCTTGCAAGCATGTAACTAATGAGTTAGCTATGAGATGATGTATTACGGAACGAGTAAAGAGACTTGCCGGTGACGAGATTGAACTAGGTATTGGATACCGACGATCGAATCTCGGGCAAGTAACATACCGATGACAAAGGGAACAACGTATGTTGTTATGCGGTTTGACCGATAAAGATCTTCGTAGAATATGTAGGAGCCAATATGGGCATCCAGGTCCCGCGATTGGTTATTGACCGAGAATAGTTCTAGGTCATGTCTACATAGTTCTCGAACCCGTAGGGTCCGCACGCTTAAGGTTTCGATGACACTTATATTATGAGTTTATGAGTTTTGATGTACCGAAGGAGTTCGGAGTCCCGGATGAGATCGGGGACATGACGAGGAGTCTCGAAATGGCCGAGACGTAAAGATCGATATATTGGACGACTATATTCGGAGTTCGGAAAGGTTCCGAGTGATTCGGGTATTTTTCGGAGTACCGGAAAGTTACGGGAATTCGCCGGGGAGAAGTATTGGGCCTTATTGGGCCCTACGGGAAAGAGAGAGGAGCTGCCTAGGGCAGGCCGCGCGCCCCCCAAGGCCTAGTCCGAATTGACTAGGGAGGGCCGCACCCTCCTTCCTTCCCTTCTCTCTTCCCCTTCCTTGTCTCCTACTCCTACTACATGGAAGGACCCCTAGTTGGACTAGGAAAGGGGGAATCCTACTCCCGGTGGGAGTAGGACTCCCCATGGCGCGCCCCTCCTAGGGCCGGCCTCCTCCTCCCCCTCCTTTATATACGGGGCAGGGGCACCCATGGACACACAAGTTGATCTACGGATCGTTCCTTAGCCGTGTGCGGTGCCCCCTCCACCATATTCCACCTCGGTCATATCGTCGCATGAGTTTAGGCGAAGCCTGCGCCGTAGAACATCATCATCGTCATCACGCCCGTTGTCTTGTGGAACTCATCCCGACACTTTGCTGGATCGGAGCCCGGGATCGCCATCGAGCTGAACGTGTGCTGAACTCGGAGGTGCCGTACGTTCGGTACTTGGATCGGTCGGATCGTGAAGACGTACGACTACATCAACCGCGTTGTCATAACGCTTCCGCTTATGGTCTACGAGGGTACGTGGACATACACTCTCTCCTCTCGTTGCTATGCCATCACCATGATCTTGCGTGTGTGTAGGAAAATTTTGAAATTACTACGTTCCCCAATAGTTTTTTGTTTTGACAATTGTTCATCTCGGCCTTCTCTCCTCAATCCGCCATGACGCACACACTATATTTCTTCTACTCTGTCCTCCGCCTCAAAGCCCTCCTATTCGTCCCTCTCGACGTCGACGTCGTTCCTCTTGACTTCCTTACCCACGTCCTACTACACTGGAGTCATTTTCTGCGTCGTTTAGCTCGGCCTCCTATCCCTCGTCCTAGTGCACTAACGCTGCCATGGTGCGCACTACATTTCTTCTTCTCCGTCCTCTGTCTCCTTGTGGACTTTCTCTGCGGCGTCGAGGATATTGATGTCTACTACGCAACCTCCTCCTTGTAGATGTTGTTGGGCCTCCAAGTGCAGAGGTTTGTAGGACAGTATCAAATTTCCCTCAAGTGAATGACCTAAGGTTTATCAATCCGTGGGAGGCGTAGGATGAAGATGGTCTCTCTCAAGCAACCCTACAACCAAATAACAAAGAGTCTCTTGTGTCCCCAACACACCCAATACAATGGTAAATGGTATATGTGCACTAGTTCGGCGAAGAGATGGTGATACAAGTGCAATATGGATGGTAGACATATGTTTTTGTAATCTGAAAATATAAAAACAGCAAGGTAATTAATGATAAAAGTGATCATAAACGGTATTGCAATGCTAGGAAACAAGGCCTAGGGTTCATACTTTCACTAGTGCAAGTTCTCTCAACAATAATTGTTGGAAATATGCCCTAGAGGCAATAAAAAAATGGTTATTATTATATTTCCTTGTTCATGATAATTGTCTATTGTTCATCCTATAATTGTATTAACTGGAAACCATAATACATGTGTGAATACATAGACCACAACATGTCCCTAGTGAGCCTCTAGTTGACTAGCTCGTTGATCAATAGATGGTTATGGTTTCCTGACCATGGACATTGGATGTCATTGATAACGGGATCACATCATTAGGAGAATGATGTGATGGACAAGACCCAATCCTAAGCATAGCACAAGATCGTATAGTTCGTTTGCTAAAAGATTTTCTAATGTCAAGTATCATTTCCTTAGACCATGAGATTGTGCAACTCCCGGATACCGTAGGAATGCTTTGGGTTTGCCAAACGTCACAACGTAACTGGGTGGCTATAAAGGTGCACTACGGGTATCTCCGAAAGTGTCTGTTGGGTTGGCACAAATCGAGACTGGGATTTGTCACTCCGTGTGACGGAGAGGTATCTCTGGGCCCACTCGGTAATGCATCATCATAATGAGCTCAATGTGACTAAGTAGTTAGTCATGGGATCATGCATTACGGAACGAGGAAAGTGACTTGCCGGTAACGAGATTGAACGAGGTATTGGGATACCGACGATCGAATCTCGGGCAAGTAATGTATCGATTGACAAAGGGAATTGTATATGGGATTGCTTGAATCCTTGACATCGTGGTTCATCCGATGAGATCATCATGGAACATGTGGGAGCCAACATGGGTATCCAGATCCCGCTGTTGGTTATTGGCCAGAGAGCTATCTCGGTCATGTCTGCAGGATTCCCGAACCCGTAGGGTCTACACACTTAAGGTTCGGTGACGCTAGAGTTGTTATGGGAATTAGTGTGTAGTTACTGAATGTTGTTCGGAGTCCCGGATGAGATCCCGGACGTCACGAGGAGTTCCGGAATGGTCCAGAGGTAAAGATTTATATATGGGAAGTCCTATTTTGGCCACCGGAAAATGTTCGGGATTTTTCAGTATTGTACCGGGAAGGTTCTAGAAGGTTCCGGAGTGGGGCCCACCTGCATGGGGGGACCCACATGAACGTGGGTAGTGGGGGCAAGGCCCCATACCCCTGGTCAAGGCACACCAAGATCCCCGCTTAGAAGGAATAAGATCATATCCCAAAGGGATAAGATCAAGATCCCTAAAAAGGGGGGATAACAATCAGTGGGGAAGGAAATGATGAGATTTCTTTCCTCCCACCTTTGCCAACGCCCAAATGGACTTGGAGGGCAAGAAACCAGCCCCCTCCACCCCTATATATAGTGGGGAGGCGCATGGGAGCTTCACCCCTTGCCCCTGGCGCAGCCCTCCCACTATCCAACAACACCTCCTCCTCCTCCGTAGTGCTTGGTGAAGCTCTGCCAGAGAACTGCAAGCTCCACCACCACGCCGTCGTGCTGCCAGAGCTCTCCCTCAACTTCTCCTCTCCCCTTGCTGGATCAAGAAGGAGGAGACGTCCCCAGGCTGTACGTGTGTTGAACGCGGAGGCACCATTGTTCGGTGCTTAGATCGGATTCGGCCGCGATTTGAATCACTTCGTGAACGACTCCACCGACCGCGTTCTTGCAACACTTCCGCATCGCGATCTTCAAGGGTATGAAGATGCACTCCCCTCTCTCGTTTCTAGTATCTCCATAGATTGATCTTGGTGATGCATAGAAAATTTTGAATTTCTGCTACGTTCCCCAACAGTGGTATCAGAGCTAGGTCTATGCGTAGATTCTATGCACGAGTAGAACACAAGTAGTTGTGGGCATTGGTTTGTTCAATATGCTTACCGTTACTAGTCTTATCTTGATTTGGCGGCATCGTGGGATGAAGCGGCCCGGACCGACCTTACACGTACGCTTACGTGAGACAGGTTCCACCGACTGACATGCACTTGTTGCATAAGGTGGCTAGCGGGTGCCAGTCTCTCCCACTTTAGTCGGATCAGATTCGATGAAAAGGGTCCTTATGAAGGGTAAATAGCAATTGGCATATCACCATTGTAGTTTTTGCGTAGGTAAGAAACGTTCTTGCTAGAAACCCATAGCAGCCACGTAAAACATGCAACAACAATTAGAGGACGTCTAACTTGTTTTTGCAGGGTATGCTATGTGATGTGATATGGCCAAAAGAATGTGATGAATGATATATGTGATGTATGAGATTGGTCATGTTCTTGTAATAGGAATCACGACTTGCATGTCGATGAGTATGACAACCGGCAGGAGCCATAAGAGTTGTCTTAATTTATTGTATGACCTGCGTGTCATTGAAAACGCCATGTAATTACTTTACTTTATTGCTAAACCGTTAGCCATAGTAGTAGAAGTAATAGTTGGCGAGACAACTTCATGAAGACACGATGATGGAGATCATGATGATGGAGATCATGGTGTCATGCCGGTGACGAAGGTGATCATGTCGTGCCTCAAGATGGAGATCAAATGCGCAAGATGATATTGGCCATATCTGTCACTTTATGATTTGCATGTGATGTTTGTCATGTTTACATCTTATTTGCTTAGAACGACGGTAGCATAAATAAGATGATCCCTCATTAAAATTTCAAGAAAGTGTTCCCCTAACTGTGCACCATTGCGAAAGTTCGTTGTTTCGAAGCACCACGTGATGATCGGGTGTGATAGATTCTAACGTTCACATACAACGGGTGTAAGCCAGATTTACACACGCAAAACACTTAGGTTGACAAGACGAGCCTAGCATGTACAGACATGGCCTCGGACCACAAGAGACTGAAAGGTCGAACATGAGTCGTATAGTAGATACGATCAACATGGAGATGTTCACCGATGATGACTAGTCCGTCTCATGTGATGATCGGACACGGCCTAGTTGACTCGGATCATGTAGCACTTAGATGACTAGAGGGATGTCTATCTGAGTGGGAGTTCATTAGATGAACTTAATTATCATGAACATAGTCAAAAGGACTTTGCAAATTATGTCGTAGCTTGCGCTTTAGTTCTACTGTTTAAGATATGTTCCTAGAGAAAATTTTAGTTGAAAGTTGATAGTAGCAATTATGCAGACTGGGTCCGTATACTGAGGATTGTCCTCATTGATGCACAGAAGGCTTATGTCCTTAATGCACCGCTCGGTGTGCTGAACCTCGAGCGTCGTTTGTGGATGTTGCGAACATCTGACATACACGTTTTGATGACTACGTGATAATTCAGTGCGTAATGTTAAACGGTTTAGAATTGAGGCAGCGAAGACATTTTTTGAAACATCGCAGAACATATGAGATGTTCCAAGAGCTGAAATTAGGATTTCAGGCTCGCGCCCATGTCAAGAGGTATGAGACCTCCGACAAGTTTCTTAACCTGCAAACTAAGGGAGAAAAGCTCAATCATTGAGCATGTGCTCAGATTGTCTGAGTACTACAATCACTTGAATCAAGTGGGAGTTAATCTTCCAGATGAGATAGTGATGGTTCTCCATAGTCACTACCACCCAGCTATTAGAGCTTCGTGATGAACTATAACATATCAGGGATAGACATGATGATCCTTGAGCAATTCGCAATGTTTGACACCGCGAAAGTAGAAATCGAGTAGGAGCATCAATTGTGATGGTTAGTAAAACGACTAGTTTCAAGAAGGGCAAGGGCAAGAAGGGATACTTCATGAGACGACAAATCAGTTGCTGCTCTAGTGAAGAAACCCAGGGTTGAACCCAAACCCGAGACTAAGTGCTTCGTAATGAGGAACGGTCATCAAGCGTAACTACCCTAGATACTTGGTAGATGAGAAGGCAGGCAAGGTTGACAGAAGTATATTGGATATACATTGTATTAAATGTGTACTTTACTAGTACTCCTAGTAGCACCAGGGTATTAAGATACCGGTTCAGTTGCTAAGTGTTAGTAACTCGAAATAAAAGAGCTACGGAATAAATGGAGACTAGCTAAAGGTGAGATGACGATGTGTGTTGGAAGTGTTTCCAAGGTTGATGTGATCAAGCATCGCCTTCTCCCTCTACCATCGAGATTGGTGTTAAACCTAAATAATTGTTATTTTGTGTTTGCGTTGAGCATAAACATGATTGGATTATGTTTATTGCAATACGGTTATTCATTTAAGGAGAATAATGGTTACTCTGTTTATTTGAATAATACCTTCAACGGTCTTGCACCTAAAATGAATGGTTTATTGAATCTCGATCGTAGTGATACACATGTTTGTGCCAAAAGATATAAGATAGTAATGATAGTACCACATACTTGTGGCACTGCCACTTAAGTCATATTGGTATAAAACGCATGAAGAAGCTCCATATTGATGTATCTTTGGACTCACTCATTTTTGAAAAGATTGAGACATGCGAACCACGTCTATTGGTATATACGCATGAAGAAACTCCATGCAGATGGATCGTTTGGACTCACTTGTTTTTGAATCACTTGAGACATGCAAATCATACCACATGGGCAAGATGGTGAAAGGCCTCGTTTTCAAAGTGAGATGGAATAAGAGAGCAACTTGTTGGAAGTAATACATTTGATGTGTGCAATCCAATGAGTGCCGAGGCACGCAGATGAATATCGTTATGCTCTTACTTCACGATGATTTGAGTAGATTCTTAGTATATTTACTTGATGAAACACAAATCTGAATTATTGAAAGGTTCAAGTAATTTCAGAGTGAAGTTGAAGATCGTCGTGACAAGAGGATAAAATGTCTATGATATGATCATAGACATAAATATCTGAGTTCTGAGTTTGGCACACAATTAAGACATTGTGGAAATTGTTTCACAACTAATACCGCCTGGAACACCATAGTGTGATGGTGTGTCCGAACATCGTAACTGCACCCTATTGGATATGGTGCATACCATGATGTCTCTTATCGAATTAACACTATCGTTTATGGGTTAGGCATTAGACACAACCGCATTCACTTTAATAGGGCACCACACAATTCCATTAAGATGACACCGTATGAACTATGGTTTAGAGAAACCTAAGCTGTCATTTCTTATAAAGTTTGGGGCTGCGACGCTTATGTGAAAAAGTTTCAGGCTGATAAGCTCGAACCCAAAGTGGATAAATGCATCTTCATAGGACACCCAAAAATAGTTGGGTATACCTCCTGTATCAGATCCGGAAGCAAAAGGGATTGTTTCTAGAATCAGGTCCTTTCTCGAGGAAAAGTTTCTCTCGAAAGAATGGAGTGGGAGGATGGTGGAGACTTGATGAGGTTATTGAACCGTCACATCAACTAGTGTGTAGCAGGGCACAGGAAGTTGTTCTTGTGGCGCCTACACCAGTTGAAGTGGAAGATGATGATAGTGATCATGAAACTTCGGATCAAGTCACTACCAAACCTCATAGGTCGACAAGGACGCGTACTGCTTCAGAGTGGTGCGGTAATCCTGTCTTGAAGGTCATGTTGCTAGACAACAATGAACCTACGAGCTATGGAGAAGCGATGGTGGGCCCAGATTCCGACGAATGGCTCGAGGCCATAAAATCCGAGAGAGGATCCATGTATGAAACCAAAGTATAGACTTTGGAAGAACTACTTGATGGTCATAAGGCTGTTGGGTACAGACGGATTTTAAAAGGAAGACGGACAATGATGGTAAGTATCACCATTAAGAAAGCTCGACTTGTCATTAAGATGTTTTCAGACAAGTTCAAGGAGTTGACTATGATGAGACTTTCTCACTCGTAGCGATGCTAAGAGTCTGTTGAAATTATATTAGCAGTTCCTGCATTATTTATGAAATCTTGCAGATAGGATGTCAAAACATTGTTTCCTCAATGATTTTCTTGAGGAAAGGCTGTGTGTGATACAACCAGAAGGTTTTGTCAATCCTAAAAGATGCTAACAAGTATGCAAAGCTCCAGCAATCCTTCTAAGGACCGGAGTAAGCATCTCGGAGTTGGAATATATGCTTTGATGAGATGATCAAAGATTTTGGGTTTATACGAAGTTTATTGGAAACTTGTATTTCCAAAGAAGTGAGTGGGAGCACTATAGCATTTCTGATGAGTATATGTTGTTGACATATTGTTGATCGGAAATGATGTAGAATTTCTGGAAAGCATATAGGGTTATTTGAAAAGTGTTTTTCAATGGAAAACCTGGATTAAGATCTTGAACATTGAGCATCAAGACCTATAAGGATAGATCAAAAATCGATTGATAGTACTTTCAAATGAATACGCATCGTGTCAAGATTTTGAAGGAGTTCAAAATAGATCGGCAAAGAAGGAGTTCTTGGCTGTGTTATAAGGTGTGAGTATTGATTAAGACTCAAGACCTGACCACGGCTGAAGAGAGAGAAAGGATGAAGGTCGTCCCCTATGCTTTAGACGTAGGCTCTCTAAAGATGCTATCTGTGTATCGCACTGAAGTGCGCCTTGCCATGAGTCATCAAGGGTACAAGAGTGATCCGAAATGGATCACAGGACAGCGGTCAAAGTTATCCTTCGTGACTAGTGGACTAAGGAATTTTTCTCGATTATGGAGGTGGTAAAATAGTTCGTCGTAAAGGGTTACATCGATGCAAACTTTGACACTAATCTGGATGACTCTGAATAGTAAACCGGATTCATATAGTAGAACAGTTATTTGGAATAGTTCCAAATAGTGCGTGGTAGCTGCATCTACAAGATGACGTAGAGATTTGTAAAGCACACATGGATCTGAAAGGTTCAGACCCATTGACTAATAACCTCTCTCACAAGTGAGATGTGATCAAACCCCATGGGTGTTGGATTCATTACGATCACATAGTGATGTGAACTAGATTATTTACTCTAGTGCAAGTGGGAGACTGTTGGAAATATGCCCCAGAGGCAATAATAAAATGGTTATTATTATATTTCCTTGTTCATGATAATTGTCTATTGTTCATGCTATAATTGTATTAACTGGAAACCGTAATACATGTGTGAATACATAGACCACAACATGTCCCTAGTGAGCCTCTAGTTGACTAGCTCGTTGATCAATAGATGGTTATGGTTTCCTGACCATGGACATTGGATGTCATTGATAACGGGATCACATCATTAGGAGAATGATGTGATGGACAAGACCCAATCCTAAGCATAGCACAAGATCGTGTAGTTCGTTTGCTAAAAGCTTTTCTAATGTCAAGTATCATTTCCTTAGACCATGAGATTGTGCAACTCCCGAATACCGTAGGAATGATTTGCGTGTGCCAAACGTCACAACGAATCGGGTGGCTATAAAGGTGCACTACGGTATCTCCGAAAGTGTGTGCATTGGGTTGGTACGAATCGAGGCTGGGATTTGTCACTCGTGTGACGGAGAGGTATCTCTGGGCCCACTCGGTAATGCATCATCATAATGAGCTCAATGTGACTAAGTAGTTAGTCATGGGATCATGCATTACGGAACGAGTAAAGTGACTTGCCGGTAACGAGATTGAACGAGGTATTGGGATACCGACGATCGAATCTCGGGCAAGTAACGCATCGATTGACAAAGGAATTGTATACGGATTGCTTGAATCCTAGACATCGTGGTTCATCCGATGAGATCATCATGGAACATGTGGGAGCCAACATGGGTATCCAGATCCCGCTGTTGGTTATTGGCGGAAGAGCTATCTCGGTCATGTCTGCAGATTCGAACCCGTAGGGTCTACACACTTAAGGTTCGGTGACGCTAGAGTTGTTATGGGAATTAGTGTGTAGTTCTTGAATGTTGTTGAGTCCGGATGAGATCCCGGACGTCACGAGGAGTTCCGGAATGGTCCGAGGTAAAGATTTATATATGGAAGTCCTATTTTGGCCACCGGAAAATGTTGGGATTTTTCTAGATTGTACCGGAAGGTTCTAGAAGGTTTCGGAGTGGGGCCCACCTGCATGGGGGGACCCACATGAACGTGGGTAGTGGGGGCAAGGCCCCATACCCCTAGTCAAGGCGCACCAAGATCCCCCTTAGAAGGAATAAGATCATATCCCAAAGGGATAAGTTCAAGATCCCTAAAAAGGGGGGATAACAATCGGTGGGGAAGGAAATGATGGGATTTCTTTCCTCCCACCTTTGCCAACGCCCAAATGGACTTGTAGGGCAAGAAACCAGGCCCCTCCACTGTTGGGGAACGTAGTAATTTCAAAAAATTTCCTACGCACACGCAAGATCATGGTGATGCATAGCAACGAGAGGGGGAGTGTATCTTCATACCCTTGAAGGTCGCTAAGCGGAAGCATTTATCAACGCGGTTGATGTAGTCATACGTCTTCACGATCCGACCGATCCAAGTACCGAACGCACGGAACCTCCAAGTTCTGCACACGTTCAGCTCGATGACGTCCTCGCCTTCTCGATCCAGCAAGACGGGCGAAGTAGTAGATGAGTTCCGGCAGCACGACGGCGTGGTGACGGTGTTGGTGAAGAGCAATCTCCGCAGGGCTTCGCCTAAGCACTACGAAAACTATGACGGAGGATAAACTAGAGGGGACGGGGTTGCCGGCACACGGCTTAGTGTTTCTTGATGTGTCTTTGGTGCTAGCCCTGCCCCTCTATTTATATGTTGAGCCTTGGGGTTGAAACTTGGAGTAAAAGCCTCCACAAAGTCGGTTTCACCCGAAAGGCAAGAGTCCTTCTCGGACTCGGGGCGACGCCAGGTTCCCGGCGTCGGCGCAGACGCCGGACCCTAGCGTTTGGCCCTGGACTCCATAAAACTTCCTTTGTGCTTTCCAAAACCTTGTGGGCTTTCCCTTTGGCCCAAATAACGTGTTCTCGCACCCAAACATTTCGAAACATCCGGAACCCCTTAGGTGAATTCGGAACCCTTAGGAGATCAAACACTATTATCCCATATATCAAACTTTATCTCCGGACCATTCGGAGTTCCTCGTCATGTCCATGATCTCATCCGGACTCGAACAACATTCGATTACCAACATGCATAACTCATATAATACTATATCACAATCTAAACGTTAGCGCGTGCGGACCCTACGGGTTCGAGAACTATGTAGACATGACCGAGACACGTTTCCGGTCAATAACCAATAGCGGGACCTGGATGCCCATATTGGCTCCCACATATTGTACGAAGATCTTTATCGGTCAAACCGCATAACAACATACATTGTTCCCTTTGTCATCGGTATGTTACTTACCCGAGATTCGATCGTCGGTATCTCAATACCTAGTTCAATCTCGTTACCGGCAAGTCTCTTTACTCGTTACGTAATGCATCATCCCACAACTAACTCATTAGCTACATTGCTTGCAAGGCTTATAGTGATGTGCATTACCGAGAGGGCCCAGAGATACCTCTCCGACAATCGGAGTGACAAAACCTAATCTCGAAATACGCCAACCCAACATGTACCTTTGGAGACACCTGTAGTACTCCTTTATAATCACCCAGTTACGTTGTGACGTTTGGTAGCACCCAAAGTGTTCCTTAGGTAAACGGGAGTTGCATAATCTCATAGTTACAGGAACATGTATAAGTCATGAAGAAAGCAATAACAACATACTAAACGATCAAGTGCTAAGCTAACGGAATGGGTCAAGTCAATCACATCATTCTCCTAATGATGTGATCCCGTTAATCAAATGACAACTCATGTCTATGGTTAGGAAACATAACCATCTTTGATCATCAAGCTAGTCAAGTAGAGGCATACTAGTGACACTATGTTTGTCTATGTATTCACACATGTATTATGTTTCCGGTTAATACAATTCTAGCATGAATAATAAACATTTATCATGAAATAAGGAAATAAATAATAACTTTATTATTGCCTCTAGGGCATATTTCCTTCAGTCTCCCACTTGCACTAGAGTCAATAATCTAGTTCACATCGCCATGTGATTTAACATCAATATTCATATCTGTATATGATTAACACCCATTGTTCACATCGTTATGTGACCAACACCCAAAGGGTTTACTAGAGTCAATAATCTAGTTCACATTGCTATGTGATTAACACCCAAAGAGTACTAAGGTGTGATCATGTTTTGCTCGTGAGATAAGCTTAGTCAATGGGTGTGTCACATTCATAGCCGTATGTACTTTGCAAATATTCTATGTCTACAATGCTCTGCGCGGAGCTACTCTAGCTTATTGCTCCCACTTTCAATATGTATCCAGATTGAGACTTAAAGTCATCTGGATCGGTGTGAAAGCTTGCACCGATGCAACTCTTTACGACGGGCTCTTTTATCACCTCCATAATCGAGAAATATTTCCTTAGTCCTCACTAAGGATATTCTTGACCAATGTCCAGTGATCTACTCTTAGATCACTATTGTACTCCCTTGCCAAATTCAGAGCAAGGTATACAATAGGTCTGGTACATAACATAGCATACTTTATAGAACCTATGATTGAGGCATAGGGAAAGACTTTCATTCTCTTTTCTATTTTCTGCCGTGGTCGGGATTTGAGTCTTACTCAATTTCAGACCTTTGCAACACAAGAAAGAACTCTTTCTTTGACTGTTCCATCTTGAACTATTTCAAAATCTTGCCAAGGTATGTACTCATTGAAAATCTTATCAAGCGTCTTGATCTATATCAATAGATCTTGATGCTCAATATGTAAGTAGCTTTGACGAGGTCTTTCTTTGAAAAAACTCCTTTCAAACACTCCTTTATGCTTTGCAGAATAATTCTACATTATTTCCGATCAACAATATGTCATTCACATGTACTTATCAGAAATGTTGTAGTGCTCCCACTCACTTTCTTGTAAATACAGGCTTCACCGCAAGTCTGTATAAAACTATATGCTTTGATCAACCTATCAAAGCGTATATTCCAACTCCGAGATGCTTGCACCAGTCCGTAAATGGATTGCTGGAGCTTGCACACTTTGTTAGCACCTTTTGGATCAACAAAACCTTCTGGTTGCATCATATACAATTCTTCTTCTAGAAATCCATTCAAGAATGCAGTTTTGACATCCATTTGCCAAATTTCATAATCATAAAATGCAGCAATTGCTAACATGATTCGGACAGACTTAAGCATCGCTACGGGTGAGAAAGTCTCATTGTAGTCAACCCCTTGAACTTGTCGAAAACCTTTTGCAACAAGTCGAGCTTTATAGATAGTTACATTACCATCAGCATCAGTCTTCTTCTTAAAAGTCCATTTATTGTCAATGGCTTGCCGATCATCGGGCAAGTCAAGCAAAGTCCATACTTTGTTCTCATACATAGATCCCATCTCATATTTCATGGCTTCTAGCCATTTTGCGGAATCTGGGCTCATCATCGCTTCCTCATAGTTCGTAGGTTCATCATGGTCTAGTAACATGACTTCCAGAACAGGATTACCGTACCACTCAGTGCGGACTGTACTCTGGAAGACCTACGAGGTTTCAGAGTAACTAGATCAAGTTTCATGATCATCATCATTAGCTTCCTCACTAATTGGTGTAGGAATCATTGGAACTGATTTCGGTGATGAACTATTTTCCAATTCAGGATAAGGTACAGATTACCTCATCAAGTTCTACTTTCCTCCCACTCACTTCTTTCGAGAGAAACTCCTTCTCTAGAAAGGATCCATTTTAGCAACGAATATCTTGCCTTCGGATCTGTGATAGAAGGTGTACCCAACAGTTTCCTTTGGGTATTCCATGAAGACGCACTTCTCCGATTTGGGTTTGAGCTTATCAGGATGAAACATTTTCACATAACCATCATAGCCCCAAACTTCAAGAAACGACAACTTGGGTTTCTTGCTAAACCACAGTTCATATGGTGTCGTCTCAACGGATTTAGATGGTGCCCTTTTAACGTGAATGCAGCTGTCTCTAATGCATAACCCCAAAACGACAATGGTAAATCAATAAGTGACATCATAGATCGCACCATATCCAATAAAGTGCGGTTACGATGTTCGGACACACCATAACGTTGTGGTGTTCCAGGTGGCGTGAGCTGTGAAACTATTCCACATTGTTTTAATTGAAGACCAAACTCGTAACTCAAATATTCATCTCCACGATCAGATCGCAGAAACTTTATTTTTCTTGTTACGATGATTTTCCACTTCACTCTGAAATTCTTTGAACCTTTCAACTATTTCAGACATATGTTTCATCAAGTAGATATACCCATATCTGCTTAAATCATCTGTGAAGGTCAGAAAATAACGATACTCGCCACGAGCCTTAATACTCAATAGTTTGCATACATCAGTATGTATTATTTCCAACAAGTTTGTTGCTCGTTCCATTGTTAAGAAGAACGGATTGTTAGTCATCTTGCCCAAAAGGCACAGTTCGCAAGCATCAAATGATTCACAACCAAGTGACTCAGAAAATCCATCTTTATGGAGTTTCTTCATGCGCTTTTCACCGATATGACCCAAACGGCAGTGCCACAAATAAGTTGCACTATCATTATTAACTTTGCATCTTTTGGCATCAAGATTATGAATATGTGTATCACTACGATCGAGATCCAATAAACTATTTTCATTGGGTGTATGACCATTGAAGGTTTTATTCATGTAAACAGAACAACAATTATTCTCTGACTTTAAATGAATAACCGTTTTGCAATAAACATGATCAAATCATATTCATGCTCAACGCAAATGCTAAATAACATTTATTTAGGTTTAACACTTATCCCGAAAGTTTAGGGAGTGTGCGATGATGATCATATCAATCTTGAAACTACTTCCAACACTCATCGTCACTTCCCCTTCAACTAGTCTCTGCTTATTCTCAGAACTTCATTTGAATTACTAATCTTAGCAACCTAACAATTATCAAATACTCGGGGCTACTATAAACACTAGTAAGGCACATATCAAAAACTTGTATATCAAATATACCTTTGTTCACTTTGCCATCCTTCTTATCCACCAAATGTTCGTGGCATTTCCGCTTCCAAATGACCATTTCCTTTGCGATTGTAAGCACTCGGTTCAGGCTATGGTCTAGCTTTGGGCTTCTTCGCAGGAGTGACAACTTGCTTGTCTTTCCACTTGAAGTTCCTTTCTTTCCTTTGCCCTTTTCTTGAAACTAGTGGCCTTGTAAATCATCAACACTTGATGCTCTTTCTTGATTTCTACCTTCGTCGATTTCAATATCACGAAGAGCTCGGGAATCATTTTTGTTATCCCTTGCATACTATAGTTCATCACGAAGTTCTAGTAACTTAGTGATGGTGACTAGAGAATTCTGCCAATCACTATCTTATCTGGAAGATTAACTCCCACTTGATTCAAGCGATTGAAGTACCTGCATAATCTGAGCACATGCTCACTAGTTGAGCGATTCTCCTCCATCTTTTAGCTATAGAACTTGTTGGAGACTTCATATCTCTCAACTCGGTATTTGCTTGAAATATTAACTTCAATTCTCGAACATCTCATATGGTCCATGACGCTCAAAACGTCTTTGAAGTCCCGATTCTAAGCCGTTAAGCATGGTGCACTAAACTATCAAGTAGTCATCATATTGTGCTAGCTAAATGTTCATAACGTTTGCATCTGCTTCTGCAATAGGTCTGTCACCTAGCGGTGCATCAAGGTAATAATTCTTCTGTGCAGCAATGAGGATAAACCTCAGATCACGGATCCAATCCGCATCATTGCTACTAACATTTTTCAACACAATTTTCTCTAGGAACATATCAAATTAAACATATGAAAGCAACAACGCAAGCTATTGATCTACAATATAATTAGTAAAATACTACCAGGACTAAGTTCATGATAAATTTAAGTTCAATTAATCATATTACTTAAGAACTCCCACTTAGACAGACATCTCTCTAGTCATCTAAGTGATCACGTGATCCAAATCAACTAAACCATAACCGATCATCACGTGAGATGGAGTAGTTTTCAATGGTGAACATCACTATGTTGATCATATCTACTATATGATTCACGCCGACCTTTCGGTCTCTCGTGTTCCGAGGCCATATCGCATATGCTAGGCTCATCAAGTTTAACCTGAGTATTCTGCGTGTGCAAAACTGGCTTGCACCCGTTGTAGATGGACGTAGAGCTTATCACACCCGATCATCACGTGGTGTCTGGGCACGACGAACTTTGGCAACGGTGCATACTCAGGGAGAACACTTCTTGATTTTTTTTAGTGAGAGATCATCTTAAAATGCTACCATCAATCAAAGCAAGATAAGATGCATAAAGGATAAACATCACATGCAATCAATATAAGTGATATGATATGGCCATCATCATCTTGTGCTTGTGATCTCCATCTCCGCAAGCACCGTCGTGATCACCATCGGCACCGCGCCGACACCTTGATCTCCATCGTAGCATCGTTGTCGTTACGCCATCTATTGCTTCTACGACTATCGCTACCGCTTAGTGATAAAGTAAAGCAATTACAGGGCATTTGCATTTCATACAATAAAGCGACAACCATATGGCTCCTGCGAGTTGCCGATAACTTCGGTTACAAAACATGATCTTCTCATACAATAAAATATAACATCACGTCTTGACCATATCACATCACAACATGCCCTGCAAAAACAAGTTAGACGTCCTCTACTTTGTTGTTGCAAGTTTTACGTGGCTGCTACGGGCTTAGCAAGAACCGTTCTTACCTACGCATCAAAACGACAACGATAGTTCGTCAAGTTAGTGCTGTTTTAACCTTCGCAAGGACCGGCGTAGCCACACTCGATTCAGCTAAAGTGAGAGAGACAGACACCCGCCAGCCACCTTTAAGCACGAGTGCTCGTAATGGTGAAACCAGTCTCGCGTAAGCGTACGCGTAATGTCGGTCCGGGATGCTTCATCTCACAACACCGCCGAACCAAAATATGACATGCTGGTAAGCAGTATGACTTGTATCGCCCACAACTCACTTGTGTTCTACTCGTGCATATGGCATCTACGCATAAAACCTAGGCTCGGATGCCACTGTTGGGGAACGTAGTAATTTCAAAAAATTTCCTACGCACACGCAGGATCATGGTGATGCATAGCAACGAGACGGGGAGTGTATCTTCATACCCTTGAAGATCGCTAAGCGGAAGCGTTTATCAACGCGGTTGATTTAGTCATACGTCTTCACGATCCGACCGATCCAAGTACCGAACGCACGGCACCTCCGAGTTCTGCACATGTTCAGCTCGATGACGTCCTCGCCTTCTCGATCCAGCAAGATGGGCGAAGTAGTAGATGAGTTCCGGCAGCACGACGGCGTGGTGACGGTGTTGGTGAAGAACAATCTCCGCAGGGCTTCGCCTAAGCACTACGAAAACTATGACGGAGGATAAACTAGAGAGGACGGGGTTGCCGGCACACAGCTTAGTGTTTCTTGATGTGTCTTTGGTGCTAGCCCTGCCCCTCTATTTAAATATTGAGCCTTGGGGTCAAAACTTGGAGTAAAAGCCTCGACAAAGTCGGTTTCACCCGAAAGGCAAGAGTCCTTCTCGGACTCCTGGGCCAGACGCCAGGGTTCCTGGCGTCTGGACCCAGATGCCAGGGACCCTGGCGTCTGGCCCCTGGACTCCACAAAACTTCCTTTTGCGCTTTACAAAAACCTTGTGGGCTTTCCCCTTTGGCCCAAATAACGTGTTCTCGTAGCCAAACATTTCGGGAAACATCCGGAACCCCTTCCGGTGAATTCCGGAACCCTTCCGGAGATCAAACACTATTATCCCATATATCAAACTTTATCTCCGGACCATTCCGGAGTTCCTCGTCATGTCCATGATCTCATCCGGGACTCCAAACAACATTCAGTTACCAACGTGCATAACTCATATAATACTATATCGTCAACGAAGCGTTAAGCGTGCGGACCCTACGGGTTCGAGAACTATGTAGACATAACCGAGACACGTTTCCGGTCAATAACCAATAGCGGGACCTGGATGCCCATATTGGCTCCCACATATTCTACGAACATCTTTATCGGTCAAACCGCATAACAACATACGTTGTTCCCTTTGTCATCGGTATGTTACTTACCCGAGATTCGATCCTCGGTATCTCAATACCTAGTTCAATCTCGTTACTGGCAAGTCTCTTTACTCGTTACGTAATGCATCATCCCGCAACTAACTCATTAGCTACATTGCTTGCAAGGCTTATAGTGATGTGCATTACCGAGAGGGCCCAGAGATACCTCTCCGATAATCGGAGTGACAAAACCTAATCTCGAAATACGCCAACCCAACATGTACCTTTGGAGACACCTGTAGTACTCCTTTATAATCACCCAGTTACGTTGTGACGTTTGGTAGCACCCAAAGTGTTCCTTAGGTAAACGGGAGTTGCATAATCTCATAGTTACAGGAACATATAAGTCATGAAGAAAGCAATAGCAACATACTAAACGATCAAGTGCTAAGCTAACGGAATGGGTCAAGTCAATCACATCATTCTCCTAATGATGTGATCCCGTTAATCAAATGACAACTCATGTCTATGGTTAGGAAACTTAACCATCTTTGATCAACAAGCTAGTCAAGTAGAGGCATACTAGTGACACTATGTTTGTCTATGTATTCACACATGTATTATGTTTCCGGTTAATACAATTCTAGCATGAATAATAAACATTTATCATGAAATAAGGAAATAAATAATAACTTTATTATTGCCTCTAGGGCATATTTCCTTCACCCACCCTTATATATAGTGGGGAGGCGCATGGGAGCTTCACCCCTAGCCCCTGGCGCAGCCCTCCCACTCTCCAACAACACCTCCTCCTCCTCCTCAGTAGTGCTTGGCGAAGCTCTGCTGGAGAACTGCAAGCTCCACCACCACGCCGTCGTGCTGCCGGAGCTCTCCCTCAACTTCTCCTCTCCCCTTGCTGGATCAAGAAGGAGGAGACGTCCCAGCTGTCACGTGTGTTGAACGCGAGGCACCGTTGTTCGGTGCTTAGATCGGATTCGCCGCGATCTGAATCGCTTCGTGAACGACTCCACCGACCGCGTTCTTGCAATGCTTCCGCATCGCGATCTTCAAGGGTATGAAGATGCACTCCCCTCTCTCGTTGCTAGTATCTCCATAGATTGATCTTGGTGATGCGTTGAAAATTTTGAATTTCTGCTACGTTCCCCAACAATAATAACATAAGTGGATCATATATCTACCCCTCAACAGGCAACAAAGAGTCACTCCGAAGTCACTAATAGCGGAGAACAAACAAAGAGATTATTATAGGGTACGAAACCACCTCAAAGTTATCCTTTCTGATCGATCTATTTAAGAGTCCATAGTAAAATAACATGAAGCTATTCTTTCCGTTCGATCTATCCTAGAGTTCATACTAGAATAACATCTTAAGACACAAATCAACCAAAAACCATAATGTTACCTAGATACTCCAATGTCACCTCAAGTATCTGTGGGCATGATTATACAATATGCATCACACAATCTCATATTCATCTATTCAACCAACACGAAGAACTTCAAAGAGTGCCCCAAAGTTTCTATCGGAGAGTCAAGACGAAAACGTGTGCCAACCCCTATGCATAAGTTCACAAGGTCACTAAACCCGCAAGTTGATCACCAAAACATACGTCAAGTAGATCACGTGAATATCCCGTTGTCACCACAGATAAGCACATGCAAGACATACATCAAGTGTTCTCAAATCCTTAAAGACTCAATCCGATAAGATAACTTCAAAGGGAAAACTCAATCCATTACAAGAAAGTAGAGGGGGAGAAACATCATAAGATCCAACTATAACAGCAAAGCTCGCGATACATCAAGATCGTATCACCTCAAGAACATGAGAGAGAGAGAGAGAGAGATCAAACACATAGCTACTCGTACATACCCACAGCCCCGAAGGTGAACTACTCCCTCCTCGTCATGGAGAGTGTCGGGATGATGAAGATGGCCACCGGTGAGGGATCCCCCCTCCGGCAGGGTGGCTCCCGAGAGGTTTTTGGTTGCTACAGAGGCTTGCGGCGGCGGAACTCCCGATCTATGGTGCTCCCGAATGTTTTCGGGGTATATGGATATATATAGGTGAAAGAAGTCGGTCAGGGGAGCCATGAGGGACCCACGAGGGTGGGGGCACGCCCTGGACCCTCGTGGCTTCCTCGAAGCTTCCCTGACGTCTACCCCAAGTCTTCTGGGGTGCTTCCGTTTCAAAAGTAACTCTCTCGAAGGTTTCATTCCGTTTGGACTCCATTTGATATTCCTTTTCTGCAAAACACTGAAATAGGCAAAAAAACAGCAACTTGGACTGGGCCTCTGGTTAATAGGTTAGTCCCAAAAATAATATAAAAGTGTATAATAAAGCCCATAAACATCCAAAACAGATAATATAATAGCATGGAACAATAAAAAATTATAAATACGTTGTAGATGTATCAGATATATAGCAACTAGTTCGCCACGCCGCCCATGGGGTCGCTAGCGCATGACTCCGTGCTCATCGTATCGGACGTGGAGCCACAGCTACCGTCCATCGCAGTCGCCATGGTTTGACAAGCACTACATTCCTCCTCCGTCGTCCTCTGCCTCAGCGCTCCTCCGCATGGACTTTCTTTGCGGCGGCGACGTTAGCAACAAGTTCATCGCGGTGCCGGTAAGAATGCTCGCCCGAGACTCCATGCTCATCATATTGGACGCGGCGCCGCGGTCACTATGCACCGCAGTCGTGAGGCACAGTGTGTGTTAATTGAAAGTGTTAGCTCTTAATCATATCTTGCATATACAACTAAACATCGTATGGTTGCGCGAGCCAAGCCAATGCACGCAACCAAATGATATGCAAAACCCGCTCCCCTAATGCGTGAGGCCTAGATGCGGGCAACCAAACAATGTGCAGATACTGATTTTTTACCGATTTTCCTTCAACCAAACTCCGTTGAGCCAGACTAAGCTAGCCAGTTCTGGCTCACAAGGCTACCAAACACGTTCTTAGATACTCTCGAGGCGACATGCACATGTGTCTGGCTACAGACAAAAACTGATTTGTGACTGTGGTCAAGAGCCTAGATTGCTTTTCTTTTCTGTTCCATCGTTTCATTATATTTATATCCCTTTTGTTTTGCCTTTTAGTTTTAAATTTCCTTTTGTCTCGGCTTATTTACTTACTTGTTTATTTTATTTCTTCTTTTTAATTTTCTCATGCTTTTATTGTTATGTTTCTTTTTTATTTTTTGGTTTCTTTTGAAAAACACGAACTACGTGATGTGTCTATTTTAATACACAATATGGGGTACATTTTTTATATATATTGAACAATTTTCAAATTCTATTTTTTTCAAAATCATGAATGTCTTTCGTACATGTGGACGTATTTTTCAAATTCTTTCTTTTTAGAAATTAGCGAACAGTTTTCTTTTCAAATTCAGACTTACTTTTTGAGTTGATGGACTTTTCGAGTTCGTAATTTTTTTTTCAAACTGAAAAAGCTTTCAGTTTCATGACTTTTTATGAATTCATGAACATTTTAAAGTTCATGTATTTTTTTTGTGATCATATTATCATGATTTTTTCAAATTCACAAGCTTCGTTCAAAGGTGTGAAAATATCTTCAAATTGCAAATAAATTTTGTGTTCGTGTACATTTTTTCAAATTTCTCAACATATTTATCATATATGCGAATGTTTTCCAAATTCACAAACATATTTTGAACCTCCAGAAATTTGTTTCTAATTTGCAATATGTTTTTAAATCGCCAGATATTCTCTTCAAATTCGCAAACATATTCCGAGTTTACAATCTTTTTAACTTGTGAACATTTTTAAATAAAATTGTGAACAATATTTTATTTTTTAAAAAAAAATCAACTTTCAATTATTTTAATTTCTCATACAATTGAAATTCAATAACATTTTTTAATACGATAACTCTTTTTCTTATTCTCAAACATTTTTTCATTCAATAACATTTTTTAATACGATAACTCTTTTTCCTATTCTCAAACATTTTTTCATTCAAGAACTCTTTAGTAAAACTCACTTGCTAGTCCTTTTTCCTCGTTCGCGACCTGGTTCCTGGGAGCATCTGCTCGGAATTATTTGGGTCTGCTTAATTATAACATTAGTGAGCGACCCGTTAGCTAGCCCTCGGGCTATACGAACGAGTGTTGGGAAAAACAAAAACAAATGCTCGCATAAGCGGTTCAAAAGGAGGCGATCTAGTGTTTGTGTTTCTGTGTTTTTAATCCAAAAACTGCTCGCAGAAAGAAATCTAACCGGCGACCTCACGTCTCAGTTGCGATGGCTCCGCTCAACCCATGCCAAGTAACTTCGTTTTAGACCTATATTGATTTTCTGGACGTTCGTCAAAGCCCCGGTTCCGGGAAGCTTCCAGAAGTTTCCCAAGCCGTTTTTCCCGGTTTGCGATTAGATTTTAGGGCGGTTTTATTTGGTTTTTTGTTTTTTGTTTTTCTCTTTTCTTTCCATTTCTTTTTCTTATTTTTATTCTTTAAATGATGATTTAAAAAAATCATGTTTTTCCCAAAATTGATAATTTTTTTTGCAATTAATCTTTACAAAATTTGATGCACTTTTTTTTTGAAATCTGAAGAACTTTTTTTGAAATTGGATGAACCTTTTCCAAATTCAATGAACTTTTTTTTTCCAAATTTGTGATTGTTTTTTGAAATTTTATGAATTTTTCCAAATGACACAAACTTTTTCTAAAAAACGGTAAACTATTTTCAGAATTGATGAACTTTTTCCAAATTTGATGAATTTTTTTCAAGATTATAAACTTTTTTTCCCAATCTATCAAGTTTTTCAAATTTGCAGAACTATTTTTCAAATTCGATGAACTTTTGTTTTTAAATACATGAACTTTGTTTCAAATTATCCGATTTTTTTTTCAAACTCTTGATTTTTTCAAAAATCCGTTAACATTTTTGAATCAGAAACTCTTTTTTTAAATCTGGCATTTTTTCATATTTAATAAACAGTTGACTAACTGTTGATTGGTGAACTATCGACAGCTGACCCATAAAATTAGATCAAGCAGTTGTATAGATGGGCCGGCTTAGGAGCGATGGCGCGTGGGTGCCAGCTCAGGGAACTGGCGCCTGAAGCGCCAATTAGGAGCTCCCTCAAAAGGAAGCGTGAGCGAGAAGCTGAGAACTGCTAAGGTTGGTCAGGCTGCGCGATGTAATGGTATCGGACACTATGTGCGATACATATAACCACCCATATCACCACCCCGATTAGAGGTGTTTATGGTTCCTTTTATGAAGCTTCTCAAGAATCTGACCATTTTTTTTCCTTTTTGGTGTTTTCTACACCATTTCAACTTCAGTTTTCTCCGGTATTTTCTTGATCAATTTTTTTTGCCTAAAAGAAAATCAAAATTCATGAGCTTTTTCAAATTTTGTGAATTTTTGCATTCACATACTCTCTCCATCCTCTAATATAAGATGTTATTACAACCTACACATGAGTACATTGGTTTAATAATTATTACGGAATGGAGCGAGTATATAGTTTTTTTCAAATTTGATGTTCTTTTTTTTCAAATTCATGATTTTTAAATTGTATGACTTTTTTATAAATTATGCAACAACTTTTCAACTTTTTTCCAATTTCATAATTTTTCAAATTTCCAGAAACATTTTTCACGCTTTCGAATTATGTGAACTTTTTTCAAACTAATTATAATTTTCATATTCATGAGTATTTCTTTCAATTTTCACAAACTTTTCTAAAAAATCCATGAGTTTTTCTCAAATATCATAAAGTTTTGTCAAATTCCTTAACATTTTTTTAATTATTGATTTTGCTTAGATCTGTGAACATTTTCTCAAACTTAGAAATATTTTTTCAAATACGGAAACTTTTTACAGTGATAAGAAAACTGTACCTCAGCAAAATCAGCGCAGCGTGCCTCGGCAAAAAGAAGGCCTATGGTTACTCTGCCTGCTGTCAGCGTCATCGCCGGCCCGTCTCGTCTCCGCTGGCCTAAGAGTTATGGGGCGCAATGGATCCCGGTCCTTGTAGGCGGAGGGCTCGGTTTTACATGTTCTTCGAGTTTTGGTAGTGTTTGTGTCCTGCTCAGGAAGACGAGATGACGCGGTATGACGCTCCCGACTTAATCATGCACTAATCGTACACGCAAATATGTATGATCAAGATCAGAGACTCACCGGAAGATATCACAACACAATTCTGGACACAAATAAAATAATACAATCTTTATATTACAAGCCAGGGGCCTCGAGGGTTCGAATACATAAACTCGAATATACAAGAGTCAGCGGAAGCAACAATATCTGAGTATAGACATAAGTAAACAAGTCTGCCTTAAGAAGGCTAGCACAAACAACGATAACTGGATCGAAAAGGCGCAAGCCTCCTGCCTGGGAGCCTCCTAATTACTCCTGGTCGTCGGCGGTCTCCACGTAGTAGTAGGCTCTGTCGTGGTAGTAGTATTAGTCTGCGGTGGGATCAGCTGGCTCCTGGACTTTGTCATCTTATTGCAGCAATCGGATAGAGGGGAAAAGAGGTAGCAAAGCAACCGTGAGTACTCCAACGTACTTGCGAGACTTACATCAGATCTATACTAAGTATGTATCGGTATCAAAGGAATGGGGTTATATCTTTAGACTAGACTACAAAAAGGCCGGAATAGTGGGAAGACCTAGCCTATCAAAGACTAGCATCTTGCAGCAACAGAAGAGAGTAGAGTAACATAACATAAGTAATAAGTATGTTGTAGTATCAACGGCCACAGATCCTTCCTCGACTCCCTGCGAGAAAGCGATCCCAGAGCCATCATATCCATTTTATGTCTCCACTATCCTGTTCTAGTTGTAATAGATCGGGATACAACTCCGTGCGTCCACTACCGTGGGCACGACTATTCGAATAGATATACTTCCCTGCAGGGGTACACCAACTTACCCAACACGCTCAATTAACTTTGGCCGGACACTCTTTTCTGGGTCATGCCCGGCCTCGTCTGATCGACACACCGTAGTTCTACTCAGGCTCAACAGAGAGGCCAACACGCCGGTCTACATCCTAAACGCTCAGGGGGCTTAGGCCCATCGCCCTTTGCACTCCCGCGTGTTGCGTACACTGCCTGGAGCAGACGCACCCCCTGATACACGCGCAGGTGGTTCCCGTCCAACCTGACGCGCGCCGCACAATTGCTGAGGTCGAAGAGCTTTCGGAGAATCGTACGACGCCGAGTGCCCATACTTATTCTTGTGTGGTGGTTAGTGTGAAAAGGCTAGAGGCCTACTCAGATCACATATCCAAACCCATTAGTGTCTTGGGAGCGCGCGGAGACGATCAGTGATCTCTTGCCCCATCTCGAGTAGATACGGCAAGGGTCAAGCCCATCCCTCACTAGGGTGGTTGGCCTGCCCAGCCGTGCCTCATAATTATCTCCCGGGTACCCTCTTAGTCAGCCCGACTTCGGTAACTCTCGCGGGTACCCCTCAGGGCCGACCCGACTTCAACAAGGTTCTGAGGTAAAGTCAAGGTAACCATGTGTCCATAACTTCAAGGGGAAATATGAGGAATCACCCTCCGTAGATTCCCACTCGATGTAACCGTCAAGGTGACCTTGAAGGAATCACCCTCGAAGGGGGTCACACTTGAGCTATTGCACGACAGAGTCGTTATAGGGAGTGGTGAAGGAGGAATCACCCTCCGTAGTCCATGATCGATTAGCTACACTACAGAGTATCATCTGGAGTGCGTTACGAGGTATCACCCTCGGCACTCGATAGTAGCCCTTGATGTGTCGGTCTCTGCACCTTGATCACATTGATCGAATCATCCGATAATAAAGCGGGGCAACAGGGACAAGGTGAGGGGTCACTGATAGATCACTAACCAACCTATACTAAGCATATAGGATAACATGTAAAGTAACAATAGCAAGTTTCAAAAGCAGCTATGCATCAGAATAGGAGCTATCGAACGACAGTAGCAAAATCTAATGCAAGCATGAGAGAGAAAGAATGGGCAATATAGGAATTATCAAGGGGGTTTTGCTTGCCTAGAAGCTCGGCGGAAAATGGACTGGTCATCAGGAGTGTAGTCGATCTCGGGAGCAGCGTCCGTCTCGGGTTCTACCAGATAGAAGAGGGGGAAGGAACCGTAAATATTAAGCAATCAAATGCATCACGATGCATGACATGGTAATATGTTGTGCTAGGGGTGACCTAATGCAGTGCTACACGATACAGATAGAGTGGGAAAACATCTGGGGATGTTTTCCTGGCTTTGGGCAGTTATCGCACAGATGAACCAGAGGGGAAGGTTCCATGTTTGTTATGTTAGAGGCATGTTACAGGTATGTGGATAGCATAAACAGACTCGTCATATTTTTATGAGCAACTTTCATATATAAATTATTTTCATCCGAGTTACGTATTATTTTAAATGAATTTTCAAGCTTTTATTAATATTTTGGAATTTCCTGATTTAAACTAAATTCAAAATTAAATTACCAGCAGAGTGGCATTGTGCCTGCCATGTGGGACCAGAGTCGACTGCTGACCAGTCAAAGCTGATTGGTCAACTGGTGCTCTGGGGGCCACTTGTCAGCTGGGCACAACCGCTGACGACTGGGCCCTAGTCAACGCCCATGTGGCCAGGTGAACTGACCAGTGGGGCCCCTGTTTAATTTATTTAACTCAATTGCTTTATTTAACCATATAGTTAATTATCAGCTTAAATTAACTAATCTAATTAGATGCCGAGATGGGGCCCACGCGTCAGTGACCTAGGGGCAACATGGTTAGTGGTTAATCGGGTTGGGCCCACCTGGCAGCGACCCACAGACGGTGGCGCACGGGCGATGGTGCTCCGGCGACCTTGAGCACAACGTAGTGGCTCGGGACTTCGTCAGAAACGGGCCATAAGCCTCCATTTGGAGCGCGGCTGGTGGCATTCGAATGCGGACGCCCGTCCTCACCCAATGGGGCAAACGACGACATCTAGGGTGGTCCACAGCAACGACGGTGACCAGCGTGGCGGCGACCGGAGCTTGGTCGAGCTCGGGGTCGTGGTTGCGGGGCACGACACAAGGGTTTGAGGACATAGACGACACCGCTGTGAGGTCCTGAGCACGCACATGTGCTTGGCCAGCCATGACAATGACGGAGGCGACGACAGCAAGTGCAACGGTGGCGACGAACTATGGTGGTGATGGCAGCAATAGCAGGAGACGACGGGGTAAGCTCAGGGGAGAGGGGTCTCGACTGGGAGCTAACCGAGAGCCTGCAAATGTGCTCAGCGTGCTCGGGGAGGGCCTGAAGCAGACGGACGGTAGCGGCGATCCACGGTGGTCGATGACTCGATCTGCTAATCGCAGGGGTTTCCGGCTCGAGCTAGTTGGCGAAGACGACGGGGAGAAGGTGTTGGGGAACGTAGTAATTTCAAAAAATTTCCTACGCACACGCAAGATCATGGTGATGCATAGCACCGAGAGGGGAGAGTGTTGTCTACGTACCCTCGTAGACCAAAGCGGAAGCGTTGACGCAACGTAGAGGAAGTAGTCGTCGTCCTCCGGTCCAACCGATCCAAGCACCGTTACTCCGGCACCTCCGAGTTCTTGACACACGTACAGCTCGATGACGCACCCCCGATCTCCGATCCAGCAGAGGCGTGGGGGGGGGGGGCGGGAGTTTCGTCAGCACGACGGCGTGGTGACGATCTTGATGTTCTCTTGTCGCAGGGCTTCGCCTAAGCACCGCTACAATATGACCGAGGTGTAATATCGTGGAGGGGGCACCGCACACGGCTAAGGAACGATCTCAATGATCAACTTGTGTGTTTAGGGTGCCCCCCTACCCCCGTTTATCAAGGAGGGAGGGAGAAGGTGGCCGGCCCAAGGGGAAGGCGCGCCATAGGGGGGCAAACCTACTCCAAGTAGGTTTGCCCCCCCCCCCTTTCCTATTCGGAGTAGGAGAAGGAAGGAAGAGGGGGGAGGAGAGAAGGAAAGGGGGGGCCGGCCCCCCTCCCAATTCGGATTGGGCTTGGGGGCCCCCTCCCTTGCTCCTTCTTCCTCCCTTCCACTAGGGCCCAATAAGGCCCATATACTTACCCCCGGCGAATTCCCGTAACTCTCCGGTACTCCGAAAAATACCCGAATCACTCGGAACCTTTCCGAACTCTGAATATAGTCGTCCAATATATCGATCTTTACGTCTCGACCATTTCGAGACTCCTCGTCATGTCCCCGATCTCATCCGCGACTCCGAACTCCTTGGTACATCAAAACTCATAAACTCATAATATAAGCATCATCGAAACCTTAAGCGTGCGGACCCTACGGGTTCGAGAACTATGTAGACATGACCAAACACGTTTCCGGTCAATAACCAATAGCGGGACCTGGATGCCCATATTGGCTCCTACATATTCTACGAAGATCTTTATCGGTCAAACCGCATAACAACATACGTTGTTCCTTTGTCATCGGTATGTTACTTGCCCGAGATTCGATCGTCGGTATCCAATACCTAGTTCAATCTAAATCACCGCAAGTCTCTTTACTCGCTCGTAATGCATCATCCCGTAACCAACTCATTGGTCACATTGCTTGCAAGGCTTATAATGATGTGCATTACCGAGAGGGCCCAGAGATACCTCTCCGACAATCGGAGTGACAAAACCTAATCTCAAATACGCCAACTCAACATGTACCTTCGGAGACACTGTAGTACTCCTTTATAATCACCCGATTACGTTGTGACGTTTGGTAGTACCCAAAGTGTTCCTCCGTAAACGGAGTTGCATAATCTCATAGTTATAGGAACATGTATAAGTCATGAAGAAAGCAAAAGCAACATACTAAGCGATCAAGTGCTAAGCTAACGAGAATGGGTCAAGTCAATCACATCATTCTCCTAATGATGTGATCCCGTTAATCAAATGACAACTCTTTTGTCCATGGCTAGGAAACATAACCATCTCTGATAAACGAGCTAGTCAAGTAGAGGCATACTAGTGACACTATGTTTGTCTATGTATTCACACATGTATTATGTTTCCGGTTAATACAATTCTAGCATGAATAATAAAAATTTATCATGAAATAAGGAAATAAATAATAACTTTATTATTGCCTCTAGGGCATATTTTCTTCAGAAGGCCGGCGAAGCTGATGGACATGGTTTTAGGGGCGGGGGAGCTCGGTGGCCATGCCGACGAGATTGGCCATGGCGACGCGGGCAACGAGTTGGCGCGGCGGGGACAACATTCTGCGCGGTCGGGTGCGCCAGGTGGAGGAGAGAGGATGGAGATGACAGGAGAGTGGGCTGGGCCAATTCAGGCATGTCCCTGTGGACTAAGCCCAGGCACAGGTAAGCCCTTTTCTTTTCCTTTTTTTATTTCTGTTTTATTTTATTTGCTTCTATTTTGTCTTTACTTTTAATAGCAAATAGGTTCTGTAAAATATGGAACTTGTCACACAATTCACTTTCCAATTTTAGGCACTGCCACAAAAAGTTTGGGAGTTATTTAAATTAGTTTGGATTTTTCATAAATTAGAAAAACATTTTAAATTACTGTTTTGGCCCTGTTTTAAATGCTAGAGCCCAAACAAGCAAACAAGTGATGATATTTTCCTCAACCATAATATTTTTGGAATATTGCTGAATGGTAAACTATTTTCTAACCATGTTTGTGAATTTTAGTTCTCACTTTAAATTAGAAATCCAGAGGGGAATTTGTCTTGAGATTTGTATCCCAGTAATTAAGCAGTATTAAGCAAAGTGACTTAGCATAATCATGGGGATTACTGTAGCTTAATACATGAGGTAGGCCGGGTTTGTGTCTCGGTCCAAAAGACTGGCATGCCAGAAGCGCGAATACGAGCACCCCCAAAAAACGAACATGGACATGACGGTTGGTTTTCCCGATATATTGTGACAACTCGAACTCACTTTACCACTCCCATCTCCTTCTTTCCACAGTACTCAACGGAAGTGTGTATGGAAATAAAATAAGACAAAGATCGGGAGAGTACATACAAAGTCCTCGCATCGTATCCATCACCATTAGTCTAGAAACCCACATTTATTGGAGATGCTCACACACATGCACGCCTTGGAGAGGGCCACTCCCCTGTCCGCGGATCACGCCGCCGGTGGCGCTGGCCGCATTCACGCCGGATGCGCTGGCCGATCCGTCATCTTCGGCGGGGCAAAGTCAAGGGACCGTAACGCTCGCGGGATCGTATGCATACAACGATCATGCATCTCCATCTCCACTACTATTAAACAATCAAACAAGAATTTTTTAGGTGCACCCCGTAATAGCCCCACCACAGCGTCGATATCAATCAACACCGTATGATTAGGCCCACAAATCTTAATCTAACAACCGTCATCGATTTAATAGCTCTACGGTGTGGACTTAGCAATTTTGGAGGACTGACCGTACTCCACCAGAGGAATATTAGAATGACCGGTCTCGCTAGCTACCCCTACAATCACACAATTCTGATCGCTAGCTACCCGTTCGGCAAAATCAATCTCTTCTTCGCTCGACGAATCTACCCGCCAACGCGCCTCCCGAGTTTTTTTTAGAGAAAAGGCACAACCCGAGCCCGAGTAGGGCTCGAGCATAGCCCGACTTTGAATTAACAAAGCCATCAACCGATCAGGATACATCGAAACAAACCATACAACCAGGACATAAAAGAAAGCAGGATGCAACCCATGACGGCCGATACAAGGAGCCGAAGAAAGCAAAACGCTACGCCAATGAAGAAAAAGACTACAGATAGAGAAGCTGCGCCTTACAGTTGAAGCATGCCGCAGACGCTAGCTATAGAACAGGCGTCCAAGAAGACACGGCCATGATTGGAACACCAAAGCCACCAGAAGAAACAGAGCACGCCATGGCCACCATCTCACCTACCATCACGTCCTAATCGCCGTAGGGGACCACTATCCCTCTAGCCAGCCGAGGGCGCCGATCCACGGACCGACAGACCACACGAAGAGAGCACGGCGGCGGAGGGAGCGGACCGGTCATCCATGGTGAAGTGTTACCGCTAGAAGAAGAAATCGCCGCCACCAAGAGCACCCGAAGCACGCAGCAACCGACCCGCCTCCCCACAGACCCAAAACGGCGCCTTCAAGAAGGTAACGGCACCGTCATGGCACCGCCGCCGCCCAAACCGGAGTTTTGGGTTTTCACCCGGGTGCAGGGGAAGGAGGAGAAGGGGAGGTGAACCTCAACGTCGCCTTCAAGAAGGGGAACAACGCCCGAAGCGCCGCCGACGAGGTGGCCGCCGCCGCCGGCCAAGGGGTTACCCCGGTTCAGACCACACCAAATCCACGCAGCCAACAACCGGATCCCGCCGGACCAGACGAGGAAGACGCTGATGCAAGCGACAGGGTGCCGTCTTCAGATCTGGCGCAGCAGGTCGCGGGGGTCCTGCCGCCCGACGCCCAGGTCCACCGCCGCCTCGCCACCCACGCAGCCGAGGGGAGGCGGCCACAGCTCCAGCGAACGCCGCCGGCCGCCGGGACGGCGCCGCCCTCACCACCAGGCCGCCGCCTGGAACCCTAGGCCCGTTCCCGAGAAAGAACCGCGGCCGAAGACCTCGCCGCCACCCTCATCGACGACCGCGCGGGCTTGCCGGCGGCTGCCTCCGGCGGCGGCAAGGGAAGATGCGAAGGGGAGGGGGTGGCGGCGGACGAGATCTGTCGCCCCCCGAGTCGCCCCTGGGGAGCGACGCGAGGGGGAGGGGGAGGGGGGAGGGAGCTCGTCTAGATTGTGATCTACTCCCGCCTCCCGAGTTCCGACCACCTCCATCGTCGTCCGCCAACGCGCCTCGCCCGCGGCGCCGTCCGCCCACGTGCCTCCTTCCACCCCAATCGGAGGCAGTATAGGCGGAAAGGCACGTCGCGCCGCCACATCTGGAGGGAGGGCAGGGGCACCAACGTCACGCTGGATGTGCCTCGCAAGTGAGCAGCAGCCAGGTTGATCCGCTACCTAAATTTCACTCTAAAGCTGCTTACTCTGGGTTCTCTCTTCACCGCCGGCGAGGGTGTCGCCTAGGAGCGGCGGGGGCGGGGGTCGCCGACGGGCAACCTGTGGCTGCGGACGTGGGGAGGGGGAGAAGACACAACGGGAGCCACGAGAGTGAGATGGGCCTGACCATGCTCGTCAGCGACTGCCTCGAGTGCGGCCGACCCGGGCTCCCCGACCTCGCCCACTTCGCAGACAAGATCACCGTATGTTCCCGCCTCTGTTCTTTTGTGCTCAGCTCTGTTCATGTGGACTGTATGTTTCTGTTCGCGACCATGGCTTCCCCCAAATTTTATTCATCAAATTGATTAGCTGGATGGCTGCTACCGTATGAAACTGCCATTTAGCGATTCCCAACCTCTGATAAGTACAGCTTATAGGAGCGTTTCTGGAATCACATGTATATCGGCCGCTTCCAAATGAATTTGTCGTTAGTACTACATTTTTGGTAGCAGTTGCTTCCAAGTTAATTGTCGTTAGTATTCCTGATGTTGCTAGCCTCTTCTGCTCAGGTTTGCAGCTGTAACTGTTTATCTCTCAAGTTTTGATTGCACAATACAATTTAGTTATCTCTGAGGTTTTGAATCCACCACAGTACAATTTAGTCTCAATTACCATGATTCATTCTAAAGAATAAATTTTCAGGCTTTTAGCCCTATTGCTCAGAGTTAAAATAAAATATCAGCGTGGGCACAACTTGTCCTGTAGTCTAATCATGAGCTAGCTGATTTGTAATCAACCAGGCCATGTGTGTGCGTCCTTATCAAGCCTGGTTCAGAGAAAGGCACTCTCTTATCTGTTTTGCTCATTAGTTTTACCCAAAATAATAATTGAATAACTTAACTTAGCGTGTTCTTCTATGCTGAAGCTGACATTCTGCATATCTACATGTTCATTTTAGATTGCTTGGGACTAATCTATGTAACGATTGCTTGGGATTTGCCTACAGTACATGAATTTAGTATCAGTAGGGCCTACGTACATTTGTGTCGATTAACTTTCTTCTGAACTGTTGTATCACCACAAGGGGCATAGTAGTAGTGTAGTACCGAGGAATTAATCCTCAAATTCTTCGGACTTCTGGGAGTGTTGTACTGTATTCTATGGACTTCTGGGAATTAAGCCTCAAATTCTTCGGGCTTCCTCGCTATAATATTCTATGGTTGCAAAAGTATTTCTGTTGGGATGCAGTTACAATTATCTCAAGGCTAATGGCATGCTAGATTTTCTGGACGTCTGGAAGTGTTGTCATATGCCGATTCTTATGAAGGTGCATGTCATCAACTTCTGGCTTCCTTTTATCTCTGCATCTATTGTCCATATTTCTTAGTCATATAAAATCTTTGATGGTCAATTTATTTGCGCACAAATGAACTTCCATAATTTAAATAATCTGATCCTCTATTGTAATGCTACCAACTGTTATTTTTCATCAAAACATATGCTATACTTTGTTCAGTACTAAAGGGAAGGTTGAATTTTTTTTATCTGGTCATGCTTAAGCTGTCTGATGCTTTTGTTGATTACTGTCGCCGCAGAGCCTTCAAATTCTGAAGATAACAATCAGCCCAAATCCAAGATGGACACTAATTCAGTCTTCCAAGACTACTATTTTTTGGGAGCTCTTTGTTCCATCTTTGCATTGACACCATGTTCACTTGGACAATGTTTATATGTTCCTTTGAAGTTCACCCAAGAAAATAAACTTTCTGAAATCTTCATTGGATATTTAATTTGATTCCTTTTTTACTATAAAATAGACTAACTAGGCTACACCCATATATTCTCTATGGAGAAGTTGTTCATCCAATTGATTCCCATTGATTTGTGACATTTCTTTTACAGTTACTATTTCTTCATGGTCTGCTTGAACTTCACATGGCATTCTCAGAACAAAATTGATGGGTTTGTAATTTCTCCTTTTGTTTATAGAGAAGGGGTCATTCTAGAGTATGAATTCAAAATTGTATACCCGCATGAATTTTGACATGGTTTGTTCAGACGTGCCTTGCACGTGCACATTTACTAGTCCGGTCAAACAACGGCTCGTCCCATGGGCCTTTTGCATGCTGAAGGGGCCAGCAAGGGCCAGGTTGCTTGTTTGGGACTATCAGAAGGGCCGACGTATTTCTTTGCCAAACGCATCTACGCCATAATACTGCCTCCGTCTGCGCGTACTCTCGGGCTGGGCCGCCACAGTCGTACGCTGCTGCCCTGCGCCGGCCATCGCCGCATCGCAACAATTTAGTGCATATTTTTCTGGACGTGACAGTTCAACAGGTCCATATTCTGATCCAATTGTGATTTTATTAACACAGTTGATAAATTTTATTAGTGTCAGGGAGAATCGTGTTTCAGTGTATGTCTGCGGCTAGATCAGGGAAGGCCTGTAAATAAAACTAGAACAGACTGGCGCGTTTTGGTTTTAATTAAGATTCCCAGCGTCCGCTCTAAGAGCGTACACTAGCTGCGATTCCAAAGTCAAATTAACACCAAAGCTCTCGATTAATCAGGCATACAGCATTAACTGATTTCCTTTAAGTTACGCATTTCAGTAGTTAAATAAATTTGAAGGTACGGTGGTGGGCGTAATTTAGGCTGGCCATAGTGGGGGTAACATAAGTAGTATCATACATTTGGGACTTGAAAACATGCTTATGTGGCAGGCAATTAAAGAAGAGAGATGGTTATAGTAACACAGGTAAATACCGTAACATAATAAATATGATACTACTATATGTCATGCATGGCAATAAATGAGACCACCTATAATACTATGCACTGTGGAGGTACTAATATAGACTAGTAACATATGCATGTTACTAGTCTAAGTTACTCCCCACTATGACCAGCCTTAGGAGTTAGGAGTGAATACATTTGGAAACTTACAAAGTTGGGAGACATGGAAGATTCCATTTGTCGTTTGGTTCAGCAGAGAGGAAAGGGATCCGGCTTGCCTGCTCCCTTCCCATGCTCCCATCCGTGCTCCCACTTCATCCTACGATTGTCTTTTTTCCTTTTCTCTTTTTAATCTAATCATCTCCCCCCTGATTTTAAGGGGGTGGGGTCGGGCCTTATTTTTTTCCAATCAAATCATGCCACATATGCGGGAGCACGGATGGGCACACACGCGGGGAGCAGGCAAGTCTCGTCCAGAGGAAAGACGCACACCAGATGCATGAGCGGCATGTTTTGCTAAACCCAGGTGGCTGAAAATTTCGCTCCCGTCATTGATTTTTAACGATGCCGGACAGGGGAGCAACGCCAGGGAAGATTATCGACCCCAGCGAGGCTGAGCCATGACCTCGCCAGCGACTAAACGGTGGTGATAGGGGCAGTGACCTCCACCATATTAGATGTAGCCATGGGGGTGTGGAAGATGGTTGCCTGGCGTGGGTTGGGGGTGTCGGGTCGACGTTGTCGCTAGAGAACTTGAGGCTTAGGGCTTGTACAATGTAAGGTGCTTAGGGTAAGTGCATTTATGTTCATCTAAGTATAGCTAGCCATGTTTGGCCATTCTGCTTTGTAAGTTCAGATGAGTAGATATTTAATTCTATTAAATGAGTTGGAACTGGAAGTTAGTTCTGAATTAAGTCTTGAAGATATGCGCTATCTACTTTAACAATGTTTATCATTATAATTGGCAACTTAAAATCTACTTCCTCTGTCCAGAATTAGTTGATGCTCAAGCAGATGTATACAGTGCATCTGTTTGACCGTCAAATAATTCCAGACGGAAGGAGTACCAACTTGAACAGAGTATGAAATTGTCCAAACCATTCAATAATGAACAGTTAAGCATGAGTTCCAGATTAGCACAAATCAGTTCATCACTTTGCACCGGCAGCCTTGTAAATAACACGATGAAATTAAAGACGTCTTTTGTATGTAGTACAATAATTCATGTCAAGAAGCACAAGTCTGAACAAGTGTATCAAAATCTTATTCTTACTACTATCATTTTTCTCTGTACACTGTGTATTGCCAAATCAGCAAAATGAACATGGTCTAGATAATTAAGTTTCTTTCTTTTTCCTCTATGTACACATGGCATGACTAGCTAGACTAGATGACTAGATCCTGGGCGTCATGATGTTGAGAAGTGAAACCCTGGTATGCACGACGCTCTTAAACACCAAGGGCGTGTTTGGTTGCCCGCATTAGGCCTAGCCTGGTGTCACGACCGGTTTTCCGATAAAAATATTTATTGAAAAGCCAATCTTGTTACCCCAGTTTTTGAGAAGTACTCCTCACTGGTAGACAAATTCTTGATCTGAGAAGCCAATAGCATAAAATATATTACAGGGGCTGAGCCAAGGATGCTCAACAAATTTACTACAAGCGCCAATAATTATACATAATGGCGGGTATAACACAAGGGTGAGGTGGCATACTCTTGACTCGAACTAAAGCTGGCGGTGGTGGTATATCACGGTGAGAAGTGATATGCTCAACTAGCATCTCATCGGCGCCGAGGTGAGGCTCGGTGAATTTATTTGGGTAGCGGAAGCGGATATAGTACAATGACCAAAACCAAGGGTCGACGGGATCGTGGGACTCCTCTAGGCGTCGGACTCGCTATCGAACTCTTCATCCATGAGATCGCGCCGTCAAGATCCGCCAAATCAACAAGCCGGTGAGTACTTTAAAAGTACTCGCAAGACCGTTCGGACGTAAGATATAACAAATGCATGCATGAAATGCGTCTCGATAAATACACCAATGCATGAACAGTATATTAGCATACGGAATAAATAAAGGGGAAACGGCGGTAGTCCGCCGAAAATCCCAACAACATAAACAAAATGAAACCCGATCGGTGTCCGAGCGGCGCCTCGAAGGTAAATAAATAAATAGAAGGAAAGAAATGCCACGGTCAAGGCGTCGGCGGCGTCACATAAAGGGCTTTAAAAGAAATGCTACGATCAAGGCGTCGAGCGACACCGCATAAAGGGCTTTAAAAGAAATGCCACGGTCGGGCGTCCGAGCGACACCGCATAAAGGGCTTTAAAAGAAATGCCACGGTCAAGCGTCTGAGCGACACCGCATAAAGGGCTTTAAAAGAAATGCCACGCAAGGCGTCGAGCGACACCGCATAAAGGGCTTTAAAAGAAATGCCACGATCAGGCGTCGAGCGACACCGCATAAAGGGCTTTAAAGGAAATGCCATATCAAGGCGTCGAGCGACACCGCATAAAGGGCTTTAAAAGAAATGCCACGATCAAGGCGTCGAGCGACACCGCATAAAGGGCTTTAAAAGAAATGCTACGGTCAGGCGTCGAGCGACACCGCATAAAGGGCTTTAAAAGAAATGCCACGGTCAAGGCGTCGAGCGACACCGCATAAAGGGCTTTAAAAGAAATGCCACGGTCAAGGCGTCGAGCGACACCGCATAAAGGGCTTTAAAAGAATGTAACAACACTCATAACAAAAATTCAGCTCATAATAATAAACGGGTTAGCACATCACAAGAATATCCCATTAAATCGCACTTAGTACTCATGAACTTTCTCCGAGTTTTCATCATCAACAAACACTTGTCGGGATAAGAATAGTATAGAATTTGATGATGATAAGATGATTCAAAGGAGTTTTGACTCTGCGAGCTTGTACTAAAATCACCCACAGTCAACGGATTTCGTAGTCACGAAGGACTAGTTCCGTCACGGTATTTCGAAGAAAACACAGCGATCCAAAGACACACCCATCATACTTCTCGATGTCGAACCACCCGGACATCGTTCAAGAAAAACTTTTGAGGCGGGAGATCACAATCTCGAATAGCATGGGATCGAATTTATATCTGCAGCGCTCTAAGGGTGCCCCCTCTCGGTCCCAACCGAAACACCCATGCCCCCGACCGGATGGTGGCTTTAATCCAGGGCCATGGAACCATCATCCCGCCTCTCCTTTTGGTGTGTACCAGAAAGCGGTTTGCAACTTACTATGCCATATTCCTTGCGGAAAACATGTGGTAGTACGGAGTGGCGAAGGGAATCGAACCGTCTGGGTTGATTCGAAGTAAAGAGATGTGTGGCGAAGACCGGCATGCTACAACACTGCCATCTTACCCATACTCATGCCAACACATGGCCATGCACCTCCATACACCACAAGTATGGATCAATGAAATTACATGTCTCCACATGCATGAATAATAACCTCCATCGGTATGCTCACCAACATGCTATGAAACTACTTACATGCAAACATGCCAAACACTCATCATATCAAAAGTCTCAACATGCTTGCCTGGTTCAGAGTAGTCGGAGCCTAGCTCGGTGAAGTTCGCGGCTCGTCACCTCCTTGGTATCTACGGTATAACGAGAAAATATACGCGCTATCGTGAATACGGAAGGTGCACAAAATTATCTCAAATAATTTTCAAATAAATCTGATAAAAACTAGACAAAATTTCAAAGAGGACAGAAAAGAATCAATCAAAATATGCTTCGATAAAAAGTTATTAGGGTTTTTGTCCAGGACCCATCTCGTAATGAAACGAAACTTCCTGTGGTTTTTATTGCAAAAACAGAAAACGTTTCAGATTAGAATCGCCCGGCTCAGAGGAGAAAACGTATTACGGCAAAAGACGTTTTAGAAAACGGTTCGTTTAAAAGCGAGCAGAGAGGCCGACAGGCGGGTCCCACCCGTCGAGTTCAAATTGAAAGGGCGTCGGGGCTCGTTGGCGCCGAGAGTCATGATGGCCATGGCGGCGATCCACGGCGAGGTAGGGTGATCGGGAGTACCAGCGTGTTCAGGTGCCATTCGCGTCGGTTGGTGGTGGTGGTGGTGGTGGCAGCACCACGTCGACGGTGGCTCCTGCCCGTGGACGGCGATTCGGGCGAGATGAAGCTCACGGAGAGGGCTGCAATGATCAAATTGACGAGGGGTTAGGGATATGGTAGCTAGAGAGGAAGCTGGACGGAGTTAGGGCATCGGAGACGGCCTCATCTGCAGCGAATCGAGCTGGAGCCCGAGGCGGAACAGGCGGCCGGAGTTGGGGAGGAGACCTCCTCGAGGTCCTCCTAGTGGCCCGTGAGGTGTAGGTGGAGTGTAGTGAGCGTGCGTGCTCGAGAGGGACTCGGGGTCTCTTTTATAAGCGACGAGGCGGTTGCCGCGAACAGGATAAGTCGGCGAGGATTACGGCGAGCGATGGCTGGACAGGTGTTTAGGAGTTGGAGCGTTGTCGTTGTTGCCACCGAGCTGATTTGGTGCCGCGGCGTCGAGTTTAACTTCGAGGTGGAGTTCGGGAACGGAGGCGATCGGGCACGCGTCGGCGGCAGGAGCGCTACCGTGCTTGCCGGGCCACGACGACGGTGCAGCGGGGTGTCTTTGGCGTGCATGAGGCCACGCGGAGAGCGTGAAGCAATGGGCGGCGCAGAACGGCGTTGCGGGCGGTCTTGTCTCCGTTAGCGCCACGGGTGGCGTTACGCCGTGGGACACGCCGCGCTGAAGGGCTGTGGTGCTCCCGACGGAAGCCGCTAAGCGTGCGTGCAAGGCTGCGGACAAGCGAGCCAGCGGACGAAAGCAACGTGCAAAGGCCTGATACCTTTGTGATCTGAAACTGCCGGATGAAAAATGACACCGCAAACTGAATTTCTGCGGTGTTTGAGCAAAGGCACGCCGGTGTTGACAGAATGATTCGGCTTGTAGGAATTTTTCCTTGGGCTGATTTTTGGTGGAGTGGCTCCTCAATGTCCCAAATGGGCTGCCTGATTTTTGGTGGAATTTTTGGAGGAGTGTAGGTATGAATTTCACCAAATTTGGCAAATCTGGTCCAAACTTGCAGAGAGTGTAGTTTGAAAAATTTGAAAAGAAGATGAGTGGATCAAGATGGTCTGGGTTGTGAGTACAAAGGACTAGCCAAGAGAGTTGGTTTGAGATCAAAACTCACAAGAAAAGGAACACTTGCTTTGTAAATGGTTCAGCTCAAAATAATTATCGAGAAAAGATTTGAGAGAAGAATTAATTCAAATAAAATCCAAAACTTGTTTGGATGAGTTGGGATAGTGAACTTAAGTTCTTTGGCAAGGAGGAGAGGAGGTTTTGGAGTGGTTTTACCACATGGGTAAAATCTGAGTCATGGATGGTTAAGAAAAGAAAGGTGACCCTAAATCTTTTTCTTTGAAATATGAAAGAAGATAAACTCCAAAATCCAATTTTGGAAGGAAACAACAGAGGGGAATATTTAAAGGATCAAACCTAAGGTTTTGAAGAAGAAAACAGAGATGACAAACTTGCCAAAGAAAGAGAAGTTAAAGAGAATAGCCTTTTACGAAAAGAAAATAAAAGGCCTTTCTTAAAGAAAGAAAGAAACCAGCAATGTTTTTGCTAAAAACCAAATAAAATTTTTGGAGTGTCACAACACCTACCCCTTAGGAAAAATCTAGTCCCGAGATTTCAGCTGATCCTTAAATAAGTGTGGATGTTCCGTCCAAGAAAATCCTCTCTTTCCCAAGTTGCTTCATTCTCGGTGTGATTGCTCCATTGGACTCGAAAAACTTGATGGTTTTACGTCGAGTTCTTCTTCGAGACTCCTCTAATATTCTTCTTGGATGTTCCCGATAGGTGAGATCTGGTTGTACGTCAATGTTCTCGTGGGATACTTGTTTCTCTCGGGTTGCTCACGTATTTCCTTAATTGTGAGGCGTGGAATACGTTGTGGACGTCGGATAATTCTTTGGGCAAGTCTAGTTGGTAGGCTACCTTGCCTCTTCGTGCCACTATACAAAATGGTCCGACAAACCTTGGTGCTAGCTTTCCTTTGACCACGAACCGTTGCAGGCCTCTCATAGGGATACCCGAGGTATACATAATCGCCGGGCTCAAACCTGACCTCTCGATGCTTTTGATTGTAATAACTCTTACATCGGCTTTGAGCGGTCTTGAGTCGGTCCTCGATTAGCTGACTTTTCCTCGGCTTCTTTGAGCATGTCCGGGCGAAGATACGATCTCCGGTTTCGACCAATTTAGCGGGTACGCATCTCCGTCCGTAGAGGGCTTCAAAAGGTGCCATTTGCAAGCTGGCACGGTAATTGTTGTTGTATGCGAACTTCGGCATATGGCAAGCTTTCTTCCCAGCTGGTCCCATAGGTGAGGACACATGCTCTTAGCATGTCTTCTAGTATTTGGTTTACGCGCTCTGTTTGTCCATCACCGGGATGGTATCTTTGTCTTGAAGGCAGTTGAGTTCCGAGCTGTTGTAAGTGCTCCCAAAATCTCGAGACGAACCGAGTGCCTCTGTCGATATTATTGTTTTAGGGACTCCATGCAAACAAACTATACGGGCAAGATAAATCTTGGCAAGCTTCGAGTGGTGTGGGTTGTTTTCTTTGGAATGAAATGTGCCACCTTGGTTAATCTGTCGTGATGACCCATATGGCATCATTTCAGCCAGACCGAGGTAGTCCGACAATGAAGTCCATCCCTATTTCATCCCATTTCCACTCGGTATTTTATTCGGTTGCGATGAGACCGGCTGGTCTTTGATGTTCAGCTTTTATGCGTTGACAAGAATCGCAACATGCAATGAAAGTGGCTATATCCTCTTCATACCGTGCCACCAAAATCTTTCCTGAATATCCTTATACATTTTGGTTCCTCCGAGGTGGATCGAATATGGAGCGGTGTGGGCTTCAGCTAAAATTTGATGTTTGAGGTCCTCTATATTTGGCACGCAGAGTCTCATCTCCGCACCATAAGGTTCCTTCATTGTCTATGATGAATTCGAGGCCTTGCCCATTTTACCTTTATTTTTATGCCTTCGATGTGGGGTGTTTATCTTGAGCTTCTTTGATTTTCTCCACAAGGTTGGGTTGAATTTCCAAATTTGTTATGGTGCCTCCGTGACCATTACCAAGTTGAGTTTGGTAAATTCTTGTTGGAATTCAGGTCTCAAACACGGCAGATCGTTGTTGTCGGATGGGGTTCCGACTAAGAGCATCTGCCACAACATTTGCCTTCCACGGATGATAGTGAATACCCACATCGTAATCTTTACCAATTCCAACCAGCGCCGTTGTCGTAAATTGAGTTACGGCTGTGTAAAAATATACTTGAGGCTTTTATGGTCCGTATATATTTCACAACGATTCCCCAAGAGGGAAGTGCCTCCATTCCTTGAGTGCATGTATGATCACGCCAATTCTAGGTCATGAGTGGGATAATTTTCCTCGTGTTTGAAGTTGCCTTGAAGCGTATGCAACAACTTTGCCCTCTTGCATTAGTACGCATCCGAGACCCTTTCGACGCATCACAATATACTTCAAAATTCTTGTGTATGTCCGCACAATTAATACCGGTCTTGTCGTTAATTTCCTCTTTAGTTCTTGGAAACTTTTCTCACGAGCTTGATCCACTCAAATTTCTTGTCTTTTTGAGTAAGCTGCGTCATTGGCTTGGCTATGGTGGAGAATCCTCAATAAATCTGCGGTAATATCCTGCCATTCCTGTGAAACTTCGTACATCTGTTACATTGGCGGTGGCTTCCAACCAATTACGGCCTTGACTTTTTACGGGTCCACGGCAATACCTTCTTGATTTAATCGTGGCCCAAAAAGCCTACTGTCTTAACCAAAATTCACACTTGCTGAATTTGGCGTACAATTTATGTTTTTCGAGTTCCCTAACACAATCCGAGGTGTTACGCATGCTCTTCGGTGTCTTGGAATATATCAAAATATCGTCAATGAATACCACAACAAACTTGTCCATAAACTTCATAAATACTTTGTTCATGAGGTGAACAAAATATGCGGGGCGTTGTCATTCCAAATGGCATTCTTGTGAACTCATACAATCCGATCTGGAGGTGAAAGCTGTCTTGGGGATATCCTCTGTGCGTACCTTTAATTGATGGTAACCTGATCTTAAGTCAATTTTGAGAAGACCACGGCTTGAGCGAGCTGGTCAAATAAATCATTTATTCTTGGCATTGGGTATTTGTTCTAGATTGTGACCATATTAAGTGCTCGGTAGTCTACACACAATCTCGGTGTTCCATCCTTCTTTTGGCAAATAAAATTGGTGAACCCCAAGGAGGAGCTGGCTCGTATATATCCTTTGTCTAGTAATTCTTTTATTTGCTTCTTCAATTCTACCAACTCGGATGGTGCCATTACGTATGGTTTCTTGTATATGGGGTGGTTCGGTGCTAGCTCAATGCTGAATTCTATTTCCGATCTGGTGGCATGCCCGTAATTCTTCGAAATCGTCCGAAATTCACACACCATCGAACTTTGTTTAGTTCAGAAATGTCCACTTTATACAATCTTGGTTGCGAGATATTTTTCTGTCTTGGGCGAAACTCTTCTCGCTTTTCCCGAGGTGATGAGTGAGAATTACGGATCGGTTGAAACAATCGATAAAACCTTTGTTGGTGGTTAACCAATCCATCCCTAGGATGACGTCCATCCATTGTTTTCCAAAACAATAAGATTTGCGTGGAACTCTAATCCTTCAAACTTAATAACCACACCTTGACAAGAACTCCGAGTAACTTGCTGATTTCGGGGACTTGATGATCATCGATTTTTCCAAAGGAAGCATCGAAAAATTATTTTCAAAGCAAAACCTTTGAAATGAATGAGTGAGAAGCTCGTAATCAAACAAAACCATGGCAGGTATTGTGTTGACAGAAACGTGCGAGTCACGATATCCGGGGCATTCGGGCTTCCTCCGGGGTCACGTGGTTCGATGACCCTTCTGTGGTTGTTATTGGGGTTGAAATTGTTTCGCAGGTGCTGAATTATTGCCACCGTTGTTCGCGGGGTTGAGTTCCTTGGTTTGGGGCATTGCTTGGCATAATGCCCTTCCTCTCCACAAAGCGTAATAAGTAACGCTCGGGCGATATGTGAACTCCTTGTCCCTTGCATGAAAATTTTGATTGGGCGTGAGGCGCTTGTCGTGGATTTGTGCGCCCCACCTTTACGAAAATCTATCTTGCTTCGATGGTTGCGAGCATGGTTTGTCGGTCCTTTTTCGCTATGGAAATCTTCCAAGCTCGTCTCTCATTTTCCGGGTAATGGCTTTATCCACCAGTGTTTTAAAATCTGGAAAAGTGTGTACAACCAGTTGGCATTTAAGTGCGGGCGCTAGACCGTCAAGGAATTTTTCCATCTTCTTGCTTTCAGTCATACGTTCTTCATTGGCGTAGCGGGACAATAAAGTGAATCGACCATTGTAATCGACATCGTCATATTCCTTTGTTTGAGGTCATCGAACTCTCTCTTCTTGATTTTCATAATACTCTTGGGAATGTGTGCACCACGAAAACCTTCCTTGAAATCATCCAGGTTATATTATTTTCATTGGGATGCATGTGCAGGAAATTTTCCCACCACGGCGGCTGCTCTGTGAGATAGTGCGGTGCATATAATACTTTTTCCTGGTCTGAACATCTTGCAATATTTAATTTTCTCTCCATATCTCAAGCCAGTCCTCGGCTTCAAGAGGTTTGTCAAGATGAGAAAATGTCCGAGGACGGTCTTACGTAATTCAGATAATTTGGAATCTGCGGATATCGCCCATGGTGATTTCCCATGTTGAAAACTTGGTTCATCATTTCTCGATGTTGTTGCTGACTTTGTTCAAAAGGCGGCACATTTGAGAAAGTGCCGTTTCAACGCCTGTTGACACGATTGTCCTTGCGTGTTATCGTTATGCGGTTGAGTGTCACAATTTTCCTCTGGCGGAGCTGGCATGGAGCGCGTCCAAGGGCGAGACATTTTTCACTGGGATACATTTTGTAAAACCCATAAGAACAAACAGAAAAGAATCGCCAAAATTTAAATCCATAAATTCACAGGGTTTTCAAATAAGAATAAAATGCCAAGACAACACAAAGAAACAAAAGATTTGCTCACGGAGAAGAACTGCTCATTACGTATCTTACACGCGGTCGATAATTATACAATACATCACTCGGGATAGGCGTACATAATCGACATGTTATTTAGGCTAGTGCACTTCTCCACTTCCTACATGATGCATAAACAGGCTACTTCTCACAACCTATGTACATATACACATATCGCACAAGCGGCATCTCGCATGTCGGTTAAGCGTACTCGATCGGAGATGTTGACGATCTCCTTGGCTCGCCAAGGGTGAGGCGAAGTGAGGGTGGGAGTCGACCTCCTCCTCACTAATAGGCTCCAGGCGTGGAGTGCTGCGCTGAGAAGGTGGAGCGGGTGCGAGGTGGAGCAACACGAACGAGGATGGGCGCAAAGGTTGGTGTAGCACGTGTTGGAGTGGTAGCGATGACTTGGTTGAATTCCTCGGTGGTAGGCAGGCGACGACTCGGTGCATAGGATCTTGAGGACGAGACAAACGTCGATGGCGGTGCGGTGTGCAGGAGCTCCCTCTGTTGGCGGCACAGCCATGGATGAGTCCATGCGGGCAGCCACGAAGTAAATCCACCAAATTGTCGAATGCTGCCTCCAGGGCCCGGAGATACTCAATAAGCATCTCAAAGGCCTCGTCCCGTTCTCCTCTGGGACAGGAGAATGCATAGTGACAGGTGTAGGGCACATGGCATGGGAGGTAGCGGTAACGACGAGTCTTCATTGAGGGAAGGACATCCCTGAGGCGAGCTATCGCCTCACGGGCTGCCATCTGCATAGCATGCTTCTCCGTAGGCATGGCTCTTCCCACAAACCGGAAGCGTCGTAACTCAACACGCCCTCCCTTGAATTGCACCGCGGCCTGGTGCATGGTCGACATGTCGTTGACCTTGTTTGGTAGAATGTGAAAGCTGGGCGCACAGATGGCCCCATCGCGACTGAACGACGCAGAGAGAAGCAGCGAACCCATCGGGCACGTTGGCGAACATCTGAGACTCGCAGCCGTCGTCAGCCATCTACAACAGCAGGCAAAAATTCTGAAAGGTCAGATCATAAATTTATGCTGACTGTCAGAAAGAATGTCTACGATTGTAAAAAAAATAAGACAAGACAATCTTGTGCTAATCACCGATTAGCGATCGCACCTAGTGGCTTCCTACATCGGCTGGCTCGTACCAAGCTTGTCACGACCGGTTTTCCGATAAAATATTTATTGAAAAGCCAATCTTGTTACCCCAGCTTTTGAGAAGTACTCCTCCTTTGGTAGACAAATTCTTGATACTGAAGCCAAGAGCATAAAATATATTATGAGGGCTGAGCCAAGGATGCTCAACAAATTTACTACAAGCGCCAATAATTATACATAATGGCGGGTATAACACAAGGGTGAGGTGGCATACTCTCGACTCGAACTAAAGCTGGCGGTGGTGGTATATCACGGTGAAGTGATATGCTCAACTAGCATCTCATCGGCGTCGAGGTGAGGCTCGGTGAATTTATTTGGGTAGCGGAAGCGGATATAGTACAATGACCAAAACCAAGGGTCGACGGATCGACAGGACTCCTCTAGGCGTCGGACTCGCTATCGAACTCTTCATCCATGAGATCGCTTTCACAAGATCGGCCAAATCAACAAGCCGGTGAGTACTTTAAAAGTACTACGCAAGACCGTTCGGACGTAAGATATAACAAATGCATGCATGAAATGCGTCTTGATAAATACACCAATGCATGAACAGTATATTAGCATACGGAATAAATAAAAGGGGAAACGGCGGTAGTCCGCCGAAAATCAACAACATAAACAAAATGAAACCCGATCGGGTGTCTGAAGCGACGCCTCGAAAGGTAAATAAATAAATAGAAGGAAAGAAATGCCACAGTCGGGCGTCTGAGCGACGTCACATAAAGGGCTTTAAAAGAAATGCCACGATCAAGGCGTCGGCGACACCGCATAAAGGGCTTTAAAAGAAATGCCACGATCGGGCGCCCGAGCGACACCGCATAAAGGGCTTTAAAAGAAATGCTACGGTCAAGGCGTCGGCGACACCGCATAAAGGGCTTTAAAAGAAATGCCACGGTCAAGGCGTCGGCGACACCGCATAAAGGGCTTTAAAAGAAATGCCACAGTCGGGCGTCTGAGCGACACCGCATAAAGGGCTTTAAAGGAAATGCCACGATCAAGGCCTCGGCGACACCGCATAAAGGGCTTTAAAAGAAATGCTACGATCAAGGCGTCGAGCGACACCGCATAAAGGGCTTTAAAAGAAATGCCACGATCAAGGCGTCGAGCGACACCGCATAAAGGGCTTTAAAAGAAATGCCACGGTCAAGGCGTCGAGCGACACCGCATAAAGGGCTTTAAAAGAAATGCCACGGTCAAGGCGTCGAGCGACACCGCATAAAGGGCTTTAAAAGAATGTAACAACACTCATAACAAAAATTCAGCTCATAATAATAAGCGGGTTAGCACATCACAAGAATATCCCATTAAATCGTACTTAGTACTCATGAACTTTCTCCGGAGTTTTCGTCATCAACAAACACTTGTCGGGATAAGAATAGTATAGAATTTGATGATGATAAGATGATTCAAAGGAGTTTTGACTCTGCAGAGCTTGTACTAAAATCACCCACGGTCAACGGTTTCGTAGTCACGAAGGACTAGTTCCGTCACGGTATTTCGAAGAAAACACAGCGATCCGGTACACACCCATCATACTTCTCGATGTCGAACCACCCGGACATCGTTCAAGAAAAACTTTTGAGACGGGAGATCACAATCTCGAATAGCATGGGATCGAATTTATATACGCAGCTCTAAGGGTGCCCCCTCTCGGTCCCAACCGAAACACCCATGCCCCCGACCGGATGGTGGCTTTAATCCAGGCCATGGAACCATCATCCGGCCTCTCCTTTTGGTGTGTACCAGAAAGCGGTTTGCAACTTATTATGCCATATTCCTTGCGGAAAACATGTGGTAGTACGGAGTGGCGAAAGGAATCGAACCGACACTGGGTTGATTCGAGTAAAAGAGATGTGTGGCGTAAGACCGGCATGCTACAACACTGCCATCTTACCCATACTCATGCCAACACATGGCCATGCACCTCCATACACCACAAGTATGGATCAATGAAATTACATGTCTCCACATGCATGAATAATAACCTCCATCGGTATGCTCACCAACATGCTATGAAACTACTTACATGCAAACATGCCAAACACTCATCATATCAAAAGTCTCAACATGCTTGCCTGGTTCAGAGTAGTCGGAGCCTAGCTCGGTGAAGTTCGGCTCCGTCACCTCCTTGGTATCTACGGTATAACGAGAAAATATACGCGCTATCGTGAATACGGAAGGTGCACAAAATTATCTCAAATAATTTTCAAATAAATCTGATAAAAACTAGACAAAATTTCAAAGAGGACAGAAAAGAATCAATCAAAATATGCTTCGATAAAAAGTTATTAGGGTTTTTGTCCAGGACCCATCAGAATGAAACGAAACTTCCTGTGGTTTTTATTGCAAAAACAGAAAACGTTTCAGATTAGAATCGCGGCTCAGAGGAGAAAACGATTCGGCAAAAGACGTTTTAGAAAACGGTTCGTTTAAAACGAGCAGAGAGGCCGACGGCGGGTCCCACCCGTCGAGTTCAAATTGAAAAGAAGCGTCGGGGCTCGTTGGCGCCCGAGAGTCATGATGGTGGTGGCGGCGATCCACGGCGAGGTAGGGTGATCGGGAGTACCAGCGTGTTCAGGTGCCATTCGCGTCGGTTGGTGGTGGTGGTGGTCGCCGGCGAGCACCACGCCGACGCAATGGCTCTGCCCGTGGACGGCGATTCGGGCGAGATGAAGCTCACGGAGAGGGCTGCAATGATCAAATTGACGAGGGTTAGGGATATGGTAGCTAGAGAGGAAGCTGGACGGAGTTAGGGCATCGGAGGCGGCCTCACTGCAGCGAATCGAGCTGGAGCCCGAGGCGGAGCGGGCGGCGGAGTTGGGGAGGAGACCTCCTCGAGGTCCTCCTAGTGGCTGGTGAGGTGTAGGTGGAGTGTAGTGGCGTGCGTGCTCGAGGGGACTCGGGGTCTCTTTTATAGGCGACCGAGGCGGTTGCCGCGAACAGGATAAGTCCGGCGAGGGATTCTGGCGGAGCGATGGCTGGACAGGTGTTTAGGAGTTGGAGCGTTGTCGTTGTTGCCACCGAGCTGATTTGGTGCCGCGCGTCGAGTTTAACTTGCCGAGGTGGAGTTCGACGGAACGGAGCAAAGTCTTGGGCACGCCGGCGGCGAGGAGCGCGCCTGTGCTTGCCGGGCCACGACGACGGTGCAGCGGGTGTTTGGCGTGCATGAGGCCACGCGGAGAGCGAGAAGCAATGGGCGGCGCAGAAGCGGCGTTGCGGGCGTGTCTTTGTCTCCGTGGCCGCCACGGGTGGCGTTGCCGCCGTGGGACACGCCGCGCTGAAGGGCTGTGGTGCTCCGACGCCGAAGCCGCTAAGCGTGCGTGCAAGGCTGCGGACAAGCGAGCGAGCGACGAGCAACGTGCCAAAGGCACTGATACCCTTGTGACTGAAACTGCCGGATGAAAAATGACACCGCAAACTGAATTTCTGCGGTGTTTGAGCAAAGGCACGCCGGTGTTCGACAGAATGATTCGGCTTGTAGGAATTTTTCCTTGGGCTGATTTTTGGTGGAGTGGCTCCTCAATGTCCCGAGAGGCTGCCTGATTTTTGGTGGAATTTTTGGAGGAGTGTAGGTATGAATTTCACCAAATTTGGCAAATCTGGTCCAAACTTGCAGAGAGTGTAGTTTGAAAAATTTGAAAAGAAGATGAGTGGATCAAGATGGTCCTGGGTTGTGAGTACAAAGGACTAGCCAGAGAGTTGGTTTGAGATCAAAACTCACAAGAAAAGGAACACTTGCTTTGTAAATGGTTCAGCTCAAAATAATTATCGAGAAAAGATTTGAGAGAAGAATTAATTCAAATAAAATCCAAAACTTGTTTGGATGAGTTGGGATAGTGAACTTAAGTTCTTGGCAAGGAGGAGAGGAGGTTTTGGAGTGGTTTTACCACATGGGTAAAATCTGAGTCATGGATGGTTAAGAAAAGAAAGGTGACCCTAAATCTTTTCTTTGAAATATGAAAGAAGATAAACTCAAAAATCCAATTTTGGAAGGAAACAACAGAGGGAATATTTAAAGGATCAAACCTAAGGTTTTGAAGAAGAAAACAGAGATGACAAACTTGCCAAAGAAAAGAGAAGTTAAAGAGAATAGCCTTTTTCTGAAAAGAAAAATAAAAGGCCTTTCTTAAAGAAAGAAAGAAACCAGCAATGTTTTTGCTAAAAACCAAATAAAATTTTTGGAGTGTCACACCTGGCCCGAGCGGGAAGAAAGCGGCCCGTTTGGTTGCCTGATTTCACTGTGCAGCCCGCATCGCACGGAACTTAAAGCACCTGCAGGCCAGGCCCAGGGGAAACGCAGGATTCGGTAGTAGCTCGCGAGCCTGGCTCGGGCGAGGCAGGGGAGGGCGACGCGCTTCTCCCCTCATGCGAGCAGGGGAGATGGCGTGAGCTCGGCCGCGTCGCCGAAAAATCGGCGGGAGGATTTCGGCTCACCTCCCACCGCTCCACCCCCTATTTAGCCCTTCCCTCACCGGCCCAACTCCCGCCACCATTCTTCCTCCGTTCGCACCTTCCCGCCGACGTGCATCGGCACCGACGAGCAGGTAAGCGGTGCATATTCATCGGCCGGCGGTCCACGGCGCCGAAGCTCCATCACCGGCCGGCGCTCATCTTCCGCCACCTTCCCCCCTCGTCCTCAAGCTGCAGCCATGGCCTCTATGAGTTCAATCCCCCTTTCTCTCTGTTCCTTCTAGCTAGATCTGAGCTGCAGCTAGGGTTTGATCTAGATGCATGGTTGATTAGTGGTCTGATCTGTGAGCTCATATGGTTGGTTGCTATGCTGCGGTTGCAATTTGTGGTAGGGCTAGATGTTCAAGCATGTGGTAGGTTAGATTAGTAGTAGAGTTTGAAGTTGGACCTTGTGCTTGTGTTGAATAATGCTTAGATCTGTGATTTGTAGCTATTGGTGGTCCGTTTGTAGCATGCTGTTTGCTGTAGAAGAATGTTTCTGCTCATAGATTGTCTGATATGCTTAGTATGATAGTGATGAACCATATGCTTGCTATGATAGTGATGAACCATATACATATGCTCCTGCCTTCATGGATTGTCTGGTATGTTGTGTGCTATGCTCACTGTCAATGCGTGCTACGATTGTAGGACATGACCACGCAGACGCAAGATCTTAGTTAGGCCATTGTCGTGTCCGATAGCCAGTTTCCTCCATCGTTTGTCGAGGACTTGCAGCCTATGCCCCAGATGGCACTTGATTCAGAGGTGTTCGAGTCTGATTCCCTGTATGTGCCAGTAGTGCTCGTTGAGCCAACTCCTGCTGCTGCTGCTACCGCTGGAATCAAGCTAGCAGCAGCAAAGGCAAAGAAGGATGGTAGGTCCAACAACATGAAGTGGCAGCCGTTCATGTCCACGTTCGTGCTGAACAAGATGTGTGAGCTCATCTCCAGTGGATTTAGGACTGACAAGGGCTTCAAGGAGGTGCACTTGACCACCGTTGCGAAGCAGGTGTTCGAGTTCTGTGGGCAAGAGGTGTCTGCCACCCAGGTGTACAACCACCTGAGGAAGTGGAGAAGTTGATGGATCCAAGTGTCCAAGCTGAGAGACCTTTGTTGGAAATATGCCCTAGAGGCAATAATAAAATGGTTATTATTATATTTCTTTGTTCACGATAATTGTCTATTATTCATGCTATAATTGTGTTATCCGGAAATCGTAATACATGTGTGAATACACAGACCACAACATGTCCCTAGTGAACCTCTAGTTGACTAGCTCGTTGATCAACAGATAGTCATGGTTTCCTGACTATGGACATTGGATGTCATTGATAACGGGATCACCTCATTAGGAGAATGATGTGATGGACAAGACCCAATCCTAAGCATAGCACAAAGATCGTGTAGTTCATTTGCTAGAGCTTTTCCAAATGTCAAGTATCATTTCCTTAGACCACAAGATTGTGCAACTCCCGGATACCGTAGGAGTGCTGTGGTGTGCCAAACATCACAACGTAACTGGGTGGCTATAAAGGTGCACTACGGGTATCTTCGAAAGTGTCTGTTGGGTTGGCACGAATCGAGACTGGGATTTGTCACTCTGTATGACGGAGAGGTTTCTCTGGGCCCACTCGGTAATGCATCATCATAATGAGCTCAATGTGACCAAGTGTCTGGTCACGGGATCATGCATTACGGTACGAGTAAAGTGACCTGCCAGTAACGAGATTGAACGAGGTATTGGGATACCGACGATCGAGTCTCGGGCAAGTAACGTAACGATTAACAAAGAGAATTGTATACGGGATTGATTGAATCCTCGACATCGTGGTTCATCTGATGAGATCATCGATGAGCATGTGGGAGCCAACATGGGTATCCAGATCCCGCTATTGGTTATTGGCCGGAGAGTCGTCTTGGTCATGTCTGCGTGTCTCCCGAACCCGTAGGGTCTACACACTTAAGGTTCGGTGACGCTAGGGTTGTAGAGATATTAGTATGCAGTAACCCGAAAGTTGTTCGGAGTCCCGGATGAGATCCCGGACGTCACGAGGAGCTCTGGAATGGTCTGGAGGTAAAGATTTATATATAGGAAGTCAAGTTTCGGCCATCGGGAAAGTTTCGGGGGTCACCGGTATTGTACCGGGACCATCGGAAGGGTCCCGGGGGTCCACTGGGTGGGGCCACCTATCCCGGAGGGCCCCATGGGCTGAAGTGGGGAGGGGAACCAGCCCCTGGTGGGCTGGTGCGCCCCCCTTGGGCCTCCCCCTGCGCCTAGGGCAGGAAACCCTAGGGGTGGGGGGCGTCCCCCTTGGCTTGGGGGGCAAGCCAGCCCTTGGCCACCGCCCCCCTTGGAGATCCCATCTCCTAGGGCCGGCGCCCCCCGAGGGGCCCTATAAATAGTGGGGGGGAGGGAGGGCTGCGCACCCTAGCCCCTGGCGCCTCCCTCTCCCTCTCCAACACCTCCTCCTCTCCGTAGAGCTTGGCGAAGCCCTGCCGAGATCCCTGCTGCATCCACCACCACGCCGTCGTGCTGCTGGATCTCCATCATCCTCTCATTCCCCCTTGCTGGATCAAGAAGGAGGAGACGTCTTCCCAACCGTACGTGTGTTGAACGCGGAGGTGCCGTCCATTCGGCACTCGGTCATCGGTGATTTGGATCACGACGAGTACGACTCCATCAACCCCTTTCTCTTGAACGCTTCCGCTCGCGATCTACAAGGGTATGTAGATGCACTCCTTTTCCCCTCGTTGCTAGATAACTCCATAGATTGATCTTGGTGATGCGTAGAAATTTTTTGATTTCTGCTACGTTACCCAACAGTGGCATCATGAGCTAGGTCTATGCGTAGTTACTATGCACGAGTAGAACACAAAGCAGTTGTGGGCGTCGATGTTGTCAATTTTCTTGCCACTACTAGTCTTATCTTGCTTCGGTGGCATCGTGGGATGAAGCGGCTCGGACCGACCTTACACGTACGCTTACGTGAGACAGGTTCCACCGACTGACATGCACTAGTTGCATAAGGTGGCTAGCGGTTGTTTGTCTCTCCCACTTTAGTTGGAGCGGATTCGATGAAAAGGGTCCTTATGAAGGGTAAATAGAAATTGGCATATCACGTTGTGGTTTTACGTAGGTAAGAAACGTTCTTGCTAGAAACCTATAACAGCCACGTAAAAACATGCAACAACAATTAGAGGACGTCTAACTTGTTTTTGCAGCAAGTGCTTTGTGATGTGATATGGCCAAAGGATGTGATGAATGATATATGTGATGTATGAGATGATCATGTTCTTGTAATAGGAATCACGACTTGCATGTCGAGGAGTATGACAACCGGCAGGAGCCATAGGAGTTGTCTTTATTTTTTGTATGACTTGCGTGTCATTGAATAACGCCATGTAAATTACATTACTTTCTTGCTAAAGCGTTAACCATAGAAGTAGAAGTAATCGTTGGCGTGACAACTTCATGAAGACACAATGATGGAGATCATGGTGTCATGCCTGTGACGAAGATGATCATGGCGCCCCGAAGATGGAGATCAAAGGAGCAATATGATATTGGCCATATCATGTCACTATTTGATTGCATGTGATGTTTATCATGTTTTGCTTCTTATTTGCTTAGAACGACGATAGTAAATAAGATGATCCCTCGCAATAATTTCAAGAAAGTGTTCCCCCTAACTATGCACCGTTGCGAAGGTTCGTTGTTTCGAAGCACCACGTGATGATCGGGTGTGATAGATTCTAACGTTCGAATACAACGGGTGTAAGCCAGATTTACACACGCAATACACTTAGGTTGACTTGACGAGCCTAGCATGTACAGACATGGCCTCGGAACACGGAAGACTGAAAGGTCGAGCATGAGTCGTATAGTAGATACGATCAACATGAAGATGTTCACCGACTTTGAATAGTCCATCTCACGTGATGATCGGACACGGCCTAGTTGACTCGGATCATGTTTCACTTAGATGACTAGAGGGATGTCTATCTGAGTGGGAGTTCATTGAATAATTTGATTAGATGAACTTAATTATCATGAACTTAGTCTAAAATCTTTACAATATGTCTTGTAGATCAAATGGCCCACGCTAATGTTGCCCTCAACTTCAACGCGTTCCTAGAAAACCAAGCTGAAAGATCTTTGGCAGCAACTATACGGACGGGTCCGGAACACGAGATCATCCTCATAGCTGCCAAGAAAGATTATGTCCTAGAAGCACCGCTAGGTGAAGCACCCATCCCAGAGAACCAAGACGTTATGAATGCTTGGCAGTCTCGTGCTGATGATTACTCCCTCGTTCAATGCGGCATGCTTTACAGCTTAGAACCGGGGCTCCAAAAGCGTTTTGAGCGACATGGAGCATATGAGATGTTCAAAGAGCTGAAAATGGTTTTCCAAGCTCATGCCCGGGTCGAGAGATATGAAGTCTCTGACAAGTTCTTCAGCTGTAAGATGGAGGAAAATAGTTCTGTCAGTGAGCACATACTCAAAATATCTGGGTTGCACAACTGCTTGACTCAGCTGGGAGTTAATCTCCCGGATGACACGGTCATTAACAGGATCCTTCAGTCGCTTCCACCGAGCTACAAGAGCTTTGTGATGAACTTCAATATGCAGGGGATGGAAAAGACCATTCCTGAGGTATATTCAATGCTGAAATCAGTGGAGGTGGAGATCAAAAAGGAACATCAAGTGTTGATGGTGAATAAAACCACTAAGTTTAAGAAAGGCAAGGTTAAGAAGAACTTCAAGAAGGACGGCAAGGGAGTTGCCACGCCCGGTAAGCCAGTTGCCGGGAAGAAGCCAAAGAATGGACCCAAGCCTGAGACTGAGTGCTTTTATTGCAAGGCAAGTGGTCACTGGAAGCGGAACTACCCCAAATACTTAGCGGACAAGAAGGCCGGCAACACTAAAGGTATATGTGATATACATGTAATTGATGTGTACCTTACCAGTACTCGTAGTAGCTCCCGGTATTTGATACGGTGCGGTTGCTCATATTTGTAACTCAAAGCGGGAGCTGCGGAATAAGCGGAGGCTGGCGAAGAACGAGGTGACGATGCGCGTCGGGAATGGTTCCAAGGTCGATGTGATCGCCGTCGGCACGCTACCTCTACATTTACCTACGGGATTAGTTTTAAACCTCAATAATTGTTATTTAGTGCCAGCTTTGAGCATGAACATTGTATCAGGATCTCGTTTAATTCGAGATGGCTACTCATTTAAATCCGAGAATAATGGTTGTTCTATTTATATGAGAGATATGTTTCATGGTCATGCCCCGATGGTGAATGGTTTATTCTTAATGAATCTCGAGCGTAATGTTACACATATTTATAGTGTGAATACCAAAAGATGTAAAGTTGATAACGATAGTCCCACATACTTGTGGCACTGCCGCCTTGGTCACATTGGTGTCAAGCGCATGAAGAAGCTCCATGCTGATGGACTTTTAGAGTCTCTCGATTATGAATCATTTGACACATGCGAACCATGCCTTATGGGCAAAATGACCAAGACTCCGTTCTCCGGAACAATGGAGCGAGCAACCAACTTGTTGGAAATCATACATACCGATGTGTGCGGTCCAATGAGCGTTGAGGCTCGTGGAGGATATTGTTATGTTCTCACTCTCACTAATGACTTGAGTAGATATGGATATGTCTACTTAATGAAACACAAGTCTGAGACCTTTGAAAAGTTCAAGGAATTTCAGAGTGAGGTTGAGAATCAACGTGACAGGAAAATAAAGTTCTTACGATCATATCATTGGGGAGAATATTTAAGTCACGAATTTGGTACGCACTTAAGGAAATGTGGAATCGTTTCACAACTCACGCTACTGGAACACCTCGGTAGAACGGTGTGTCTGAACGTCGTAATCGCACTCTATTGGATATGGTGCGATCCATGATGTCACTCACCGATTTACCGCTATCATTTTGGGGATACGCTCTAGAGACAGCCGCATTCACTTTAAATAGGGCTCCGTCGAAATCCGTTGAGACGACACCGTATGAATTATGGTTTGGGAAGAAACCTAAGCTGTCGTTTCTAAAAGTTTGGGGATGCGATGCTTATGTCAAGAAACTTGAACCTGAAAAGCTCGAACCCAAGTCGGAAAAATGCGTCTTCATAGGATACCTTAAGGAAACCATTGGGTATACCTTCTACCTCAGATCCGAAGGCAAGATCTTTGTTGCCAAGAATGGGTCCTTTCTGGAGAAAGAGTTTCTCTCTAAAGAAGTAAGTGGGAGGAAAGTAGAGCTTGATGAAGTACTACCTCTTGAAATGGTAAGTAGCGCAGCTCAGGAAGATGTTCCTGTGGTGCCTGCACCGACTAGAGAGGAGCTTAATGATGATGATCAAGGTACTTCGAATCAAGCTCCTACTGAACTTCGTAGGTCCACAAGGACACGTTCCGCACCAGAGTGGTACGGCAACCCTGTCTTGGAAATCATGTTGTTAGACAACGGTGAACCTTGGAACTATGAAGAAGCGATGGCGGGCCCAGATTCCGACAAATGGCTAGAAGCCATGAAATCCGAGATAGGATCCATGTATGAAAATGAAGTATGGACTTTGACTGACTTGCCTGATGATCGGCGAGCCATAGAAAATAAATGGATCTTTGAGAAGAAGACAGACGCGGATGGTAATGTGACCATCTATAAGGCTCGGCTTGTCGCTAAGGGTTATCGAGAAGTTCAAGGGGTTGACTATGATGAGACTTTCTCACCCGTAGCGAAGCTGAAGTCCGTCCGAATCATGTTAGCAATTGCCGCATTCTATGATTATGAGATATGGCAAATGGACGTCAAAACAGCATTCCTTAACGGCTTTCTAAAGGAAGAATTGTATATGATGCAGCCGGAAGGTTTTGTCGATCCTAAGAATGCTAACAAGGTGTGCAAGCTCCAACGCTCAATCTATGGGCTGGTGCAAGCATCTCGGAGTTGGAACATTTGATTTGATGAGATGATCAAAGCCTTTGGGTTTACACAGACTTATGGAGAAGCCTGTGTTTACAAGAAAGTGAGTGGGAGCTCTGTAGCATTTCTCATATTATATGTGGATGACATATTGTTGATGGGAAATGATATAGAATTCTTGGAAAGCATAAAGGCCTACTTGAACAAGTGTTTTTCAATGAAGGACCTTGGAGAAGCTTCTTATATATTAGGCATCAAGATCTATAGAGATAGATCGAGACGCCTGACTAAGGACATGTTTCTCGTGTATGGAGGTGATGAAGAGCTTGTCGTAAAGGGTTACGTCGATGCTAGCTTTGACACAGATCTGGATGACTCTAAGTCACAAACCGGATACGTGTTTATTTTGAATGGTGGGGCAGTAAGCTGGTGCAGTTGCAAGCAAAGCATCGTGGCGGGATCTACATGTGAAGCGGAGTACATGGCAGCCTCGAAGGCAGCGCATGAAGCAATCTGGGTGAAGGAGTTCATCACTGACCTAGGAGTCATACCCAATGCGTCGGGGCTGATCACACTCTTCTGTGACAACACTGGAGCTATTGCACTAGCCAAGGAGCCCAGGTTTCACAAGAAGACCAGGCACATCAAGCGTCGCTTCAACTCCATTCATGAAAATGTTCAAGATGGAGACATAGATATTTGTAAAGTACATACGGACCTGAATGTAGCAGATCCGTTGACTAAACCTCTCCCTAGAGCAAAACATGATCAACACCAGAACTCTATGGGTGTTCGATTCATCACAATGTAACTAGATTAGTGACTCTAGTGCAAGTGGGAGACTGTTGGAAATATGCCCTAGAGGCAATAATAAAATGGTTATTATTATATTTCTTTGTTCATGATAATTGTCTATTATTCATGCTATAATTGTGTTATCCGGAAATCGTAATACATGTGTGAATACATAGAACACAACATGTCCCTAGTGAGCCTCTAGTTGACTAGCTCGTTGATCAACATATATTCATGGTTTCCTGAATATGGACATTGGATGTCATTGATAACGGGATCACATCATTAGGAGAATGATGTGATGGACAAGACCCAATCCTAAGCATAGCACAAAGATCGTGTAGTTCGTTTGCTAGAACTTTTCCAAATGTCAAGTATCATTTCCTTAGACCATGAGATTGTGCAACTCCCGGATACCGTAGGAGTGCTTTGGGTGTGCCAAACGTCACAATGTAACTGGGTGGCTATAAAGGTGCACTACGGGTATCTCCGAAAGTGTCTGTTGTGTTGGCACGAATCAAGACTGGGATTTGTCACTCCGTATGACAGAGAGGTATCTCTGGGCCCACTCGGTAATGCATCATCATAATGAGCTCAATGTGACCAAGTGTCTGGTCACGGGATCATGCATTACGGTACGAGTAAAGTGACCTGCCGCTAACAAGATTGAACGAGGTATTGGGATACCAACGATCGAGTCTCGGGCAAGTAACGTACCGATTGACAAAGGGAATTGTATACGGGATTGATTGAATCCTCGACATCGTGGTTCATACGATGAGATCATCGAGGAGCATGTGGGAGCCAACATGGGCATCCAGATCCTGCTATTGGTTATTGGCCGGAGAGTCGTCTCGGTCATGTCTACGTGTCTCCCGAACCCGTAGGGTCTACACACTTAAGGTTTGGTGACGCTAGGGTTGTAGAGATATTAGTATGCAGTAACCCGAAAGTTGTTAGGAGTCCCGGATGAGATCCCGGACGTCACGAGGAGTTCCGGAATGGTTTGGAGGTAAAGATTTATATATAGGAAGTCAAGTTTCGACCATCGGGAAAGTTTTGGGGGTCACCAGTATTGTACCGGGACCACCGGAAGGGTCCCGGGGGTCCACTGGGTGGGGCCACCTATCCCGGAGGTCCCCATGGGCTTAAGTGGGGAGGGGAACCAGCCCCTGGTGGGCTGGTGCGCCCCCCTTGGGCCTCCCCCTATGCCTATGGCAGGAAACCCTAGGGGTGGGGGCGCCCCCCTTGGCTTGGGGGGCAAGCCACCCCCTTGGCCGGCGCTCCCCGCAGGGGCCCTATAAATAGTGGGGGGAGGGAGGGCTGCGCACCCTAGCCCCTGGCGCCTCCCTCTCCCTCTCCAACACCTCCTCCTCTCCGTAGAGCTTCGCGAAGCCCTGCCGGGATCACTGCTGCATCCACCACCACGCCGTTGTGCTGCTGGATCGCCATCAACCTCTCCTTACCCCTTGCTAGATCAAGAAGGAGGAGATGTCTTCCCAACCGTACGTGTGTTGAACGCGGAGGTGCCGTCCGTTCGGCACTCAGTCATCGGTGATTTGGATCACGATGAGTACGACTCCATCAACCCCGTTCTCTTGAACGCTTCCGCTCGCGATCTACAAGGGTATGTAGATGCACTCCTTTTCCCCTCGTTGCTAGATAACTCCATAGATTGATCTTGGTGATGCGTAGAAATTTTTTGATTTCTGCTACGTTCCCCAACAACCTTAGGGGCGCCTCATGGGATGAGAACACTTGCTCCATAGTTCTGGAGGCAGAGCACTACGCCGGTCATGTTGCGGTGAGCTCACATCCCTCTTCCTTTTCATACTGTCCACCATTGCCTACTCCTAATCGCAACTAACAACACATGTGTTTCATTCTTAGGACCACCCAAGGGACGCTGAGTTCCTCAACCCACCCATCCAGAACTACAACCAAATGCAGCACATCTTCTCCTTCGGGCTGGCAACTGGGAAGCATGCCATGGGCTCGGGTGAGCCTCTTGGTTCTCCCATGCCAGACTTCCCTGGACACTGGACGTGGAGATCCTTGATGGCCCTGACAAGCTCGCTGCGAAGCCCTTCGACAAGCCATTTGACCCCAACCATGAGAGGAAGAGAGGAGGCCTGATGGAGGAGGAGATCAATGTCTTTTGCAGCATGACTGAGGCGGTGAAGGAGGTGGCAACGGCCATCAGGGAGTGCAAGCCCCTCGACGTCCACCCTGACCTGTATGGCGCTATCATGACCCAGGGTGGATTCAGCGACGAGGCTCTCATGGCAGCTCTCAGCCACCTGCTTGACAACAAGGCCCAGGGTGTTGGGTTCGTTGCCATGGCCGACGCTCACAGGGTGCTGTGGCTCAGGAGCTAGCTGGGCAAGCACTACTACTAGAGTAGTGCTGCCTGTGAGCGTGCATGATCCCTGAGGGCGATGGCAGTGGCGACGAAAATGACGATGACGACGTACATTTTGTGTAGCTAGGGCTCAAAACCTATTTGATGGTCTGTATATTTTGGTGAGGTGGTATATACTAACCCCTCACGCTAATGGTGAACTTGCGGTGGTAGGATGACACCCTCTTTTGGATGTGGTGGTAGGTTAACACCAAGGTAGTGCTAGGTTGAACTTGCTATGCCATATGATCATGCATGCTTTACTTCTGTTCTGCTCCATTGTTGTTTCTGTGCTCCATTGATTTGCTGCTTCAACTCTTCCTCTTGTGCATTGCTAGGGCAAGTGGTATGCCATGTTCATTGGTGAGGTTCCAGGGGTTTATAGTTCATGGGAAGAAGCCAATTGAAAGTGCAACTATCCCTAGGTGATTTTGGTAATTCCTAACAACATATAGCTCATAGAGCTAATACTATTTCAAGATAAATATTTCAGGAAAGCTCAACGATTGGCATGGCATGGATGAGAAAAGTGGACCCCTCAAAATGCTAAGGACAAAAGGATTGGCTCAAGCTCAAAGCTCAAGATTCTACATTTTCTATTTTAGTGATCCAAGATCACATTGAGTCTATAGGAAAATCCAATACTATCAAGGAGGGATGAGGTGTTGCTTAATGAGGTTCTTGCTCAAAATGCTTAGTGATATGCTCCAATGCCCTCAACTACTTTCTCACATCCACATATGACCTAAACCAAAAGACAAACTTGTCCCCACCGATTCTTTCTATCCGGCGTCACCGAGTTCAGATGTCATAGCCACTGCCACAAACCCTAGACAAATCGGTCTCACCGATAGGGATCTCGGTCTCATCGAGATGGGATTGTAATCTCTCTGTTTCCCTTCGTAACGTTTCGGTCCCACCGAGATGAGTGATTGGTCCCACCGAGATTGCAATGTAAACTCTGTTTCCCTTTCGAAACATTTCGGTCTCACCGAAATGAGCAAATCGGTCCCACTGAGTTTACCTGGCCAACTCTCTGGTTAGCTTATTACCAAAATCGGTCTCACCGAGTTTGTGTAATCGGTCTCATCGATATTACGTTATGCCCTAACCCTAACCATATCGGTCCTACCGAGTTGCATGTCGGTCCCACCGAAAATCCTAACGGTTACTAGATTTTCTAAATCGGTCTGACCGAGTTTCTCAATTCAGTCCCACCGAGTTTGGCAAGTTGTGTGTAATGGTTAGATTTGGTGTGGAGGCTATATATACCCCTCCACCTCCTCTTCATTCGTGGAGAGAACCATCAGAACGAACCTACACTTCCAACTTACATTTTCTGAGAGAGAACCACCTACACTTGTGTTGAGGTCAAGATATTCCATTCCTACCATATGAATCTTGATCTCTAGCCTTCCCCAAGTTGCTTTCCACTCAAATCTTCTTTCCACCAAATCCAAATCCTGTGAGAGAGAGTTGAGTGTTGGGGAGACTATCATTTTAAGAACAAGAGCAAGGATTTCATCATCAACACACCATTTGTTACTTCTTGGAGAGTGGTGTCTCCTAGATTGGCTAGGTGTCACTTGGGAGCCTCCAACAAGATTGTGGAGTTGAACCAAGGAGTTTGTACGGGCAAGGAGATCGCCTACTTCGTGAAGATCTACCACTAGTGAGGCAAGTCCTTCGTGGGCGGCAGCCATAGTGGGATAGACAAGGTTGCTTCTTCATGGACCCTTCGTGGGTGGAGCCCTCCGTGGACTCGCGCAGCCGTTACCCTTCGTGGGTTGAAGTCTCCATCAAAAAGGATGTATGATAGCACCACCTATTGGAACCACGACAAAAACATCCGTGTCTCCTATTGCGTTTGCACTCTCCAAACCCTTCCCTTTACATTCTTGCAAGTTGCATGCTTTACTTTTCGCTGCTCTTATACTCTTTATATGCTTGTTTGAATTGTGTTAAGATTGCTTGACTTGTGCTAAGTTGCTAAAATCTGCCAAGAACTAAAATTGTGAAAAGGATAAGTTTTTATTTGGTCAAGTAGTCTAATCACCCCCCCTCTAGACATACTTTCGATCCTACAAGTGGTATCAGATCTTTGGTCTCCATTTGCTTTGATTTCCATAGCTTTTGGTAGTCATAGCCTTGGTTTCACAACCTAGGAGAGTGTGGCGTCTAGCGAGGGAAATTACCACCGTAGAGGTCCTTACTTTGATGGTACTAATTTTGCTAGTTGGAAGCATAAGATGAAAATGCATATTCTTGGACATAACCCCGCCGTTTGGGCTATTGTATGTATTGGCTTGCAAGGTGAATTCTTTGATGGGAGAGAACCGAACCGTGAAGCTACCGCGGAAGAGTTGAAGATGCTGCAATACAACGCTCAAGCTTGTGATATCATCTTCAACGGATTGTGCCCCGAAGAATTCAACAAAATCAGCCGTCTCGAGAATGCAAAGGAAATTTGGGCTACTTTGATTGATATGCATGAAGGTACCGACTCCGTCAAGGAATCCAAGTTGGTTGTGCTTCAAAGTCAGCTTGACAAGTTCAAAATGAAGGATGGTGAAGGTGTCGCTGAAATGTACTCTAGGCTTGCTCTTATCACAAATGAGATTGCCGGCTTAGGAAGTGAAAAGATGACCGACAAATTCATCATCAAGAAGATCCTAAGAGCTTTGGATGGAAAATATGATACCGTGTGCACATTGATCCAAATGATGCCCAATTACAAAGATCTCAAGCCAACAGAAGTCATTGGAAGAATTGTTGCTCATGAGATGTCACTCAAGGATAAGGAGGAGCTGCACAACAAGTCAAGTGGTGCTTACAAAGCCTCATGTGAAGCTCCCACATCGTCAAGTGAGAAGCAAACCTTCAATGAAGAATTGAGCCTAATGGTGAAGAACTTCAACAAGTTCTACAAGATTAGAAGTAAGGAAAGAAGTTCCAAGTCAAGGTCCTACAATGACAAAAGATCTTCTAGTCGAGAGCGTAATTGCTACAATTGTGGAAGACCAGGAAACTATTCCAATGAGTGTACGACTCCCTACAAGAGAAGAGAAGAATCACCTAAGAGGAGAAGTAGAAGAGAAGAATCACCACCTAGAGGGAGAAGGAGTAGAGATGATCGAAGAACATCCCGGAGAAGCAAGGATTCGGAAAGGAAGGACAAGTCATCAAGGAGCTACACAAAAGGAAGACATCAAGCTCCGACTCCGACAATCACTCCGAGAGAAGCTATCACTCCAACTCCGAATATACTCAAGATGAAGGTATTGCCGGTCTAGCACTTGTGTCGACCAACTCCTATGACATATTTGATTCACCAAATGAAGGACTTGGAAGATGCTTCATGGCTAAAGGCCCAAAGGTATCACACCCCGAGTATGTTGATTTCAATAGTGATGAAGATGACTTGTTAGGTGATGATGATTTACTTGTTGACAACTCTAGTGATGAATACTATGATGAAATGTCAATTAATCATGCTAATCAAGATAAAACAAATGACAATGATAAGGAGAAGATTGAGCTTCTAGCTAAAGAACTAAACACTCTTAAGTTAGCTCATGAAACTATCTTAGGAGATCATCGAGAACTTTTAAGGATTCATGAGAAGTTACGCTTTGAAAAGCTCAACTTTGAGCAAGATCATGAGTTCTTAAAGGCAATCAATGATGATCTTCGCAAGAAAAGTTCTTCTTACATTGCCAAGCGTTTACTCTTATCTACTTACATGCCTCAAGTCAAGTCTAATAACAAAAACAAGAAAGAATATTCCTCTAGTAATAACAATAATCATGCTAAATCCAATGTTGTTGCCTCTAGTAGTTCTCTTGATTCCACTAATGATTCTCTTAGCCAAGTTACACTTGAGCAAGAAAATAGCTTATTGAAGGGAATTATAGAAAAAGGTGTTTACAAGAGCCTTGCCGGGAGTAAGCAATTCGAGGAAATTGTACGCAAGCAAGGAAGGCACCGGAAGAACCAAGGTGTTGGTTTTGAATGAAAGTTCAATGCCAATGGAGTTGAGTGGGAAGAAGATCAATACCCCAAGACGAAGTTTGTTCCTCAACAAGAGAAGTATGATCCTACTTCTTTCAAAGGGACACAAGCTCAAGATGATCTTCCACCACAAGACCACAAGCAAAAAAGGCAAGGATAGGCTTCAAGAGGAGATTGATGCATTTGAAGAAGCTCCTAAGGCCTTGGTCAAGTGGTTCCCAAGACTACATCAAGTTCTACTTCATCAATTACGACTACAAATCCAAGCATTCCCATCAAGATGATGTGGATCCCGAAGAAGAATAACTAGAGAGTTCTTGAGGGTGACTCCTCCAACATACTTCACTCTTATCATTTTGGCAAGAACAAGTGCAATCAACTTTCACATCTTGCACTAGTTCATGGAGTCACAAACCCTCTTGTTGGTAAGACAAGGGACAAGGTAACCTAATGCTTTCATAGGCATCATCTTGTGTGTGCATCACTCTATGTCTATGGATATACTTATTTGTTCCTTGTGGGACTAACATGTGTAGGTATTGAAAGTGCAACTCACTCCAAAGGATTGCTCCAAATGATCTACATCAACATTGAGCATCCACATCTTCAACACCTACATGAAGTCATCATCGACAAAACCCAAGGTTAGTTCATCCCTCTTAGGGAGGATCTCACATCTAGGGGAGCTTTACTCGAAGAATTGAGCTAAAGCAACTCTAATGGTGTGAACACAACAATGCTTTATGTAAAAGTGGTAACCCCACTTGTGCTTAAACGATGAGTATGACCTATGATCAAATGTTCTCATTTGACTCCTAAGTCAATGTACTCATATATAGATGACCTAGTCATCGCCAATTGCTTGATAGATGCTAGAATTGTTGTGCATGCTTTGCCACATATTTCATTTGTCTTTTTTGAGAGCATGTTGGTTGCATATTTTACTCATTCAAGGACATCCACTTGTTGTTTTGATTGTTTGGCTTCTTTTCTTTTGCCAAGTGGATGGAAAAGAATGCCTAAGAATCCTGTCTAGCTTTCTATGCTCTTCTTGTCTCAAACTCTATTCATGCTACATCACAAAGTTTGATCAAGTCAGATTCGAACCACTCTGTGTGAGGAGCACTCGGAGTCCCCAATTTGTCATAGAATTAAACTTCCAAAACTTCTTTGTGCGTTTCGGTCTGACCGATTCACCCATTTCGGTCATACCAAGATCACGCCTTTATTCACGGGAAATTTCGGCATGACCTTTGCTAAAAAATGAACATATCGAGCGCCTGAAATTCACCGAAACGGAAATGAATCAACATTCCGGCGTAACATAGGCCACTCGGATCATTTTCCAAACATGACATGTCCAAAACATGACATATGCACATATCACATGTCCAGTTCAAATTTCCATATAAATTCAGCTAATTTTGAAACCTAGCTAAATTCATAACTAAATAGATAACCTAATTAATTAACATGAAGAACCCTAGCAGAGAGGGGGGGTTTACAGAGAGTGCAGGGGCGAGTTGGCAGGCCCGACGACGGCCGGCAGGGGAGTGGAGGGAAGCGAGGCCGACGGGTCGGGGCGAGCGCCGAGGTCGAGGGGCGAAGGCGCGCCGAGTCGGGGCAAGCGGCTGGGTCGGGGCGGCAGGCGTGGTCGAGGGCGAAGCGCGGAGTCGGGTCGAGGGCCGGACGGGCGAAGCGCCGGGGCAGGTCGAGGCGGCGGAGCGACGGGGGCCGGAGAGAGAGTGGGTATTTGGGGGGAAATGGCGGGATGAAGCTGGGCGAGTGCGAATTTTGGGTTAAGTGGACGTAGCAGTAACGCGTTATGTAAAAACGCGCTGCTACTATATTCTGTAGCTGCAACGGTTTCAGAGGAACGCGCTACTACTATGATCTGTAGCTGCAACGCTTTATGAGAAACTTGCTACTACTATGGTTCGTAGCGGCATCGGTTTATGAGAAACACACTACTACTAAGATCTAGCAGCAGCGGTTTTATGGAACGCTGCTACATCGCTGCCGCCATCTGCCAGTTTTCCTTTTCTTTTCCTTTATTTTATCCCACTTTTATTTCGAGGCAGTGAACGAAGGGAGGCGATATATATTGCATCATTTGACGGTTAAATATGTATGCAAAATAGGAACATATATATTACACATCATTGGACCCATGAATAGTAATGGCTAAGTGTGTATACAAAATAGGAACATATATATATTACACATCATTGGACCCATAACATACGTTTCCTCAGTGCTGACGTTTTCGTTTTTGAGTCAGCTTCTTTCCCTTCTTGTTCGTCAAGAATAATTGAGCCCCTCATTGTGACTTTGCCTTTTCCATGGAGTACGATTTTCTTAGGTAATGTAGTATTGATTCTTCTTTTGACGATACTTCATCATCATCGTCATCTTCCCTCATTGGGTTGCAGATCGATCATAGTCTTCCTCCTGGCGACTCCATCCATTCAAATAATGTTCCTTTTGCCTCTCCTCACGACAACACGGCTGGGATTGCGCGGGTCAGTTATGAAGAAGCATTGTGTCACGTGCTTAGCGTGTACCCAGAGTAGTCAAGCTCCCAGATCTCCTCGACCCTTCCATAAAATCGTTCAGTTGTGCCGTTGTCGCTGCCGGTCATGCATTCCATCGTCACCACTGAGTTCTGATCATCACTGTCCATATCTTTTGCCTCCGTGTAGAACGTGTATCCGTTGATATCATATGCCTGATAGGTTACGAGGTTGGGCGAGGGGCCATGTGCTAAGGCGTATATGAGCAATCCGTCCTTAGAGCCCTCCTTCGGGGGATTAGCAATAATATGCTCTTTGAACCAATGCAGGAAAGTGGAGTTGTGCTCTCTAGTAACTTCGGCGTCCGTCCTGCATACCCCCCGGTCACGATACTTCTTTGCGATAATTTCTTTGTGCAGTGCCACGAAAGGATCTACCTCGTCTAGGTGTTGTAGCACTACCAAGTTTGCTCTGTCAAAGTCGCTGCGTCGATCTGAGTATGCCACGTGCAGTTCCCTGCGACCATTGCAGTGACCATCTCCTTCGAGCCTCCCATCGTGCTTGTTAACGGGCAAACCAACACTAACACCAGGCGGCTGGTCTGCGCCATATAGAAAATTCTCACAGAAAGAGATGCACTCTTGTGCCAAATAGCCTTGACGATGCTTCCATCCGGACGGGACATGTTACGAACGAATCCTTTGATGATCCCATTCATCCTCTCAAACGGCATCATGTTGTGCAGGAATGACGGCCCCAGGTCTATTATGTCATCCACAATATGGACACACAGATGCACCATCACGTCGAAGAACGCGGGCGGGAAGTACATCTCAAGCTCATTCAGTATCACAACGATCTCTTCCTGTAGCCTTTGGAGCTGCTTCACACTGATCGACTTTCGAGAGATGACGTCGAAAAAGTTGCAGAGACCAATAAGCGTGTCACGGACGTGCTTGTCCATTATCCCTCTAAGGGCAACAGGTAGTATCTGCGTCATCATCACATGACAGTCATGAGACTTCATCCCGCTGAACCTTTTCTTGTCCGTGTCTAGATATCTGCTTATCTTGCCACAGTAACCGGAACTAACTTTCACTCCGGTAAGGCACTTAAAGAATTGATTGATCTCAGCCTGACTTAAGGTGAAGCAAGAGGGGGGGCAATAATCTTCTTTCTTTAATTTCTTGCCCTTCTTCTCCCGTGCCTCTGTCTCCGTCTCTGTCTCGTCTGACATTTTACGGGGCGGCATGTGCAGATCTTCCCTGATTTTCAAACCATGAGACCTGGACTATGTATACGTAGAGACTAAAACTGTACTCCCTCCGTCCGAAAATACTTGTCATCAAAATGGATAAAAGGAGATGAAGGCTCCTTCATCTCCTTTTATCCATTTTGATGACAAGTATTTTCGGACAGAGGGAGTACCTTGGAAGAACGTGAGAACCAAATCAAAAGAATTCATAGCACCCGCGGCAACCATTTGCATAACCCTTTCATGAACGCAAATTCATACACAAGAGTTCTTGTAAGAATCTAGTGAAATTCTTCAACTCCCCAAGAGAAAAATCTCACAGGCAAGTGAAGCGATGAATTAAACAATTGCCGCCATAAAGTGTGAGACAAAGTATATATACACAATAAAGAATCAAGTGAGGTATCTACGAATAATGTAGCTACAGTACCACCGTTTCAACAGAAGAAACTGGAGAAGCGGCGGTTAAGCTAAGGTCCGCGGTAATGTACATACAAGAACTGCGCCGTATAACCACCTACCAACTAGTAGGAACTGATGGATGTGGATGAATCTGGTAAGAAGACGAAAAAGTATGCCGTATGAACTTCACCGATGATGCTTTACAAATTGCAAATTGCTGCAGTGGCTCAGACAAATGGAGGGAGGAGTTTGAGGAAAGAACTAAAAAATCTGCACAAATGATTCACTCCACAGCCGAGGAAGTGTCATCGAGCACGGGAACTACTGCTGCGGAGGGTTCGATGTGCGAGAACCGTGCGGCGCCTATGAGTTGCTCCGGGAGCTCATCGTACGTGTTTGCCTGCAGGGGTAACAACAGTCAGAGAAATATTTCCTTTGGAGTGGAATATTGGAGAATTTGGCAACGATGATGGGGGTGATTTTACCTGTATGAGAAAAGCCATATCGACTACCAAACTGGTAACTACACCAAAGACCAATCCCAGAACGCCATTGGCTACTGCTGAGGATCCAATGTCTACATCAACCTGCACAAGTAGACCCTGTGTGTCTTAGATAACCAGAAGAATGCAGTGTTTAAGCCTCAGTTATAAATTTAACTGTTACACGTACAATGTACTTTCATATTTTTTCCAATGGAAGTAATTTTTTGTCAGTAAAATTAGTGCCTTACTTCAATGTACTCCGGACCGCGGATATAGCTGCAATCAACGGCCTTTCCCAATAAGCATGGGGTACTTCCAACGCTTTGTCGAACTATCCAAGATCCCTGAGGAAGTCAACATGCTAGAGGTGAGCAAAGCTAACATCAATGCACTCGAACGACTATGCATTAAAAATTAACACCTTTGGAACAGATGGGATAAGCTTCAGTCTGCTGTTCCGGAAATCATCATCGCCATCGGCAAAACGCTGCAAGAGCGATCCTTTTTTCAAGGAATTTGTGACGAAGTAGAGGATCAAACTGTGATGAGTGGACCCGGGAATCTGCAAAAGGATGCTAACTTATTAAAACAATGTACACAGAAGAGAAGCACCAACAGAATGAAAACAGGTATCTGGAGGAAAAGGCATGAGAATTATTATTTTCAGAGGGCGCACAATGATTACAAGATCAGCAAAACGAGGTTTAAACCATGCAATGTATGATTGTTAACTATACTAACTTGCATAACAGTATTTTTAATCTGTTACCATTTGAAATGTTTTAGTGGACCATCACAGTAGGATGCTAAGAACAGATACAGATTCCTGAGCTACCATTTTGTCAAAGTCAAAACCAAGAGTGCAAATGGAAGTGACTGATACTTTCTGTACTGCGTATGGTCGTATGGTCACTGTTCTCTCCGAGAAGAGGGCAGAAAGAAATGAACCATGCGGGGAGTGGAAGTACTTGAACTTACTTGTATGTTTACTACAAAGCTGAACATCCCCTTCTCAGCAGCAACCTGCAGTAGTAAAGCTTCAGTCAAAATCAATACATAAGAGTAAAACTGGGTTATTTAAGGACCTCCCTCCCTTAAGTTCATGCATAGAGGCATAAATTTTTTAATGGTATCAACGTGCAGAGGTTCTCATGCTAGCGAATAATGTGGTACTGCGCTTTCACTAATATTCAGTATATTTACATGATAAAAGAGCTAGCTACTGGTATGAAGCACAACTATATCAAAGCTTCCACGGTTCAAAAAACTATATCAAGCTTCTAATAGTTAATATTATTACATGAATGAAAGAAAATGATAGCGTGAGGTTTAAGAAAACAGAGAAAATGAATATTTATTTATTTACATGTAGTTCTGCACACAAAAAACAATAATACTAAAGTATTCCAAATGCTGCTTTGCAGGTTAAGACAATGGTGTTTGATGCGTTGACAATCATATTGCGAGAATTATGAAAACAAGTCCACTGAGATACAAATAGGCAGTTAATTAACCATACACAATTTACTTACCTGAGCAGCACATCCTTTACGCTTGGCAACATGATCCATACGTTTTGTATCCTTAAACCAGTCAGCTGCGACAAGCTCCATAAGGTACTTCCCTGCAGATACCTGAAACTCAAATAACAACATAATAAGCTCTTGATAATCTGCTTCTTCGAAAACAAGAAAAGATGTTGAACATTCGGACTTTGATTTGTCATGTGAAAAGTTCTTGCTACGGACTTTGAAGATATTGCTATCAGGTACCGACCAACTATTACGGCTTTTCTCATTTGCATCCTGACGAATAATGCCCGAAAAGCAGGACAAATCTATTGGATCTCGATCACCCAATATGATGCAAAGGCGTGAGAGTAGAGTTGGGTGGTCATACAGGTAATTTGTACAGATATTAGAATACAAGATGCAGTTGGATAAGAAACGAACCAGAGCCCTTTGCGTCACTGTCAACATTGCCATCTTCCTGTACATGAATTGCAATGAGATTTTAGCGTAGTGTACCAACAGATAACTTCTTGTAAACAAATGAATAGCTCTGGACTATGTAGCACAAATCATGCCTTTATTCACGGGAAATTTCGGCATGACCTTTGCTAAAAAATGGACATATCGAGCGCCTGAAATTCACCGAAACGGAAATGAATCAACATTCCGGCGTAACATAGGCCACTCGGATCATTTTCCAAACATGACATGTCCAAAACATGACATATGCACATATCACATGTCCAGTTCAAATTTCCATATAAATTCAGCTAATTTTGAAACCTAGCTAAATTCATAACTAAATAGATAACCTAATTAATTAACATGAAGAACCCTAGCAGAGAGGGGGGGTTTACAGAGAGTGCAGGGGCGAGGAGGCAGGCCCGACGACGGCCGGCAGGGGAGTGGAGGAAGCGAGGGCCGACGGTCGGGGCGAAGCGCTTGGGTCGGGGCGAGCGCCTTGGCCGAGAGTCGGGGCAAGCGGCTGGGTCGGGCGAGCGGCGTGGTCGAGGCGAGCGTGCGGAGTCGGGTCGAGGGCCGACGGGCGAGGCGGCCTTGGGGCAGGTCGGGTATGGCGAGCGACGGGGCCGAGAGAGTGGGTATTTGGGGAAATGGCGGGATGAAGCTGGGCGAAAAGGAATTTTGGGTTAAGTGGACGTAGCAGTAACGCGTTATGTAAAAACGCGCTGCTACTATATTCTGTAGCTGCAACGGTTTCAGAGGAACGCGCTACTACTATGATCTGTAGCTGCAACGCTTTATGAGAAACTTGCTACTACTATGGTTCGTAGCGGCATCGGTTTATGAGAAACACGCTACTACTAAGATCTAGCAGCAGCGGTTTTGCGGAAACGCGCTGCTACTGCCGTCGCTACTGCCAGTTTTCCTTTTTCTTTTCCTTTATTTTATCCCACTTTTATTTCCCGAGGGCAGTGAACGAAGGGAGGGCGATATATATTGCATCATTTGACGGTTAAATATGTATGCAAAATAGGAACATATATATTACACATCATTGGACCCATGAATAGTAATGGCTAAGTGTGTATACAAAATAGGAACATATATATATTACACATCATTGGACCCATAACATACGTTTCCTCAGTCTTTGACGTTTGCGTTTTTGAGTCAGCTTCTTTCCTTCTTGTTCGTCAAGAATAATTGAGCCCCTCATTGTGACTTTGCCTTTTCCATGGAGTACGATTTTTCTTAGGTAATGTAGTATTGATTCTTCTTTTGACGTATACTTCATCATCATCGTCATCTTCCCTCATTGGGTTGCCGTACTGATCATAGTCTTCCTCGTTGGCGACTCCATCCATTCAAATAATGTTCCTTTTGCCTCTCCTCACGACAACACGGCTGGGATTGCGCGGGTCAGTTATGAAGAAGCATTGTGTCACGTGCTTAGCGTGTACCCAGAGTAGTCAAGCTCCCAGATCTCCTCGACCCTTCCATAAAATCGTTCAGTTGTGCCGTTGTCGCTGCCGGTCATGCATTCCATCGTCACCACCGAGTTACGATCATCCTTGTCCATATCTTTTGCCTCCGTGTAGAACGTGTATCCGTTGATATCATATGCCCGATAGGTTACGAGGTTGGGCGAGGGCCATGTGCTAAGGCGATATGAGCAATCCGTCCTTAGAGCCCTCCTTCGGGATTAGCAATAATATGCTCTTTGAACCAATGCAGAAAGTGGAGTTGTGCTCTCTAGTAACCGGCGTCCGTCCTGCATACCCCCGGTCACGATACTTCTTTGCGATAATTTCTTTGTGCAAAGTGCCACGAAAGGATCTACCTCGTCTAGGTGTTGTAGCACTACCAAGTTTGCTCTGTCAAAGTCGCTGCGTCGATCTGAGTATGCCACGTGCAGTTCCTGCGACCATTGCGGTGACCATCTCCTTCGAGCCTCCCATCGTGGTTGGTTAACGGGCAAACCAACACTAACACCAAGCGGCTGGTCTGCGCCATATAGAAAATTCTCACGAAAGAGATGCACTCTTGTGCCAAATAGCCTCGACGATGCTTCCATCCGGACGGGACATGTTACTTAACGAATCCTTTGATGATCCCATTCATCCTCTCAAATGGCATCATGTTGTGCAGGAATGACGGCCCCGTGTCTATTATGTCATCCACAATATGGACACACAGATGCACCATCACGTCAAGAACGCGGGCGGAAGTACATCTCAAGCTCATTCAAGATCACAATGATCTCTTCTCGTAGCCTTTGGAGCTGCTTCACACCGATCGACTTTCGAGAGATGACGTCGAAAAAGTTGCGAGACCAATAAGCGTGTCACGGACGTGCTTGTCCATTATCCCTCTAAGGGTAACAGGTAGTATCTGCGTCATCATCACATGACAGTCATGAGACTTCATCCCGCTGAACCTTTTCTTGTCCGTGTCTAGATATCTCGCTTATCTTGCCACGAAGAATCGAACTAACTTTCACTCCGGTAAGGCACTTAAAGAATTGATTGATCTCAGCGACTTAAGGTGAAGCAAGAGGGGGGCAATAATCTTCTTTCTTTAATTTCTTGCCCTTCTTCTCCCGTGCCTCTATCTCCGTCTCTGTCTCGTCTGACATTTTATAGGGCGGCATGTGCAGATCTTCCCTGATTTTCAAATCTTGCAAGTCTTTTCTTGCCTTCGGCCCATCCTTGGTCTTATCCGGCATGTTCATCAGTGTTGCGAGCAAGCTCTCAAGGACATTCTTACATATATGCATTTGATCAAGGCAATGAGGTGTATCGAGTTTGTGCCAGTACTCCAAGTCCCAGAACACAGACCTCGTCTTCCATACCTTCAGCAGCGGCTCCGGCGCCTTTCTCATCGTCTTTCTTGCGCGGGGCACTCATTCCAGCTTTTTCAACAGCTCATCGATTTGGCACCGCTCCGCTTACGTGGAGGTCCTCGAGGCTCAGCGTGACCATTGAATAGATCTCCACGGTTTCTCCACGGGTCATCTGTTCAAGTCATCTTGATGCCCCATGTACACGATTTTCCTGCACCCACCATCTTTCCTTGACGTTAGCTCGCCGAGACGTTGTATCATCCATGCACCGCTTGCATCCACAATATCCATGGCACACCTGCCCGCCACATATCCGTAATCGAGATAGTCCTGAGTCGTGATCGTAGCGGCTCTCATGTTGAAATACTCACCTTTGTTTGGCGCCCCATGTCTTGGCGGTGTTTTCGATAACGTGTCTAACTCCTCTTGAAGTAGCCCCGGATACAAATTAATATTATTTCCTGGTTGTTTCGCCCTTGAATAAGCATGCTCATGTGAATGTACTTGATTTCATGCACAACCAGGGGAGGTTGTACATCCATACAAACACGGGCCATGTACTATGGTTGGTGTTCGGTTGCCAAACGGATTCATGCCATCGGTACACGCCCGAGCATGATGTTCCTTGCATCACATTCAAAATACCGATAGAAGCTGTTCAACGCTCTCCACCGGCTTCCATCCTTCACGTGTCTCAGCTTCGGATCATCTCCATCGTCGGGCTTCTTCCTCTCCGCGTGCGGCGCATTAGCTTTGCTTCCTTGGGATCTACAAAATACCTCAAGACGGGAGTGATCGGTAAGTACCATACAACTTTCGGGGACATTTCTTCCGGCCTTCTTGTATCGAGAAGCATTGCACAACGGACAGCTTGTTTTTTCCGCGTGCTCCTTCCAATAAATTATGCAATCGTTGATGCATGCATGGTATCTAACGTGTGGCGATCAAGAGGGCACACGATCTTCTTGGCCTCATCAACACTAGTAGGACATAGATTACCCGGGAAGAACATCCTTTAGGTACTTGAGATGCTCATCGAGGCTAGTGTCGGTCCATTTGTTTTTAGCCTTCGTCTTGTGGAGTTGGAGCGTGAAACTCAACCGGTCACCTCAGATTGCAACCATCATACAATGGAGTGTTCGAGTCTACCACCGTTGCTCCAGCTTAGCCTCCTCTCTAGAAGCAGCTCTCTCAGACTGCGTCTCCTTGCGAAGCAATGCTTGAACATGAGGGTCCTGCACAATTGAACTTAGTACCGAGCGAACTCTGCTGCGTGGAGTCCATGTCGTTCTCTCCACCGCCATGTCCGGCCCTTCTCCTCCGCCATGTCCGGCCCCTTCTCCGCCGCCATGTCCGCCTCTTCCCGCCGCCATTATCGATCATCTCTTCGTTTTGCCCGTGTCATCATTGCCTGCCCGTCGGCATCCTCAACATCGTCATCCTCATCTTCAATTATCCACCGAGTATAGCCATCCATGAAACCAGTCATGAGCAAAGTGCGCCGACACGACCATCGTCATGGGGGTCGAGCCAAACTATTCCTTTGCATTTTCGACACGGACATAAAACCTCTGTCCGGTTATTTTCTTTCATGTCTTGCACCGCCGATCGCAACCACCTGTCCACCATCGCTCCAATCGACCATCGCCAACTCGCACGGTAATAATAAAAAATTGATTGTAAAATGCATGCATGCATCAAAGTTATAAAAAATTTGGCATGACCTTCCCTAAAAATATGACATATATGGATCTAGAGTTTGTTCGAATTAGCCAAACAGAAATAAATCAACATTTCGCAAAACATAGGCAACTCAAAAGCACAATTTGGCAAGGCCAACTCATGCCACACACACAATTTCCACAAACATATCACACACACATAAACACATTTCCATTTTGCAAAAGCATGAAATTTTCATCACCTCTATCTCGATGGCCGGAGATGATGTTGTAGGGAGATCAAAAGTGCACAAAGCTCTTCTTGACAAAGATAGATCTAGTTAGGGGCAAATAGGTCACTTAACTAAATCCTACATCTACCTAGCTACCTAATTTGGAAGGAGACAACTTCAACTAGTGGAGGGGAAGGAAAAGAGAAAGGAGATGCATTAATGGAGGTGGTGTAGTTATGTAGGAGTAATGAAGAGAGAGAAGGTGGATAGAGAGAGAGAGAGTAATGGGGAGAAGTATTGAGAAGAAGAAGAGTGAGAGTGGGAGCATGTGGTGGAGGGAAGAGAGGAGAGGGGAGGTAGGGGAAGGGAAAAAAGGAAGGGGAGGGAGGGACGGGTTGGGGGTTGGTGGGGTTAGCGATGGCGTGGGAGGTAAAGCAGCTGCTGCTAAGTACTTAGCAAGCAGCGCTTATGATAGGGCGCCATCGCTAATCGGGACAAAAATTGTGGCAATTTGAAACTTACCAAGAGCGATCTCGAGGAAAGCGCACTACTACTATGTACTTAGCGATGGCGCTGTTATTGCGATCGCGCCATCGCTACTTAGAGTTGGGGAAACACCGCGGTCGATATTTGTAGCAGCGCGTTTCTGGTCGGCGCTATTGCTAAATCTTTATCAAGCAGCGAGTTTACGTAACCCTCGCTACAACTACTTAGCAGCAGCGCTCTATTTTGAACCGCGCTGCTGCTAAGATTCTGTGTATAGGCTTTTCCCTAGTAGTGAGACCATGGCCAGAGTTGTTAGAAAGCCCTCAATGATGGAAGATGAAGAGGAAGAGGTTGCTGCACCAGCACCTAAAGCTCAAAAGCTTATGGGAGATGCTATCAGGTCAAGAGCTGCTCCATCAAAGCCCAAAGAAGCTCCCAAGGCAGCTGCACCAAAGCCCAAAGCTGCACCCAAGAGGAATACAAGGAATATTCTTGCTGGGGAGAAGAACAAGGCCCCAGTGCCTGAAGCTGCTATAGAAGAAGATGATGATGATGATGAGTCACATGTCCTGAGGAGGTTGAAGCCCAAAATTCCAGATCACAATGATGCTCATCTAGTAGCTGAGGACATGAAGCTCAGGAAAGATGCAGGACTCAGACAGTGGAGATTGACTGATCCCTATGCAGTCAGGAGAAGAACTGATGTGGACTACAGGTTCCATACAAAGGAACAATAGGACTTCTATGAGACAGTGTTGCTTGACAAGAAGCCTATAGTCTGTGATATGAGATGGGTGGACTGGAAGTACATCAAGGAAAATGGAGAACACTATCCTGGAGTCTATGATAGTTTCAAGTTTTGTGGAGTAGAGAACTTTGTTGGGCAGAAGCTCACAAAGTGGAATGGTGAGCTTATTATGCAGTTCGACTCCAAAGCTCATTTCTACCCAGATGGAAGGATTGTCTGGATGTCTGAAGGTACTAGGTACCAATCAACAGTTGAAGAATGGGCAAAATTGATCAATGCTCCTAAGGAGAATGAGGATGACTTGGATGTCTATGCCAAGAAGAAGAAGGATCACAACTCCATGACACATATGTACAGAGAGATCCCAGATGCTGCTCTTGAGACACACAAATTTGGATCAGTACATTACCTTCTGTCAGGTTTGCCAACAATCAACTGGATCCTCAGGCATACTCTATTGCCAAAGTCAGGTGATCACAAGATGATCAGAGGCCATGCAATTAACCTGCTTCACATATTTGATGTGCCTCAAAAGTTCAAAGTCATGAGTCTAATAGTGGAAACTATCAAGAGGACAGCTACAGATCAGAAGAGAAGTTCTGTGTATGCCCCACAGATTCAGGAGCTAATCAACTCCAAGATGGGCACTGGGACATATCTCTTGGACAAGGAACACATGCCCATCTACCCAGACTTTGAGGACAACACTGTGGTGATGGATGAGAATGAACCATCCTCTGTGTAAGCACAAGAGAAGAAGGAGAAGGCAAGGGCTGAGAAGGCTGCAAAGATGCCAACTGCTGAAGAGGCATCTCAGATTTTCCTGAAGACCAAGCAAGATCAGCTTGGGTACTTGATTGCCTCCACTCTGAGGATTGAGAAGGGATTGGCCACCCTGACTCAAAACCAGGAGAGCTTGGAGAGGATCATAGAGCAGAAGTTCTGTGTTTTAGATGTGAAGGTCACTGAGATACAGTCAGTTGTTGAGCAATTTCAAGATGAAGTGCAGGAGAAGAAGGGCAAGTCTACCACTGATGCATTTTCTAGAGTGCCCGAAGTCGAGATGCTGCTGCGGTGCGATTCTGACACACGGAGGAACTTAAATGCACTAGCTACAGACTTTAGAGCATCCGACAAAGACACCCACTCCACCAGCTCCATCTACAACAACTGATGCCTTCGTCCTTAGAGTTTTATCTACACCACCACCTGAAGACCAAGCCTGAGAGTTGATCTAGCACTATGCATTTTTTATGAACTTTTTGGTAACAAGTTGCCAAAGGGGGAGAAAATGTATAGATCATAGGCTTCGAGAGAGAGTGTTGCTTTTTGTTCTCTCTTGTCTCTCTTGTTTTTGGTGGTTGAACTTTGTTATTTGCTTGTTTGAGATACTCTATGCTTTTGTGTGATACTTGGATGATCATGTGGTTGATCATATACGATGCTACCTTAATGCTTGTTGGATGACATTATCCTTTTATATGATCATTCACTTTTGCTTGGTGATGAGTGCATGTATTTAATTATTATCATTTTGAGCTCTCCACCAAGATGTATGTGACATGGAAGAGTAACCCATGATCCTAACTCATTGTGCATTTGCACTCCAAAGCAAATCTTAAACTATGCACAAATTTAGGGGGAGCTCTTTCTTTTCACATACTTCTCAAAGCGACAATGTTTTTCACTCTTATTATCATTTGTCGAAGCTTTGATCTATATGTTGTCATCAATTACCAAAAAAGGGGAGATTGAAAGTGCAACTATCCCTAGGTGGTTTTGGTAATTCCTCACAACATATAGCTCATTGAGCTAATGCTATTTCAAGATAAATATTTCAGGAAAGCTCAATGATTGGCATGGCATGGATGAGAAAAGTGGACCCCTCAAAATGCTAAGGAAAAAAGGATTGGCTCAAGCTCAAAGCTCAAGACTCTACATTTTCTATTTTAGTGATCCAAGATCACATTGAGTCTACAGGAAAAGCCAATACTATCAAGGAGGGATGAGGTGTTGCTTAATGAGGTTCTTGCTCAAAATGCTTAGTGATATGATCCAAAGCCCTCAACTACTTTCTCACATCCACATATGACCTAAACAAAAAGTCAAACTCGGACAACCCACCAATTCTTTCTATCCGGCGCCACCGAGTTCAGATGTCATAGCCACTGCCACACACCCTAGGCAAATCGGTCTCACCGATAGGGATCTCGGTCTCACCGAGATGGGATTGTAATCTCTCTGTTTCCCTTCATAACGTTTCGGTCCCACTGAGATGAGCGATCGGACCCACCAAGATTGCAATGTAAACTCTCTGTTTCCCTTTCGTAATATTTCGGTCTCATCAAAATGAGCGAATCGGTCCCACCGAGTTTACCTGACCAACTCTCTGGTTAGCTTATTACCAAAATTGGTCTCACCGAGTTTGTGTAATCGGTCTCACCGAGATTACGTTATGACCTAACCCTAACCATATCGGTCCTACCGAGTTGCATGTCTGTAACGCCCTCGATGCGGCTATATCTCCCACGTGTCGAAGCACGACTTAGAGGCATAACCGCATTGAAAGCAATGTCGCAAGTGAGGTAATCTTCACACAACCCATGTAATACATAAGGGAAAGAGATACATAGTTGGCTTACAATCGCCACTTCACGCAAATACATGAATAAAGCATTACATCATCCAGATACAATCAAGGTCCAACTACGGAACCAAAATAAAAGAAGAACCCCAAATGCGACAAAGGTCCCCGATCGACCCCAACTGGGCTCCACTACTGATCAACTAGAACGAAACAACACAAAGGCAAGATCTTCATCGAGCTCCTCCTTGAGCTTGGTTCGTCACCTTTTCGGTAACATAGGCACCGCAAACTGGTTTTGGAAGTATCCGTGAGCCACGGGACTCAGCAATCTCGCACCGCGAGATCAAGACTATTTAAGCTTATGGGTAAGGTAAAGGCATGAGGTGGAGCTGCAGCAGCGACTAGCATATATGGTGGCTAACATACGCAAATGAGAGCGAGAAGAGAAGGCAAAGCACGGTCGATAAAAGTATGATCAAGAAGTGATCCTATAGCAACCTCGTCAAGCATAACTCCAACACCGTGTTCACTTCTCGGACCACGGAAAGAGACCATCACGGTTACACACACGGTTGATGTATTTTAATTAAGGTCAACCGGGTTTTCTACAACGGACATTAACAAATTCCCATCGCCACATAACCACGGCACGGCTCTCGAAAGTTTATACCTGCGGGGTGTCCTAACTTAGCCCATGACAAGCTCTCGCGATCATCGAAGGAATAGACCTTCACCGAGACACTCCGATCAGACTCGGTATCCGGTACATCAAGACATTTCGACAATGGTAAAACAAGACCAGCAAAGCCGCCCGATCGCCGACAATCCCGATAGGAGCTGCACATATCTCGTTCTCGAGGCAACACGGATAAGTCAAGCTCTGAGTAAAACCAGCCCTCGAGTTGCCAAGAGGTGGCCCATGCTGCTCGGTTCAGACCAACACTTAGACAAGCACTGGCCCGGGGGGGCTATAATAAAGATGACCCTTGGGTTAATTACTCCCAAGGGAAATATAGGTGGTGGTGAGGCAAATGGTAAAACTAATGTTGGGCCTTGCTTATTCAAAGCGAACTGTCAGGGGGGTCCCATAAATCACCCGACCGCGTTAGGAACGCAAAATCCGGGAACATAACACCGGTATGACGGAAACTAGGGCGGCAAGAGTGGAACAAAACACCAGGCATAAGGCCGAGCCTTCCACCCTTTACCAAATATATAGATGCATTAATAATATAAGAGATATTGTGATATCCCAACATAACCCTGTCCACCATGGAGAAATCTTCAACTTCACCTGCAACTAGCAACGCTATAAGAGGGGCTAAGCAAAGCGGTAACATAGCCAAACAACGGTTTGCTAGGAATGGTGTCAAAGATTAGAGGTTCATGGCATTTTGGGAGGCTGACAAGCAAATGGTAGGCATCATAGCATTAGCATAGCAAAAGAGCGAGCAAACTAGCATAGCAAAGATAGTAGTGATTTCGAGGGTATGGTCATCTTGCCTGAAATCCCGCAAGGAAGAAGAACGAGTCCAAGAAGAAGACACACGGTCGTAGACGAACGAATCCTCACAACTCCGGAACGAAACCGAAGCTAACGAGGGAAGCAAACCGGAAAGAAACAAACAACATGGTAAACAACCATCGCATAATCATGGCATGATGCACAACCAAGTATGATGCATGTCCGGTTTAATGAGGCATGGCATGGCAATATGCACAAACAAAACTACAAGTTAAATGGAGCCCAATATGCAACGAGTTGCATATTGACGAAACACCACATCAATTATTTAGTTCTCTCTCGGTTAGAACCACAACAAAATTACATGTTATTAACATGGCAAGAGGTGAAGCACAAGTAAACTAACTATTTAGGCAAGTTTAAGTGAGGCCGGAAACAAGAAACAACAACTCCGGTAAAACCTCATATGCAATTTATGAATTTGCTACTGTTCTGCCCTAAAACATATTTTAAAGTTGTTAAACAGGAAAATAAAGTGCACCATGTTAAACTAGGCATTTTTCCACCCCATTTACATATAAAGTTTATTAAATTCTGAGTTACGGTTATTTAGTTATGAAATAAATCATTTTAGCATAGCATTTAAGAAAATTTAATCAAACAACCTTTTAAACATTTTAAACATGGATGAAATTGGCATATTATTACTCTACACAAAATTCTAAGCATTTTACATGTTTAAATTATTTACATATGATGCATAGTTTGTGAGTTATTAAATGTATGAAGCATGAGGGTTTTTCGTCAGAAACTGATATTCTCTGGATAATAGACAAATTCACGGATGAAAAAAAACCTAAATGACCAAAACTGGCTGGAGAAGGCCCAACAGAAGGGAAAAAAAGGAGGCGCTGGGTCCTCACCCATGGGCTTCGGCCCGGATTGGAAGCAGAGGAGGCCTGGCGCTGGCTGTGCGGCCTCACCCATGGGCCTTGGCCGGTTCGGTGGAGAGGGTATTTGGGAGGGTGGCATTTTGGGCGCTTTGGGCGGGGCCCACGCGTCTGGCAACGAGGGAGTCGCGTGTGCCGCATACGTGTACAGATTTAGTGAGGTCAGCGCGGTGGCGGATTCGTGGGCGACCGCCAAGCTCCGGCGACGGAGGGGGCGGAGGAGGCGGGATCGGATAGATCGGCGCTGGGGCAACCGGATCCGGTGATTCCCGGCCAGATCTGATGAAGGCGTGGCCGGCGGCGGCGATCTTCAAGGCGTCGGGGGCCCTACTGCGGCGAGCTTCAGGGAGACAGAGAGAGCTCGGGTGAGGAAGAGAGAAGGAGAAAGAGGGAGGGAAAGAGAGGAAACCAGGGGCGATGAGAGGCACTGGCCTGGAAGGTCGCGGTGGCGGCTTCGGCTGTGGCGCTGGAGGCGAAGCTCCGTGAAGCGGATCGGCAGGAGGAGGGCCAGAGAGCGGGCGCCCGACGTCTGGCAGGAGGGACCGGGCTCCGATGGGCTTGCCCGGGCCCGATCTGGGCTCAGCGGGCCCGCGGGCTTCACGGCGGCGCAGGGAGTCCAGGGCGACATGGCCAGGACACATGGCATGCTCCGGTTGGTCCTGGTGGTGGCTGGCGGCGGCGCTGCCCACTAGGGTGGCGCCACTTGGCGGTGGCGAGGTGGAGGTGCGGGAGGAGCGCCAAGTGGCGGTGGCGGAGCGGGCCGGCACGGAAAACGATGCGGGCGGCGGCGGCTGATGATTGGGGGCGCGAGAACCAAGGTGGGAGGTTGGAGGAGGCCAAAATTGACATGGGGAGGTGTTTATATAAGGCAGGGAGGCTAGGGTTGGGGGGTTTTGGAGCGTTTCGGGGCCTCAGATCGACATCGGACGGCTCCGGATCGTGGGGAAGTGTAGGAGGGCTAGACGGGCTGTGAAGAGAGGCCTCGAGCTGAGAGGAGAGAAGAGAAGAGAGGCCCGGCAACAGTTTCCGAATACCGAAAACGTCACACGCTAGACCGACTATATCGCGGTTATATATTTAACGGTTGGGCAGTCAAACGAACTCCGAATGCGACGAAACTTGGCAGGCGGCCTGTCTACACTATAATAAGACCGCACGACAAGTTGCAACCCATTCCGACAACATTTTTATGCCACTTATAAAATAATATTTTGGAGGTGCCGCGGGCGCGTGCGAGTGTGGTCGGGCTCAGAACGGACAACGAAGAGTACCGGCGAAACACGAACGGATGCAAGTTTTGAAAAACATGCGGATCAAATGCAGATGATGACATGAGATGAGATGCCTAACAAGAACAAAATGCAAAACAAACGAGAAAAACCCAACCACAAAGGAAGTATCATATAGTATCTCCGGAAAAGGCAAGAGTTGGAGTTACGAATATGGAAAGTTGTATCCGGGGCGTTACAACACTCCACCACTACGAGAGGATCTCGTCCCGAGATCTAGGATGGCACCGGAGAGAAACGGAAGAGGAAGAGAAGAGGTAAAACTAAGTTGCTTCTTCGGCAAACGAGTGAAACCACGGACCTTGAGAGGTTGAGCAATTTAAAAGAAAGAGTACGACTGAGATGAACGAGATTGCAAACAATCCGTTAGAAAAGAGGAATAAGGAGTATTACGAGGACTTGAAGGTTGCAAAGACATGAATCAAGAGTTTAATGGACAAGATAGAATTCGTAACCACTCCGACTGTAAAAAAATTCGGGCAGCACTCCGACTGTAAATGGAAGGAGTTGAACATGAACTTGACAAGATGAGAGTATACTTGATAAAAACAACAACACACTGCCTCCGGAACTATTGAAAGAATGGCACAAAGGGGAAGAAAGATTTCAGAAAGCACTCAGGTTGAAAAGAGAGGCAAAACTTGATAAGATGAAAGAACTTGAATGAGAACACAACACTCCGGTTAAATGGATATGCACGAGAAGAACATGATCCTCACAATTCGAGATGATGAGTGAAGAGAGCAACATCACCATGCCTCCGAAAGAAAAAATAGAAGATAGATCATTGGGATAAAAGAATGGAGAAGAAAATGCCAACTTCTGCCACAGATGATCTTGGAAAGCACCCTTGCAAGAAGGTTAGAATAGAGTTGTTGGAAGACCAACAACGAAAAGAACAAGCTTGTTGTGGGCTTATGGAACACATCTCAAAATTATGAGGTGACAACCAGCCACTAACGGAAACAAATGATTGGATTGAGAGCACCAAAGAGATGAAAAACTTCTTCACCGAGAGGATAGGAGAAAACTTGGATCATTGATAAACACCATAATAGCAACATTCCTTAGGGGAGGCTTTAGGTGAAATCTTTACCAAGATAACTCCAACGAAGAGATTGATGGATGAAAAGATCTCTTGAACAAAGAGAAAATGATGGATTTAACTATGTCACTCTTGAGAACTTGTGAATCATGAAACGCGAAGGGAAATTGTCAAGAATGATATAACACCACCTCAGAAGATAAGGTAGAAAGAATTGCACTTTGGAATGCAAGAAGAGACGCCTCAAAACAAAACATGTGTTGAGCACCATGTTTATTTTGAGTATAGCTTGGCTGATCTTAACTTTAAGAGAAATCTTGAAGAACAAATGAAGAATGAAAAGAATCCTTGAGGAACCACCATGAAGAAACTCCGGTATTAAAAGGATGGTGGAAAGAAGGAGAAGTTGAAAACACAAGGTGAAGCCTTGCAATGATTTAGAATGAGCTTCGCGACGATAATGCGGAAAACTTGGAACTCCGGAAAAGAAAAGATGAAGCATCTCGAACCGAGAATGTGATACGATGACTAACTCCGGAAAGAAAGATGAACATCATATAATTGAGAAATTGATGTCACGGACAAACTCCGGTAGAAAAGAGTTAAACACTTGGATGAAACAAGAACAAGAATTATGTTATGCGTATCCTTCACCAATTTAAATTGATGACAAGCAACGGATTTGCATACTACTTATCCTCGTAGAAAGGATTGAAGAGAGATATTGCTCAACTTGGGAAGGTCTTGATGGAACCACCGGTGGGATTTGGAAACCACGAATATTTGATATGATAACGAAGGAAGTGAAATCTTGCACGAACCACCGTAAGAATTGAAAAAGAGAGAAGCAAGGGCACAATTCACCGGAAAGAATTGGAAAACGAATGAAGATACTTGAGGGAATTTAGATACATGAGAACGAAGAGATCATGAACTGATTAGAAGATATTTGAATGAATCACCGGTAAGATTTGGAGAATGAAAGATCAAATATGAGAATGAAGAATTATGACATGATGGCCTTCGGAGGAAAGAAATGGAAACAACTCATGAAATGCTCCGGATGGTAAGAAAAGAGTTGTCTCAAACGAAAGCAATTGTGAGAGGATGGCATCAAGCTAGGACCATGAATATTCAAGAGAATGGACCAAGATTTAAGAGAAAACCTTCTTCGGTCTTAAAATGATGAGAATGACAGCGAGAAACACCACCAAGAATTTATTGAGGCACACCGGAAGAATCAAAAGCGAAGAGGTTGAGCCAACTATGAAAAGAATTTGAAAGATCTTGGAGAAAAACATTTGACTGATGATAACTCATTCTTACGTCAAACTTGGAGAAGAATTTAGGATAGCTCTGGGAAAATAGAAGAGTCAGGTAAGATCCTGGGAAAAGACCTGTGGGTTAGGGCCCACTCAAAAGGAAACACCGTTGAAAAAGATTTTAAAGAGAAATTGCACCGGTTGAATTAAATGGCTTGAATGAGATAACAATCTCCAAATAGCTTGAACGGATTAAGAATGGAAACGCAAATCTTCTGAGATATCTTCAACACTCTAGAACAAATGAATAGCAAGAGGTGAGTGATTGAGAGGTGCACCGGGATGAGAAAGCATTTGACACGAGGAAAGGAATATGATGAATATCCAAAGCTTGAATTGGATCCACCGGAGAAGAAACAACAATGAAGGATGATGAACTTGAATCTGTTGAGCATCTTCATGGGAAATCACCGGATCAGAACATTGATTGAAAAGAGTGAAGTGACCTCACATGAATAAATGGATACTTGATTAAAATAAATGAGTCGTTGAAGAAAAGGGTGGGAGGGTGGGAAAAAACAAAGACAACTAGGGGACGGATGAAACAAACACCGGTGAGAAAACTTAGAATTGATCTTGCGGATGGGGAGAATGATGGGATCATCTCGAAGAGAAACGTATCGGTTGGAAAAGAATTAACATGACAACCTCAATGATCAAAATTCACATAGAAATATGAGAACACCGTTTAGGAAAGGTATGGATTCAACATTTTGTTGGAGAACGTAGTAATTTCAAAAAATTTCCTACGCACACGCAAGATCATGGTGATGCATAACAACGAGAGGGGAGAGTGTTGTCTACGTACCCTCGTAGACCGAAGTGGAAGCGATCACAACGTAGAGGAAGTAGTCGTACGTTCTCCTCGCGATCCAACCGATCCCAGCGCCGTTACTCCGGCGCCTCCGAGTTCTTGACACACGTACAGCTCGGTGACGCTCCTCGGGCTCCAATCCAGCAGAGCCGGGGAGGAGAGTTCCACAAGACGACGGCGTGGTGACGATCTTGATGTTCTACCGACGCAGGGCTTCGCCTAAGCACCGCTACGATATGACCGAGGTGGATTATGGTGGAGGGGGGCACCGCACACGGCTAAGGAACGATCTCAAGGATCAACTTGTGTGTCTATGGGGTGCCCCTTGCCCCCGTATATAAAGGATGGAGGAGGAGGAGGCCGGCCAAGGGTTTGGCGCGCCAGGGTGTGGAGTCCTACTAGGATTCCAAGTCCTAGTAGGAGTCCATCAAGAGGGGAGGAAGGGAGAAGGAATAGGAGGAGAAGGAAAGGTGGCCGGCCCCCTTTTCCCTAGTCCAATTCGGACTAGAGGAGAGGGGGGGCGCAGCAGCCTTTTTCCTCTTCCCACTAAAGCCCATCAAGGCCCATTACTTCTCCCGTAACTCCCCGGTACTCCAAAAAATACCCGAATCACTCGGAACCTTTCCGAACTCCGAATATAGTCGTCCAATATATCGATCTTTACGTCTCGACCATTTCGAGACTCCTCGTCATGTCCCCGATCTCATCGGGACTCCAAACTCATTCGGTACATCAAAATACACAAACTCATAATATAAGCATCATCGAAACCTTAAGCGTGCGGACCCTACGGTTCGAGAATAATGTAGACATGACCGAGACACGTCTCGGTCAATAACCAATAGCGGGACCTGGATGCCCATATTGGCTCCTACATATTCTACGAAGATCTTTATCGGTCGAGACCGCATAACAACATCGTTGTTCCCTTTGTCATCGGTATGTTACTTGCCCGAGATTCGATCGTCGGTATCCAATACCTAGTTCAATCTCGTTACGCAAGTCTCTTTACTCGCTCGTAATACATCATCTCACAGCTAACTCATTAGTTGTAATGCTTGCAAGGCTTAAGTGATGTGTATTACCGAGAGGGCCCAGAGATACCTCTCCGACTATCGGAGTGACAAAACCTAATCTCAAATACGCCAACCCAACATCTGCCTTTGGAGACACCTGTAGTACTCCTTTATAATCACCCGATTCACGTTGTGACATTTGGTAGCACCAAAGTGTTCCTCCGTAAACGGAGTTGCATAATCTCATAGTTATAGGAACA